>JAPDVR010000022.1:34265042-35465042 GCA_026230005.1 Gila orcuttii | reverse complement strand
ACTTTACTGACTGAATTAAAATGAACCGAATCTGCTAGACCGATGAACATCACATGTGTTTATTTTAGAGAAGTGTTCATTGCGTCAGCGTTGACTTCCAACAATGTAGGCTATATATAAAATAGTTTCAGTTGATTCACTTACTGAACCGCAAATACCACATCAATGCATCACTTCTACACCAGGGGGTTACAAACGTTTTAATGCCTAGGAAAGCCTATTTTATATCCTCAAATGTAAAGTTAGTGTACGTGCAGAAATGCGTGAAAATAATGTAAGGGTGAACATTTTGAGATATGCCATGTGCTCAATATTTAAATAAAATTAGGCCTAATATAGCCATGTTATCATTGTAAAACAGCAGCACATAAACATAATATCAAACATTAGCTGGAAACATTTTCATTTTAATTAAATTTTTTTATATACCAGTTTTTACAGTTATACATTTAACATAGCAAGAATGTATAGGATGAATTCAGGGTGTTTCGGACACTTTTGCCATTGCCATTTGCCATGGAAAAAGTGCCCCAATCAACCTGAATTCACCCATACACGTTTAATTAATTTAGCAGACACTCATATCCCAAGTGAATTGACATTTGATCTACTAAACAATGTTATTCCCTGATGTTTTATTATTTTATGTTTTATTTCAGCTGTGGGACCTGTGCTGGGTTTGATCGCCGTCCCTCTCATTGGTTCAGCGAGTGATAGCTTGAGAAGTAAATATGGCCGCCGGCGCCCCTTCATATGGGTATTGTGCATGGGCGTCCTGCTCGGACTCTTGATCATCCCTCAGACGTCCACCCATGTTACCCTGCTCACAAAACAACAGCAGCATTGGCTGAAGGTCCCGCTGCTGGTCCTTGCTATTTGTTTGGTGGAATTCTGTGGTCAGGCCTGCTTCACCCCTTTGGAGGCCTTGGTTTCTGACCTCTACCCTGGAGAGGAGGAGAGTCGTAAGGCTTTCTCCATCTTCTCCCTGATGCTCAGTCTGGGCGGATGCGTTGGCTACCTGCTGCCTGCGGTCGACTGGACCATTTCAGACACCGTGGTCTACATGGGTGGACAAGAGGCCTTCATCTATGTTGTGTTGACCTTCATCTTTCTCACCTGTTTGATGGGTACGACCTTCATCGCTGAGGAGCCGACAGTACGAGAAAGGCTGGGGGAAGTTGAGGTGTCCAAAAAGTCTGAAATCCTGAAGACTTGCTGCTGCAAATGTGTGGTGTTTCCCAGATTTCTGCTTTTACGAAGGACGTTTTCTAGTGTCTTTTCTGTGGTTCCCCAACTCTACTCTCTGTGCAGCCGCATGCCAAAAGTCATAGCAAGGCTGTTCGTCGCTGAGTTGTTCAGCTGGATGGCACTCATGTCCTTTATGCTCTTCTACGCAGACTTTGTCGGAGAGGGATTGTATAACGGGGTGCCCAGTGAAGAGCCAGGCTCCTCAGGAAGGACAGCCTATGATGAAGGTGCAGTAATATACTGAAAAAAGTATTAGTCTTATTTTCAAAATACACATATATACGTAAATACAGTTGTATATATATAGTTTTACTATTACTATCAATTTTTAATATTATTAATATGTATAATAATATGTATATTTATAATAATATATTAGCATGTAATTTAGAAGCTTGGGGTCAATAAGATTTTATTTTTTGAAGTAAAAATTTGTACTTTTATTTAATAAATTGATCAGTGGCAGTGATAACATTAGTTATTATTAACATTAATTGTTAATGTTGCAAAAGATGTCTCTGTTCTTTTATATGTTCTATTCATGAAACAATCCTGAAAAAAATGCATCATGGTTTAAGCAAAAATATTAATCACCACAACTGTTTTCAACATAATAATAAGAAATGTTTCTTGAGCAGCAAATCAGCATATTAGAATGATTTCTGAAGGATCATGTGACACTGAAGACTGGAGTAATGATGCTAAAAATTCAGCTTTGCGTCACAGGAATAAATATATTAAAATAGAATACAGTTATTTTAATTGTAATAATACTTCACAATATTACTGTTTTTACTGGAGAGAGAGACTTCTTTCATGAATATATATTAAAAAAATCTTACTGACCCCAAACATTTGAACGGTGTATACGTGTGTATATATAATATAAGTATTTTTGTGTGGTTCTCTGTCACAGGTGTGCGAATGGCCAGTCTGGGTCTTTTCCTACAATGTGTGACCTCTGTGATCTTCTCTTTGGCTATGGAGCGTATGGTGTTGTGCATAGGAATTAGGAAGCTGTATCTGAGCAGTGTGGTTCTGCTGGCCGTGAGTACAGCGATTATGACCGTATCCCACAATATTACACTAGTCACCATCATGGCCGCAGCAACAGGATACACTTTCTGCATCCTGCAGATTCTGCCGTACACGCTCATATGCCTATACCACTCCAATGCACAGGTAAGGGATCCAAACAAAGCATTGTGCAAAAATGCAAAGAGTTTTTATCCTAACCAAATGGATTTCTCAATTTCCAGGTGTTTTTCTCCAACGACAGGCGGATCAGATCGGCTGAGATACAGCAGAAAAGATCCAATGGAGCCTCTTATCCGATACCCTTCCAGAGCCATATCAAAAGTTCACAATCAATTGATCTGTCTGTCACCGTGGACCCTCGTCCTGCACAACCCTCAGCCTTCAGAGGTATGGGTACAGACATCGCCTTGTTGGACAGTGCATACCTGCTGTCTCAGGTGCTGCCGTCCCTCTTCATGGGCTCCATCGTGCAGCTCTTTAGTGTGACCGCATACATGGCCTGTGCGTCTCTGCTCAGTGTTGTGGCTGTGTATTTCTCCAGTAAGATCATCTTCGAGAAGGCGGATATTGATGCAAGTAGATGATTGAGATGTTACCTAGAGCAGAGGACTCTGGATAGTGACAAAAAACATAAAGGCTAGCTGGTTCTGTTTAATGTTTTTGGAAAGACGATATGCAGTTAAAACTGTGAAAAAAGTGAACACTAAATACTATTAATGGTACACTGTCGCTGCGTCCGAAATCAAATACTTCCCTACTATGCGAAAAACAGTATGCCGACAGAGTAGTATGTCATATTTGAAAAACAGCAGACTAAAAAGTATGCGGATGACCTACTATTTCCGATGAGATTCTGAAGGGCGCATTCAGTGGACACTTTACTATCTCATGAGGCAACGGGAGAGGATTTATGAACGGCAGTGAAGCGACGCAACTGAGGAAAAGACAAAAACACGTTTTGAAAGAAGGATTGATGCTGTATTGACTCATTTTTAAAATTTTGAACAAAAAGAAGTTACATAGTGGTAAACAATATGGTCATACATTTTAAAAGGGTCTTTTTTGAGCATTAAATGCTATAAATGATAATTTATATATTGTAATTAATAGTTCACAATTTATTTGACAGAACTTTTGTTGTCTAACCTGTGGATTACAATATTATATTTGCAGTATTGAACTATGTTACATACAGGTCCTTCTCAAAAAATTAGCATATTGTGATAAAGTTAATTATTTTCCATAATGTAATGATAAAAATTAAACTTTCATATATTTTAGATTCATTGCACACCAACTGAAATATTTCAGGTCTTTTATTGTTTTAATACTGATGATTTTGGCATACAGCTCATGAAAACCCAAAATTCCTGTCTCAAAAAATTAGCATATCATGAAAAGGGTCTCTGAACGAGCTATTAACCTAATCATCTGAATCAATTAATTAACTCTAAACATCTGCAAAAGATTCCTGAGGCTTTTAAAAACTCCCAGCCTGTTTCATTACTCAAAACCGCAATCATGGGTAAGACTGCCGATCTGACTGCTGTCCAGAAGGCCATCATTGACATCCTCAAGCAAGAGGGTAAGACAGAGAAAGAAATTGTGGCGTGGCATGGAGGCAATCAGCCTGTGGCACTGCTGAGGTGTTATGGAGGCCCAGGATGCTTCGATAGCGGCCTTAAGCTCATCCAGAGTGTTGGGTCTTGCGTCTCTCAACTTTCTCTTCACAATATCCCACAGATTCTCTATGGGGTTCAGGTCAGGAGAGTTGGCAGGCCAATTGAGCACAGTAATACCATGGTCAGTAAACCATTTACCAGTGGTTTTGGCAATGAGAGCAGGTGCAAGGTCGTGCTGAAAAATGAAATCTTCATCTCCATAAAGTTTTTCAGCAGATGGAAGCATGAAGTGCTCCAAAATCTCCTGATAGCTAGCTGCATTGACCCTGCCCTTGATAAAACACAGTGGACCAACACCAGGAGCTGACATGGCACCCCAGACCATCACTGACTGCGGGTACTCCAGTGCTGCTTCTCTGTAGTCCAGGTCAGGCGCTTCTGCCGCTGTTTCTGGTTCAAAAGTGGCTTGACCTGGGGAATGCGGCACCTGTAGCCCATTTCCTGCTCACGCCTGTGCACGGTGGCTCTGGATGTTTCTACTCCAGACTCAGTCCACTGCTTCCGCAGGTCCCCAAGGTCTGGAATCGGTCCTTCTCCACAATCTTCCTCAGGGTCCGGTCACCTCTTCTCGTTGTGCAGCGTTTTTTGCCACTTTTTCCTTCCCACAGACTTCCCACTGAGGTGCCTTGATACAGCACTCTGGGAACAGCCTATTTGTTCAGAAATTTCTTTCTGTGTCTTACCCTCTTGCTTGAGGGTGTCAATGATGGCCTTCTGGACAGCAGTCAGGTCGGCAGTCTTACCCATGATTGCGGTTTTGAGTAATGAAACAGGCTGGGAGTTTTTAAAAGCCTCAGGAATCTTTTGCAGGTGTTTAGAGTTAATTAATTGATTCAGATGATTAGGTTAATAGCTCGTTTAGAGAACCTTTTCATGATATGCTAATTTTTTGAGATAGGAATTTTGGGTTTTCATGAGCTGTATGCCAAAATCATCAGTATTAAAACAATAAAAGACCTGAAATATTTCAGTTGGTGTGCAATTAATCTAAAATATATGAAAGTTTAATTTTTATAATTACATTATGGAAAATAATGAACTTTATCACAATATGCTAATTTTTTGAGAAGGACCTGTATTAAGGAGAGCACTTACACAAGAAAATATGCTTTATATATGTATATTTATATATGTATGTTTTAAAGAGAAAAATTCAGGCTTTGAACCTTGTGACACAACCCTGTACCTGTAGAAGAAGTGATGTTTACCGATTTGGTGCAGAGATTATTCATCATCTTAAGAGAAGAATAAGTCTGAAGATTCAATGGTTATTCTTTTTATTATTATTATTGTGCTTAATTAATTGGAGAAAAAAGCTGAGTGCTGTGTATTTCTCCAGTAAGATCATCTTTGAGAAGACAGATATTGGTCATACTTTGGTCTTCTTTGAGCATTAAATGATATAAACGATCATTTATATTTTATAATTAATAGTTTACAATTCATATGACAGAACGTTTGCAATCTTGCACAATGTTATACTAATTAAAGGGAGCAATTGAGTAACAATGAATGATTAAGGTAGTTGATATGGGTGTATTGCAGGGCCGTGCAGAGACCTCTGGAGGGGCAGGTGCTCAAAGTATAAAAGGGAGGACATGCAGAACAAGGCTTTAAATAGGGCTGTGCTCAAAATATCAATATATATCAATACGGATGATTCTGTATCAATACAGTAGCAAATGCATTGATGCAGTTTTGAAAAAGAAACAGAACAGAAAAGTCCCATTTTTAAGTTTAAAAGTTAAAAAAATAATTAATTTGCAGTGTGCACCTATTAATAACTCTGGGATTAGAAACTGAAGTATCTTAAGTTGTCCCAACCTGGTGACTTTTTCTTCTCTGTTATACAGAATAATAAAGAACAGCTGTTATAGTAAACTGTGTAGGACAAAATCAACGTGGCCCATGTTTCGTACAGTATAGTTTTATTTAATGCCATATCAGCATCTATGGCTATTTTCATGGCAAAAACTGATTTAAAAAAATACAAGAGTTACATTTATACAATGAAAATAAAAACAAAGCAAACAGAAACAGCAATTAATACTTTACAAGATTTTTAACATTAATGTGATACCTGTTCTGGTACATTCTTACTAAAGTCCTTAAGTGAGTTTGCTGCCTTTGCTGTTGTTGTTACTGCTGCTGCTGATACTGCTGGAGCTGATCTGAGACTGTAGACATTAAAACAAACATATAGAGATATATTAGCTGATTAAATCATGTTCATGTGACCATGACAGGATGTAAAGATTGCTGACAGTGTTTGGAACCTTCACTAGCTCACTGACCTGCTGTAAAGCTGCAGATTCTGCCCAGGCTGCTATAATATAATAATAGTATATAATAGTACTAGGGGAGATGTTCACAGACGCTTCTGCACACAAAACATAAGATATTGGTAAGCCTATGTGATAATAAGCCTTACCAGATTTGTGATGATAATTTTTATGGCACTATACGTTTTTTAAATAAATACTGTAATAATAATAATAGTTTAAAGTAAAAATAATAGTTTTTAGTCAAATAACATAAAAAGACCAGACCCCTCGACGCCCGTAAAACTTTTCTCCCTCAAACAGCAAGTTAACGTGACTTCTACAGCCTACACACAGCAATATAAACAACATCTCAGCATGCTATTCACGTCGTTCTTGTAAAATAATAATAATAAGTAAACAAACATCAAAATCACTTCGCTGAGAATAAAACACCACTTACCAGCAGCCGCAGAGTTGAAGATATCCTCTGGTAGTGCGCGTAGCCGCGCGAAATTAAAAAATGCGCGTGCAGCGTGAGGAATCGTCCCGGATGAGTTCGTCAGGTGAAAGGTCATCATGTGGGTCATTTTATTTACGGCTAAATTATTATTCATTAATTTTACTAATAGTTAGATTGGGCAGGCATCCACAAAAGGGCCTTTAATTACAAAAAAAAGGAGAGGAAATTTTGCCTTGACAAAAGGGCACTTTGGGCACCAAGGGGCAAAAGGGCAGGTGCTCGAGCACCCAAAGTCCCCCCCCCCACCTCTGCATGTGCCTGGTGTATTGAAGGGCAGAAAAGTAATGCTGAATGTGTTATTTAAAATGAGGATGAGTGAGTTTCAGGCTTTGAAACAGGCACAACCTGTACAACCTGTAAAAGAAGTGATGTTTACATATTTGGTCCAAAGATTTATATCTTCAGAGAAGGCTAAGTCTGAAGTTTTGCTGGTTCTTCTTTTATTATTATTATTATTTTTATTGTGCTTATTTAATTGGAGAAAAAAAGTCTCCAATGCTTGTCTCAATGATTTATTTAATTTAATTTAATAACACTATAGTTACCAAATAGACAGATCTATTCCATTTCATTTGTAACAAAGAGTTTATTTTTTATGTACACTTGTATTATTTGTTTTGGTTCTAAGATATAATGTTGATGTCTCTTAATATAGCAACTCTATCTAAAGGAAAACAAAAAAAGAGTTCAAATGTAATCTGTTTATTCTTCATGCTCTGGATGGGTGGCATCAGTCTGTTCTTTATTATCAGCTACTGCCATCTAGTGTCTAGTTTTCATTTAGGTAAAACAGTTACTCCATCATCTTATTTTATCATTGCTGTTTTTCTCTTTTAGTTCTTTGCAACTATGCTCAAATAAAAATTATAATGGCTGCAGTGTTTTCTTTTGACTATCTTTGAAAATAAATGTATTTAAAAAAACAACTTTTTTGTATTTGTATTATTCTTTGACAAAAATAAATATGAATAAATAATAAATATAACCTTACAGCATAATATTTCATCTGTATCTTTATCCCAGTCTTGTTAACTTTTAACAATAAAATGAAAATTATTTTAAGTTATTTTTAATTATATAATTTAGTGTTTGCGTTTTCTTGAAAAAACAATTTGAATGTTACATAAAAAAAAATAACAAACGACCTTTGTTAATCATAATTATGGATGCATTTTAAGTAGGTATAAAGCATGTTTATATTTATTTGTATGTCCCTGGAACATAATTATGGTTTGAACTGGTTAAAAGTTTTGCTTGAAAATGATGCATGCGATACATGTATTTAAATGTGAAGAAATACATTGAGTTTTTTTCTGTTGCTTTCGTTGGCTGTTTTTCCAACTCTTATAAATAATTCACGAGTTATTTTACTCTAACCAATGACGTACCTCGTTTTGGAGCGAGCCTCCGTCACGCAACCAATCAAAAGCCAGGAATCGGATTCGTGCCCTCGAATGCATTGCGATGCGTGTCATGTGACAGGACTCTGCAAGAAATGCCAACATGGAACCGTGGCAAGGACGATGTTCTTCCCAACAATAACACTGAAAGAGACATCTGGATTCATCCTATGTCATACATCCACAATCCGGATATTTCAATCCATATTTACACAAGGTAAGGAGACATAAATATATCGATTTCCGTTCGATAAAGCAAATCGAAGTGTATTTTTTAACAGAGGGTCAGATTCGATCTAAATGACCCCACTTTGTTGAACTTGACACCTGTTTCTGGGAATGTTGTGGACGTGTTGTCCAAAAGCTGCAGTTTTCCTCGGCTGTGTGTTGGGAGCATGTGTGCAGGCCTGTTTTCCTGCCCTGCTGACGCACTTTAGTGAAACACATGTCTAGTGCCTCGTGTGTGTGCTGTTGTTCAGCATTGGTGCAGTTTTAATGCAAGTTTAATTATGTAGTTTTATTATGGAGTTTAGTGTGCATTGTGACTTATGTTGTGATGGTGATTTATGTTGTGTTGTGTTATGATGGTGTTTTTACTGGCCCCTCCTCTTTCTACTCGGTGCTTTGATCTCTGAACGCATGGTTATAATGAGCATGGGTGCATGTAAATATTGGCCCGTAATAGTATTCGGACACTTATGCATTTTCATTGCATCAGATACAAATTATGCAGAAATTAACTTAAATGAGACATTTGTAACTAGCTTGCCATAATCGGATGCTTATTGGATGTATGAATTAAGTTAACAACAAGAAAATGTGCAAATATATATTTGTTTTATTATTAAAAACATCCTTTTTGTGAAATATATTGCTTGTAAAGTGTGCTTGTGCCCACCCGTCTTGGAAAATAAATGCAACTTGTTTTGATATTTTGTTATCTAATGCAAAGACATTAATCATGGGCAAGTCTTGTCACAAAACCTGTCAGGAACATGTATTTATTAAGAATTAACGTTTATTTAACCAGGCAAGTCACTTAAGACTATTTTCAACAACAGCCTGGAATATACAGTATGTCATATTTCACCCTATATATATATATATATATATATATATATATATATATATATAGCTTAAAGAAATCATAGCTTTCCATAATGTAAAGAAATATAATTATTGTAATAAAAAAATCATATAAACACATCATATTAGTACTGTACTGCTAATAATTTATGCAAATGTATTATTTAAATTAAATATAATGGAGTGTAATTATATAAATTGACCATAAATAGTGCTGGTCAAATGCTTGGAAAAATTCATATTTTTAATGTTTTTGAAATAAGCCTCTTATGCTTATCAAGCCTGCATTTATTTGATCAAAAAATACAGAAAAACAGCAATTTTGACCAAAAAATACAGAAAAAAACCCAGCAATATTGTGAAATATTATTACAATTTAAAATAATGACTCCAGTCCTCAGTGTCACATGATCCTTCACAAATCATTCTAATATGCTGATTTGATACTCAGTTATTATCAATGTTGGAAACAGTTGTGCTGCTTAATATTTTTTTTTATAACCTGTGATACTTGTATTACTTGTATAAGTGTCCAGATACTAGTGCGCCACTACATTGTCCTCATTATTTAATTTCCCAACTTTCTTTTTTTGATGCAGTGTTTACAAACCGTGGCAATATCTTCAGCTTTCCTCTGATCCGCACACCAACAAATGGTCTCCATAAGTGACAAAGCGGTGGCCACTGCTAATGAATTGTTTGCGGACCACGGTTTGGCCACCTTGCCTTTCTTCGAGGCGGGCGGCAGTGAGAGCAGCGAGAGGGGCAGCTCCATCTCGTGCTCCAGTCCCGAAGCGGAAGATGCTGGAGCTCGACTCAGCTACAGCCCAGGCGAGGAAGACGAGGATGAAGGCCCGCTACAGAACTTTTTAGGCTCCACTGCGGAGTTTTTGACCCAGACGTCCAGGCTGCCTGATTTTATACAGCAACTGCCCAGCACCTTCTCTCCGACCCTGGAGGACATTGAGGAATTCTTGATGGAGAAGATGGAGCTGGTGAGCGATCCTCCTCTGAGTCCGGAGGAAATGTCTAAGGGCAATGAGCCTCCCATCCAGCCGTCTTCCCCCAGTGACGCAGAGCCGAAATCCAATACGACCTCACCGGCCCCTGCCACTCAGAGTGTTAACGCCACGGCTAGTGCTGCGCCGGTGCTCGTTGGTGCTCCATTTGTGCTTCAGTTGCAACCTCTCCAGCTAAGCCACACCCTCCAACAGCCAGACAACCAATCGGGCGTGGCTAACGGGCTCAGAGTGGCCCACCTGGTGCTCGGTGTCCAAGGGGCACAGAACATTACCCTTCTTTCACCACAGGTGCCCTCAGCAACTTTCCTCCCCATCATGGGTGAGGCCATCAATCAAGACCAAAAGTATGTGAAGATCGCTCCCCTGCCCATTACCGTCAGGGCGGTCGGAATAGCGGGTGCAGGCCTGGTCAAAGCCATCACACAACGTTCATCCAGGTCTTCCACGGAAACCTTGCGGGTACATAAATGCTCTCACCCGGGGTGCGAGAAGATGTACACTAAGAGCAGCCACCTGAAGGCTCATTTCCGCAGACACACGGGGGAGAAGCCCTACCTGTGCAGCTGGCCAGACTGTGGCTGGAGGTAAGTGTTGAAACCAGACGCTTCGTCATAACATTCAAATGATCCAGTCAAAATTGATCCTATTTGCTTCCTTAATACACGTTTTTGGTCTTAGAGATTCGTTGGCCCACAAAAACATATGTCTGCATATTCTTTCTTAAAGGGGTGATGAACTGAGAAATCAAATTTTCCTTGAGCTTTTGACATCTAAGAGGTCATCATATTATAAGAATATCCTGTAAATTTCAGAACTGAAAACGTCCTTGTTAGTCCAATAAATGCTTTTATTGACACCAGGCTCAGCAAACGACTCGTTTTTCAAAGTGGGAAACTATGACGTCAAAGAGGATAAAACACCACCCCCGCTGAAGAAGATCAACGCCTACTTCAACACGGCTACTTTAGCCCCGCCCACCGATTCGCGCATTACACGCATAGCTAAATAACATGGGCCTACCTCGTGATGACAAACCGGATCGAGCTACCGAGCAATAAACATGACATTTACAAAATATTGTGCAGTGCCTGGTTGTGGAAGTAGACAGTCGCTGCATAAACTTCCTCTGGATTCCAATAGGAATGCTTGGTTAAACTTTATTTTTAATGACGTTCCAGGATCCGACAGGAATAGTGCAACACACTTATGTGAGTAAAATTTTTATTTAAAAAATAATAATAATCTGATAGGCTAGTTAGGGCTGCAACTAACAATTATTTTAATAATCGATTAATCTGTCGATTATTTTTTCGATTAATCGATGAATCGGATAAATAATAAAATTAAAAAAGCATTCATTTCCAACCTGTTATTCAAAAACAGAACTGACAGTGCAAATTTACCGTGCAAAAAATCTTCAGAAAGTGCACAAACAGGTTGCTTCTTGAACATCCCTGAGCTGTTAAAGTAATAATAAAAAAGCTGTCAGAACAATAAATAATTTATTAAAAAAAAGAAAATTACAAATCAGAAAACTTAACAGGATTTGTTTGAACGTCTGAGCTTGTTCTCAATGATGTTATAATCTTTAACAAAATGTTTGACATTATTTGACAAGCAAATGCACAAAAAAGACGATTCTTTTTTTGACTTTTGCATGGATAATCGGTAATAATAATAGCAATAATAATAATAACAGAAGATAATATCTCTAGTATATCCTAATATTAATTATAAATACAACGTATATAAAATATAAATACAATATAAAAAAAAAACAAATAAAATGGATTGACCACCTCCCAATTGTGGAAAAAATATTCCCCTTGTAGTGGTACTTGTGACAGACAAGAAAGTGTTTTCATCTTCTGTCTATCTGATTCAAATCATAGTCTGCTAATTTAGTGGTAAGAATTTAATTGTTGCTTTTATTTATATTGTTGTCCATTTATCGAACTTACATGCCTCATATATAGTAATGATATATTACTATGTAGTATGTACTAATGCTCAGACACACTCATGCTGCGTCCCAATTCGCCTACTTATACTACGCCCTAAAAGTATGTACTCTTTTTGTGAAGAAAAAGTACATACTTTTGAGTGTGTAGCAAAAGAGTAGGCAAGCTTTGGGACATACTACTTCGTCATCTTTAACGGACAGCTCTGTCGCATGCATCACCGTAAACTGCCCTGTCAATCATCTCGTCACAGTTAAAATCCTCCATTCAATCTAATATAATTTCTTACCGTTTCGGAGAGAAATGTTGTAGCTCGTTCATCTGCCAGTCGTGGGTCTTTCATGCAGAGATTCTCACTCTCCTCATGTGTTTGCAATTTAAATGTAATGATGCATTTAAAATTTAATGGCTATAAACGTATCTTTACAAAAGTTCACAATGCTGCTGCAGATGCAATATAACGTAGCCAACATTGAATAAATAAATTTTCGTCAGGTTAGATACTGATAATTAATCACTCAAACCCCTTTATCTAAACCTCTCTACACAACCGCCGGACTCGCGCGCGTCCTCCATGTCTGTAGTTTTTTAACACTTTTCACTCGTGTTTGTAGTTCTAACCGAATCCTCGTCCAACGCGCGATGGGTTGTGGGCAATATCATCCGTTAGAGTGTGCATCGATCTGCACTTCGGATTCTGACCGGATATAGTAGACCATCCGGGTCTCTTTGGAACACTCATTTCAACATACTACGATTTGGGACGTACTAGTTCTATTTTCGAATACTATTTAGGACGGATAGTATGCGAATTGGGACGCAGCATCAGTCTCTCTCGCGCACAGACACACTCTGTCTCTTTCGCGCACTGTCGCTCGCGCGCATACACACTCGGTCTCTCTCGCGCGATCTCGGACACACTCGGTCTCTCTCGAGCTCGCGGAGTTCGCTTCGCTTTTGTCCAGTCCGGCGCCTCATAGATCTGCTCCACTCCGCATATCTCTGCGAATTATTGACTGGCGTAATAATCGCGCGACACAACGAATCGATGATGAAATTCGTTGCCAACTATTTTAATAATCGATTTTAATCGATTTTATCGATTCGTTGTTGCAGCCCTAAGGCTAGTATTGCTTACTAGCAATTGTTACAGATCGTTTGATATCTAATAATTATGTGTACATGTGTATCAGTCTAATCGTTACTGACGAGTGAGTTGAAACTCCTTATAATATGCAAAACTGTTATCCACTCACAGCAGCGGGCGTTTACTTCCAAGTCTTCAATGCGAGACGCCCATAAAAACCGAGCGTTTTTGAGCTAGGCTCAAAACTAGGGTAGAGAATAGCCTATTACTTATTCATTTTGATGTTTTTGAATGTAAAAACCAAGCGAACGTCATAAGTTGACCTCAGACAACAATATAACATTTTTTAAAAAGCTAGTTCATGACCCCTTTAAAAGCTTGCTCCATCACTGAAACAACTTTTCTTTTTGGCTGATGTCATCTAGGCCCTAGAGGCTATCAGTTAATGTGTGTGCCATGGCATCAGTGCCATTCAAAAGTTTGGGATTGGCATGGGTTTTTTTGTCGTCTTTTTTCTTTTCTTTTTACATGTTTATGAAAGAAGTCACTTATGCTCAGCAATGCTGCATTTATTTGATCAAAAATTCAGTAAAAATTAATATTGTGAAGTATTATTACAATAGCCATTTTCTATTATTTTATAGTTAAATATTGAATATAATTGTATTAATTTTCAGCAGTCATTACTTTAGTCTTCAGTGTCACATGATCCTTCAGAAATCATTCTAATATGTTGATTTGCTGCTTAATTTTTTATTTTATTTTAATTATTATTATTATCAATGTTGAAAACAGTTGTGCTGCTTAATATTTTTTTGTGGAAAGTTGAAATCAACAATTTTTTTTCAGGATTCAATGATGAATAGATACTTTAAAAGAGCAGCATTAATTTGAAATACAAATCTTTTGCAGGGTCTTAAATGTCTTTATTGTCACTATTTTTTAATTTAATGCATTTCTGATAATAATAATAAAAAAATCGTACTGACCCTAAACTTTTGAACCGTAGTGAATGGTAGTTTAAAATCATGAAAATAAATGTCTTTGAAATTTTAAATATACGTTTATTTATCAAAACATTTATTTAGAATATTTATCAAATAATAAATATTTATTTATTGACATTTTTGTAGCTATATTCAAAATATTTGATTGCATTGAAATACCTGTTTGTGAGTGCAATCCATAAAAGGAATTTTCTAAATCTGTTTGAAAGTTAATGAGTAAGCCATCGAGATTCATTGGTGGGCTAATGCAGGAACCTTGTACATAAGGTTGAGATCTGATTAACATCAAAACCTGTAATGGGGCCTTGAACTGAGCTGACGTGTATGTCCTGCTGTGTTTTATGCTTTAAAGGTTCTCTCGCTCCGATGAGCTGTCCCGCCATCGGCGGTCTCACTCGGGAGTCAAGCCTTACGAGTGCACAATGTGCGACAAAAAGTTCGCCAGGAGCGACCACCTATCCAAACACACCAAGGTGCACCGGGGTCCTCGTGCTGGCAGACTGGTCAGGGCGAACGTCTGAGCCCGGGATAAAACTGGAGTGTGATTCCTGGAGTCTGAGAGGGAAACCTATGATATCTAAACGGGCTAACAAGCTGTAACCCTCCGCCTTCATTTTTCTCTCCTTGTCCTCCCCCACTTTTTTATAGTTTATCCAGATGTTTGTGTTTCTTGGTGCTACAGTCAGCTAACTTGAAACTCAGGGATGTGATTGTTAAGCTCAAAGCATATTTCTGGCATTTGGTGGGTTCAAGTAAAGCTCACAGTCGATTTCGTCGCGTTTCGTCCGTTGTTGGTGTAGAGATACAGGTTGAGCTGCAACAGATTATGAGATCTGTTTTTTTTTGCCTTTAAACCGAGGTTGCAGGAAATCTGGAGGTCTAAAGGACAATAATTTGAGGAAACTCGTTTCCTGTACATTTTGTGAATATTGTGTTATAGATCTAACCAGGTGAAAATATTAAAGGAATACAGTATTTTGGTAGGCTGTAGCACATTAACCGAAGCCAGAATACTGCAGAATTTCCCTTCCTTTTAAATTAAGACAATATGCACTATGATTTAGGCTATAATATTATGCATTATCAAATATGGCCTTTGTCAGGGTGAATCTCAAGAAAAATGTCAAGAAATGCAATATTTCCCTGGAAACAAAGGAGAAAAAGGAAATGACGTTTTTGTGACGTGGTTTTATGACAGTTAAATATATTTAACCCTCAAAATTCTCAGTTGTCATGCAAAACTGTAATGCCCAAAACATTATCATATTGTGAAAAAAAAACCAACTCATTCTTATTACTCCATTGCTAAAGAAATACATTTAAATTGTAGTGTACAGTACAAAATTGTAGTTTTAGTTGTTGAAATTAATTTATACAGACTTCTATTATCAAAACAAACAAAGAAATGATAATAACTGTAATGCGAATTAGATTTTTCATTCGTAATGGAAATATTGTTTTAAATGTAATGGGAATATCGGGTGGAAATGCACTTAACTGAAAATAACACCGCAATGCAAAACAATCTTACAATAAGCTTCATTTTATTTTATTTGACATTTCTTCGTGAGATTCACCTTATTGAAGTACTCTGATGTAGTACAGCTTTTCTAAATACATTTTTATGATTCGGTCCGATGGCGTTATTTGTGACACGTCACAGTGTTTTGAAACTAGTGCTGTCAAATCAATTTTTGTCAAAGTTTGTGTTTATATAATATATATATATGTGTGTGTGTGTATATATATACACACACAGACATGTCATGCGTGCACACACACACACATATATACACACATTATATAAGCAGAAACTTTTATGTTAGATGCGATTAATCGATTTCACAGCACTATTTATAACATGTTTAACTTTGGACTTTTTTCTGTATCGAATGTTTAGTCCCCACCCCTTGCGCAAACCCAATCGTGGAATTTTCTCAGCCCAATCACATCCCTGCGCAAGCTGAAAGGTATTTATGCATCAAGTTGCTTTCCACGTTTTTTTCTCGTGCCTCATCTCTCTCAGTCTGTTGAGAGCGTATGCCAAAACCGTGGATAACATCACTACATGTATGGAACGAACTTATGTACTGTAAAACATATATAAGCTAGAAACAATTTTCTCTTCGATCTGTAATCACTCAAAGAAAATTGTTTCCTTTATGTCGTCGTAATGTGCTTTGCATTAGATCAATGCATTTTTTTCTACTTAGTGCCGTCACGGTTGATAAGCTACAGTAAATCGCTGAGGACAGTTGTTACTGTTCATAAAAACTGGCAGCTGATTGCTTCCTGTCGAAATGAAGCTATGTGGACATAATTTTTCCGATATGTCAGTGAACGGGCTACTCTAGCGTCTATGGGACTGTGTTTGAGTTTCTTTCCTGAGAAGGTTCATGCTAATCTCCCACATGGAGTGAATTTGCTTGACATCGTCTTGCCTTTGTACATCTGGTCTTAACTACTTTATGCATTTTTTCCCCCGCTTTACAGTACTTAGTAGCTCATGTAGGCTTTCACGATGCTCTACATACTTAGTATCTGGACTTATCAATACTCTAAAGTTTGTAGCAGTTTCTGAACGATCACGTAGGTACATCCTTTTTAATATCGCTCAAAGAGCATCCTGATTTACAGTGTTTCGATTAGTACTATCATGTACTTCCTGTTTTAAGATAGTCTTTTTTTCTTGTTCTCTTCTCTTTTTTTTGAAGGGAGATGTCTGTTTTTATGGGAATTCTAACTTTATATTCCTTTGCAAGGGCTCATCCTTGATTTTTCTGCCACCACCTTCATCCCAATAAAAGTGTTAAATTATTTCCTATACCTATAACATCATGTTAATGCATTAAAGGCTCGTTCACACCAAGGGCGATAACGATAAATATAGTTCTAAAAATTGTTCTAAATATTAAAGAATAGCAGAGTCCACAGCACAACTATAACGATAACAGCACAGAGGAACCATATCATTGCAATCACTTTCAGATTTTTTAAATTTTTTTTGATGATGAACGATAAAAACATTGACAGCCAATCGGGATCCATCCTGCTTTAAAAAGATTGAGCAAAAACAAAACTGCAGTGTGCTCTTATAATAAATAAGCGACAATATCGTCCACTGGGTTGGAATTTATTGTTAGTTATTTTTATAGTTCCTGGTGTGAACGGATCTTGACTGTTTTCATTTACACAGACCATCCAACTATAGCTGCTCTTATACCTTATAGCTGGTCAAATTTAGGTTATATTTTTGAATAACAGAAAAATGCTATTTTCCTATGTAAGAAAATAAAGTAAAAAACAAAACAAAAGACAACCTTTTGGAAAAGCTGTGATATGTCACCTTTAAGGTTTAGATGCATCTCGGCTATTTAAAGGAAAGTTCTGGGTTAAATACAAGTTTAAATCACGCTGGTTTGACTTGTCTCTCGATTTGTAAAATAAAGCAAAAATTGCATTTACTGCAATTAATAAACTTACAATGGAAGTCTATGGGGTGATGCATTGTACCTGGTTGCAATGCAAACTACACACTGCTAAAATACACAGTTTTAAAAGTATAGCCACAATACTTAAATGATATACATAATAGTAGTGATAAAATCAATGCAGTTTGTGCAGATGTCATCCAGTATTTCAACACCTGGTTTACCATCGCATAATCATTACAAGCGAAGTCCTTTTTTTCCTGAGAGTATTATTTATATACTATTATAGTAGGCTATTCATTAATATTTTGAATTAGTTTTTATGTTTTGAATTTGTTTTAGTCATTATTTTATGTTTGAGTCATTTCTTTTTCTTTTTTAATATTTTTGTTTAGCTTTAATTTATTTTTATTTCAGTGTTAATTTTAGTCGTTTTTAGTACTTTAACTTATATTTCAGTTAACTGCCAAGGCAACATTTCTTAATTTTCATTCTGGATTTTTAACTGTAGATTTTTCAATATTTTTATGTTTTATTTTAATTCAGCCTTATTTTAGTTAACAATAACAAAACTGATGCACAGATACCAGAGAGAGAGAGAGAGAGAGAGAGAGTTTATGTACTGTATAGTGAAAAAACTCACTTGCAGGAAGAATTATGTTAGCAATGCATTACATTTCTGCTTCAAAACCCTCTGCATTGTTTCCCCCCTTAGAGTTCCATTATAAGTGCATTACTGCAAACATTTTTGTTTTTACAAACTGAAGGAAGAGTTGATATCACAGATGAACCTGGAGCATTCCTTTAAGAAATAATCATGTTTTGGAGTTGTATGAACAATATACATGTTCTGTTTTTTTCCCTTACTTAAATTATAAGTTATTGTGCTTTTTATAGATAAACCATGTGGTTTTCTTTATAATGGAGAGCACTTTTATTTTCTGACAAATGCTTATTGTTGATGTTAGCACACATTTCTGGAGAAGAACTGCGAAGAATCGTCCACAAAAACCTTCTAGTAAAAGCATTAGTCACTGATCTTGTACGGCGGGAATGCTTGGCTTGTGCCTGCATTTATTTTCCATGATTTTTCCTCAGCGTTGGAATCTGTTTGGAAGGCATGGTGGCTGGAACTGACACAGAAGACTAAAATTACACACATATTCTGCCACTCTTTTTCTACGCACATGGCAAATGAGTATGAATGTGAAAGTGTTATAAATACATAACGGTGGTGCCTGGAGGATGTGGTAATAGGAGTGAAATATAGTAGTGGTGGTGTTATTGGTAGCCACAAATAGGCTACTTCACAATTTTTTTTCTGGTGTCTATCAGTTTCTTCTGCAGGTGCAGCTTTTTGCACTTCACTTATGTAGTCCTGTTGTATTTTTAAACAAGGTATAGTTAATGGGTTGTTGCCAAGTAATATTGATTATGTAAACTTAAAACTTTTTTATGTATAAGGGAAATGTTATATTTGAGATGACTCAAACATCTATCGATCTATCTATCTATCTGTCTGTCTCGTTCTATCTGTCATTTCACACCCTGTCATCATTCTATTATCTATCCTTTCATTTCTTATCTAAATGTCAAAGTACATTCAAACGAAGGTTACATAATATTTCAACACCATCCGAATTGATATTTGTAGTTTCTTTTTTCATCAATAAGTACACTATATTTATTGATACGTTAAATTACTATTATAGACATAGATGAAATAAGGGAGTCCATCATAAGATAATCTACATGCTTTGACTAGCTTCACTGCATTTTTCGTGCTGCTGATTTGACATCTGGAGGATATTATCGCTATTCAAACTAAATGCACGTCATTTCTTACAGATTCCTGATATAACAGATATAAAATCTCAGTCTTTGTTCTAGAGTTTAATTGTGCGCTGTTATAGTGCCTAAACTGGTGGGCTTGTTGCTTCCTGTTTTGTATTATTGTGGTTGCAGCTAAAAATATCAGTACGTGAGATGGAGAGACTTTAGTGTTTCTCTTTCTCTGCCTCTTTTTTTGTCGTTATCATTGTAAATGCGTCAGAAAACCGCTTTAATTGGTAGAATTTAAATAAACTAGTTAGTTTAATGAGTCTAAAGTTAGCTAAGACTCCGTTAGCTAGCGGGCTAGCACGCTACGCTAGCTGACCACCAAATATCTTTACATGATGTAAACATTCAAGAAAACATTCGGCATTTTTATTTTTTTATTTTTATTTCTTCTCTGTTTTTAATCTGTCGGAAAACCCCTCCAGGACCGACTCCGGAGAGCACAAAGCTTCTCAGGTGAGTTTGACAGAATTAGCTCGATGCTAACTCAAGTTCTAACAGGTTGCAGTTTAGTACATTCGCGTCTGTTTTCAATTAACTTACTTTATAATTTGTTAACTTTATTAAGTAAGTATTGTAGAGGAATTTGAAAAGTAAAACGAATGATAAATGACGCACTGTGACCCGTTTGCATTGTTAAATGTAGTTGAGTTGACGTGGAGGTTTTTGCATAAGCTCCTATCCAGATTTGTGGAATTTATATTTTACACATAGCTTGCTTGACACTAATGAGCATAGTTTTTTATGTGAGTTTAAAAAGATTGCTTGGGGTTAAATGCACATTTAGCATACATTTCCATTGTTTTGACAACCCTAGGTCCTGAATTTTCAAGTTATTCTCAAAGGAATTAAATAGTTTTAAATTAAAGGTTTCTATGGTCATTTTTATGGATGCATGAAATCTGCCATTTTAAGTGTAAATTTAGTCTTTATATTGAATATTCAGATAGGTGTATAAAATGGCTATTGATATGCACCATTATACCACTTTGAAGTTTAATTATGTTGAGATCTGGGAGATTAAGGTATTTAATATGCAGCAACAAAATGAGCATCTAATTTTAGCCATAAAATTAAAGATGCACAAGTGGTATGTTTACAGCATGCAATCACTATCATCATGAAACAGGCCATAATTTTTAGCTAGCTACATGTAATTGGTGATGCCATCTCAGCTTAAACTCTTTTTCCCAGATCCTGTCTCCTACAGTCGGAGGAATGCTGTCACGTCTCGCCTCTTTGTTTCTATGTTTGTGTGTTCTGTTCTGTCAGATTGTATGTGGGAGACTTTTTTTTCGCTCTTTGGCAACTACCAGCTGGATATCGGATGAGTCAAGGCAGATTTAGTTTTATTTTAAGCTGCTTACACGCACCCAGTCGGTCTGCACAGTCCACACTGCCAGGATTACGCTGAAGTCCAGTACCATTTGGTATTTAATATGGTGTGCATATTTACCATGGTTTTATGATTTCAAGAATGGTCGCTCTAGGTTTGATTTAAGCGAAACACTTCCTAAACATTTGAGTTTGCTTCATAAAGCTCCCCCTCTTGCTATTCCTTTAAAATTCAATTTGTGATCTAATTGCATCTCGATCATTTATATTTCAGCCTCTGTCAGGATATTTGCCGGAATATGGCGTTACGTGTCGGCCAGGCTGTGTGCTCGAACAGGGTCCCGTAAGGTAACATTTCCCCCGCAGCTGTGGATCGAGAAGGACATGGACAGCTCAGTGACCCTGTGGCAGTTCCTGTTGCAGCTCCTGTTGGACCCCAGCAATGACCAGCTCATCTGCTGGACCAACGAGGATGGAGAGTTCAAACTATTGCAGGCCGAGGAGGTGGCCAGATTATGGGGCGCCCGCAAGAACAAACCCAGCATGAACTACGACAAGCTCAGCCGGGCTCTGCGTTACTACTATGACAAGGTGCGTATGTCATTGAAAAATGAAAGTTCAGTCATCATTTACTCGCCCTCGCATTGTTCTGAACCGAATGACTTTACTTCTTCCATGGAACATAAAAGGAGATGTTTTGCTGTTTGTCCAAGCTGTGATTGAGGTCTGTTGAGCTGGAAAAAATAATAAATAATAACAAAGGTAGTCAATAGGGTTTGTGCTCTAAATTCCAAGTGTTTTGAAGCCATAAAATAGCTTTGTGTGAGGAACAGACTGCCTTTTTTTTGGGCAGTATTCATAAAATTCAATATTCTTCAGCATATGGATGCACAATCGGCTTAGGCCTATATTGGGACTGTAATGGTTATTGGTCAATATTTGTGATTTTTATGATTTTATATGACTGTTTCCCCTGCAGAACATAATTAAAGTAAATGGGCAGAAGTTTTTGTTCTATCCTGATAATCTGAAGGGGGATATCAGGATTATATTGGTTAACGGTAATTTGTTTATTATTATTTGCAGATATTAAATTATGGTACTTTTTTCTGCCTATTTTGAGATTTTAGGTTACTTTTGCCACTCTCTAGTGCTAATTTAGTTTTGTGATATGATATATATTAGATCTTAGCTTAGTTAATTGGGAATTTTTAAATAGTGGTTGATTTGAGTGGTTGCATTTAGCAATCATGTTCTGAAAATGTTTACAATAAAAATAATATTGCCTGATGAAGGTCGTGAGACCGAAACATTGATAATAAAATTTACTCATTTATATACTCATTTGCAAGTATTGATAGTGTGCGGGAGTTTTATGATTTTTGACATACCCATTTGGTCTTTTTTCCCCACGTACCTATCACCTGCAGATGTGCGATGGTGATTGCCAAACAATACAAATAAAAAATAAATGTTTAGCACTAGATTACATCAAAGAATAAACATTTTTAAAAGTTCTTAAAATAGACGGATAAACTCTTTTATAGAGAATTTTTTCATTTTTGATATTCAACTATTTGTTTAAAAATGAATAGTATTCACATTACATACTTTATACTTTTAAGAGAGTACCCGTGTATCTACACGGAGGCATAAATTATAGAAAGTTGCTGACCGCTAAAATAGCTTCTCCTCCATCTTACCGCCGACACTCCACTACAGGATGTATTGACGGATCACATGCGCTCCACTGTCTTCACTCCTATTGGTTGTCGCTCCCGAAATACACTCTTCATTTGTGTAAAGTTTTCCTACATCCTGTCGCCAACGTTCACTGTTACTCACACAGCTCTCCTTTGAAATGAATGTGATCATGTTGCTTTGTTGCTGTGTGACGCTGGCAGTGTGAACGCAGCTTAAATACTTATGTGGTCATATATTTAAATCAGTGTTTATTATAATTGCTAGCTTTCAGCCCTCTCCTTGCCCCCACACTCTTCTTGTCCATCAGGTTATTTTGTTGTTGTAAACACACAATCAAGTCACTCTGAACTGAAACAAGTGGGTCACAGAGCCCTCAGGTTTATTCTTGAGCGGGAACTGTGTTCGAGGGTTTGGCGCTTTAGCTTTTTAAGCCTCATCTTGGCACCACAGGGCAAGAGGTATCGTTTTCTGCATTCTTCCTGGTCTTTGAACACGGGTTTGTTTACTTAATTGCATGTTATTTTGTTAGAGTGGGTAGAAGAATGCAACTGACTGGTAAAAATGAACATATGAGGGACGTTTTGGTTGATTTGTTTGGGTGATCGCTTTTTACATCAATATTTTTAGATGTATGTTGGAAAAAAATTATTCTTCAGCTAAAATAAACATGCATTTTCTCTAATCTTTCCTTGCAGAACATCATCAAAAAAGTAAACGGGCAGAAGTTTGTGTATCGTTTTGTGTCGTACCCTGATATCCTAAAGGGGGATGGGATGGCCAGAATGGAGGGTGCAGACGGGGGCTCAGCCGGACCTCTGCCCCTCTCTGACAAACTTGCAAACGTCTCCAGGGATAAAGACAGTAAAGACGCCCCAGACCGAGGTGCAGGCACTCCGGGTCAGTCCAAAGCATCCAACCGGAATGACTATATCAACTCCGGCTTGTACACATCCTTCACCTTGACTTCTTTGCAGTCAGGAACACAACTTTTTAAATCCATGAAGATTGAGAACCCAGGAGAAAAGCTAATGGACAAAAAGGCAGGCCAGGAGTCGCCCCAGCCGTCCACAGTCATTAAATTTGGGACCATGCCACAGAACAGAAACAGCACTCTGTCTGCTATAGAGAGGCCTGAACTTCTGGCACAAGCCGTCCAAGTTCCACTGCGTGCTCCCACAGAAAATGAGACCAAACAGAGCACAGTCTCGCATGTTGTGTGTGCGTTTGTGGAGAATCACACTTCAGAGAATGCCATGACTGGCTTCCCGCTCTCAAGAATCTCTCCGTCACTGCTCCCTCATTCCCAGTCGCCCTCTTCTTCTCCGATGACGGATTCCCAGGAGCTGGTGATTGACAGTGAAATTGAGTCCCTCTCCTCACAGCCTTCAGAGTTACAGTTGCAGGTACAACATGTTAAAATTTTGTGTAGTTGTTCTGTCGCAACTTCACAAGATCAACAAGGTGTGTGGAAGAAAAGCGAAAGAATTTTGGGACAATACCAGCAACACTCAGAAAATGGAGCTGAAAAGATATTGCTCTTTATTTTGCCAACATTACATGTTTTGTTGCACAGACCTTCATTGGCCTAAATGAGCTTTTGTACACCTGTAATCTATTAGCTCTGATGAAGGCATGTGCACCTAAACACATTGGCAAAATAAAGAGAAGTTGTTGGAAATGAATATTGGAATGATGTTGGTGTGCCTTAATGGTAAAAGGTTTGTGTATATCCATGATGAAAATGTTACTATATTTATTTATTTATTTAAAAAATATAATACATTTATTTTATTTGGTTGCAGAACAATTCATTCACATATATAATGTATTTTTTTTTCTTTTTGAAATGTGTTAATTTGATTGTGTTTAGTTTTATACTATTTTATTTTGTATTTATATTTATATAGTTTATATTTATTTATAACAATTCATTCAGGCATCCTTTTTTAATAATGTCAATGAGATAAATTCAGCATTTGACTTCAATTTGACTACATTTCAGGCCTTGATTCACTTTGAATATGTAATGAAAAAAAAAATATATAAAAATTATGATTATTTAATAATTTGCTAATTGAAGATGAATATAATACAAATGTAAATATTTATACCAATAATTATATAAGTGTCCACCATTATTTTATTAAAATTCATTATTAAAACATCTCTTTCTCTTTCGATCCATCAGCTCCAGCCCTACTCTGTTTCCAAGGACACAGTAACAGCTTCTGAGATGCCTGACTCTTCACCCCGCAATCTCAGCGGAAAGTCAAAGAAACCCAAAGGCCTGGAGTTGATGCCCACGCTGGTGGTGACCAGCTCTGACCTCAGCCCTTTTAATCTGTCCAGCCCGTCCCTCCCCACGGCCTCTCTCACCCCAGCCTTCCTGCAGGTTAGTCCCCTCCTGACCTCCCCATCACACGAGTGCAATGCTATTTTCTGCTGTCATTGGCTTGTTAGAATCATTAGACCATCAGCAGTTTTCGTGTTGGGTCGCGATTTCCATCCAACTCACTAGAGGCGCATCCTCTTGTGCAGTTATTTACTGTTGCTTTCTTATTTGACTTTGCTCATTGTAGCCAGACTTTTGGACCGCTTTGCATCTCGTTCTGGCCAAGAATTGCCCAATTAGATAGAAAACAGCTGTTTGACCAACATATAAAACAAAACAACCAACAGCAGTTTGCTTTGTTGTGTCATTTAGTCTTAAAGTGCCCCAATTATGCTATTTTCAAGGTTCCTAATTTAGTTTTGGAGGTCTCCTACAAAATGTTTGCATGCAACCAAGGTAAAAAAACACATTAATTTTCATACATTGTATATTAATATACATTTCACATCACCTCATTTTTCAAAGAGTCTGTAAACAATTTCTTTGAAGGTTCATTCTATACCCCTCCTTTCTGAGAGCCTACTCTGCTCTGATTGGTCATTTCCCAGACTGTTGTGAAATGTTTGCATGCAACCAAGGTAAAAAAACACATTAATTTTCATACATTGTATATTAATATACATTTCACATCACCTCATTTTTCAAAGAGTCTGTAAACAATTTCTTTGAAGGTTCATTCTATACCCCTCCTTTCTGAGAGCCTACTCTGCTCTGATTGGTCATTTCCCAGACTGTTGTGATTGGTCTGCCGCTTAAAGCTTGTGTCTGAAACAAAACTCCTATTACCATATCTGAATTTCAGCTCCGGAGGCTTCCTCAGCGTTTGATACACAGTGATACCTACAGATGGCATCCGTTTTTCCGTATCAGTTCCAATGCCAGTCCTCATCTTTTTGAAATGCATGCAAAGTAACATGTCGACAACACAACTTAAACTCTTCCAGTCTCAGCTACAACTACAGTGTTTGAGGGCTGGGCAAAGTAGACGTTGTTTGCGGGCAGCCAATGAAGACCATAGGCTGGCATTATGCAAATTTGTAACAGGAAATGAGACTGGAATTACTGAAGACTCGTTTTGGCAGTTCAGAATCTATTCCTTCATTTAAGAGACAATAACTTTATTTGTCATGCACTACTGATCTTTTAAAACTTTGCAGACCTTTTAGATTCACAGCTATATTACATATTTAAAAAGCATAATAGGGACACTTTAAATTAACTCCATGATAATAGTTCACCATGCAATAAAGTGGTAGCTTATTTAAATAATTTGTAAAAGTCTCCATGTCATGTTGTACTGATGATTTGGAATAAATTAGTGCAAAACATGTAGATCTTGTGATCATAACATCCATCTATCTAAAAACACCAATTATTTTGAACACAAACTTAGCAAGCAAAGCAGATTTTTTTTTAATGTGCATTATATGTACATATTTTCATTTGGGGATTTTATGTTCCAAAAAAATATTCGTACAAATATTTGAATGGATTTTTATGCAATTTATTCACAAATTATTTTTTGCCATATTTGCAATTTGGATGTCAAAAAGCTTGTGAACGACCTGTTAAATATGCTGGCAAATGTTACCAGACTTATACACAAATACTAAAAATGACCACTGATGATAAAACTGATCACTGTCTCTGAGTGTGGTTTAAAAGAAAATGGCCCATTACAAGCAACATATTTTTCTAAAAATTTGTGGTTATCCTGCACAGGAATATGGTGAGGCCACATTGAAATCCTTTTGGTTTTGTAGTTGCATTGATATCTTTTTGAGGCACTAGAGGGCAATAGTGCACCATTGTAAGCAATAAGACTGTCGTGCTGATGTGCTGCGCAGACACTCATTGGCTGTTACATGATCTTGATCATATGGTGAGGTTTAGCTGGATGCTACTTTGATGGATCACCTCGTTAAGACTGCACAATCTTTGCATTTACGAGCACTCATACAGCCAGCCCCAGAGGATCACCCCCTGCTGTATCTTCAGTGAGATCAAAGATGAAATATACTATAATTCAAATCTATTATTTATGGTTTTTCAGGAAATACAGCACCCTTGCCCTGTGATTAATTCTTATTGCTTCTTAAAGTCTCATTAAGCCACTTTTAATTAAACATTTATATTTCAGGGTTATGCCTCTTGCAAATGCTTTGTGCTATGATGCTCATTTGTATTTGGGAAAGGCACGCTTACTGGAAAGAGAGTTACTTCTGTAAAAGTTCAATTTTTTTTGTTGCAGACACCCCTGCTGCTCACCCCCAGTCCACTTCTGTCGAATATCCATTTCTGGAGCACGCTAAGCCCGGTGGCACCCCTCAGTCCCGCCCGGAGACAGGGCCCGCATTCCCTCTTTCAGGTGAGTCACTTAAACTCAAATGATTTACTAAGCTGATGGCCCTCTTCACACTTGGTCCAAACCTAAATTTGATTCCATCCTCCTTAAAGGGTTAGTTCACCCAAAAATGAAAATTACCCCATAATTTACTCACCCTCAAGCCATCCTAGGTGTATTATGACTTCCTTCTTTCAGCCAAACACAATCGGAGTTATATTAAAAAATATCCTAGCTCTTCCCAGCTTTATAATGGGAGTGAATGGTACCTTAGATTTTGAAGCCCAAAAAAGTGCACCCATCCATCATAAAAGTAATCCATATGGCTCCAGGGGTTTAATAAAGGCCTTCTGAAGCGAAGCAATGCATTCTTTTTGTAAGAAAAATATCCATATTTATAACTTTATAAATTATAATCACTTGATTCCCGCAACAGCCATATAGCCAGTCTAGTTCCTGGATGTACTTTTTTGGGCTTCAAAATCTAAGGTACCATTCACTCCCATTATAAAGCTGGGAAGAGCCAGGATTTTTTTTTTTTTTTTTTAAATAACTTCAATTGTGTTTGGCTGAAAGAAGAAACTCATATACACATAGGATGGCTTGAGGGTGAGTAAATTATAGGATCATTTTTGGGTGAACTAACCCAAAGTTTTAGTTGGTCACATTTCATATTTGGATTCAAATCACGTCATCTGTTACTGCCACAGTTGTTCCTTTTTGCCCAAAAGGGTTTTGCATACCAGCCTGCATTTCCACTGATTTGAGAGCTGAATAGTGAAATAAGTCTCATAGCTTACTCACAAATAAACAAGTTTTGAGAATTTATTTTAACATTCAAAGTCACAAGCTATCTTCGATGTGTAAACAATGTAAAAGACGTTACATAAATATATAATGAGTAAAATTCACAGAAATCAGTTCACAGTTACAAATAATATTTGTACATTTATTTTATTGCAGACAAACAGGAAAAATTAAGTGGTTGGAATATCTTTGTAGCAAGATGAAAATCATATGCAACACGATATTGTGGTTGAAAACAGCTTTGTCGATTACAATGGGAGCAATGTCTTTGTGCTTTGAGGTTTTTTGTCGGTTTAGAAAGCCTGAAGTGTGTAGGATTCCCACGGTCCTGGAAAAAAGCTAAAAAACTCAGAATATATTCTCAAATCAGAATAGTTTTTAGTTGTGAAGTATTTATTTAATACTTTTGATTATTTTTACAATTAGTTAATTACAATATTTTACATTTACATTTGCATTACATTTGAATATGTATTATCATTTATTGCTTAATTATTGGTTATTAATTATTGGATATTAATGTATGATTTGGTTTACAACAGCTTTCTTATCAACCTAATCAAAGCATCCACTCCAAAAACTTGGTGTAAATTGTGAAATCTGGTGTTATTTTAATATTATTCATATAAAATTATAGTATTTATTAATATTTAATATTTTGAATGTAGCTTTATTTTATATTTACTTTTTGTTTTAATTTTAGCCTAAGTTTGAGTAATTTTGTTATGTGCTGTTGTCATTTTTTTTGGGTTAGTTTCTTTTATATATTTCTATTTTTGTATTTATTTTTATTTCAGTTTTAGTAATGAAACTTCATTTTATTTTGGTTAGTTGCCAAGGCAACATTTCTAATTTCCAGTCCATCTCACATTTATATTTTATTTAATTTCATCTTTATTTCAATTCATACATTTTAATAGTTTTAGTATTAGTTAACGATAATAACACTGGTGAAAACACCAGAGACTTTGAGATGTTCCCAATAATGTAACAATATTCCAGAAAGGATGCTTTCATTTTTTTTTTCATTCTGTTTCTCTTCTTTTTATCAGTTTCCTTCTGCCCTGAGTTCCACGCAGTTCTCTGTTCCCGTATATAATTTAGACGGCACCAACACTCCCGGCCCTCTCTCACCCGACCCACAGAAGACATAGAGGGGGACGAAATCTTTGCCTCGTGTTCTTGATTGATAAATGCGGATTAACCTCATTCTGTTCACCTTAACTGTTCCTCTTCAGGTAACAAAGATTTATGACCATCGTTTAAGCGTCCGTTTGACTCTCGAACCTTTGTGATGTCACAAATACTTTCCCTTGGGATGTATATCAAGCCATCATATAGTGTCTGCAGGACACTGTAAATCTTTAATTCCTGTTTTTGAATGCACTGGTCTTCAGGGATTGGCTCTAGTGTGACTAAAGCTGATAGCTGTTGATCTCCACAGCTGCCAAAATGGGCATCATGTGTGTGCTTTACCATTGTTTAATTGGGATCCTGAATTTCCTTGTGATGTAGAGATTCTCACATCATTTGTTTGTACAGCCAGATCTCCTTTCTGCATCGGATAAAGAGGGATCGTTTTGTACATAATCCAGCAAGTTCACTTCGTCTCAACTCATGTTTGCCTTTTGTTTGGGAAGTCCTCAAACAAACCTGCCTTGCCAAGCCAAACCGCCCCTTCGCCTTGTGATTTTGATAATGGTGACCTCTGTATTATCTTGTATCTTTCCTCATGCTGCACTTACTGCCATGTATTTAAAGTGTTTCGTCATAATAACCACAGGAATGGCATTTAGATCAAAACAAGCTGCACTTACTAGGGCTTTTGCACCTACTCATGTTTACCAGCCATCCAGAAAAGTAGTGAACTTGTCGGTGGGTCAATAATTACCTCTCGTAAATGACTCGCGACACAACTGAGAAACGAAAATGGCAGTGAAATGGAATTTCTTTCTGCTTCTGAGTGACTCTTGATTCGTTTCAAGGTAATACACATATTTTGGTTTGTAAGTGAACATTATAAAGGAACTCAGTCAATCGCAGATGTCCGCAGCACCAGCACTGTTTGTGAACGCTTTTCACTCCAGGCTATTTCTGCATAATTCCAAATATAATTGGCTGTTACAGCTTATTATACAACTAATGTCACACAGCTAATTTGGGATGCAGTTTGTGTACAGACCATTTTCCTTCTATTGTGTCTGCATCTACAGTCCAGTGCGTCACCTAGTAAAACTGACCGACTAGCTGGTGCAAATAGTGACATTTTATTGTGCATTGTAGGCAATGTATCACAATCAGAACCAGCAGGAGTCAAACAAAAATGAAATTCATGTTGTTCTAAACCTGTAAATCCATCTGTCTTCTGTGGAAAGTGATGATTTTGAGAATATTTCAGCTCTTTTTGTCCATGAAACAACATTACTTTCATTGTATGGAGACATCAAAATATCTTCATTTGTGTTCCACAGAAAAAAGAAAGTCTTGATTTGGAACAACATATTATTTCATTCATTTTTGGGTGAACTCTTTATGAAGATTGAGGCAGTCAGGATGTCACATTCTTGAAGTAACCCTCAACATTGGAACATCTTAAAACCTTAAATCTAACTGGTGCTTTGACACGATGCACATTTTTGAGAGGGCATTTAGTAGGCCAAATTGTCGTCACCCTTGTTGCAATGCTTGATGGCGACTGCGTAATGAAGCGTGCTTCCAAACGCCCCCATGCCATCACCGTAACACACCAGATACGCCACTGCGGCAATGCTTATCATACAAAGCTTTTCATAGAAACCATTTTCCCTTTCTGAAAGACCGAAAGCCATTAGGAATGATTTCAGTTGAGTGGGAAAATCCAAGGACTTGCTTTACTCCAATAGACTGGCAATTCACCATTTAGCTAATGGAGCGTACACAGTGTAAAATGGAATGGAGCGGCACCGGCTCAGTGCTTAAAGCCTCATCCCACCATTAGGATAGTTGGATTGGTGGAGATCGGTTGGATGTGTACCGTAACTGGTCGGCTGTCTGTAGAACTCAGGCCAAATGCTCAAAACCATTCCTGCATTTGTCAGGTTTCCCGGTGTTGTGCAAGATTCAATCCCCCCGCAGAATACAATCTACCTTGGACAACAAGCCCAAGCTGTTTGTAATGCCCAGCCAGAAGTGTCTGTCCTTTTGTAGCTGGTTTGGCTGGTTAACACAATCCAGTTAACCCCTGCTGGTATATATCTTTTTCCATTGATGCTCATTCAAAAGTTGCTGTTTTTAGAAGGCAATGCATACATATATAAAATTACACTACAGTAAATGTTTAGTGAAATCTTTGGGGGGCTTCAGGCTTTTTTAATTATTTTTTTTGATGGTTAACACAACTTAAAGTAATGTTGTGTTTCTGATCATACTTGAAACAAGTTCGGATTCTGAATCTTGAATCTTGCTCGACACCGGCAAAGATGCTAAACGTCTGATTCTACAAGCCCCTCTTTGCAGTCCTTATTTGATGTGTGTGTGTGTGTGTGTGTGTGTGTTTGGCAGTCTTGTGTCTTCACTTATAAACCAATATAGAAAATGGATGGCCATATGTTGCACAACATAAAACCCTACCTCTAAACAAACTCAAGCCATGATTTATAACAGACATGCGTTAAATACAAAACTGGAACAAGGATACAATGCTGACACTTAATTAGCAGAAACTGAGCTCTGTTAGTCCCTCCCTGTAGGACCACTTAAAGTGCAATGATACAAATAGAAAGGGAAATGATCAAAAGTGTGTGTATGTATAGGAACTGTTCAGCATCTCAAATTCAGCTCTCAGGTATTGTATGATTACCCACAGTCCTTATCCTTACCCACAGACCCAACAAGAAAGATTCTTCCATTTGAAGAAATGGCTTTCACACCCATGCTAACATGGTGCCTTCTAGTCTTATTTGTTGCCAGTAAAACGAAAATGGGCAACAGTTTTGGTAATTGTTTCTATTCTGAACGGCTTTTTTTTGTCATTTGCTGCTGAAAAGAGCTACTAACTAAAATTATAGCTAATTGAAGGATTGTTCTGGTTTCAATACAACTATTGACAGCATTTGATCAAGAAATGAATTGCTCTATGGACTTTAATTGTATTCTATTTCTGTTAAAGGCACACTATGCAAGAATTGTACCTTAATATAACGGCTTCGGTGGTAAGCTCATAGCAGGGCGAATCATCCTGGTAGTAAAGCTAGGGGGGTTGGATAAACCAGCAATGCAAGTTTGAGAGGAGCGCCCCCAACAAATCTCGCGAGAATCACGACATGCTTTACGGCAATGACGTCACACACATCAACAACAACATATGAAGCACGAAGACACTTGCGCGTATTTCAGACGTGATACTCGACGATGGAAAAAGCAATGAAAAAGTGGTCGGAAGAGACTAGGAAAAGAGAATCTGACCGTGTGAGGAACCGGACAAGAGTCCCACTCGCTCAGGCTTTCACTGTTGATTCCTGCGATTATCATGAGAACAGTTGTCAATATCTCACATAATGATAAATTGCAATAATCATGTCAATGACATCATAACGGACATTGTTACGAAATAATGCGACGTACATGTAACTTTATTGATGTCATCTGGCATAATGTTTACATTACACTAAAAAAACACAAATTAAATGATACAGTAGGCCTAGGCCATTGGCTTTTTACTTGTAATTTAGCTGCAATCATATAAAAACGTTATAAGCCATCAAACGCAGTAGGCTACTTTATTATTATAAAGTGCAGAGACTCTGCGTGAGTGGTATTTACGACAGTAACGTTAAATACAAGTACTCTACAGCGACTCTAGGGGTCGCTGTTTGACAAAAACGGTCAAAAAAGTATTTTTGTTTTTTCTTTTAACAAACATTTATAACTCATAAACATTTTGGAACAACTTGAGGGTGAGAAATGACAATAAATTTAATTTTGGATAAACTATCCCTTTAACACAAATCTTAAGTTGTATTTAACCCAGAACATTCTTTTCATGTAATATGTATCATCAGTATAGATTATAAAAGCTAGAATTTGTATTCAGATCCAGTAGAAAACAGATCAAATGAAATATTGTTTACTCATACTTTCTTGTACTATCAGTTAATATTTTCAGTCTGTATGCATAAATCAAGAAAAGGAATATTTTGTTTTATTTCATTTATTACCTGCCATTGTAGTGCAAGTGTGCAAACATCTAACATTTATTTTGTTCACTTTTTTAAAACTGCATGATAAATTAGATGTTTTGCAGAATGTCTTTTCCATACACAAATATCAGTTAATTAATATGTAAACTGTAAATGTATGTTTTGTGCTTTATATTTTTTCTGATGCACTGTTTTCTGTGATGAAGAGACTGAAATTTGAACAATTAACTACTTTTCAAATGACACTATAAATTGTGGTATTTTTTGGACCTTGAAAGTATCAATCATCCACTTTATTGTATGGAAAAAGAGCAGCTTGGACATTCTGCAAAACTTCTCTTTTTGTGTTCCATGGAAGAAAGAAATTCATATTTGTTAGTTTTTAGGCGGGTTTTTAACTATTCCTTCAAGGAAATGAGTTCATTGTACATACAGTAACACGTGATGGGGTGTCAGTAGCATTGTGCAGTAGTTTTGTAGTATTTTCAGCGTCATTTGTATTCCTGCAGCATTCAGACTGAGTTTGATTGCTCTTGCCTGTATCGTGAGCACTGCACATGCAATTGCCTTCTCATCGAGGGGATCTTGAGTTGGTTAATGCCTTTTACATTTTGAATAATGGATTTTGTGCAGTGTGCAATGACTTTTTTAACCTGTCTCCATTATTTTAGTTAAATGCTCTCTTAACCACGTAGTAGATTAGTTTTTTTTTTTTTTTTAGGAAAAAGCAGCTTAGTTTGACTGCACATTTTCCTTCATTAAATAGTCATTTGTTTTGTTTCTATGAAAATTCACATTTTTCTCTGTAGGATAAAATGGGTTTGTTATATGTGTTTAGCTTTTAAACAATTGTCTTGTGTTTTTTTCCTTCTCTATTTGCTTGTTTTGTTTTTCCCCTGAGCACATTTAACTATTGTAGCCATACTGAACATCTGTTGTACTTTAATGTGAGTCTACAGCACTTAAACATTTTTCCTCTTACTGGCACTTTGTGTTTTTTAGAATCTGTTGTAAAACTAATCTCATTTTATTAGTGACTCCACCCCAAACACTCAAATTTTGGTTTTGGATCAACATTTGGAAACTATGCATTCAAGCTATTTGTTGCACAGAGATTTTGTAATGAATTTAAAGACTTTCTGGCATGATTTAAAAAAAAAAGATCATGATTACTTACAGTATATTTTCTCTTACTCCAAAAAGTCTAAAAGCCCTGTATTTTACTACACTTGAAAATAAATGTAGAGAAATTGCACTTTTCACGAGTAGGGTATACATTTTTTTAAAGCAATTAAGGCTAATGATGATCATTTAGAGAGAACTATTGTGTTAAACAAAATATTGTCTTAACATAGTTATTAACATGGCATGAAAAGTAATTGATATTCAATTAATCATAGAAATAATTATTTACTGTTATTAAGTAACATTTAGCTGTTCCACTGTGCTTAAAGGGATAGTTCACCTAAAAATGAAAATTCTGTCATTAATTACTCCAAACCTGTAAGACTTTCGATCATCTTCGAAACACAAATCAAGATTTTTTTCATAAAAGCCTAAATTAAATCTGTTCATGATATAAAGCAATCGAGTCTCTTCAGAAAATTTGGACTAAACCGCTCAATTCATATGGATTATTAGTTTTACGATCTCTTTATGAACTTTTTGAAGCGTCAAAGTGGTAGTTGTGTAGCTGTCAATGGAGGGACAGAAAGATCTTCATTTGTGTTCCGAAGATTAACAAAGTCTTACAGGTTTGGAACGACATGAGTAATTAATGACATCATTTTTATTTTTGGGTGAACTATCCCTTTAAGAGCCTATTTGCACATTATTTTCAACCATTCTATAAAATTGTCACATCCAGGAAGTGACATTATTTGGACTCTTCAGTAGAATGACAGAATAGGCATTTACATAACTTCATTCCACTGTCAATTTGTACACATTGTAGTGTTAACTATATTCTTATCATCATTACTTTTTTTTCTGCATTATATGACATGCTTTTCATTGACTACAAACCAACAAATGGGCCAAAGAAACTATCCTCTGGTGTGTGAAAAATTGTGTAATTTTTATTTCACTTTTATAGCAAGAAATCACATCAGGTTTTAAAACCATATTCAGACAATGCTATACACAGTAGAAAATTAAACAACCTATAATAATGTATTTAATATCTTAATTATATATTAAATCTTCTTCTGAGGTGGACAATCTTTTCTGCAGAAAACATTTTAGATGCCTATTTTATACCCTATTCATGGAAAGTGCCAATGCTAAACTTTAAGACACTGCCCTGTAACAGAATCAGATTTTCTCATCCTCTAAATGTCATGACTGCACTGTATTTTGAACAATATTTTGTTTTTCATGAGCAAAACTATGTAAGAAAAAAGGATGATGTTATAATCAAAAGTGTGACATTTAACTGTAATGGTACAATATTTACACCAAATGTTTTCAATATTTTTGTGCAAATGTATTTTCAGATCATCTCTCTCTACAAGCTCATGTTTACAGATATACGTTGATTGGCGTACCTGTTGTACTAATCTGTGGATGTTGGAAGGGAAGGAAGATTTCTATAAAAAACAAATGTATAACTTTTTTGGCCTGTGTCTTCTTTAAATACAGCTGCAGAAAGCTGACCTCATTTATGCAGCAATTGTGTTAACGTTAGCATGTTTGACACCTGTGTAAACCAGAAAAAACACAAAATTTTACCCAGGCCAAGAGAAATAAGCTGACACATCAACCTCTCACAATCAGGTGCCTGAACGCTGAGGTCACTGGCTTTAGAGGGACCGCCGGACATGAAGCCACACAACACAATACAAGGAACATTTCCAGGAAGACAGTAGGATGTGCTTTTTTTACCTTTATCTCTTCATCACAAACGTGTTATGAGCACATCGGCGTTGGCAGAGAAGAACTGATCTGTGCATTAGACGGAGCATCTGTAGGATTTGAATGAGGTTACGAAGAACAAAATTAATGCAATCCAACCAAATCCAGTCAAATTATTCAGATTCATGGAGTTGCTTTAAAAGAAAATATTGTAGGGCCTTTACATAATCAAAATATTTTTCTATTGTTACTTTGATCCAATAAGTCGAAGCTTGTTTCCGCCACAGAATAAAACATTTTAAAAGATAATTGTGACTATTTCTCAGAATTGCGAGATATAAAGTCAGAATTGCGTGAAATAGTCACAATTGCGTGTTATAAAGTCAGGATTGTGTGATACAAAGTCGCAATTGCGTGTTATAAGTCAGAATTGCGTGATATAAAGTCGCAATTGCGTGTTATAAGTCAGAATTGCGTGATATAAAGTCTCAATTGCGTGTTATAAAGTCAGAATTGCGAGAGAAAAAACGAACAATTCTGAATTTTTTCTCGCAATTCCGACTTTCTCTCAGAATAGTTTATATCTCACAATTCTGACTTTATAACACGCAATTGCGATTTTATATCATGCAATTCTGACTTTATAATACGCAATTGGGAGATATAATAGAAGTCATAATTGCGAGATATAAACATGAAATTCTAAGAGAAAAAGTCAGAATTTCAAGTAGCCTATATTTCTCGCAATTGCGAGTTTATATCTCATAATTCTGACTTTACAACACGCAATTGCGACTTTATATCACGCAATTCTGACTTTATAGCCTAACCTGCAATTGCGACTTTATATCAATCAAATCTGACTTTATAACTCGCAATTCTGAGAAAAAAAGTCGCAATTACCTTTATTTTTCATTCCGTGGTGGAAACAAGCTTCCATAAATAAGAACCCATCTTCTTCAATCACCAGCTACATTCAATTGCTGATTGGTCAGTGTGTTTTCTGACAATAAACACTAAACCATTTCTTGTTAGAAAAGTTTTTGTATTGCACATAACATGACATTGCAGCCACCAAGCATGATTTGATTATGACATTTGTACATTCATTCATTCATCAAAAATATTTAAATACAAAAATAAACCTTTGGTTCAAGATCTCTTAACACTCCATGTTGTTTTTTTTAGCTGTGAAATCAATGATTTTCATGATTGTAGGATATGTTTGATCCTGTCCCATTAGCGATGGGAATGTCCCTGAGTCAACGACACCATTGCCCCTTTGATCCTGTCATTATTTTTATCCAGCTTCTCCGTTGTTAAGGATCGATGGATGCTTTCTGCTTTGACATGTCCCATGAGTTCGGCACCGCAGCAGAACAGGTCTTGATCCCATTTTGCTCAAGTCTTTCCGTATAGGAGTTATTGGGGAAAGCTGTACGAAAATAAATCGAGAAAATACGTAAGAAAGTGACCTCTGCATCTCACAAATGAATGGTGAGTAGTGTTATTTGATAAGCCAAACCAGGGATAGGCAACTTCGGTCCTGGAGGGCAACTGTCCTGCAAACCCTGATAAAAACTCACTGTCTGTAGTTTTCTAGTTCACTCTGGTTCAGGTGTGTTCGATTGGTTAGTTCGATTAGTGGCCCTCCATGACCGAAGTTGCCATTCCTTAGGCCAAACAGTATTGGTTTTAGCTAACAGGACAAGACTATTTTTATTCAACTGGCAGAGCATGGCACCCTCAATGCCAAGGTCATAGCTTCAACTCCAAGTGAACACAGAAGTTGCTTTAATTAATAGTATCCGCTAAATCGGGGGTGTCAAACTTACGGCCCGGGGGCTGATTTGAACAATGACATAAAATAGAGGCGCACCAGTCGACCGGCCAATAAATCGGAATGGTTTTAAGTTTTATTTAAGTTTTATGTAAGCAAACTGCTTTGCAATCACTTCCCAAAAATGCCATTTGTGTGACAATATTACGAAGTCTGTAAACAGGATGTCAACAGTGGGGCTCGCTGAAGACGAACGCAAACAGGACAACACAAAGATGGCAGCAGAGCAAAAACTGTACTCATATTGGAATAGAAAAATATATAAATACGGAAATGGGGGAAGGGGTTTATTTGAATGTATCTATGAAGGGGAACTGTATTAACCTCCATATAAAGTAGTTTATAGACGCAGCGCTGCTTTGTGTAAGCAATAAACAAGGAAACGCGATATTGCTGCTTTTTCATAAGCGCCACCTACTGACAGACAATGAAGTTGTAGTTTCATTCAGTCTGTCTGCTGTTTTTGTGCAGGTCTCTTCTAGCAGAATTATAGCAGAATTTCACAAAACACAAGTCAGACCATTCTGTTTTTTGCTTTAAATCTTAAAATTATACAATCTAATAAAAATAATAAAAAAAAAATTGCTTACGCTACATGCAGGGACGTGCACAGAGTTCCTCAGGAGCAGGGGCTCAAATGTCAAAAAAAAAAAAAAAAAGGCCGCATATATATCCAGCTTTGGATCACAGAAATAAATGATGTTTTTTAAAGTATATTAAAATAGAAAACCATTATTTTAAATTGTACTAATTTCCCCCGTATTTTTGATCAAATAAATGCAGACTTGATGCATCAGTGACTTCTTTAAACCAAAAAAGTAATGTGTGTGCACATTTTTGACCAGTAGTACTGGACTATTATACTATTGGTGCAAAATTATCAAAATTTTAAAATAATAAAGTCCTTTCACGTCACCATTTCGTGTGTTGTTGTCAGCCTACAGTTCACATATAGGCCTGTAGCTTACATGTGTGTAACATCTTTATTTGGATCTTGATGAAATTCATTGGTTACCTCATTTCAAATATTATAGAGCAGTGTTTCTCAAACCTGTCCTGAAGCACCCCCAACACTGCATGTTTTCTTTGTCTCCCTAATCAAACACACCTGATTCAACTCATCAGCTCATTATCACATGGGTTAATGAGCTGATGAGTTAAATCAGTTGCATTTCATTAGGGAGACAAAGAAAACATGCAGTGTTGGGGGTGCTTCAGGACAGGTTTGGGAAACACTGTTATAGAGCAAATAAACAACAAATAAATTAGCAAAAAGAAATCTGCAACTGGTATCGAATTGGCGACTTTACTTGTAAAAAATTGGAATCAGCCATGAAAAATCATAATCGAGGCATCCCTAATAAAAAATATTAAATTTGAAAAAATTAATAAAGTCTTTTCACTTCAAAAAGGCAGTTTTCACAGAGCAGTGTGTTTTTCTAGTTTTATTCATTTGTAGTTTGTATGGTTAATAATAATAATAATGTAGGCTAATTGTCAGTGCACTAGGTTTTTAAAAAAGCCACATGGTTATATTTTTCCCAAACTAAAATGAGTTTGACAGCCCTGCACTAAACACATTAGAAAAAGTCCACAGATCCGGTTATGAGCGACACTGACATGAGTGCATTCAGAGAGTCAGCGCACCTTCCGTGACGTTTTTGTGACTTTGCTGGACGAAGAACAACAAAACGAAGAATGCGAATCCCAGGCAGCCGAAGATCATTCCGCACAACAGGAAGCTGAAGCTGCCTTGATTGTGCATCACCTGAGGGAGGAAAGAGACGCAAATCAGTGCAGTTACAAAAGCAGTGCAACTTTGAGCTCAACTGGTAGAGCATCACGACACTCGCAACGGCAAGGACACGGATTCAAATCCCAACGCAATGCAAGTCAGACCTACCGAACCCACGAGCACCTGGAGTACCATCTCTCCCATCCCTGCACTGGTCACCAGGACCGTGGTTGCACAACCTGAAGATGACACAAAACACAACTCAGAGTTTCATCTGCCGCCATCTTGCCAAAAGCCTGGCAAGAAGTAGAAAAATACTTCAAAAAGGCAGAAAACTCAAACTGTTTGTTGCAGTTACATTCAAATTGCCAATGAAATGTAATGACAATTCTACAAAACTTCAGCTAATGATGTTAACTTAAGCCCATGCGAGTTGGGGAAAAACCCAAATGGTATTTTTCTAATAAAAATTTCCGATTGTGATTTAAAATGCGATTTAAAAAAAAAAAGTGCTTGTCTGTAGGCATGCACAATTTGACATAGGATTTTGCGATATGAAAATTACTAAGAAAAATAATAATAATTGTAATAATACTTACCCCAAAAATATTAAACAAAATATATTTTAATATTTCACTGTAAAATAAAATTGAGTATTTAAGAAAAGTAATATATGATTATAATTGTACTTTACAGTACAACTACAATTTCTAGTAGAAATTGCTGGATTTCTAGAAATTAGTCTTAATTTCTTCATTTTCAAACGTTAAACCATCAAGCAACCGCAGACCTTAAAGCTTCTCTAAAATGCTTTGGCGCATGTTCGGTACGGTGACGCATTGCTGCCACATATATATTATTTTTTCCACTCAATTATGTCGTAATAATGAGATCTTGTGTCATTAAAACAACATAATATGACGTACTAACGAGATGTTATGTCGTTAAAAAGACACATTTTCTCATAATACTGAGATCTTATGTCGTTAAAACAACATATTTCTATGATAATTGAGTGGAAAAAATAATATGTATGTGGCAGCAATGCATCACAAACACGCAGTGCATTTATTAAATGTAATTTGAACTTGAAACTTTCGGTTTTATTTCGTTTAATCATGCAGCCCTCCGCAAACTCACACTGCATTTTTAAGGCAGGTCCATTTAACCCACTGATGGTGTCTCTATCAAAAAACTGATGGGCTCTTTTAGCTCAAAGCAGCGATGGGATTTCTCCCATTTATTTTTCATCTCATCTTTGGATTCATATGCATTTTTAACATCTGCAACCGTTCATTTCAGGTCCAGATCTGCAGGATATTTCTAATGATACTTTTAATCACTCTACCCTAACCAACCCCCAAAGTTGCAGCGTACAGTGAGCGCTCAGTAATTAGCCATTTATTTCAAAATAATTCCTCCCAGAGGCTTTGACCGCTGGGTTTAAAAAGGATCGTCTCCGCAGTAAGACACAAGACCTGTCAGGCCGAAGCCAAAGGCCAACAGAGAAGAATTAAACAGGGCGGCTCCTGTTGCCTTCGTCTCAGCAGTAAACCTTGAGTAAACCATGAGTAAATACTGCACTGCAAAACCACCAATGGCTACTACAGTCAAATCAATGAAAGCCGTAGAAAAGAAGGAGATTTAACATTGCCGGAGACAGCGGCGGTCAATCTGTCGCAATACCTTTGTACTCCAGGATGTCTTCGGTGAGCGCTAGCATGCAGGGGAAAATACTGCTTATAAATAGGCCGAGACCGCAGGTGCCGATGAAGAGGAAAACACTGCTGTTGGAGAAGATCAGCAGCAGAAGAAGTGTGACTATCACACCCACCTACGACAGAACACAAGGGAGAGGATTTGCATTTGGACACGCTCCAGCAACAAAGCCTTTATTATTTGAGGGGAACACCCCTGCTTTATCTGCCGAGGAGCGGAAATTAAGCGGCCCGCTGTCATAAACTTTTGCCGCAAATAAAAGCGTGAAATGACAAAGGAGCCTCACACACACGCCAGATAAACAAATTTCCCAACTGGACAGGGCAGAGCAGGATGCAGAATAAGGATGTTTGTTCCTGTCCACGGTTTCACTTGGTGCATTGTGGGTGACACACCTTTTTTTGATAGTGTAAACCACTTTTATAGTCCATTGGATTTAACACTAGTCTGTGAAGTGACTAAGGAGAGATTGTGGTGGACTGATAAATGATGCTTCGCTAAGCTCCGCCCCCATTGGTTACCGCTGCCAAATCAGACTAGTTTTACAGATCATCCCATTAGAATGAACTGTAAATTTCCATCACATTTCTACAACTCATTCATTATGATACAGTGTACTGATGATCAAAACTGCCAAAAGATTCAAATAAATAAATCCAGCAAAGACGCATTAAATTGATCAAAAGTGACAGTAAAGACATTCAATAATAATGATAATAATAATAATATAAGATAATAATAAATGTTCTTTGAGCAGCATATTAGAATGATTTTTGAAGGATCATGTGACACTGAAGACTAGAGTAATGATCACAGGAATAAATTACATTTTAAAATATATTCAAATAGAAAATTGTTTATTTTTGATCAAACAAAAGCTGTTTTGGTGCGCATTAGAGACTTATTTCAAAAACTTTCTTTTTTAAAAAAAAATTCTCATACTTCTTCTCTCATATATATTGAAGGGCTATGGAATATCTTTGCGCTACACATTCTATGTTTGTTTATATGTTTATCTGGTATATTTCGTTTTTCCTTTTTTCCCCCCTACTATGTTATGTCATGTCTTTTGTCATTTCTCACATTTTCACACACAAAAATAAAAAGAGGTCATGTGTCATTTCAACCAGAAAAATATTACTGACCCCAAACTTTTGGATGCTAGTTTATATACCACGTGTCTTACAATTATAAGTGACTTCCCAACAACGTTTTCCACATTTGATCAAATCATTTCCATGAAAATGTGCACACCTGATTGACGATGAGCAGTCGGATGGGTTTAAAATGGTAAGACAGAGGTATGGCGGACAGGCGGCCGACGGTAATCGCCGCCCAGAAGACGCAGGTCAAGTACCCGGCGGTCTTGTGAGGTAGATCCATAGGGGGCGCCACTGCGTAGCTGTACACAAAGCCTGTGTATGAGCCCTGAGGAGCGACACATTCAATAATACATGAGTTCAAGTAATTAAGCAAATGCTCTTAAATTACAGAGCTGAAACGGCAGTGAAGTGCTAATCCTGCTTACCACTATACCATCAGAAAAGAAGAGCACCAGACCCCCAAGGATATGGATCCAAAAGAAAGACAGTGGAAAGCTGTTGGTGTTGCCAAGGAGACAGCAGCTGAACAAGCCTATATGGCCTGTAGAGACAGAGAGAAGAGCGGGAAGATTACAACAACATCCTTTCCGGCTGTTATGAACATCTAACGGCATGTTTGGCCGTCGCCATGTCTGACTTCATGCACTTTCAATCACGTTCATGTCTGATCCAACATGGTAATTATTTCATCATCGTCAGTGGTGCAGAAGTGCTGTCGGGTTTACGGTCTTACTTCTGGAAGACTCTTTCTGATGTCCAGTGTCTTCTGTCAGACCCGCGTGTCCCCAGGTTTTCATCGCTAGCACGTCTCCATCTAGTAAACGTCGACTGGGGTCTGAGCCGCAGGCGAACAACCGCTCAGAATACATCAGGATGAATATTGCGATGGGTACTGGAAGCTACACAAAGACAAGACAGAGTATAAAGACGGGGACAATTAGGGATTTCTGATTCATTCTGGGTCAGAACAGGTGTTCTTAAAACGATTCAGCTGAACCGATCTGCAAAGCATTCATAAAACTCTATAGTAAAGAAGTCTTGATGGAAAATATATAACCTCAAACAAACATTATAGTGTAAATATATTTGACTACAAAAAAGGGTGAGTTTAAACAGATTCTGTCAGATTAGAACCAGTTGTTTCATATATATATATATATATATATATATATATATATATATATATATATATATATATATAGCGAATATTGTCTTTAATACATAAGCAAATTTCCAAATATAATTTTTGTTCATTCAGTACTCATTCAGTGGAAAACATCCCTTGATTATTTAACTAGCATTTGTGTACTTGCATAAACGTATATTTCTAATGAACTTAATTCATTTTTATTATAATATATAGATATACTGCCATTCAAATGTTTAAGGTCTGTAAGATTTTTCAATGTTTTTGAAAGAAGTCTCTTAAGCTCACTAAGATTAATTTGATCAAAAATACATTAAAAATTGAAATATTGTGAAATATTATAACAATTTAACAGAACTTGTTTTCTATTTGAATATATTGTAAAATGTAATTTATTCCCATGATGCAAAGCTGAATTTTAAGCATAATTACTCCAGTCTTCAGTGTCACATGATCCTTCAGAAATCATTCGATTTGCTGCTCAAGAAACATTTCTCATTATTATCAATGTTTGAAAAAGTTGCGCTGCTTAATATTTTTGTGGAAACTGTTAAAAATATTTTTTTTTTCAATTTGATGACCACCACAAAGCTGGTGAAGTAGATTTACTTATTGTAGAGTTAACAAAAGTTATCATGAGCATTGTAATGTTTGAAGCGGATGTCATAACAAATGTCAGTAGACGGGGACGATTTTAAAACGAGCGTTTCATTTATAAATCTGTAAGATCTTACCTTCATGCTGTTGAAATACAAACCAGAAGACAGAACACAAAGCTGAAAAGGGGGCGGGGCTTCATAAGGTCTATATTGCCTAGGTGTGTCAGTTATACTATCACTATTTATCTAGTTTAGTCATTAGACATTATAGCCAGCGTTTATGCAGACATGTTTGGTGGAGTGCAGTTGCCAAGGTGACAATCTTAGTTAATTTCTTTTATTCAAATACCCTCCCAGCTGACACTTCCTTTGACATTAGAGCTGACTGAGCATTTAGTTTGCACACTAACCGTACACAACTTCAATAATACATTAGCTAGTGTTCTGATGGCATGCCACTCTTAAAATCACATACAAACTCAAAACCGATGGATCTTACATTGATGATAGCCATGATCCAGAAGGCGTAGGAAACGTTGGTCACCACCTCTCCCTCGGTGTGAAGGTGGACACTGGACACGTTGTGCACATGTGTGCCTGCGAGCCTGTGCCTCAGATGAGTTAATGATGTTGCATTGACACTGCTGTTCCCAATCACACAGTTGGTCTCAGACAGGAAGGGGTCAGCGATGAGGGGACTCACTAACGCCCCGAGACCTACAAAGAAGTGCAGGGTCTGGAAGAGATCAGAGACAACACAGATGAAGAGGAGAATCTTCCATCATGTTCGTTTTCTGATACAAGATTCTCACAAAAGTTTTTAAAGCAACTTTATAAAACGCAGTTCTAAAGTCTGATTGGATACATGTTTAAAAGCTGTTAAACGATGCTCACCAATATGCCAATATTCAATAAAGTGCCAATATTTAATCATGCTTGAAACAGCCTATAGTTCTGCTAATTAACCTAATGAAAAAATAATAAATTATATTATTTATTGAACATTGATGTGTTATCCAGTGTTATTTTGACATTTATATTCTATTATTTTTCATTTATATTTTAATTCGCTTTTTATTTTTTATTAAAATTAAATAAAAACTATCTATATATTTTGTCATAATATTAATATTTAATGAATTTTTATTTTTATATATCACACGCACGCACGCACACAGTTAAAGTAAACTTATTTCAGCCGTGAAAGTAAATTTCCATTTAGTTTTTCACCTAATATTTTTTTATTTTATTTTAGCTTTAGTTCAATTAACATACATGGTTTTGATAGTTTTAGATAACAATAATAACCCTGATGTTTTTTTAATATTGATATGGTTTAAACAGAACAAACCCCTCAAGATATGCACTACAGTAATTTTACCAACCCAACTACACCCTTAACCATGGTAAAATCAATAATTCGTGCCATTCTATTGTTTCAATATGACTGTAAACAGAATCAGTGTGTGATAGGAGATCGATTATGTTTTAGTAAATCTGTAACTCATGAAATTATTGTTTATCAAGTTTACCATAAGTTTTTCCTATTATATGACTGAACAATATGTAACAATAGAAATTCTGTATTTAATTGTAAATGTATTTCATTGGCAGAGCAAAAATAAACAAGCGGAATATCAATATAAAAAAAAGATCTACTAATTATATATATAACTGGTACAGCAACGTCACACTGGTTTGCTTACATATTTCTTATTGTTAAGCATTTTTAACCCTTTTGTATACTGAGGGTGCGCCTTCTTTTTAAGTTGGAACAGAATGTTGTTTACAGTACCAATTTTTTAAATGTCAGTGAAATCTTTAAAATGACAATGAACTGATTCTGTGAGCGCCTGACTGTCTGTATCCTATAGACCAAGGGGAGAACGACTGCTGCTATGACTGCTATTCTTTATTAGTTTTTACACAACTGCAAAATTTCCTTGTCTTGTTGTTAAAGTCGAGCATATTTACTTAATATGAATAACCATTTGAAGTATATGGTATGTTTTATACTCAGCGAAAATAGACTATATTTGACTGAAATACCAGAATCTGATCTAGATATCGGGGTGAATGTTTATATGGTAGTCAATGAATGGGACGCTGAATATCATTTTGACTTTAATAAGAATTTTCCAATAAATGAGCAAGAATAAACCTGGTGTTCTTGTTCTTTCTGACAACATAGCACTTGAATGCGACGAGCTTGTAATCACGACTTCAGAAGTGGGAAGTAGGACATTTCCGATAGCATAGCATAAAAGGCATTTGCATTTCGTATGTGTGAGGGAAGAATGCCGATGAGAAAAACACATCAGCTCAAATGAACCTACAATTTAATCTACCAAATCAATCATTTCCTTAAATATAAATACTTTAAAATACTAAATTTTACACCCACAAACATTCACAAGTTTAATTTATTGGGTGCATTCGCGATTAATCGCATCTGAAATAAAAGGTTATTTATATGTGTATAAGTATATATATATGTGTGTGTGTGTGTGTGTGTGTGTGTGTGTGTGTGTGTGTGTGTGTGTGTGTTCAAATAAATGTTTTCCGAACTTTCTAGCAGCACGACTCAACATTGATAATAATAAGAAATGTTTCTTGAGCAGCAAATCATCAGAATGATTTCTGAAGGATCATGTGACTCTGAAGACTGGAGTAATGATGCTGGAAATTCAATCTTTGCATCACAGGAATACATTTTAAACTATATTAAAACAGTTATTTTATATTGTAATAATATTTTACAGTTTTACTGTAGTTTTGATCAAATAAATGCAGCCTAAGATTTAAAAAATAGATTTAAAAAATCTAAAAAAACATAAAATAAAATATTTTCAAGGTCTCAAGTTACCATCTTTATTTAATTTGAAAGAAAGGTTCAAATCCTGGGCTAATATGTAATAGTATTTTTTTTTAAACAAACCAAGCAAAATTGCTGTCAGTGATCATCGTGCTTTTGGAAGGAGCGACTCTGGCATTTTCATAATAACGCCTATAGTAGGCCTACTCCTTTTGTAAAAGTCAAACAGGTTTTTCTAGGGTGGGTAAATAACATAATTTTCTGTTTAAAGCAAATGAGTATGTTGTGTGTAAGGACCTTATTTAGACGTGAATGGAAGATTTGTGTCACAGAAGATACTATAGTCTGACTGAATACACTGACCTGCAGAAAAACAGTGGAGTCTTTCTGGTAGATCTTGACGAGTTGTAGGTTCGATATGGTGTCAATGATGCCCATGGCGAGACCAGACACCGCCATGGCAAACGCCAACAGGAGCAGCTTATGGCATAGTGGGATGACAGCAAAAACCACGGAGATGGTGAGCGTGGACACAGCCAAAGCTGACAAAGAACTCACAAGCCTGAGACAAAAAAATAAGACATTGTGTTTTAAACATAAGGCAAAAGTAATAGTACTAGTAGTCAGGGTTGGGTGGCATGAAGAATACGCAAACGCATTTCTTCAGGGTTAAAACCTTTTTAAAGTGGAAAAACTGAGCATGTTTAGTAGTAACTATGTTATATATGAAGTAAAGTTTGGTGAGTCTTTTGACAAAATGTTTTTCTGTAAGGCGTCTCTGACTTTATTTTCACCTTGGCCCAATTCAGGTCTGTTTACATGGCTTATCAAATACAGCTTCTATTGATAGCAGATAATACCAGTGGGTACGTGACACTAGTTTACTCTCTTCCATTTTCATGCCACAAACTGTATTACCATAAAGCAAAACAGAAAAAAGTAAACATGGAGAATATTCTCTGTTTAAATACAAGAGATAAAGATCAACTGTACACAAATCCAGAGAGATAAAGTAATATGACTATCTGTAATGAGGGGGAAAAATAGAAAAGGTATTGCAACTACTCTGACACCAAGTTTCCAAAAAAAGAGAAAAAAATGAAAAAGGGTCAAAACATGACTAAAGCAAGAGAAAGAGAGTACTATCTATTACTACAGCCATGCTCGCTACTATTCACATGGTTTACATGTTTTTAAGTTAATACGTGGACAATTTCCGTGGTACAGGCTTAGAACTGTAGGGTAAACCAACAAAATAAACTGTAAACTAATATATAACTATGCCAAGGAAATATTTGTGTATACAAATAGCTGTAAAACTTACTCAGTTCTTCCTTGAATGTGAAATTAAGACACTTTAAACAAGCAAATATTGTTCCAAACCTTTCCTGCGAAAAGCATTTTTGCAACACTTACAAAAATTAACTTTACAAAAGTTTCTTTATCTATCAGGCAAAACAACAGCAGGCCAGCATTTGTTTTTATGGCTCGAGTCCCAGATAACTGAGAAAGCAGGACTTATGAGCACATGATGACCACTACAGACCGAGGCCATGGACGGGTTAGAAACTGATCAGTCCCAAAGAAATCTGATATTGATATCTGTAACAATGATTAAAGGCTGCCAACAACAGTTTACTATCATATTTACATACAGTATGTATGGGTAGGACACATTTAAATTCCTTATCACATGAGGAAGTGTACAAGATACATGATAAACAAAACATCTGACATTACAAGTTTAACATTCAAGACAACCATATCAGAAATGTTTGAATCAAATAAGTCTAGGGAAAGTAAAACATGTATATTGTATTTTTATAAAACAATCAAACAAATCTTATGCAAAGCATATGGATTACCAATAGAGATACACAGTGTTGGGGAAAGTTCCTTTTAAAAGTAATGCATTACAATATTGCATTACTCCCTAAAAAGTAACTAATTGCGTTACTTAGTTACTTTTTATGTAAAGTAATGTGTTACATTACTTTTTCTCACCTGGGCTGGGCTTGCTTGTTTGGTTTTTAACAACAACAAAAAAAGAAGGTATATTTTTTTGGCAAATGTACGGCCCTTTCACACCAAAAGTGAAATGAAAAAGTCTCAGGCTAAAAAAATGCTTTTGTGGAGTCCAGATTACAATTCACACAAAGCAGTATGGTTTTTGATTTCAGCCATTATACAGTAAATTATCAGCCATAATAAAAACAATTTCCAGCATAGGCTAAAATTGTAAATAAATAAAATAAATAAATAGATAGATATTTCTTAGTTCCTCTTTATTTCGAGGAAGTATGCTAGTAAATACTTTTCTTAAAACTCATGTAAAACTAAATTTGTAAATACAATATTATTTAAGGGAAGTTGACATATAACATATAACCTTTTTTATTCAGCATTGATATTAATGGTTAAAATGTATGTTTATACCGGAAAGTGTATCTGTTTAGGGGTCACAATTTATTTTTTTCTGATTTAAAATTATTTGGAATTTTATAAGTAGCCTACATTTTCTATATTCAGTTAAGGCCATGAAGAATTGGAACATTAATTCATTTCAGCATGTCATACTGCAGTTTGATATGTCAACCACTCAAGAATGAAATAAATAAAATATAAATCTATTACAAAAACAGCTGTATTTCTTCAAAATACTCACGTTTTACTGAAGAAACCACCAATGGTGCTTCCAATAAAGAGGAGAAACTGTTGTGAGAAGAAGACCAGAGTGATCTCCTGTAGAGTGGACTGAGTCTGACATCTCAGGTCCAGAATGGTCGGACCCAGAAAAGCGACACAGAGCCCAAAACTGAAGAACACAATCCAGTATGTGAACGTATGCTGCCAGTTACTGCGGAACAAAGCCCAGATACGTTCATTAAGCAGCTGCTTCATACTGGAGAAAGTTGCTGAGGTGTTTCTTCAGCATTTACACAGCGCAATTCACCCTTGGGATGAGAAAGCCTGTCCAAATTGAGAGTCGCGTGTTCAGTGAACGCGGAGTGATGCAAACGAGTTGTTCATTGAAATCGGTTCTTTTGAAAGATTTGGTTAAACCGACTCCTTGGAGACGCGTTGGTAAAACATCTATGGTTATGTTTTGCATCAAGTGTGTTACTGGTGTTTTTTTGTTTTTACAGTTTTAAGTCAAAGAAAATCCGTAGGAAATTATGATATTGTGGAGCCTGCTTTAGACATAAATTAAAATCAACAAAACACATCGGATTCCCAGCAACATTTGAGACAGTATAGGCTACTACCACTATTCACAAACATTTGACGAACAGTATTTGACTAAATATTTAAATAGCTCAGTTAAAATAAACGACTTCAGCGAGCTCTACTGAGTGAACAAACTGGTCCAAATAAAGAGAATCGATTCGCTAAAATGATTCCATCACTGTCAGGAGGAGATCAGTGCTTGTGCCCAAAATAACACTATCGACTAGTAACTCAAGCGAACCGATTCACTAAAACAAAACGATTCACTAAAAAGATTCAAACATCCAAAGATTGCAGTGCAACAGGTGTGTTTCCCAACAGTTTGATCCTCCCACAGAATTCGTCATAAACCTAAAAGCCAAAATACACTTGGAAGGTAAGAAATCACGCATGGTTGCCTGAGGCGACATCCATATTTTGACTTTTGTTTTATATTTTCACATCCAGCGTACCAAATGCATCGACAGGTCCGACGAGTTCTAGACTATCCAGCTATGAACACAAGCCAACACTAATTTATACACAGGTTTATCTGGCTTTCCATGTGACAGTAATCACTTTATATGTTGCTTAGACCAAATCCTATTTTAAGTTTACTTTGTGAAGTGTACTAATAACAAACAGCACCATGCAAGACAATAAGACTATTGTTTGAGACGAGAGTAGGAATAACTCCCATAGTTCAACTCAACTTCATAATTTATTTAGTTATTATTTAATTACTTTTGGCATTTTTGTAGTCACAATACATTCAGCTTCAGAATATCATAATAGAATAGACAAATCACACAAAATATTTAATATCACATTTCATACAAAAATCTAAATCTTTTATAAAACATTTAGACATCATCTAAGATCATTTAATACCGTAGTTTATTTTTTTCACTGAGAATAAAGAAAACACTTGTCAAAATACATATATTTATATATTAATTCTTTTCAATAGAGTATTTAAAATATTTTCATTTACCACAAAACACATAAATTAGTACCACCGCTGCAGTGATGTTAAATTAAATCTTCATAAGTCATTATATTTTATAGAATTTTTTTCCTTGTCAGTCATTCTCAATATTTCTGTTCCCGGGTGGCCTTTAAATTATCAAGCTTTTCATTTCTATCCACTAGCATGTGCTCAGTGCCATTTACAATAAAGAGTCATAGTGCGCTCGTTTAAAAAAAACTACAAGATACAGTAGGAGAAGGTGAACAACATTAGGTTTCAGTTCCAGGACACTTGTATGCCATGTGCAAATGCGGAGTAGCAATTAGCTTAAATGGCAAAACTAATATCTGCATGTGCAATTACTTGAAAGGAGCTAGATCCTTGAGAAAAATTGAAGTAGATGGTTTTTCGAAAGGCTAAAATTGGACCCCATCATCTCTTATGGTCTGCAAAAGGCACCTTTTGATGATTTCGTAAATTAGTAACTAGTTAAAAGATGGTGTAAGCGATTTTCTTTTGGAGTACCACAGCTCTTTTCTAGCCAATCGAAAACGGGCGGTCTAAAGGCCCGTTCACACCAAGAAAGATAACTATATTAGCGCCCACACTAGCACACAACAATATTGTTCTGTTTATTCTATGGACTCTGTAGTTTTGTCATCTGCCGTTTTAAATGCTCAAGCTCTTTAAAGCAGGGTGGATTCTGATTGGCTGTCATGTTTTTATTGTTCATCAGCTGGAAAAAGTGATTCCAACGATATTGTTTCTCTGTGCCGTTATAATTGTGGTGTGAACTCTGCTATTCTTTTATATTTGAAAAGATTTTTAGAACAGTATCTTTATCGTTATTGTTATAGTTATCGTCCATTTTGCTTTCAAAACAGTTGAAATTGCTTACAGCACCTTTAGTAGCTGAAGTTCAATGGTATCATGACATAATTCAAGTAATTCTCTATTCAATGGCTCAAATACTTATGACAATTAGCATTTTTAATGTTTCAAAATCAACACTACTAAATGTTATAGTACTGAATGAATGTTTGTGAAATAAATCGTAATATGTGCTGTGACTCATTAAACACGTGTGGCAAAACAAGTCAAACCTTAAACTGAAATGAAGGAAATTTAACTCAATGGGAAAAGTATATGAAGCTAGCATGATGCACGCAGACAAATAAAAACACTAAATCAGCTAGAACTTTCAAGTGTTCAGATCTACGTCTCCCGAAAAAGAAGAATCCAGACACACTTTAAATGCCTTTCCGTAGAGCATCCTAGCTCTGAGCTCAAGATCAGCATGGTTTTTAGGTTTGAAAGAGACTGCAAAAGAGTTTTGATTGAGGCTTAGTTACACTTTTATCCATCTCATATTATGATTTACTTCCATTCAGTCTGTTTTCTGAAGTCCAGACTGTAATAAATTGTTGTGTATATGAATGGATGTGGCATGCATGTTTTAGATGCTTTTTCCTTCATGATGTTTTTGTTCTGCCGATCTCTTCATGGACACCACTTTGATTCTATTCCTCAGAATATGCTTTGTCTGCGGTTCTTGCCTCGACCTGGATTTGGAGAAAATGACCCAGTGTTAGAAAGATCTGCAGGAGTGCAGGTAAGCAAGTATTAATGCGCAATTTAATCTTACAGGTTTACAGATGGGATTAATGCGCCTTATGCACGAACATGATCAAGTTGCGCTCTGTAAATAGAGATGAGTGATGTCAAAGCAATGGAATTGAATACCTGGTGGCTGGAATACTGAACTCCTTTGTCCCGGATCCTTCTGTAGCTGGATCTCCCTCAGAGAAAACACGGATGAGGCTAGAGAGGACGGAAGACAAGCGGGTGATGATCAAAGCAAATGTGGTGTTGTTTGTTGTTTTGCCAAGGTAAAAGACAGATTATAAGGCTTCTGTTGAGGTGATGTTATATAAGGAGACTCTCCAGAAATTATGTAAATATTGGGATGAACTCACTGTCAGGTATGGAGTGGATGTTCTCACCCAGCGTCAGGAAGTAAGAGTGTGTGAGAGACAACTCGGCTGACATTCTACTCCTGGTGTTGTACTGAAAGGGAACAAAACCAAAAAATAGAGGGAAAATGTAGAGTTATGGGTTTTTCATTCATTGGAAAACACACACACACACACACACACACACACACACACACATTTCATAACATGTCGATCTATAGTGATCTTAATTAGCCTTATATTATGATCATTTTTTTATCTTATTATTTAGTATATACATTATAAATAAAATAATATAAATATATAAATTGAATGTGTTTTTGAACTTACATTTCATATTTTTATTAATTGACCATATATTATGATTATTTAATATTTATATACATACATACACATATAATGTATGTGTGTATATATACTATATATATATATATACTGTATACAGTTGTATAGACATTATTATAATATATATACACATTTTACACATTTACATATTATAATATAAATTATAATAAATATACATTTCTTAATATATTCAACATTTTTCAATTTAAGTTTGAATAATTAACAGACAGTTAATTTGATTTTGAAGTGCAGTAGATGCAGTAAAAATCCCGGAAATTAAATTCTGAACATTCTTTCAACATTTTCTGCTCTGGAGCTCCAGTTACAGTTCCTCTGATCTGCGCTCTTCACTAATGACTCGATCTGAGCACAACTCCCCTGACTTGTTGATCCCTGAGCTATGAAGTAGTTTTAAATAATGAAGCACCGATCATCCTGCTGTCATCTCACACAAAGTTATAAAATTGTCTCCAGCGAAGTTTGGCGTTGTTTAAAGTGAGCAGAGCGTTCAGAGCGCATTGTGTGAGTCTGACAGCGCGATCAGTCAGCGGGGTTTGATGAGAAACAGGTGCACGGTTCGGACTCATTAAGGCCCCTGTCACCATTAACGAATCGCGCGCTCCGTGGTCTTTCATCATAATGACAGGTCAGCGTGCACTCAAGCTGCGTGTGCCATCAGAACGCGCAGAGAAAGAGAGAAGCGCATTCACGTTTCATTATAAATGCAGCATATTCTGCTGAAATACATACGCACACAATCTAAACCTGCTTGTGAGGACCTCCCATTAAGTCTGTAAATCATAACTATTACAGTCTAACACTATTTCGTTTTTATGCTTACAAAAAGTACCATGGTATTACCATCTGATACCATCAGGGTACATTGTATTGATCAGAATCAGAAAGAGCTTCACACACACACAAGAAATAGAAGTCTTGGTGATGGCCGCACAAGTGCTGCAGTTTGTAGGTGCAGATGTCATTTACGACATTATTAGGCACATTTTAACACACATTTATGTAGCTGTCATACTGAAGACTTTACAGTATATTGACTTTTATCCCCGGTTTCACAGACAAACTGCATAAGCAACTTCCATCGACAAATCTTAAAACATGTGCCATTGTTTTGTATCAACATGCACACTAATGTTTTTTGCTTTTCTTTCTAAGGCATGTTTATAGAAGCTACTTAAATGTCCTAATTGGAATAAGGCCTAATCCTGGTTTAATCTAAGCCATGTCTGTGAAACAGAGCCTTAATATTCGTAAATTAAGCTATATCTTTAGCTGCTTTATGCTGGCTTTCCTGCATGACCAGCTAAAAAGTGGCCAAAAACCCTCTAAAACCAGCAAAAAGACCAGTCTGACCAGGGCCAACAAAAACAGTGTAGACAAATCGTATTCCAAATCCTAAACCTAAAATACAACTTTCATCTTTTTTCGACGTGTATAAAGAAAATATTTAGTCACTCTGTAAACTCCTTTTCCCCAAAAGAACATCCCCAAAAATGATTGCTAGGCCACCAATATGCATTGCTGTATGCAGTGTACATGTGTGAACTACAGCCAAAACACTGAGATCAGCATTGAGTCTCTGAAAGAGTCTTTAGCCTGTTGCACCCCTCTGTGTTCATTTGTTCCCCCAACATGATCTTGAACAGTACTCCTCCGAAAGGCCCTTACTCTCGCCTGTGCCTGAGTGAAGCGACGAGGTGTCAGCCAGCGTTTGTTTACCTGTGTTCTGATAACACTATAATGCTCCGCGCCTGACACCCCTGCCCGTATCAAACTAATTGGACCTGGAGGAGAGCAGGCAGAGAGGGAAGTTGACACCATAATTATCTTCTGAGCTCACTCCGTCTCGGCAGCCACACTCTTAACAAGGGCTTTTTTTCAGCTGGGGATTCGTGGGAGCTGAAGACAGTTGCGGGTCCATGGCATTAAACATCACCTCACTGGCCTCTGCACATGTGCTGTGTGATTGTTAGATATCTCACACACAAACATGTTGTTTTCATACTAGAAGTTAAACAGTATTTGTTGTTGTTTTTTTGTTGCTTTTTTTTTTGTCTGATACAGATTTTTAAATTATTATAATTTTGAACGAATTACAATTGATTGATTTTAAATGATTAGTTGGCCTACTATGGAAGCTTGTTTCCGCCATTAAATAAATAAATAAATAATAATAATTGCGACTTTTTATCTTACAATTCTGACTTTTTTTCTCACAATTGCGAGTTTACATCTCGCAATTCTGACTTTATTTCTCAGAATTGCGAGATATAAAGTCAGAATTGCGTGAAATAAAGTCGCAATTGCGTGTTATAACGTCAGAATTGCGAGATATAAAGTCAGAATTGCATGATATAAAGTCGCAATTGCGTGTTATAAAGTCAGAATAGCGAGATATAAAGTCAGAATTGCGTGATATAAAGTCGCAATTGCGTGTTATAAAGTCAGAATTGTGAGATATAAAATCGCAATCGCGAGTTATAAAGTCAAAATTGTGAGATATAAAGTCAGAATTGTGAGATATAAAGTCAGAATTGCGAGAGAGAAAACTAAGAATTCTGACTTTTTTTCTCGCAATTCCGACTTTATATCTCGCAATTCTGACATATTTTCTCAGAATTGTGAGATATAAACTCGCAATTGCGAGTTATAAAGTCCAATTCTATGGGAAAAAAAAGACTGACTTTTTTCCTCTTAGAATAGTTTATATCTCACAATTCTGACATTATAACACGCAATTGCGACTTTATATCTCACAATTCTGACTTTATATCACGCAATTCTGACTTTTATATCACGCAATTCTGACTTTATATCTCGCAATTCTGACTTTAACACGCAATTGCGACTTTATATCACGCAATTCTGACTTTATATCTCGCAATTCTGAGAAATAAAGTCAGAATTGTGAGATAATAAGTCGCAATCACCTTTTTTATTTTTCATTCTGTGGCGGAAACAAGCTTCTACAGATCATTTTTTATTGATTAGTAGTTTTTTTTTTTTCAGTTTTGACTGCATTATGATCGGACTATTAGAATACTAGAAATTTTTGCTGTTAAAAATAAATTACATTTTTGAATAATCATTCTGATTGCAAACCAATATGAGTAATAACAATACTAATTTAATTGATTAGTAGTTGATCTTTTGATTAATCTGATCATTAACTTTTAATAATTATTTGATTTTTGACACAATAATATAAAATTAATAGGCTTTTAAAATATTAGGGGGCTGTGTTGTTTTGCATAAATATTGTTAATAATAATAAATATTAGGTAACACTTAGGAGTAAGGTTTCATTAGTTAACATTAAACTACTTTAGTTAATATGAACTAAGAATCAACAATAGTTCTACAGCATTTATTATTCTTAGTTGATGTTAATCTGTTAACATTAGTTAGTGCTCTCTGAACTAACATGAACAAACAATGAACAACTATTTTTTGTTAACTTGTGTTAACAAAGATTAATAAATACTGTAACAAATGTACGGGTTATTGTTATTTCATGTCTGTTAATACATTAAATAATGTCAACAAATGAGACCTTATTGTAAAGTGTTACCTATTATTATTATTATTATTATTATTTCTATTTTTAACACTATTATTGATTCCATAACATTTATTCAAAGTTGTTTTGTTTCCGGAATGGTCACATTTGTTGTACAGGCTTAAAATGTTACAGAAATGTGTTTCTCGCTTAAGATGACGTAAATGAAGTGTTTATAGTGACGTAAGTGGAGCTGTAATGGCTTTGTTGGGTGCTATTTGTATTTGGAGACCAAATGGTGGCATTTATCATGATATTAACCAATAAAAAGTGTGAATATCAATATGTCAACTAATTTTCAAGCATGGTTCCTTGCCTGTATTTACAGATAAATACCCAGCGTTATTGACAGGCCCGCATTAACCTGCCGTTAGGCCGTGGGGCTGAGAGGTTTTGTAGGCCCACTATTAAAAAAAAATTAACAATAACTTATTGTTATCATCTATTGAGAATCATGATCATCAGGGCATTTTGAAACAGTGGTTTTAGACTATTTTGTTCAGACAAGGCTGTTGTTTCTGGCATCTGACAAACTGGTAAATCCTCATTGCTTAAATCTATCGTCTCATATTGCATTGGCTCCACCTCAACATTTCAAAGGAAAGCCAAAAGGTAGATTTTGATGTTTATTTCTAATTACCTGAAAAGTATCCTATCTGGTTTAACAGCTCAAACATTTAGTGGTAACTCTATTGAGTATGTTCGAACCCACACACACATTAGTGACGCATTGGCCAAGCCTTCACATTTGTGTTTGCATACTTGCATGAAGTATGTTTCTACAATAACTCAAATCAGAATAATCCACCATTTTGAATATTTCAGATTAAATCACTCACCATCAATAGGGCCGAAAGAAGGTCTATCCCCTCTGTGTCGAGCCTTGAAATGAAAAAATAGCTTGTGTATTACAATATTCACCATCAATAATTCATAGCATGCAAAACATACTGTAGTCCTCTATTGTTTTTATAGATACAGGTGTGTTTTTGTTTGCACAAAGCTCCTTTAAAGGAGCCAAAAGCTAGTTGTGTCCGTGTGCTGTGTTTCTGTGGTACCTGGGCACATGATTAATGAGCGCTTGTGCTCGGTACTGAGGAAACAGGTAGGATTTGAATTCCTCATTAGCTGTGATTCCGGGCCAGGTCTCCTCAGTTGGGGTGCCTGGTTACGGAAAAAAGTCGGGTTTTTTTTAGTATGTGTCCTACAGTGAGATAATTAGACCTTCGTTAAGCTTCAGACGTGCACCTATGGACCACCCACAGTCTGATCACTGACCGCCTGATGCATATTGCATAAAAAAATTACATCTGGCAAGCTATGATCTGGTTGGCTGGAAGTGCAGGTTGTCATGTTTACAAGATTGCTGATTGCTGAAACAATTGCATTTTAAGAACATGTAATAACTGAATCTGACAAGGCTTGCCAGTAAGTCACTTAGTAGCAAGTAAAGTTATTTTTGTGAAAAGTACTTATGGATGCAAGGTAATTATTTGTAATTTTTTAGTGATTCACATAAAACCAAATTTTGTGCAATTAGCACAAATTACCAGTTTTATGCTTGATAAAAACTTTTTGTTTTTATGCCAATAGTCAAAAGTCTGGCAGGCTACATTAGAGTAGTGAAGTATTTAAAGCTTGTGTTAATTAAGTACAGTACTTTTCCAAAGTTTTCTTTTTGTTTTTTATTCACCAATTAAGGACACAATAAATTGATCAAAACAAAAGTAACTTTCCCTTTCAAATCATAATATTAGAATGATTTCTGAAGGATCATGTGACACTGAAGACTGGAGTAATGATGCTGAAAATTCAGCTTTGATCACGGGAATAAATTACATTTTATAATATATGCTAATAGAAAACAAAACTGTTTTAAAATTATAGTAATATTTTGCAGTATTACTACACTTACTATATTTTTGATCAAATAAATACAGCATAAGAGACTTCAAAAACACATTAAAACCTTACCAACCAACTCTTGAATGGTACGGTAGTGTATAATTATTTCAACTAGACAGATAAATAATTTTTCCAAATTTAAAACTGCCTTCAGTGCATATGATATTCTCTAGATATGGCTATATAATAGTGATTCACTATATATCGGCCACCATATCGGTATCGGCCGATATATGTTCATTTTTTTTGTTATCGTCCCGATAAGAACATTTGGCCAATATATTAAAGCCAATAAATAATGAATTGTTTCCTTCAGATGCGCACTGTTCGCCATGATGCTTTTGAATTGCTTGAAATATGATTGCAATCACTTCAAAAAGGAAAATACAGTTAAGTGCAAGATTTGCAGCGCAAGTCTGTCATAAAGGCTACATAAAATTATAATGAGAAAATCATTAGAATTGTGTGCTTGGGACATTTTTCGATTTAGCAATATATATACAGCCAATATATTGGTTATAGGCTTTCAAATATAAAGAATTATTGGTTATCGTATCAGCCAAAATGTTCATATCGGTGCATCCCTACTATATAACTTATATTTTCAACCAACATGAAGCATTTTAAGTGTCATAAATGACCAATAAATGCCAGCTTTTGGTGTTAATTTATACATAATTCAAATGACATGAAATGTCTCTCTTACCCATGAGCCGAAATACCAGGTGTAGTTCCTCTTTGACAGTCGACCCAGGAAACATGGGACGCCCCGTCGACATTTCATACATAATACAGCCCACACCCCTAGTCATACAGAGACATCCATCATTGTACTGTGTTATGATCATAAAATCTCTCCTAATTTCAGTGCTGTTATTCTATACGTCAAATCTTTTAAATGAACCCTGCAGACATCATTTGAATATATCAGATCAGGACTGTCACAGATGTTTTATCTGAGAATATTCTCCTATCACAGTTTGACGTCTGCTTGACTGGAGGGTTGTCTTGGGAAAGCTGTGAGGTGGAGATACGGGAGAGACACATGTGGCTGCTGTCACGCTCGGATTGATTAGCCCACTGGACTAATCCTGAGGATTAAACAACACGGGATTTTTTATCGAACAGGACGGCTTAGCTTTAAAAAAGCATTTGTGTCCGAGTCCGTGTCAGCTATCCAAGGTTGCCCGAGGAGCCTGTGTCAGAGTGCGTGTGTGACGTTAAAAGGTTGTGTCAGGAAAGACAGATTTCAATTTTCTAACTTAATGTTTCTTCTGGAGGACTGAGCAACAGTCAAGAGCTCTTTGGCATGATCAAAAGGTAGTTTGATGTATTATTTCATGAAGTTCATAAGTGGGATTTCCACCCCCCACCCCCCAAAAACAAAAGGCTATATGAACCCATTAATTTAGTTATTTTGACATGAGGTGATGAATAAATTAAATAGACTGAAATTGAATGTGTCTGAGTGCTGAAAAAGCTAAAAAGTTCCATTGATGGCCATTACAATCCAGCTATCTAAAACACTTTATAATAATAGTAGTGCTGTCAAATCGATTAATCGCATCTAACATAAAAGTGTGTGTGTGTGTGCGCGTGCATATATATATATATATACACACACACACACGTTACATTTACAAACTTTTATGTTAGATGTGATTAATGGCGATTAATTGATTTGACAGCACTAAATAATATAGCTGTCTCATTTTCACCACTTTTTAAATACATTTTAGTCCTATATTTATTAGTTATGTATTTTAATTGCATATAAAAGTTCCATCCATTTGGATTACACACGTAATCCGTATTTGTCAGTCATACATATATAAAACAAGTAAGAATGAGATTTATATAAAAGTACTAATAAATCGATTGTGTTTAAATGCACAATAACCAGGTTTATATACATTTATCATCAATAAATCCAGTTTATTATATGTAAAACAATCTCATACATTTTAACAAATTGATTCTTGTTTGTTTCACAACTAGACATATTTTTGTTACTGATTAATTGTAATTGTTTTCACAATTAACAAATTTATGCTACTTTTAAGGAATTTGAAAAAAATACATTAAGAAAATGTTTAAATAAAATCAAGTAAATGCACATATTTGACATACTGTAAATGCAAATATTTGACATACTATGGCATGATTTATTTTTAATGTACCAAGGTAAGATAATTTAACTAATTCAACTAATTTCTAAATGAAATTGGTAACTTGGTCTTTGCAGATGGTTAAATTTGCTGAGGAAAATATGTGAAAATGAGTGGTGCTTTTTGCAAATTGATGTGTGTGCTTTCTGTGATGTTGCTTACAGAGTCAAACGAGTCCGCCCTCCAGTATATATGACATTATGGTCTCTAGATATAACTGTTATTTTATTCTTAGGAGTTATAAGTTATAGATTATAGCCTATTTTCACTTTTCCTGTTCTATGAGCATTGTGTATAAACAGTATCAATAGTTTTGCTTCATGCTTTCATAATGTTAGCAGCACATTGTGGCTGATGCCTTACTGTACTGTTATGCACGGTTGTGTTCGATGTGTTAGCAGCGGTTGATGTGAGAAATGTCTTACCACATGTCTATCGGTGTGGAATACTCCGTGGAGCCCAGTAGAACATCAGGGGGTCGATACCACAAGGTCACAACCTCGTTCGAATAGGTTTTTGTTGGGACTGATTTTGCTCTGGCCAAACCTTAACAAGCAAGATAAGACAGATAGTTAAGGCGATGAACAAACGTTGCTGGGAAACTCAGAATCCCAGCCAAGAGCCAATAGAAAATGGGAGACACATGGGAGACCGCTGCTGGGTAATGTGCTAAAAAAACAAAACAATCTAGATATTCTTTGTATAGCACACCAAAGTAAATGCATCTATGAATATTTAGGTCTTGTAAGAAAGTCTCACCAAAGTCTGCCAGTTTTAGTTCTCCCTTTTCATTAATGAGCAGATTCTGAGGCTTCAGGTCCCGGTGGAGAATCTTCCTATGATGACAATATGATAAACCACGAAGAAGCTGGAACATAAATATCTACAAGGACAGAAAGGCGGATGTTAGCGCTTCTAAAACTTGAACTACCAACAAAGACTGCATTTTACTGCATCCAAAATGTAGAGAGCTGCCTTCTAAGATACCAGTTTTTTTAAGGCAACATAACATGTATCAACCGCAAATAACGCAATCCCAGAATACATTGCAAAATTTTCAGATGTCGAGAGAAAATTCAACTATATTTTTTAATTTAATACTGACAAGAAGTTAGTATAAAGACTTTTATTTTATTTGTGCCTCACACTGGATTTTATCCAGGCACATCTTGATAAAGTGACATGCAAAAAGCTATTAGCTATCAAATTAGGTACATTTATTATTGCTGTAAGTGTAGTTTTTAATAATTTATTAATATTTCAGTTTAAATTGTCCATTATCATAAAACATATAGTCTATTTCCAAATAATTAGATGCCATTAATCAGTGTTTGAAACGTCACCTAGAGATCTATACTTCATTTATATTTAATTTTCTTTAATAAATTGACTTATTAGTCATTTAAACAAACTAATTAGTCAATTATGGGTTTCCAATGCTCTAATTTCCATCAAAGTCTTCTCTATAAAAAAGGAAAAGTCACAAATGAGATCTTGTTAATACCGCTGTTGCTTCTCTGGGTCTGTTTGGTAGCCCCGCCCAGTGAAATCTCATTGGTGCAAAATCCTGCTCGTTATAACTTTACATTTAAATGTATCTTCTGATTGGCTGTGATCATGTTGTCGAGCAGTGTTTTGCTCATAATCTATTGACAAATTGCTTGTTGTTATCTTAGCAACTTGTTAACATGTCAGACTCTGTCAGACTCAATTGCGAGGCAAGTCTCTTGTATTTTGCTGTCTTAGAAGGTAGCTGTCTATGTAAACCGCTCGATTGACTTTTAATTGGTAAGCTTGTTGATTGTTTTTCGATGGTCGGAGAGCTGTTACCTTCACGTTGTGCATGCTCATGAGGTTTCCACAGTTGTCGAGGTACTGCTTCAAGTCACTGTCCTGCAAAGACAGTAGGTTATGACGTCAAAACGGCCCTGGCCTCTTTTATGGGGTTGTTAACTTGCTTATAATAGGTGAAGGTTAGGGTTAGGGTTAAAATACCTCCCCACCCAATATCACTAAGCATTATGGGATTGACAAAAGGCTGGGGTAAGAGCTTGCCTGCTATTGTTGTCAACACTGAAAAGAAAAGCTGTGGCTTACCAGATACTCAAAGACAAGGGTGAGACATCGGTCTGTATGGATGATGTCATGGAGTGTTACGATGTTGGCGTGTTTAAGATTCTTCAGCAGTGACACTGTTGCAACACAACAAGAATATGACAATAAGCCGCTACAACAATAACCTCCAGCAGGGTGTGCGACATTCAGAATTAAATTAAAATGCTAATACAGTTCCTGAATTTAAATCAAGCCAAGCAGGATGCAGAATTTTCATTCAAATAAGAAAGATGATAACTGCTGTTACTTTTTAATAATTCATACTGAAAAATAAACTGTTATTATCTTTTAACATCCAAAATATTTGCTATTTATATGATATATATATATATATATATATATATATATATATAAATGTGTATATACACACAAATCATTAATTCATCTAAATGACAAAACTAATAAAATACATATATTTGATATCTATATATCTTAATATTTAATATAATTTATGTATTTGTTATTTTACTTAAAGGGACTGTGTAGTTTTTTAGGTATTTTATTATCTAAAATCAATATTTTTATTCATAAATATGTCCTCAATGGTGTACAAATACCTCTGCCAATTATCTAACTTATCCTCGTAAATGAAGAATTTATTATCTTTATAAACATGTGACTGGTAGGTCCACGGAGGCTTCCATGTCGTTCCGCCATCTTGAAAAACTATAATAGCAGAGAGGGTCAAAAAGTACTAGGCCAACGCGTTTCCACAACGCTTTCGTTGTGTCAAGTTGCAGTTTTTTTTAAATAACAAACCTGTTCACCCGAAGGAAAACTCGACGAAGTGCTATTAGAAGACATCCTGTCATAGCTTTTTGGTACATAACAGCTACCGTAGATGCAACACGCATTTGAAAAAGCGAGGCGCTGGAGAGCACAATTCGTTTGAATGCAAAATACAATTTCACCGCTAGATGGGAGAAATTCCTACACAATGTCCCTTTAACTAATTAGTGGCTTCATGGATTTGTAAGAATGCTCTAATTTACTCCTATTTTTAATGCAAAGAAAAACAATTAAAGATTAAAGGGAGATTGAATCGACACATTGGTCTCCCGCTTATCAGATTTTTGTCCTAAGAAAAAGGAGCAGTAATCTTAGATCTGAAACCAAGTTTATACTTGAACGAAGTCCCAGAGCTATAAAAGAATTGCTTTCTGAATTTTGCCAAACCCTGACCTCCAGTGACATGTTTTGTAATTCAATGCATCATGGTGTTGTGTTTTCTCATGGGCCTGTGTGTGTTCCCATTAGATGTGTGTGTTGCAGCCACTGGGTGGCAGCCTTGCTTTATATCCTCATCTCCCATTAGCAACCCCTCTCACGTACTCCATCTCATTTAGATGGAGTGATTCAGGCTGGGTGAAGAAGACGCCTGTGGCTCGCTAGTTTAGAATGTATACTCTTCGTGACAATCTGGCTTTTGAACAACTGTGAGAGAAGGACACTACCTTCCCGTATGGCTGTGCACGGGGCGCCCTCTTCGTGCTCGAGACGAATCTCTTTCAGAGCCACCAGGTTTTCTGTGAGTTTGCTGCGACCCTTGAATACCGTTGCGTATGTGCCCTGTGTGACAGACAGGAAGAAAAAAAACATGTCAATCTTCTGGGAAATGGGAGCGGTGCAGAATAGATCAGTGGTTCTAAACTGGTTTTGCTTAAGGACCCAGATTTTAATTTATAACACCCAAAAAATAGCACCAAAATGATTTAACTTATAAAAGCAAATAGAAATGTCCTTGAAACAAACATTATAATGCATTATTATTACCATAAACTGCATAAACCCAACAATATGACCAATTACATTTGGTTGTCTCAATTTCGATGTGCTAAAATATTGTAGAGGATTGACTGGATACATGATCATTGATGTCAACAACAACATAGTAGAAAAATATATATTTAGTAGTTGCATTGCTTTTTTTGCATTTAACATTGTTTTTATCTGTGCTCTCTGAAACCATATCAGACCTGCAATCTATTGGATCTCGAAAGTCGACACTGTAGGCATGTCAATCTAGTTTCTAGTTTGGTTAGAGACTATTTGCTTAGTTTTGTTGAAACCGATGCATTTTTTTAAAATCAGGATTCTCTGAATAGAAAGTTCAAAAGAACAGCATTTATTAGAATAGAAATCTTTTGTAACATTATAGGCTATATGTTTATACTGTCACTTTTGCTCCATTTAATGCATCCTTGCTGAAAAAGTATTAATATCTTTCAAAAAACCTGACCCCAAAATGATTAATGGTAATGTAGGTACGTTTCAAAACCTTACTTATGGTAGATCATAATTTACAGAAGACAGAAGAATTAATAAGAAGAAGAATTAATAATAATCCTTGCAAATTTATTTGTGTAAAAGTGTCTGCTAAATGACATGCATACAGTATAATACGATAAGGATTTTTAAATATGATATTACAGATATTTCTCTCACAAAGGGCAATTTGTAGCTGATGGAATATGTTAGAGCTTAGTATAACTAGAGAAAAACCACATCACATGAATTTCCATAACTTTTTATAATTTTTTTTTTTTTATATCCATGACTTTTCCAGGCCTAGAAATTCACAGAGCTGAAAACACATTTTAGACGCTAATGAAAAAGTTTATAACTTGCTGATACAAAGATATAAACCTGCTTTACCGTTATTTGTTTCTTTATTGAAGAGAATTCATTGCAGTCTGTGTCCAGTATTTTTCCAATATTCAGGTTTTTCTTCACATATGATATTCCTCAGGGTTGTATGTAGTACATTATTTCTCACAATTTGCAATGAGCATGCTTTGTTGCACTTAATGGAAAATTGACGGGCTAGTCGCAGTACAGCTTTAAGCATATTAGAGACTGATGTCTCTTCATGGCAAAAAAAAAAAAAAGTCCATTAAATCAGAATCCACAATACAACACGACTCGTATTCATTGTAATCGCCTGGAGGGAATCTCGTAATGAACACATTTGATTCTTCATTTTGAAGACTGTTGTTTTACATTCTTATTTTTTGCCTATAGAATCTTTTGTCTTCACCTAGGGAAGAGAAAACATCTTACCTCTCCTAGTTTGCCCAACTTCACGTAGGTCTCCAATTTCCCAAAGCCAATGTCCGACTGGAAAAGAATGGAATACTGTGTTACCAAAAAGTTTGCTGCAAACATTTATGAATTGTTTGGGAGCCATATCTTGGAGTCAATCTTATTGACACATGCAATTGAGCATATTTAAGAGCTAGAACTGTAAATGTTTGCGATTATTAGGAATGCTAGGATTGTTTAATGTGGAGTGGAGCGAGCAAGAGCTTCTGTTATGGTTCGTTTACGGTAATGTTTGCTATAGCAGTTCTTGCAGCTATGCTGTAAATGCGCCTTATGTTGTGTTATAAATCAGTGTATTTTTTTTTAGCTGAGAGGCATGCCAAGGATATAAATGTAGACAAATATGCTAGGCCAACGCAGTGAAAGTGATCAAACCTGGTGAGATTTATTTGTATTGCACTTTTCGCAGTATAAAGTGCGACAGCCAGGTTCTGGATGTAAAAATCCCATTAATCCCATTTTCTTTCTTTTCAGTACTCAATAAGATATAATGTGATAATTAGGGATGTAACAATATATAGTGTCACAATATATCGCAATACAAAAATGCAACAATATGTATCTTGGATAGTGACAATATGTATTGTGGATAGTTCACCCAAAATAAAAATTACTGTATGAAAAAAAAATCAAGTTTACAGAGTTTTACTGTCAGTACTACATTAAACTGATAATGTTGAATATAATGTATAATAATGCAATGGGGGAATATTTGTGGGTCCTGATAATGCCAAATGTCTAATGTTACCAGTAAAAAGTGGCCTACATTATTTTAAATATATCTAGTCAGTGACAGAGTGTAAGCAGATTCGTCTAAAATAATTCTGTATTTTCAGCTTCAGAATCATTAATATTTTTTTGTTACTATATTCTATATACTATTACTATATACACTCACCTAAAGGATTATTAGGAACACCATACTAATACTGTGTTTCACCCCCTTTCGCCTTCAGAACTGCCTTAATTCTACATGGCATTGATTCAACAAGGTGCTGAAAGCATTCTTTAGAAATGTTGGCCCATATTGATAGGATAGCATCTTGCAGTTGATGGAGATTTGTGGGATGCACATCCTGGGAATGAAGCTCCCGTTCCACCACATCCCAAAGATGCTCTATTGGGTTGAGATCTGGTGACTGTGGGGGCCATTTTAGTACATTGAACTCATTGTCATGTTCAAGAAACCAATTTGAAATGATTCGAGCTTTGTGACATGGCGCATTATCCTGCTGGAAGTAGCCATCAGAGGATGGGTACATGGTGGCCATAAAGGGATGGACATGGTCAGAAACAATGCTCAGGTAGGCCGTGGCATTTAAACGATGCCCAATTGACACTAAGGGGCCTAAAGTGTGCCAAGAAAACATCCCCCACACCATTACACCACCACCACCAGCCTGCACAGTGGTAACAAGGCATGATGGATCCATGTTCTCATTCTGTTTACGCCAAATTATGACTCTACCATCTGAATGTCTCAACAGAAATCGAGACTCATCAGACCAGGCAACATTTTTCCAGTCTTCAACTGTCCAATTTTGGTGAGCTCTTGCAAATTGTAGCCTCTTTTTCCTTTTTGTAGTGGAGATGAGTGGTACCCGGTGGGGTCTTCTGCTGTTGTAGCCCATCCGCCTCAAGGTTATGCGTGTTGTGGCTTCACAAATGCTTTGCTGCATACCTCGGTTGTAACGAGTGGTTATTTCAGTCAAAGTTGCTCTTCTATCAGCTTGAATCAGTCGGCCCATTCTCCTCTGACCTCTAGCATCAACAAGGCGTTTTCGCCCACAGGACTGTCGCATACTGGATGTTTTTCCCTTTTCACACCATTCTTTGTAAACCCTAGAAATGGTTGTGCGTGAAAATCCCAGTAACTGAGCAGATTGTAAAAATACCGGGCCATCTGGCACCAACAACCATGCCACGCTCAAAATTGCTTAAATCACCTTTCTTTCCCATTCTGACATTCAGTTTGGAGTTCAGGAGATTGTCTTGACCAGGACCACACCCCTAAATGCATTGAAGCAACTGCCATGTGATTGGTTGATTAGATAATTGCATTAATGAGAAATTGAACAGGTGTTCCTAATAATCCTTTAGGTGAGTGTACTATATTACTGTATTATATTCGTTACACCCCAGTGATCATACATGACAATAACATAATTTTTACATGCTGCAATGCATTCTGGGATTGCAATATCTGCAAAAATACAGTTGCAGGAGATTTTGTCTGACAAAAAACTAGGCCTCCGCACACTCTTGCATGTCTATGATGCCAAAGAATGAAAGAAATGTTGCCTATAGTTAGGAAGCTCTAATGGTTTTGGAATGTAAATAGACAGGTTTACTCTGCTATTGTAGCTATTTTGTTCCAAGAAAATAATTACATCTTTCAATTCTATTTTAAATGAAAAAAGTTGTATTGCATCAGTAGGGTTGGGTTAGTCTGTAGATATTAGCATTAACTTAAGACTATGATATATCCTTGTTTGATTTCTAACGAATCATCTGTGTGAGTTTAGTTTGGTTACTAACCAGTGAGGCTCTTCTGGACATGCGACTGAGAGGTTTGCATGGTGGAGTGCTTTCCATCTGTAACTTCTTCAGAAACTCCGGTGGGAGACGAATATCCATGGGCAGAGACATCCTCTTAGTTACATCCTGCACACACATCAAAGAGCTGTCAGCTATTAGCGTTCAGCTTGCACACATATAAAGCACAGCGAGTCAAGGGGAATATGACAGCTTCCTCCACTGCACAACACAACTCTACGCCTATAGGCAGAGCAGACTATTCTTACCAAGGCGAACTTGACATGACAATAAGAAACTGTCACTTATGAAGACTCACACTCAATAAAGGATTCTGGCGTAATCTCAATACGCCGAGGCAGGATAGGACAAAATATTGTATCACACAAGATCATTGTATCTTCTCGCATTTAAGAAGTTAGTTCGTAGCTCGATTCATCGGCACGGTTAGGCGAGGCCCAAAAATAGCACGGCAATGAAGGGGAAATCTTATGTGGTCTGAAAAATGAGAGCATTCCCTGTGAATCCTCCTGTCTGCCTTGTGGCTGAGTTTGTACGGTCGTGCAATAGAACTAGCGAGTAATTCTCAATAAAACCAGGGAATAAAAAGTCCTCCCTTTCTCCTCGGCGCTCTCGCTTCATGCCCGTGGGAATAAAATAAGGGTGCATGGTGCAGATAAAAGGTTCACGAGAGCAGAAAGAAGCTGTCGCATTTGAAAATGGGAGAGGGCATTCATTCCAATTTTCCCCCTGTAGATTCATGACCAGTGAATAAGAAAGCTGACAGCTGAGGCAAAGAACACTCCGAATGCAGAGTCTGTCTTTTGTTGCTCTAGACTAACTTACAGGTAATACTTCCACTCCATTTAATGATGGACTCCATCTTTTTCATGCGCCTCCAACCGAGACTTTTCTCTCGTGCACTCGATATAGAATCGCATGGATGATTATGGTGGAGGAGGAGAAGAACGAGGAAGATGATCAAGGCAGGAGCCTAGTGCAGACTCTGATTACTCTGTTCTTGACATTCGACAATCCAGTTGGCATGGTTTATTTTGAATCCACTTTTCTAGCAGGTATGCAGCACTATTATTTGTGAGACATATATATGTCACTGAATTACACAGTTACACAGAATTACATTGACAGATTACATTTACCGATTTGCATGAAATAAGTAATGTTACTAAATTTTCTCTTTTTTTATTTGTAATGATTTGTATTGTGAAAAGCATTCTAGAAATACATTTTGATTAATAAATTATTTTGCCTGAAACTATATGGAGCCCCTAAGGGGGCGCGGTGATGGGAAAAAAAATGAGTTGGGAAGAAAAAATGATATGTCAATGCTCCAAAAACGTTTGCATTTTCTCTTAAAAATGTTCCATCGCGAAACTTTGCACTCTCTCTTAAATTTATTGTGTTCCCCCGGGAAACTTTGCATTCTCTCTCAAAAGTATTGCTTTCCCCTGAGAAACTTTGCATTCTCTCTCAAAAGTATTGCTTTCCCCTGAGAAACTTTGCATTCTCTTTCAAAAGTATTGCTTTCCCCTGAGAAACTTTGCATTCTCTCTCAAAATTATTGCGTTTTCCCGAGAAACTTGCATTTTCTCTCAAAATTATTGCATTCCCCCGAGAAACTTTGTATTTGCACTGGAAACATACTGCATTCCCCTGAGAAACTTTGCATTTTTTCGTTAAAGCGCTGTAAAATATTTTACATATATCTTCATATCATTTCCATCACAAAATGGGGAATGCAAAAGGTGTAAAAACTTGCCATCTCTTTAGTTCTTTTTATTTTATTTTACCTGGTGTCACCTTACAGAGAAACAAAGCTTTTGATAATGAGGCTTTTGTGCCTCTGGCAAGGACTTTATTAAGGACTCAGACAAGATTACAAGCAGAGCTTGTGTTGTTCTGTTAGGATCACTGGGGCTCCTTCAAAGGAAAGAGCTGGAGAGGGATGAGATGAGACTCACCTCCATGGAGAATCGGCGGTGCTGGACTTTGTTGCGGTACTGCAGTTGGGTGGGAGATTGAGCCTGGCTGTCTGGAGCCACTGGACTGGGTTGCAGGCTGTGTAGACCCAGACTATTGGGCACCACACCTGTAGGACACAATCAAACCATTACAGTTACTTTAATGATATGTAAATGACTTTGTACCCATAGTTCTCTGTCTACATCTTTGATTCATACAACTTTTTTACTTAATTGTGCTTATTATATTATTATTTTATTTTATTTAGTAATTGTGCTAGTATTTTTTGTTAAGAAATTGTTTGGGATTTTAGATCATTTCCTCAATTGAATTTAGTCATATAATAGCAACCAGAAAAACAGAGTTGATTATTTGGTCAATACTGTAAGGATTTTCTGTCTGACTGTAGTTCAGTAGATGGAGCTGATATTCAGAAACCGTCCTGTAGTCTCAGTTCATTTAATATTTATAAGAAGTATTTGACAGTGTTCTTGTGTCTGGTGGTATTGAGTGATAGGTGAGGAAAAGTGCATTTTATGGAAGAATGGAAGAAGCAGGAGATTGTAAGTGAGAGCTTCTGAACATGTTGAAAAGATTCACTCCAAAAAAAAACAATCCTTGGTACATACAGTAAACGTAATTTTTTCCCCTCAGTTCTGTAGCCTGTCCCTGTACTCAAAGCCTATAGTTTTAGTGATCCCGCTGTGCTTTGTTTGGTTGTTGCTTCTATTAATCCGTAAACTTCAATGGTATTCATTAGGTCATTAGAGTCGTTTGAAGAGCCTCAACAATCTCTCGTGCTGCTTTTGAGTGCGAATGAGCCATAGACGTCCCACCTCTTCTCTGATTAGCCCGCTAACTCAATAACCGTGAGGTCAGCTTTGGCATATGCTGATGACGGCATCATTAATCAAGCCCACCGCAGTTAGTGGACCTATCGCAATTATCGCGCTGAGTTTCATGCATTTATGATGTGGCTATCTAAGTGCGTGTCAATCCAGCCACCCCAATTAATAATGTCTGTGTCAACAGACTGTCAGCACAAATCCAATTACGCCCCTATACGGCACGTCCGATAGGGACCCAACGACCCCCTTCGCAAGCGCACGGCAGATGCCCACGGCAGCCTGGCATTATCACTGCCAAACCGTGTTTTCGGAGGTGAGAACGAAAATCAAAATGGCTTTTCTGCTCCATCAGTTCAATTTGGACGAGGGGGCTTGAAGGGCCTCCAGAGGCGTCAGGGTGGGAGACCCCGGTCCATTTCACAGTGCCGTACCGGCATAATTGAGATCCACCTCATTATTGGGCCGAGCCCACCGCTGAATGAGAATTGCCTGCCAGGTTCATCCATTCTCATTTATGCAGGTCCCATCCTCTCCGGACCGCACAAGTGAAATCTTTATCGGAGCCGTTTAGGCGGGAACACCACGAAATGCCACATCTGGCGGAGACGGCTGGTCGACGCGGTCGCATTATCCACGGTTGTTTTTAATCCTATCTGAGATGATCGCGACAGCTGTTTTGGAGTCCCTCCCTGTTATGACCCCGAATATTAGGGCTGGGTTGACAATATTGATTAATCAATCTTCATTTTAACTTGGGATTCATAAATCCTAAAATCAGTCTCTTGCTGTTTTCTGTGTTGTTTTCAGTTGATGCGTAAACAAAACTGCACTAAACATTATTTAATTTTTTTGTGCACCTGCGATTTAATAATCGCAATAATCTTTGTGCTTGTTACTTTTTATAAGAAACAGTCTCACCTTTCAAATTCTGTCAATTGTCTCTCTAAATTCAATCAACAAATGCTGTTTTCATGCTCTTTAACCCTGTAAATCAGTGTTTCTCAACCTCTCCTGCAGGGACCCCCTGACAGGACATGTTTTTGTTTTAACCCTGAAATGGCACACCTGATTCAATTAATTAAAGGCTCAAAGGCTTAATGTGTAGCTGACTAATTGAATCAGGTGTGCCATTTCAGGGTTAAAACAAAAACATGTCCTGTCAGGGGGTCCCTGCAGGAGAGGTTGAGAAACACTGCTGTAAAGCCTTGCATATGAAATAATATTCAGATTTAGTTTTTTTAATGAAACAATGAATCTGCTATGAAAACAAGTACTGTACCTGATATATATCCACATGAATTGATATTGAATCGAGATTGGAATTGAATTGAATCCGAAACTTGTGAATCGAATTCAATATCCAGCCAAACCTAAGATATGAGCGAATCGGACCTTGCAGTCTCCCGCCTAATACGACATTTGAATTCCTTGTGGTGCGCCCAGGTTAATATTGACGGCTCTAATTTTACTTGGCATTTGGTGTTATCCTGTGTTTGTGCAGGGATCAGAATCCCTCCCAACTGGCAGGCCAGAGGGGTATTTGAGTCTTGACCCCAGTGCGTGTGCCGAGGACAGGGTCAGAAATTGGATTTGAGCCGGTTGAATGACTCGGGTCCCCGCCGAACATCAAAGCCCATCTCATCTGATCTAGGCTGACACACAAACTGACCCCCAACATCACACTCTCACTGTACCTCTCTGCTCAGGCTAACAGCGACATGATGAAAGGTAAGGATGACCACCTGCATTGACTCTCTATCCCGGACTGTCACCAAGCACAGTCACTGGTTTCTGTACTGTCGTACTCAGGAGGAGAGATGTGAAGCTTTGAAAATCATCAAAGCTGCATGAGGGTGAGAACGATCCAATTGTGCGGATGGAGGGACAGACATGACTCTAAGGTCATAGACGGGAATTAAAAAAAAGACTGAGACAGATGGTCACATTTCGTTATTAATTAAGGCAATATTTTGAGGTGTACCTTTACAAGTGTAGTATTAAACATCATAAAATGCCTACACACACACACACACACACAAACACACACACACACACTAACACACACACATACATAGTATATAGTTAGTTACTGGCTTTGTTCCTGAATAATCAGTGTTGTCAAACAAATCTATTGAGAAAATGATTCAGTGACTCATAAAGGAACGAATGAACAATGAATGAATCAGCTTTTTTGAAAGAATTGGTTTAGTGAACGATTCAATGAATTCTTGTTTTGAACAAATCGGTACAGTGACTCGCTCATCAAGTCAGTCACTTGCCACCTACTGGCGTCACGAAAATCCTCACCACTAATACACTGACAAATATCTTCATAGTTTTCTGGTATATATTTTTATTAGTTACTCAGCTTTATGTATTATATAATTAGCAGACAATTGAAAAACTGTTTGGAAATAAACAATATTTTTTAAGAGTAAGCAATAAATATTTGCTTAATTTTCACACTCAAATGAGTTTATGAAAACATGTTTTTGAAAGGAGATCGTCATATCTCATTGGCATTCTTATTGGTTCAAGAAAACCCCTGATATAACTAATAATAGCCTAATCATTATACCGGTGAAGGATAAGATGTCAGTACATGAAACAGCTAAACAGTCACTTTAGTATAAATAAAGAGAATAACTGACAGATCACCCTATTCTTCTTTTTACTCAGTTTCATTTGTTTTGTAGTCTTTCATGCCTCTTCTCTTTATCTTTTTAAAACCCTTTCTAGGTGCACAAAAGATCACTAATGCTCCTTTATGTCAATGACAGCCTTGAAAGCAGGAGTAGGCCTTGCTGGGTGATCAAAAGCCCTGTCTCGCCCCCTCCCTCTTCCAGCATAATGAGACTAACGCTTCAGCCCGTTCTGTTCTTTATTTGGCAAACCCGAGTATCCCCATTAACACGCCGAATTGAAGGATGAATCACCGATTCCGTCCAGCGATATTTGATGTTTCAGGTAATAAGCGTGGCTTAGCGCTAGCATATTCAAAGACTATCATACTTGGGTAATTTGTTTTTTCAATGGAAGATCATTAGTAATAGGATTATAACTGTAGAGCGAACCCTGAAGGTTTTTCATTTTCTCGGTGTCAGCGCCGCTCAACACATTGACACATTGATGCATGGCTCTTAGAGAGGCATTTATGTAGACGTTTCCTAATGCACCCTCGGTAGCGTGATTTCTGATTGGAGGACGCCAAAGACCTCAAACAATCATATGTCTGCTTTATATTTTTGAGTACGGAGTGCAGTAGGGATCTTGAAGTAAAGATCCCATTTATTTTCTTCAAACAGAATTTAATTTTTAGTGAAAATGACTTGCCATGGGCTCTGAGTTTAAGTGGTAATCAACTTAAGTGGTATTTCAACTTCATAAAAGCATGTTTAATAACCAAATTAACTCTGAAGAATTAAACTACCTATAATACTAATGAGATATCGACCAATCATAAAACTAGTTGCTACCAGAGTGCTCAGCACTGACTGCATGCTCCCATAATGCATTTCTGTAAGAGCCCAACCAATATATCGGATGGCCGATATTATCGGCCGATTTTAGGCATTTTCCTAACTATCGGTATCGGCATTTATAATGGCCGATAAATGAATATTTAAAAAAATGCGGGTGCGGTGATTCATGTAAGGGTGGCGCTGCCAATAAAGCACCTAAAAGCTGTCACAAGAACTGGCAAAAGTAATGATTATGAATACAACAAATATAGCAAGGAGACATTTTAATTGTTTATTAACAAACAAGTGTTTTCAGTCAGTGTCAGCCAAAGATGAAGTTGACGATGCTGACTCGCGATCTTCAGGGAATGCGTGCCAGAGGGAAATGCACATTTCATACCATTACATGAGTCTGTCTGTCTTTCGTTTTGAATTGTTCTGTTTAAAAGTAGACATTTCAATATAGATATATTTCAATTCTCAGGTCTATACGCTGAGTTTCGGTTCATGAGACGAGCTCCAGTTCACCCGCAGGCGCCTCCGTGTCGAGATTATCTATCGTCTGCTATCTACTTCTTATATATTAAATCCAGGCAATGGGTTGATGAAACATTGATTAAAATTAAGATACAATTAATACAAAACGAAATTCACTTTGAAACGAAAGGTTTTGTGGTTTCTGTTTGATGTCTATGTGAAAGTTTCAAAGCATATTTTAGTGCCGCTTTCAGAGCGCTCACGTCCGTAGTGCTGAACTGTCGAGTCTGTAACATTGTTTTTTCCTCATAAATGCGAACACGAAAAATAAAATAAAATGAATATTTTATGTAGCCTGTGGAGACTGAGAGCCAACCCTTCTTCATCCAGTGGGTAGTAGCCTACTTGTGATTTGCGCAGTGTAATTCACAGAATTGATTTCTCTGCTACAAGCCTCTGTCACGTATTGTGTGAGCTTGTGACTATTGCAAGCGCACAGCTGAGAAGTCCTTATTATATTGTCTGCTATATTTACTTCTTATTTATTAAGGCAATTGGTTGATGAAACATTGATTAAAATGCGTGGCGCGAGCGATCTCCGACAGTAAACTGATTCTGCTTTGTCTCGGGTAAACAGCTGTTGCGACGCGAGCAGTAACGGCCGCGTCCGGTGTAGACACAGTGTTAAAGCTCATTCTGCCTGATAACACTACGTTACAACATCAAGCAATATTCCAAAAATTTATATAATTATAACACTTTATATAGGACCATTTTGCATTAAGAGTAGCCTAGTTTCACGTTTAGTACATTTTGCTTACTAATTATTTAAAATAGTATAAAAGTACTGTACATATGTAATTAAAAACGTTTTCATTATGATATTATTAATTTTACTTTAGTAAAAAGATCTGAGTTCTTCCTCCACTGGTAGAGATTAGAGGAATTAAGAGTAAAAATAGAAGATAAGGTTTTGTCAGTGACACTTTTTATATATTTATTGATACAAGTTATGACTAAATTAAAAGACAAAGTCGTTATTGAAGATTATGCAACAGTATTTAGAATATAATATAATATAACATGCAATGCAAACTAGTTTGGTTACAGCTCAACTGTATAATTCTCATTATATCATTCCCCCTGCCTCCATTACAGCCTATCTGTGTCACACAAGTGTTTGATCACCACATTTGAGTGATCATTGCAAAACGTGTTTATAAAATATATTTATTCTGTTTAGAGCTACTGTGTAAAGTACCCATCAAAAGTTTGTACACACCAATAGGAAAGTGTCCAAACTTTTGACTGGTATACTGTACTATAATACACATAAATAATATTGCTACTGTATTATAATATACACATAAATAATATCGGCCGATATATCAGTATCGGGCTTTTTTACGCCCTAATATCGGTATCGGCCCCCAAAAATCCATATCGGTCGGGCTCTAATTTCTGTATATGTATATGTGTGTGTATATGTATGTGTGTGTGTTGTATAAAACTATAATAGTGTGATAATTATGCTACAATAAGCTTTCTATACCTATCTATTTTACTGTGGAAAAACTGAAATCTGCAAAAAAGTTTGTAAAGATTATTTTTTTTTATTTGTCTTTTTTATCATATTTTCATAGACTCTTAGCTTGAAATCAATTGTTGGGATGCTGTGATTCATTTCGGAGCTGGCTGATTCATTCAAGACTTTACTGGAGATGTTTTTAAAATGCCTATGGAGAAAATGAATGGGAAAAAAAGGTCACTGTTATATAATATACGTGTTAGATGTGCATTTTAGTGAACAAGGCTTCAAGCTCTTATATAATTTGAGACAGAGCGCATGTCAGCATTTACACTCTTTGTCTACCCTCCATATAGTGGTTCCTCGCAACTTTTCTCTCTCACTGAAATGTTTTTTCGATTCCCCTACCAATCACACGCTGCCAGCTTTTTTTTCCTCCTCTATTGTTCGGCTGCATGAATCTCAACTTGTCTCTGATGTTTAAATGCATGCTGCCATTTAATTGCTTGTTGCTATGGTGACGCAGACTGTTAACAAAGGCAACGTCGGATCCGGATAACAAGAGATAGCTATTCTGTCTCTCAGGTAGCCATCTGATTCATCAATATTTATATCACATCCTGCTTTTCAGCAGATCTGAAATTCAATACCAGGTACCCCACACAGCCTTAGATGTTTGTTCTCTCTCGTGCTTTCTCCATCATTCTCATATTGATTTAATTACATTTTATGTTCACACCTGGCCTAGGAATGCAGCGGGGGACAGTTTTTGCGGAAAACAGGCGGGTAAATGTTTTGCTATCCTTGATTTGTTAGGATGGAGGTAAATACTCCTAGCCCACATATGCTAATTTAAAAAACAGACAAAGTGAGAAAAACTCAGAAAACGAGTAAAGAGAGGAGCGTTGGAGGGCTGGTTGGTGTTGCATTTCAGTAAACATCAAGAGAATGAAGGTTAAAGGAATAGTTCAGCAAGAAAATGAAAATTCTGTCATCATTTACTCATTCTTCTGTCGTTCCAAACCTGCAGGGTGGACTTTCTTTTGTGGAAAAGTCATGTCGAGTCGACTTGCATGCAATTAGGAGAACGAGGAGCTCAAACTCCAATAAAGCACCATAAACTATCATTATATGACTCAATATGACTCTTGCGCTATATTACAAGCCTTCTGAAGTCATATGATTGCTTTGTGTGAGAAACAGATTGAAGATTATTCTGTGAAAATCTTCTTTGGCATGTCTGTTTGTTTCCTGCATAAATCTATCATATGGCTTCAGACTCAAGCACATTTAAAATGTAGTTCATGATTCAAATGGCATACTTTAATGATGCTTTATTGTGCTTCTTTCAGGTTTATAGCAGTGTTCACTAGTGTACAAAAAAATCTCCTTTTTGTTTTTCATGGAGAAAAGAAAGTCATATGGATTTAGAACAACATAAGGCTTGAATCATTCTGTGTGTCCAAATATAATGTAAACTCATACATCCACACATTTTAATCAAACAATGATTCTTTTAAAATCTGTTCTACTCTTTACACTCTGTTTCAGGTAGATCTGTCAATCGATTAAAATCAAATGAATTACGATATGTTGATTATGAATCAGTTAAGCACCTACATAAAAAGATTCAAGGCATTATTTTACATAAATCATTGAATGGACATTACATAAAATGGTTTTAGAGGTTAATACATTGTTTTATTTAAGTGATAAATGTCTATACCTTCTGTGTTGTGGTCTTGCTAGGGTTTTTTTCACTTTCACTTGTACTGTTGATAGTCTTAAAGAGACAGTACCATTTTACCACTTGTAATGCACATCAATGCAATCTGCAGATAGTACAAATGGTGAATGTAAACAATATGCTGTAGGCATTTAAATGACAATCATACATTCTAAAATATTTTGCCACTGTTAAAATGGAAGAATTTGTTAATTAGGCTCCCACAGTTGGTATTCGGTTTCATTAATATTCGTCGGTAGGTGAATGAGACTGTTATATAGCGCTTTCAAACCACAGCACAAAGACACTGTGAACGAGCGAGAGAGGGAGAGGGCGGTAGTGGGCCTTGGTTTCCTTCATTTGCAGATATGAAAAGCGAGGCCCTATCCAGGCTCATCATTTAAATATCACAGTGGCAGCGAGCTCTTTGATCTCCTCGGTGGTAATTGGGGTCGTAGCAAGCGAGTAATTTTCCGCTTTTTCTCGCTCTAGCTCTCACTTTCTCTTTCTCGTCCTCTTGGGCACTATCGGAGAGATTTTCCTCTCCAGGAAATCCAGCGGCAATATGGACTCCCCACCAATCTTTCATATCCGTCCCAACCTTCATCTACCTACTGTACGTGTCAAATTACATCCTGGCCTTCTCTAGTGACAAAATCCAGACACGCCGCAGAAGGTTCCAGCAAATAGCTTGCAGGGCGAGCAAATACAAGGGCATGTGCTCAGGAGATTTGTCTTGCCTTTTTATTTGAGGTGTCCAGAATAGAGGAGAGATTGCGTAAGCTTTGAATATTCGAGATGAAAGCGCAAAGGGTCGTGATGGTCGACCAGTTTATCTATCTATCTATATATATATATATAGCTATGCTGCTTTAAAGGGATGAATTCATAAATGCAGAGAAGGTTTTAGTGTGCTGACACCATGCAGTTAAACTGTCAGGATGGTAAATGCTCTCCATAAAGTTGCATCTCTAAATGTATCCATTTTAAAGCACCACTTTTACTGCTTTTGTAACAAATCCACTGCCTTCAACAATAAATTTCAAGACATGATACTTTTTTGGGGGTAGACTGTGTTAGTTTTGTGCAATAAAGGTTGTATAGTTGTTTAGCTCATATATTTGTTAAATGTCTTTCAGTTACCCATTCTTGAATTTAGTCAGTGCTATTTTTTTTAGTTGAGTGTTGATCTGTGTACACATACAGATGGATGGCGTTGTCTCAAGACAAAACTCATCTCATTTTGTTCTGTTCTGTTCTGTCCTATCAAACTGTTTTCAACACAAGACTATATATTTTGCACAGATGAGTAAAGTTACTATTGGATGAAATATTGGAGTAGGAAATGGAAGAAAAGCCCTGCAGTTTGACCCTTTGTAGTAGCTCCCCACAGTCTGTGAATAGGTCAAAAGGAATAATAGATATGTCTGACAACAACTTAACTGCGAGTTTCCTGGGCTCTGTCCTGAAATGACTTTGCGTGCACCGGGACCTGCACTAGTATTTGTGTGTGCCCTGCCAGTAGGCTGCTGTCGACCCTGGATGTTGGGAGTATGTGCGTTTCCTATTTCTTGAAGGCCTCCGGGCTCTGACTGCCTTTCTCCCATTGGACTCCAGCAGAGTCTGTCTGCACATCTAAACACACCTATCAGGTCTATAAAGAACCTTCCTACATCTCTGTGAACTTCCAAGAGCTCAAACCTCCCTTGTGGAATTGTATCTGAGGCGTATATCTATATCAAAGCTATCTCATGAGTCCCATGGGGGAATAAAACAGCTGGTGAACTGGTAGCTGCTGTGGGAATGTGAATTGGTTTGGGATATTCCGATAGTTATGTGGTATTCCTAGGCAACAGGAGAATGCTTAAAGCAAAATAATGTGAACATTCCGTCATCATTTACTCATGTCGCCCCAAACGCATATAAAGGCCAGTTTTGTCGTCGGCCACTTTAAATGCTCAAGCTCTGAAAGCAGGGTGGATTCTGATTGGCTGATTGAATGTTTTTATCTTTCATCAGCTGGAAAAAATCACTTGGTGTAAATGGGTCTTAACCTTTTCACAAAAGGAGATGTTTTTGCAGAATGTTCACTAGGGTTGGCACGGTACATGAAAAAACATCCGAACCGTTCGGTTCGCTTGTCTCGGTTCGGTGCGTGTGTGCGTCGCACGGTTCGACGCATGTGCAGTGTAACCTCGTGCCCGTGACCTCAGACAGTATGTTTACTTTTCGCGCGAAATAAGAGATGTGTGGACATGACAATGGACATGCATATGAGGCTTGTTCGACTTGAACCGGCGCTGCACAGACCGATCGATGAATAACATCAAAGTACCGCGAGAGCAACGGCTCCGTATGCTTTTCAATCACTCTCGCGGTACTTTGATGTCATAAACCGATCGGTCTGTGCAGCGCCGGTTCAAGTCGAACAAGCCTATAGACAGTAAAAGTGGAGTATGGAGTGCTGCAGGTCTCGTCACGTATAGAAATGGCAAGTGGGAGATATAAGGAAGGCTAACCGGAGTTGGAGGATGAGTCAGCGTCGTATAAGTCCGTGTGGGAACATTTTGGATTTCATGTTACCTATGATATTTAAATGTATACAGTGACACCAAGTTTAGATAAGAACTCCAGTCATATGTTTCCAAATACTGCACTTTGAAAAAAATTTATCCTCACTCTCAGGGAATAGAAGCATTGTTGATACTGTTTTTGTGTTGAGGTTGAACTTATGTTTCACTTTATGGTTATGCCTTTGCTATTGTTATAGCCTCATTATAGGCAATTATATGTAACATATTTTGACTTATTTAAAAGATAGTGCTTTAAGAGTTCCTCTCTTTTTCTATTAAAAGATATGCATTTTTAGCACACAAATATTAAAATTAACTTGCATTTATCAAACTGTCAACTTCAGTGTAGCTCTTACAAAATTTTTATAAGTCCCTGTAGAGATAGCAATACACATTCTCCTTTTTTGCCAAATAAACAAAAGCATTTCATCAATGTCTTCCTTGCTGTATCAAAATGTCACCTAGCTTTCCTCAGAGATGGTCTCAATAATGTGCTTAAATTCAAGTCAAATTCAGTTTGTGCATGATTACATGATATACTTTTTTTCTTTAATACTGTATCCTGAATTGTGGATAATTAAGCTATAACCTATATCATATGCTGAAGTACATTTCTGGAGTGTTAAAGATTAAAAGAAAAAATAACAATAAGAACCGTACAGAACCGAAAACCGTGACCCTAAAACCGTGATACGAAACGAACCGTGGGTTTTGTGAACCGTGCCACCCCTAATGTTCACGCAACTCTTTAACTTACAAGAAAATAATATGGTGAAGAGTGACTGCAGCAAAGTCCTATGGATTGTAGCAACATGAGGGTGAGTAAATGATGACATAATTAGAATTCCTTTGAATAAAGGAAATGAAACATTTGCTGTGTTTTCGTTCTGGGCCTAACTTCCTTTTTTCAAGTAGACATCCCCTGTTCGGAGACAAAAGCTCTCAACACATTAATAATGCAGAGAAATCGAGCTGTCATTGAAACAAAGGTGGCTCAGTGGTTGAGGTGAATGACTGATAAGCCGTGTTACTGTACCTTGTGGGTCTGAACAAGGTCATGTGGGTCTCTGGGGTGGTGATTAAATATCTAGGCTGGTAACTGGAAGGTTTGAAGGTTTGAACCCTGAGACACTGCTTGTAAAGCTAATTTTACTCTTAACTTAGCCAGTGATATTTTGCTTAATTATGGGGTTACAGGTGGCGCGCAAACTCAGCTAATTATACAGAATTGATTTTAGTGTCCAGTTGAAAGTCGGTCATCAGATATTAGGCAAATTGTGTCGAAATGATGTGACCCAGTGGAGCATAATTCATTATGCAGAAAAAGATTAGCCTTATGAGTGAAAAAGTTCATTAATAATAGAACTTGGAGAGCTAAATATTTAGACTAAAGGTCCTTTCACTCGACTTGTGTCAGAGCTTCAGTTCACCTCTCAACATAACCGCAATGCAATGCTTTCACCTCTGTATGTACATGTTTAGGTTGGTAGTAAAAAAGGCTTTTATTACCAAAGGAAGATTTTTCTCAAGGTCAAAGTCTCAAAGCCTCAAGGCTACATTTGTTTGATCAAATTAAAAAAATTTGAGAAAATGTATTACAATTTAAAATAAACTTGTTTTATTTGATTATATATTAAAATGTAATTTATTAATATGGTGGCAAAGCTGAATTTTCTGAATCATTACTCGAGTCTCCAGTGTCACATGATCCTTCAGAAATCATTATAATATGCTGATTTGCTGCTCAAGAAATATTTCTTATTATTATCAATGTTAAAAACAGTTGTGCTGCTTCATAGTTTTGTTGAAACGTGATAATTTTTTGATTTAATAGAAATTTCAAAAGAGCAGCAAGTATTTTTTTGTAACATTATAAATGTCTTTATTGTCACTTTTGATCGATGTAATGGATCCTTGTTGAATTAAAGTATTAAAACTAAAAAAAAAAAAAAACTTACTCCAACTTTTTGAACAGTAGTGTACAGAAATAAAACTGTTTAAACTTTTGAGTGTTGCATTACAAGAGCCTCAGGTCCTCTTTGGTCTAGTTATTTTTCTCCTGATGTGTGTGCTTGAATATAAGCTATTTTATGCACGCCTGAACACCTGTTTCCTTGTTGTGGTGTTTGTATGATTGTTTTGATCCGTACCTCTGAGCGAAACCATCTAGACACTGCAATCCTTAGCGTTTTTCATCGGAAATGAACACACCTTTTCATTCATGCCTAGCCAGAGGGCCACACGACAGCTGGTGGTTATTTCGATGGCGGTCTCTAAATGACATGCCTCTCCTTTAAATTCTGCCTAACAAACATTACATTCATCTTTTGCGGTATAAACTACTCAATGAGATTTAGTGTGCTTATAAAAGCCCTCTCGCTGTGTGTGTGAATGTGTGTGGGTGTTTCTGGGTCTGTAATTATGTTCAAACCCTCCAAGGAATCTGTCGAAAAGCAATTTTTGAAGCATTATCATTAAAAAAAGCTTACATCTTTGTGGTAATCAAAAAAACACTTGTTAACTAAAAGACTGCCGCCAACATTTGCGTGATGACTCCATCATGGGTTTCTCTCCATGGAGAATTACTCTGTTGCACCTCGATCAGCGATACATCACAAATATAACGAGATAATGGGATAGACGTGCTGGCAGGGAGGAAATATGAGGTCCGACTCCCTAACGTGACTCGGATTGGTTTCTTCCACATTAACCTTGCCGTAATTGAGTTTTAATAATCTTAGGTATATAGGCGAGTAAATTGGAACGAAGTGTTCTGTTTCTCAGGGCGCTTACGATGCCTTTTTCCATCCCGACCTGCAGACGTTTCTCCCTCCACGCTTGGTTTGGAGGTTCATTAGCAGCTGGAGGGAAGGGGACGGGGTAAATAGAAGAAAACTGCTCTTGCGTTCTCGGATTCGCTCTCTCCTTCCAAACTCCAGCTGTCTCCACCGCTGCCGTCTCTCCTGGGAGTGGAGGAAGTAACAGCGTCCCGTACCCTCAGCCAATCAGAGCAGCTGGTCCGTGTTGGGGGGGAAATGGGGTGGTGTGGAAACAGCTGCCCCAGACAGACAGCTGAGGAGCCTGAGTGCTCCCCAAACAAATGTTTTGTTCCCAGCATTCAACCAGGTCCAATTCCCCGTCCTGCCATGGGCCGAGGGTTCATCGCCCAGTTTCACTTCTGAGTATGAGTTTATTCGGTCTTGTGTAACCAGACTTTTGACTTTCAGCATTGTCTGGTTTACCATACAGCCTGTTCTGACCATGAACCGCTAGCTAAGACAGGAAGAGACTCAGTTTTTTTTAGTTTTTACATGCCGTTTTAGGGGTGGATTTGTCTGATTTGATGCCACTAACCTGCAGTTACTGTTTGTGGGTTTGCTGTGGGTTTCGGTCGAAGGGCGTTTTCAGACCTCTAATTTGTTTGTATTTGTTTCTAAATTGTAACAGAGTTGCATGTTCTCCTTGGTTTAATTTATTTTCACTGTCTGGACAACATGTCTTCTCATTGGTCAGAATGTCTGCGTGCTGTTTACACTATCGTTCAAATGTTTGGGGGTGGTAAGTTTTTTTTAAAATGTTTTTGCTGCATTTATCTGATCAAAAATACAATAAAAACTAATATAATGAAATATTACACCTTAAAAAAATATTTTTTATTTTAATAAGTTTTAAAATGTAATCTATTTCCTTGATGTAATCTAATACGTTTTTGCTGATTTGTTGCTCAAGAAACATTCTTATTATCATTGTTTAATAACTTATTAACAATGTTCAAAAAGATGCATACAATTCAGAGTTCACTGTAAATCAGACTGAGATCTACAACAAAATATACATGAGACCATCTTTGGACTTTTTGCAGTCCCATCAAATGGACAAACCATTTGTTTTGATGTGGTTCCAAGCACACTTTCTGTGTTCATATATGCCTAGACAAATCCAACTAAGAAAGAAAATGAACTTGCTTGCTCCCAGTTACCATAAAATGGTGCATTTTTGTTCACATGAAGTTGATAGGAATTCAAAATAAAGACCTATTCTTTAGAGTTAAATAAGATACAGACCGGCCAATAACAAGTATTATCGATTTATATTGTAAGACCGCAGGTGTGTGAAAAACCCTGTGCATCTTTGACAGAGTCTTAAATTCTTAAAGTGGTCCTACTTGTATTTTCTCCCTTGAAATTCGATTTAATATTGACTCGAGAAGGTGTTAAGACCATAGAGCCCTACAGCACAGCAGAATAGTGCTATTACCTCTGCATTAATAATGTAGGCTCAATGATAACCACCACTGCAATTTGTGAGTGAAGAGCGAAGATGCTGGAGAGTCAGAATCCCGTTTCCTCCTCATCTTCTCTGGACCGTCGCAGGTCCTCACAGGCCTCTAGACTCATCTCTCTTCCATCTCTTGGAGACATTATCAAACTCTTATGGCTCGCTCACTCTCCGGCATCTTTGTGAGATCCCATTCCATTTGAGAACAATCCAAAGGGCTTCAAATCGAGACAAGGTAGCCTCAGTTGGCTTTAAAACTGACACTATTTACTTTCTTAACAAAGGTTCCTGATTGTAAAAAACAAACCAAAAAAAAAAAAAACAGTTTGAATAGGTTTTGAATGCCCTTAGTTGACTTAAAGGGTTAGTTAAACCACTGGAGAGTCACATGAACTTTTTTTTACTTCCCCTACACTTTTGAACAGTAAGGTATATTGATTGGTTTTGCTCATTTCCCAATTTCAAAATATCTGGAGAATATCCCTCAGGGTTAACTGTGGCTTTCTTGCTGTTAATCAGCATTACTTATATTTTCAGTTTGAGCAGGAACCAGTGCCATGAAGTCTAGAAAACAATATTGCTAAAAATAGGTTTTGAATGCCTTTAGTTGATTTTAAAGGAACAGCGTTGTCTTTTTATCAAAATGTAGTACTTGTTCCACCTCTGAAACAACTTTTCTGACCTGATGACCCAAGGCAGCATGGCTTGGGAAAATAATAATAGCCTACTTTCCATAATCCATGCAAATACTGAAGGACAAAATGAAACCCCTATAACCCCTTTCAATACAACCCCCATTTTTGCAAGTGGGGCATAAGTGTGTTTTTAGAGAAGGCTAATAAAAAAAATGATTGCCCCCTGTAAGCTCTATTGTAGTCTATAATCGATGTCTGGTATGGCGAACTGCATTCATGTTTCTATTGTTCTCACTCGACAAACCTTTCACACTTCTGCCAGGTGAAATAACTAATCTTTATTATTCTTTGATCATTATTATTTTCTATTGTGTTTTACATGAAAATATCACATTAAGGACGTTAAAAGTGTGGTGTATGCTGTTTTCTGGATTTATTAAATTAAAAAAACCCACAAAAGGATTTAAAAAAAACTCTTCTGAAGTTGTTTTAAGAATTATTTTTTGTTATAGATGATGTCTTTTGTTATTACAAATTCTTGATTATGCATGAAATTAATGAAAAACAAACAGTTCATATTGTAGGATTAGACTAAAGCCCTGTTTGGACATGACTACTGTAGTTTTCCCTCAGGAAGTCAGGTACGTTTGTGTTTTACATAATTATAATTTTTTTTAAAAATTTCCAAATCTAACATGTCTGTGTTTTTTGGCTAACACAGGCATCCTTTGAGAAATCGAATCCTGTCTGGATAGGACTATCTGTGATTATGGTATATTATCTACCCTTATCCTCATTTATTTTCAACTTCAGACACAGAAGAAGCTCATTTCTCCCTGTACCATATGGTGCACTTTCTTTATGGATTAAGATCTTTTTTTTTTTTTGGCAACTTTCTGGGAAAATAATACTTGGTGCTTCAAGTGGATCAATAAGGAGTACTTGATCACTGTAGGAGCAGCATCAGGTATGATCCATATAATAAATTACATATTTAAGTCTTGTTTATGGGTTTTGTGACCCAGAAGTCCAGACTGAATGGGAGATATGAATGTTGAGAGGAAAACCGTACCGTCATTGCAGCAAATGTTAAGCTGGTTTATCTGTTCTGTGAACTCGTTCTCCTCTATCGTCTCTGTTCGTGGCACGGAAAGTGAGAAACGCCTCTTGAAGTTCTTCATCTTGTTCATGTCGCTGGACCAGAAGTCCTGTGGAGGATGCAAGAACAGTTTGAGTTATGTGTTATTTAATTTTTTTTCATTTCTGAAAACGAGAAGTCAAGATGACATTTGTTTTGTAGCGCTCTCTACATGAAAGCTGTCATGATATTAATGGGCTCTCGTGTTGTTGTCTTTCAGAATGTAGTTGAATGAAACTGAGATTGACTCAATGTTTACAAATTTTCACAAAGATTTGCTGTCATCGCTGGCTGCTTTAATGCTCTGTCAGAGAGCCAAGTTCGGTGTTGATTACACAAAAACTCTAAGATAAGTCTGCAATCAATTCAGAGATCTCAGTTTGAACTCAAATGTTTCTCATTAAATTTTTAATTTAAATTTTTTCTTTTAAAATTTTTTCTTTTAAAAATTTTTAATTTTTAAAAGTATAAATGGTCTGAGCTGCTATCCGGATTCATTTTATAGCTCTGTACTCTTACTCTGTGTCTGAATATGCCTATTTCTATACGAAAAACATAAGTGTGCATCATTTGATGGACACTTTACAATCCCATGAGGCTACGGGAGACGATTTGTTAATGAAGATAAAGCAACGCAACTGACATCGTAGGTCACATGATAATGACAACATGGCGGATGAAGTACGTTAGAATTCCATTCATGCTACACACATTCATACCATATAGAACATACTTTTTTTAACAGTCATGAAGTAGATTTCGACCCAAATGTAGTACCTGCTATACAGTATGCCATTTCTGAGCTTTTCTTTAGGTAAACTAGGTTGAACCAGTTGTGTCTATTTTAATTTGACCAAAAATAATTTTGTATAATGTCTCATCAGCTATAAAAGAGCAACCTCTGAGCAATACATTTTTCTCTGTGTAGAAAAACAGATATGTTCCTATCCATCCAACATCAGTGCTTTCTATAGGGCACAAAAGAGTTAAAGAGATGATATTTTTGGTGCAAGAAATCTTTCGTAACATTTTAAATTAACTTGATGAAAAATAGACCATAAAACACCACAAAAGTGTAAATGATGTCCTTTATAAATGATTAAGTGGTTTCTGTATATGGATTTATGGTTTAAAGAGACAGATTTAATAGATTTCTAATGATATTAAATCTCTTCACTGCTGAAGTTCAGCGCTGTCTCACTACAGCTTATCAAAATCTCTGCCTTTCTGCTCTAGGCGAGAGGTTTCTAAGGGTTCCAGTGCGGTTCGTTTAATTCTGTGTGTGAGATTGTCCTGTGTGCTTTACTAATTATTTTGAAAGTAGGAGACTAGCCAATACTCCCATTGCCAATTAGCATCAGCTACCCCCAAAATAACTGCATCTCAGAGCACCATTGTTTCTCAAATGAAAAATAATAAAATAAATACAAGTGCTAAAAAGTTCCCTTGTCAGCCTTCATAGTGGGCTTTTTTCCCTATCTCTCTCAAACTTGTTTTCTGCCTCGCATTCTCTCCCTCTCTTTGATTATAGTGGTTGTTTTTTTTTTTTTGCTAAGGATAATTATTTAGTCTTCCTGTCTTTGAAACATGGCTCTCATAAGACAATAATTGCTCCATGCAGTCCCATCATAAGGCTGATAAAATGCAGACCAGCGTCTGTCTGAATAATCTCATCATCTACCACGTATTTATGGGAGGTTAACAGTTCTAGCATGGAACAACAATCTGCTCAGTCTTATGTGTTTTGGTTGTGATTGTGAACTAAAATCTTTGGCATTTTGTTTATTTTTTTTTGAACAATTCTTTTAAATGAGTGAATTCTGAAATCTTAAGTTTATAAATTGACACAAATCCTGTCATTGTAAAATATAAGTGCTGTGATGGCTTTTTTTCTGCCTTGGTAACCAAACAGTTGCTGGACCCCATTGACTTCCATAGTATGGAAAAAAACTATACAATGGAAGTCAATGGGGCCAAATCAACCGATTGGTTGCTAACATTCAGCAGAAGAAAGAAATTCATATAGGTTTGGAACAATTGATTTTTTGGGGTGAACTATCCCTTTAACTGTACAATGTTAACCAGCAAAACTTTGACCCCCTTGGTGCCATCCAATGGTTTCTAATCTAATCTAAACGTGATTTGGTGAACGAAATCAAACGATTAGCGTCATTGAGATCTAAGACTTTGAAACCTAAAACCGTTCAGATTCAAAGGGCAGAATATTAACATGATTTTTAAAGATCTCAGCATCTTATAGCTTCCTAGCATTAATCACACACAGTTGAAATATTTTATTGATATTCTCTCCCACTTCCATACTCACTCTGATTGAATCCAAAACCTCATCTGAGTGTAATTACGTCTCAAACTCCAGGGGCCCTCCAAAGATGTGAGGGTGTCATAAGCAGATGTTAACCGAATCATCCGGAGAGGTGACCTTATATTCTCTGTCAAACTTCCTATGGCGGCTGTTTTTTCCGTCTGTAATTTATTCTAATTCTTATCCTGAAGAAGAATTTCGTCTCTCTAATGCTGATGAAACTGAGTTTGCATTCGTCTGACTTTACTAGTGTGCTGCCAACTTACTTACTCCCAAAGATGCTTCATGCACTTCAAGTAATTCACAGCCTTCTCGTTTCATTTGACCGACCCTGTCCATCAGCCACACCGCCTCGCTGCTTTTGCATTTGCTACGTGCCTCGGCTCCGTGAGGATTGCTGTGACTCAAAATAGAGACACCTATCCTCCGTCGTGATGCGATCTCCTCCAGACGCGTCTGAAGAAGCCGGAGGTATTCTCATCGTGACTCATTCGGCGCTCTGTTCACACTACTTTCGGCTGGGATGTGACTTTCTTCCACAGGGAATCTATTAATAAGGTTTTTTCATTTGGTCGGAGGGCTGGTGGCATATGGAGGCTGACGGACTGTGTGTTCCTGGAGTGGGCCGCTTTCTGTTGATCTGAGACACCAAAGACCGAATGTACTTTAAGAATAACTGGTGATGGTATGCTGTTCACCTCTTGTGTGCTGATGATTTGGCATTAGTCAAAAACAAGGAAATTTTTTAATGATTTGTTGAATATATTTTAAAAAATGGCATCAGCTTGCTCTAGGGCAGGAAGGCTATATTAGTAGCAGGTCTTGCCAAGTCAAGCATTACTATTACTTGTGCCACTTATACTAATTTGCACAAACACCCAACTCAAATGAACAGTCTCGCCAGTCTTTAGCATGTTTCTGTGCAGTTGCTGGGGTCTTTTGAGTATTTTGTTGTGTGTTGCTGTGTAGTTTCTAGGTTCAGGGTGTTCTGACTTTAGAATGTTGCTAGGTTATTGCAACACAACTCAAGGTAGCTGATGTCCAGATTTCATGTTCATGTAATATTGCATTGGCATTAATCTAGATGTCATATAAACCGGCAGATTATGATTGCTTGACTCAAATTGCTTATCCACTTGAATAATGGTCAGTTGTGTAGGCTCAATACCATCATCAGAATTAAAACGTCATTGACGTCCATTTACATGTTCACCAGACTGATTTCACTAAAAGTTAAGCCGGATAGAAATGTGAGGAAATGTTTCCAGAAGCATATTAAAATCCTTTGTATTATCTATTATTTTATTTAAGTATGTATATGTATGTGTATACAGTATATATTTCATTAATTTAGATTTTCTTCTCATTACCTTTTTGTTAATATTCAGCTTTGTATAGTTTATTAAAGCCCTAGGGCAGGTAGTACTTTTCTCATAAAGTTTTTAATTAATATTCTCTCATGATCAATTCTGCCTGTATATCATTGCTGTTGGGCGGAAAACTCATATCTGCATCACTATTGGTTACCCTTTACATTAGGGATGCACCGATACCATTTTTTAAGGATCGAGTACGAGTACCGATATTTTTTTCCTGGTACTCGCCGATACCGATGCCTGTTGTACTGGGGGGGGGGGGGGGGGGTCTCGTTTTATGTGGCAATTTTCTAAGAACAACACAATGAGACTAATGAACATATCAGCATCTTTATTTTCAACAACTTAAATAAACTTATGTTTAAAAATAAATCATTCTTATGTGCTTATCACAAATTTTCAAAGCCCAAATTTCACAGTGTCCAATAATCTCCAAAGGGCAAAACCAAGGACATAATGAATGTAATTTTTACCTGCCTGTCACAAAGTTGTCAAAGTGCTAAAGAAATCACAGACAACAAGACAATCAAAGTTGTCCTAAAGTGCCAAAGAAATCACAGAACAAATGTTTATAACATAACACTGAGTAACAATGTAATCACAGCCGAAAGCATGGTCCGAAATTAACTTTTTGGCTCACCTGCCACGGGGACTGGTAGATGAAAAAATCGACCAGCCAAGCATATTTTTTACCGGCCAAAATAATAAACAGCCTTTTTGTGTCACATATACATTAATTTATATATAGGCTATATTAAAACATTTTTGTCATATTTCTGGTCTATTATTTTCCATTTTTACTTTTATTTACACACATATTACACAATTTACACACATTAAAATAATATTTTTGTGGTGGTGCCTATATGAACATAGTTCTGTACAAATTAAATGTATTAATTCTATATTTAATAAAATATATGCAATAATAATATATTATAATTATTTCAAAAAAATATTTAGTTTTACTCTGCCTATTTTTTTTTACTCCATTTACTCTGACTGATCCGATCAGTAACTGAAGGACTGGAAATATCAGTTTTAAAATGAAATTAAAATGAATCTGTTCAAATGAGTCATTAGTTCGCGAATTGGACGTGTCAATGTCATTATCGGATGTGTTCGCGTTGTGTGATTATCCCGGCAGCTAGGACATCCCACAAGATTTGTGTCAACACAGAAAACATTTAATCACTGGATAGGTTTTTCCGTTTACTTAAAGTGTGGTTTATGTCAGCTGAATGTGCAGAACGCTTCAGAGAAGATAAGGTATTTTAGCACAATTCACACCCAGCGGTAATTCAGGAAAAAATATATCCGAATGCTCCACATGAAACTATGGTCTTCCGACCTTTTACCATCGTGTCGATTTATTTTGATTAATATGTGACAACGAGAGAGAGCAAGACAGCACTAAGAGAAAGTGCGCGCGCGACCTCTCTCTGCTCGTGCTTCAGTTGCGCCCTGTCACACGCACTACTGTCGTCTACATTACTCGCAGATCAAATAAGACTATGGCGGGACAAAAAATTCGATTTGGAGCAGGAGCATCGATAAGAGGACTCGTTAACGTTAACTCGTTACATTACTATTTTGGTATGAACATTCACCCGCCAGCGGGGCGGATAGCCTTTTGAGATTTACTTGCCAAACAGAAAATCTACCCGCATTTGGCGCTTGGCGGGTGTTAATTTCGGACCCTGGCCGAAAGTGTAAAGTGAAATATTAGACTGTACTATTAAATCTAGCAACACTATAACTGCAGGAAGAGTGTTCATAAGAATTAAGAAATATAAGCTAAGGATATACGTGAGGTCACATGTCACGTGAGGTATGTCTTTGGTATCGGGGTATTTTTACAAGTACATGAGCTTGGTATCGGCCCGATACCGATACTGGTATCGGTATCGGTGCATCCCTACTTTACATCTGTCTGTGGGTTTTGCAAATATTTAACCAATGAAAAGTATTAAAAAGAGCTTGTGACTAAACCTCGTAACTCCATTGGATGCTTAAGCCTCATAAATCCACACTGCCTGTATCGTGAATTAAGTGCCACGCAGTGGTGCAACTTGGACACAACATCATCATCATCAAGAAACACCATAAAGTAGCCTGGGAAAACCCAGACGAACTTCTGGCAAATTTAGATTTGCTCTGCAAGTTAGTCTGGCGAAGAGCCCATTCAAGCTCATTTACAATCTTTCCAAATCGAGGCACCAATCACAAATGTTGAGGCGGGCTTTACAAGATGACCATCGATCTGATTGGTTTTAGGTCTATCCAATTGCGCCCAGAGGCATTTGAGCGACGTCCGTTGGTGACGCCCCTTTGGAAATGAGCTGTCAATGAACCTTCCCCAGACCCTAACTCAGTTACGACTGAGAAAGGTCTGGTTTTAACCAGGCTATATATAAAGGCTAATGTTTTATGTATTTGAGTGGAGAAGAGGGCATTTGTCGCTGAGTCGTTTCCAATTCTGTCTTAAATAGCCTGTGCGTAGCACTTCATCTTTAATAACATTAGGTTTTGTCCAAATGACAAAAAAAGAATGCCCACATATAGCTACAGTAAACTTTATAACTCATAAGTTGATGAAAACGTAACGCAATGCACTTATTTACTACCTCAGATGCAGCCATTCTAATGACAGGCAAAACCTGCCCTAAATTCTCAGAAATTCACTGGTCAAAAACCTCATAACTCTATTTGAGCTTGGTTTTGGTAAAATGTTAATAATATAATGACTCATGCTAGTGTCTCACATATATAAAGCCACAATATCAACTTTGACAACACAGTGTTTAATTATTTTTTTTAAATACAGTTTTCCATTTCCTGAAAAGTAGCATTTCTGCATATGTGAGGTTTCCGCCCGATAGCGAAGATATGTAATCTAAAGGTGTCTTGGGAATGAAATGAGTAAATTCAATGTGCTCCCTTTAGATGTTAACCCCAGTATTTATGAGAGTAATATGTAATCTGATCTTATAATATAAGCTTCTGTAGGGCATGTTTTGCATGCAGCCATGCTCTCTTTATGGGTGACTTTTGTCTGATCTGACCCTCGAGCTAACATTAAGATAATGACAGACGTATCATATCAGAATCACATTCTATTGTCTTTATAATCACATTGTTTGCCCTTCCTCTCCTTCCAGCTATTCTGTTTCTCATTACGTAATCTTCCCACTGTCACACCCATCTCTGCTTACATTCCCCTAATGTAGAGCTGTTAATTGAGCTCTGCACTGTTAGAAAAGCTGAAACACTGCAGTCTGATATGTGTTGACCTCTGAATGAGTCTGTGGATGAACCAGCGAGGAACAGCTGTGCTCGCCAACCCTCCACCCAAAATCCCCTGCTGTCCTTGACTCCCTCTCTCCATCTCCTGGCAGACGCCAAGATCAAAGATGGCATTAACATTGGTGAGGTGTGCAAAGACACTGAATGTTTAACCTCTCTGTCTGTGTGCACTTGTTGTGTGCCATGAAACCAGCCGCACAAGGCAGATAAAAGTTTGACATTTTCTGAAGAAAATCTAGGGCTGGGCAAAAAAATACAGATTGTTTTGATTTTAATCTATTCTCATTTTGAAGAACCAATATCGATTCTTAAATCCCAAGAATCGATCTTTCAGTCTATGTCGTTTTCAGTTGATGAATGAACAATGCTTTGTTGCATGCCTCTCGTCCAATATATCTCAATAAGCTTTAGGCTTTGTTACTTTCTGATATGAAACAGAAAATGTGTTCGAAATATACCCTCATTCACTATCCCCTACATTACTCCACTAATATAGTCTACTTGAAGGAGCGAATGAAAACGAGTGACTGAATTCGGACACTGAGTGCGCCGGAAGGGCTGCCGCTTTTGCATAGTTTGTTCTTGCTGTTTAATAATCATTTGAAACTTAGCAAACTGGCAGCTCCAGTAGTAATGGAAAGATTTATCTTGAACTCATCATGGAAACTAGCACGTGTAAACCTTAATCAAACGATTTAATAATCAATTAAAAAGGTATTTATACCTGCATGATTTTACGCTGTAGCCACAGGGCATTATGGGTATTCTCTAGCCGTTGATTGTACATCGGTTGTACACTCATTATTGCGGTGCATTGTGGGATTGAATGAGGGCACTATGATTTCGAATACCACTACAAATGGCTGTCCCTTCAAATAGTGCCCTATTTAAGGGTGTTGGGGGCGTTTTCGGACACAGCCAGAGTCTCAGCTTTTAAATTCTGTCAATTTTATTACGAAATTCAAAGAATAATTTGATCATCTCTTCTGTTTTACTAGTTAAAACACAAACATCTGAAGGTATGTTGAAAGATACATTACAATTTACTAAAATCTGTATCATGTCTCATGTAATCGCTCAATCAGTGTTTCAACTGTGGAAAGATGTCAGTAAAACAGCTTGTAAACAATGTCACGTAATGCCTCAGAAAAGCCATTCAATTTCCAAAAAACTCAGCTAGAAAAATTGTCTTGGAGAAGAGCATTTGGCTAAATATATGCACTATATTGCATATTCGTTGTATTTTTACTTAACCTGTTCTTCAATATTTAATGTGTTTGAATAAATTCTTCACGTTTTTCCATTATCATTCATTTTACTCAACCCTTATGTCATTCCAAACCTGTTTGACTGACTTTCTTATATAGAACATAAAAGAAGATATGCTATTTGGAAGAACCAAACTGTTTTGGTTGGGGGGAAACATATGTTCAAATTATGACAGAATATTCTTTTTTTCTTTTAGTATTGGTGATATTCTTTTTTATTTTTGTTTACAGTCCGCCTGTCAGAGTTTAATACTGAGGTTTGAGCAACAGTAATAAATCTGTCTTTAGAAAATAGAGAACAGAAAAAAGACAGTTCAGACACTTTGATTTGATCTACCTTTTTCTCTCCTCTTTCACTCTAACTTTCCAAAGCAGTTTAATTGCTCATTACCAGGAATGCATTCCAAATCAGGATGCGCCCCATTTGTCTTCTTTACAGACTACAGATCTGGCTCAACACGAATCAAAGAGCACACACTGGCAGACTGTGCACCCGGCCAAAAGGCCAATATCCATGCAGGTCTCATTCAAGACCCAGCATACACAACGAAAAGTGCAACCGGAACCCCTGCATGGCGAAAACACACCGAAAAACATAGCCTAAATTAGTTTTTCTATGGACTGGTCACTCTGCGGGGTATGGTGGTTTTGATTGGGAACACGACTTCCCACATGAAAAGATGTGAGAAAATAATGAGAAGATTCTGATCTCTCTGACAGAGTTTGGCCATCCCGTCTCTGGCTCGCCATCATTAAATGGCATCTGCTCTCGTTCTCGTGCCAGATCGACTTGGCCCTCGGCTCAGAGCGGGAAAACCCATCATTTGGCAGCGGGAAGCCCTTGATGGTGCAACAGTGATGTCTCAAGCTGCTTTCTCTACAGTAGTGTGTCAGAACAATTCGCCTTTTTCTGCATCCGTCCAAACTAGAGAGAAAACATGAAGGCGTTTTTTGACTCATCTGTCTATTAGATTCCCGGTTATGCCCGCGAGTGACAATCGGATGGCGTTTGATTCTGGGTTTGCCCTCTTTTTTTGCTTTCCTCAAGATTCATCCAAACTCAAGGTCATCCTCATGTGGCCATTGTTAAAAGAATGGAGATCAAATCTAGTTGCAAGTCTGGTTATTAAATGTGTAAGAAAACTTTTCAAGCATCCAAACACCCTGCAGAGATTGTTTGTGACATTAAATCCAATGGTTTTTTTCCCATCTGGCTTTGCTGCTGCAATTACAGTACTGGCATTACTGCACAGATGTCCTTCTACCGAGTCCATTTATTGAACAATGAGAAAACCACATGACATTTGCCTTTGGCGAACATGGCTAAGCCCTCCAGTAGAGTGGCGTCAGAGCATTGTGGAGGCTGAGTACTGACGTACAGAGAGGGAAATCATTTCACCTACACTTTAATTGATGCTTAGGCACCCGTGGGTTCAGTTCATTCAATACTGCAGTTGAACAAATGCTAGTTTTTGTCCATTATGAGAGCATGCAGAGACGGACACTAGGAGACCTCTGAGAACAGCTGGTGGTGCTGAATAGTACTGTGATTTGATTTTAAAGGTGAAAAAGGATATCCTCTTGTCATGCACAAAGAAAAAAAACAGCTTGTTGCGTGTTATTGTATGGTGGAAATGTCACTGTTAATTAACAGTAGCACTGCAGTTGTCATTTTCAACTTTTCGTGAAAAACCAGGGTTTTGATTTGGGAAAACACACACACACACACCAGGGCTCCAGACTAACTTTTTGCCTTGGTTGCACTGGTGCGCCTAACTTTTTTATTTAGGTGCACCAGCACAAAATTTAGGTGCACCCAAATGTTTCCTCGGCTCGCGTCGCCTTTAACGCCACAATTTCAAGCTCAGCTTTTTATCATGCTCCATATACATTCATATGTATTATGTAAATGATTTTAAACAAGAATAAGGTGTAGATAAATACTTTTTTTTATTTGAAGCACAATTATACTGTATATAATTTTTTTTTTTTTTAAAGTGCTTCACTGAGCTGCCAAACTAACTATTTTGAGTATCTAGCTCAGGCTTGGTAGGCTCTACCTCTTGAGTGGGATGCCATCTCCGACGAAGGACCAGGGCTTGGCATCTTACAGGGACTGGGGAAGCTGATGGCTGAAGTAGCTCCATGTCTGGGCTGTTGTCGGAGCATTGACCGGGGAGTAGGGATGGGTATCCATAAGGTTTTAACGGTATTACTACTCTTACCAATACTGCTTATCGATCCGGTACTTTAACAGTATTCTTATCGGTTCTTTTTGTTTTATAAACAAAGATAAACAATTAAACAAAGATGCACATTATATAGGCCTACACAGTGCTTTAATTTCAGGAAGGTCTAGCTACTGAACATTAGCTACTGTTCAAGTATGGTCTAAAAAGAAATCTAATAAAGTAATCAAATGTAAAATAACACTGCATATTTTATCATAGATAGATAATGCTTATTAAAGCTGAAGTTATTAATTCAAGAGCTGTGAATACAAGCCGGTCATTTTGACATATTTTTGTGTACATTTGATAGTTTAGACACGCACATGAAACCCAAAGTATAATTTGCTTGTCTCGTTACGGTCTGTTTCGGAGCGCGCGTCGCCTTGGGAACAGCATCTCTTGTGCAGACTTTTGTGCTTTTAATAGCTCTTTTTATTATTATACGCGTCCCGCAATTTAGCAACAGTAGCTGGACTGCATTTTACAACAATCACGAGCTGATTCTGTCGTTAAGTTTGAGTTTTAGGGAGAAATGACAGCGCACTGCTGCGAAGGGAAGGAAGCTGCGCAAGACCGAATGTGGCTGTAGTTTTTAATGGTTTTAACTCAATATTTTTTTTTAATAATCTTTGGAAGCCGAAATCTAAAATAAAATCAGACTAATATCACAGACCTAAAGTGTAACCAGGCTACGTTTGAATGTTTAGTTCTGCCGTCGTCACTCATTAAGCAGAGCTGTCGTGTTGTGCGCGCTGTGGCTCCGCGTGAGAGATCTCTCTTGCTGCGTCCCAATTTGCCTACTTATACTACGACCTAAAAATATGTACTCTTTTTGTGAAGAAAAAGTACATACTTTTGAGTGTGTAGCAAAAGAGTAGGCAAGCTTTGTGACAAGCTTTCATGCGGAGACTCCTCGTGTGTTTGCAATTTGAATATAATGATGCATTTAAAAGGTAATGGCTAAACATATCTTTACAAAAGTTCAAATGCTGCTGCAGATTAAATATAATGTAAACAACGTTGAATAAATAGGCTACATTTTCGTCAGGTTAGATACTAATAATTAATCACTCAAACCCCTTTATCTAAACCTCTACATAACCGCCGGACTCGCGCGTCCTCCATGTCTGTAGTTTTTAAACACTTTTCACTCGTGTTTGTAGTTCTAACCGAATCCTCGTCCAACGCGCGATGGGTTGTGGGCAATATCATCCGTTAGAGTGCGCATCGATCTGCACTTCGGATTCTGACCGGATATAGTAGACCATCCGGGTATCTTTGGAACACTCATTTCAACATACTATGATTTGGGACGTACTAATTCTATTTTCGAATACTATTTAGGACGGATAGTATGCGAATTGGGACGCAGCATCTCTCTTTCTCTCTTGGACTGCGAATAGCAAAAATGGTGTAATATTATTATACACAGAAAAGGCTCGCAAGATAAATTCTTTTTTTAAATAACGTCTTTATAGTAATAATAAATAGTATGTGTATTTTCTTAATTTCTCCAGTAAGTTACCGACATCAGAACCAATCACGTCCGAGCTGATCGATACAGCGGTCTTTCAGAAGTTGAATACCGGGTTTCGGTACCCATCCCTACCGGGGAGAGTGTTGGGGGAAACAGGCCTACATTTCTTAAAGAAAAAACTCTATGGGTCTATTTCTTTTCATTGTTCGTCGTCTGTTTTCTTGCGTCTCTTTTACTGATGCTGATTGCCGTAACTGATTCTCTGGTGCTCAGGTCGCAATTTCAGTCACACAGCATGGAGCAGTGTAGGGCTACCACAGCCAATCAGAGGCAAAGACCCGCCCTATCTCTGTCTCTGATTGGTTTAGATCACGATATGATCCAACCATGAGTGTGAGTTCCGACAAAGGAGAACAAGCGCTTCGTTCGTGGAGAGGCAGCGGACGCGAGGACGTTAGGTGCACCGGTGCGACCTTGGAAAAATTTTAGTCGCACCCTTACAAATTTTGGTCGCATATGGTCGCACTCTAGAGCCCTGCACACACACACACACGCACACACACACACACACACACACACACACATACATACACAGGATATTTCCTCCTAAGTTTTCTTTTATTGATATTATTGCTTTTGGCTTGTTCACTGGGTGGTATGTAAGGCACTTTGTTATAATTTTAATTGATATTCAACAACACTGAATTCAAGTTATTGCATTTTGATGCACATTATATCTCCACCATATTGGTTATCAGATGATATTCGTTTTCAATTTATAGATTTATTTATAATGTTTGGTTTAATTTATTTGTATTTTGGATGATATAAAATAGTTAATTTTGCATGCTCATTTCTCCCTATTTTTCACCTTTAAAATTAAATAAATAAAATTCAAATTATAAAAAAATAAAAAAATTATTTGGAATTACATCAGTGAAGAATTGTGTACAATATGATTTTAAGATATTTAGTGTATGATTTGTCCTCGGCATAGTACACACTGCAGCTTTTCTAGAAGTCAACTCATCCAGAAATAATAATTATATTTTGTACGAACCCCTTGAATCTCTTAACACGTGTCTGTAAAAGGATGACCTAGATCCTCTCAGACGCCCAGGGGGATCGACTGAGTCATTTCATCCAGAAGTGCGCTCCTGTAATGTCGTCTCAGGGGGAATAAAGGTGCTACTCCAGTAAAGGGAGAAATCCAGTGCTATTGTTGCTTACATTGGCTCTTATATTACAAGAAGGTTGCAACAATTTGTTGAGACAATGGTGTTAAAAATTGTAAAACCATTCAGGCCTGAAATTGGGGGTCTGTTTTGAAAGTTGATAATGAAAGCAAAAGCCAGCAACAGATAATGACATGTTTTACCTCCAGATTTGCCAGTATTCTCAGTAAAAACAATGGCAATTTGGAGCAGATGTGTAATTTAGCCTTGCTATTGTTTGAGTTAAATCAGTAAAGCGAGGAATGATTAACTTGGGATAGTGTCTCAGCGGAAGCACAGAGCTCTTTCTGCATATTACTCTTTGGTGTTAGTTTTGGGGAAGTCGTGAGGACACAGTGGAAGTGGAATAAACAGGACAGATTAATTAGGAGAACGTTTTCTTCATCTTCCCCTTCGCACTTGATTTACTTTGTTCTGAAATTACCACTGGTATTGCTGTGGATCATGATCTTTCATAGAGTTGTGGATTGTTTCTCTATATTAAAAAACAATAATGTCCTATAGTCTCAGTGGCCTCGTGTAGAAATATGTATGTGGAAATGGCCAGAAGAGAATTTGATTGTTCACCGGTGGCTTTTTCGCAGCTTTCTCAGTTAATTATCTTTGACAGTTATTTGTCTAAAAATTACAATAGACATAAGTCAATAGTTGACATACATTAAGAGTACAGAACTTAATGTGGATAACAGCTCAGTTTGGCCTTGGGAAACTTGATAAGAAAATGTTGAGTTTATTGAGAGTTGATTGTAGACTTCTCAAATCTGAGCACAGTTTGTGATCTCTTCTGATACTGAGAGGAGAAGTGAAAGCAATGCAGTCATTTTTTAAAAAGGGAAATCAGCTGTTCAATTAATCTTGTGGCTGACTAGGAGAAACAATTGAGATATTACTGAGGAATGTTTATGACGTGTAGTTTCACAAAATGGGACTGTTGTTGACAGAGTTTAAATAAATAATTAGATTTTTGGTATTGCTTTCATATTAAGACTATTTTAATAATTTATTTATGTATGTATTTATTTATTAATTTATTTATTATTATTTATTTTTTTTGGAATGGAGATTTTGAGAAGTGTTTACTTTCATATTGAACATCTTATTTTATTTTACTTCATGAAGAATTTGATAAGAAGTAGCCTATGTTATTTTATATTGAGCCTGCTGTTGCTGTCTAGGTGAAACAAGTGAGATATTGACAAGATGTCATTTGTGTTTTGTCTTTCCTATGGGTGATTCCAAAGATAGTTTTTACATCCGTGCATCATATGCAGCACATTTACGACTAATGCATTTGTCTCCAGGTTCCATCTTATTGAATGTATTAATTTAGCCTACCCGTACATCAGAAGATTCATGTCCATCATCTCAAGATGGTTTGCCTCTGCAATAACGCTTTAATGGCTGCATTAGAATGTAACCCAGATTTTCAATTCTGACTCAAACCCAAACCACATGAAGACAAGCCGCGCTCAGTCCTGCGGTCAGATTAGTTTACGCCTCAGTGACAGAAGCGCTCGTTCAAATCATGCTTCAGTGCGGTTTTACAACTCGCAATATGCCAGCACAACGTTGCCCTTGTTTCTCAGAATGACATCCCTACAAGCAATTACACTGGATTCCTTCTATCCCACTAAAGCCTGTTCTTTTAGGAAGCCGAAACCTGAGTAAAGCAGTTACTTTTTCACTTTTTTAACTATTAACATGATACTTTGCTTGTGTTTTCAGATCAGAGCTACAGACTAAATTTACTATAGACTATATTTATTTACTATATTTACACATTTTGTCATTTTCAATGTAAACGAGACATTCTCTATGGATGAGAGAACTTTATTTTCCTCAATGTGTCTTTTTATGACATTGATTTGGTGATTAGGTGTTAGTAAATCACATCTTTAGAGAGTTTGTGATTGTTCACAGTGTTCGAGGTGCCTGGTTCTCAAATGAATGACTCTTATAAATCTGAAGCAGTCTCAAACTCACAAGTATGGTTTGAGTTGGTTTGAAACAACTGAATCACTCGCTAAACTGTGAATCATTTTTGGTCATATCTGATTTGATGTTTGACTAGTTTAAAATTCTGTCATTATTTACTCACCCTGATGTCATTCCAAACCCGATTTCGTTCATCTTCGGAACACAAATGAAGATCTTTTGATGAAATCTGAGAGCTTTCTGTCTCCCCATTGACAGCTACGCAACTTTGGTGCTTCAAAAAGTTAAGAGATCGTAAAACTAATCCATATGAATTGAGTGGTTTGGTAAAAAAATTCTGAAGAGACTTGATCACTTTATATGATGAACAGATTGAATTTAGGCCTTTATTCACATATAAACATTTATCAACTCACACATCAGTTGTGGTAAACGGAAGCTCAAGCATGTTAACTTGACGTGTGAGAACCAATGAGATTCATTCTCGTGTTACGCATCACGTTTGAGCTTCTGCAAGAACCAATGAGATTCATTCTCATGTTACGCATCACGTTTGAGCTTCTGCAAGAACCAATGAGGTTCATTCTCGTGTTACGCATCACGTTTGAGCTTCTGCAAGAACCAATGAGGTTCATTCTCGTTCATCAAGCCAGTTCATTGAGCTTCTGTTTATGTTCGCTGATCAATCTTTATATATTGTGAATAAAAGCCTCAATTAAATCTGTTCATCATATAAAGCGATCGAGTCTCTTCAGAAAATTCATATGGATTAGTATGACTACTTCCTTATGACCTTTTGGAAGCGTCAAAGTTGTAGTTGTGTAGCTGTCAATGGAGGGACAGAAATCTCTCAGATTTCATCAAAAAGATCTTCATTTGTGTTCCGAAGATGAACAAAAGTCTTCCGGGTTTGGAACGACATCAGGGTGAGTAAATAATGACAGAATTTTCCTTTTTGGGTGAACTGTCCCTTAAATTACCAACTGATTGTTCATAAGTCAACATGTAGTTAAAGATACACAACACTTTTGTTATAAAAAGTAAAAAAAAAAAACTTTAAAAAATAGTACTGGCTATTTTTTAGTATAGTTAGGCACAATTGAACAAAACTTTGCTTCTGAACAGCCGTCTATAGTGAGAGATTATGTTATTTGACACCTTAGTCATTTGGTTCCTAAATATTTCATTTTGGGGGCCAGTGGTTCTCTCGTCATGTTATTATATGGAGCCAATGGTTGATTGAATGCACTGTAACTCGTCCAGCCCCAGCGGTTGTGAAATTGAGACGTCCCCCTTAAGACGGATGGTGTTACCTCAAACGTGTATCGCCCCGATACAATATTCCTGCCTGTCAAGCTATAAAATCATACGACTAAACTAAGATAAATGGGTTCCATGGACACAAAGACAGCTTAATATTTGGCAAAGCCGAAAATGACATGACAGGAAGGGCCATTTGTCATTGCCTTTGGCTTCACGGAATGTGTGGACATAGATAAAGATGCATATTACTTTGACTGCCACATTAGACTGTCTTTTTTGGAAAGGAGCGAGCTGTGAACGATGCATTAGTAATGCTGTTAGTGCTGGTGTCATATAATTTTCCTTCATTTGCTCGGACGCTTTTCATTACTTGAGTAAACACTTGACCTGACTTCAAAATACACATATATCTGGGGGAAGGAGTGATCATATATTTTTAGAAAGCCTACCAGTAGTAAATGCCTGCCTCCCATATAGATGAAGCAATAAAAACGACCTTTTGTTTTCACTGTCCACGTCATTATGACCGACGCCAGAGATGTCTTGTTTCACTACAAGAAGCTCTTTCTTTAGTTATGTAGATGCACAAAAAAAAAAAAAAAAATGTTCTGGCGTCAAGCTAAAACAATGGCTCTAGTGTTCCTCTTATTTAAGAAAGACATAACAAATCAGAACTGGCAACTATCAGCTAAACATCTTTAATAGTTGTGCTAGTGTTCGTTCAGCTGGCTCACAATTACGTGAAAAGAAACTGAGCCTGGTGAGAAAGAACAAACTGTGATTTTTATCAAGACTACATGGTCATTTTGTTGCTCCTTAGATGCATTGAGTTTCTACCCTCCTGCTGTGACGATTGCTAGCAGGCACTAGCTGTTATCAAAATCTTTAGCGATCCATAAATACAGCATTTACTTTAGTTCGACATAGAGGTCAATATGTTGCCCTTTTATGAGTAAAACTGGATTTACTTGAAATGTTGGACAACATTTCCTTCCTTTATTTACTGCAAACAGCAGGCTTAGCTACTGTAAACATTACAGGGAATCAGCTAGTTTGAGGCACATGAACGGAAGTGTTTTTGCTAACCTATCTATCTCTTTTATTGCAGATACTTTATTTTACCTGTTTATGTTTGATTGCTTTATGCTCACTGGTTGCCATTTCATATTTCAAGGGGCTTAATAGGGTTTTGGGTGATGTTTTATGTATCTGTGTTTCTCCTCAAATTTCCTAGATATGCTTTATGAAAATATTTATTTTTTTAAGACTAAAACTATAACAAAGATGGACGTGAATATTAGCTCCGATAACTTGGTCTTGGAATCGCATGAGAAATGTTTCAGTTTACATTAAGGTCATTGACTTTTGACTGCAGACTTCTGAAATTACAGATGGATGATTACTGTATGCATGATTATTATATTTTTATGTAAGTTATATAATCTTGTATAAAATAGGCTATATTTGTGATTACTGTATATATATATTTTTTATATAATGGGGACCTTTTCTAACTGCAGACTTTGGTATTATTGAGGGGAAATAAATTTGGGATTTTTCTTTCCTAAGACCAAAACTAAACAATGAGTTTGTCGATGCTAGACGGAGTCTGTTCAAGCACAGAAAATAGAGCTATCCAGCTAAATGGCTGGCTAATTGTGAAATATAAGATGACAGTATGTCCTGTGTGGTTTTTTTAGTCCAGTGCTGGATTTCTAGAGGCTGCACAGAAGTTATGACCCATAAATAGCCTCAACGAGATATGATTAATAGAAATGAAAGTGTGTTGACGGGCTAACTACCTCAGATCTGCTGGGTGACTAGCTCTGTTTGCACTGTGGGTGGCACATCTTCACCCTGATATTCACAGAGAAAAGACTGAACTGAGAACAGTTTGTGCCAAAATGAAAGACTTGAACAGGGAAGTTAAATGAACACAGGCACATGCAACACATGGGGGAATTTACCATGACTAACATGACTAGTGTTTGTCTATTATTACAGGTCTAATGAGTCACCATGATATGACTCATCACACATTCCAGGGGGCAATTTAAGTAACTTCAAATCAAATATATGAAATAAAAGTGGAAAACCTTGACAGACCTACAAGGGCTAACATTACATGCATTGAAGCCAAATCTTGACTAAAAGTTTATCTAAATGTGTTGGTGTTGCTTTGCTAAGCTAACCTACTAGATTAGCCAAGTGGTTTTTATATGGTGTTGCTATGTGGTTGCTAGTATGTTCTGAGTGTTTTTTGTTGCTATGCGGGTGGCGGCCTGTTCTGAGTGGTCTGTGCATTGCTGTGTGGTTGCTCGGGTATTCTGAGTGATTTTTAGTGTGTTACTTGATTTGCAGTTTCTGGGGTATTCTGCATCCTTTGTAATTTGTTTATGAGGTATTGCTCGGGTGTTGTAAGATGGTTTGTGGAGCATTGCTAGACCTTTGTATGGGCGATCTGAGTGGTTTTTAATGTTTGACTTGGCAAATATCATTAATAAGCCTACCCCTCAGATCATTCCTATTATTTAAAGAACTACGGCAACAGAGAATAAATTTGTTCTGCAGCAAAAGCAGCTCTGACATACATGCTAACCTGATATATGCATATATAGCCAGTTCTTAAATGCACTGTAGGTTAGCTACCTTTGCCTGTAGTAATTAAAATACACTGAATGGACAACCTTTGTCACCTGGTGCCATATGCTGTAAGGGTTATAAGGGTTATTAATTATAAAGGTTTAATCATTTGTCTAGCAGCACGCCATTAGTCTCCTGTCATCACTCACAGGTTTATAGTGATGTCATCAGAGCTCTGAGGCAACGCTTGATCAATAAGCACTCCTCCCATAAGTTATTTCTAGTAAATCAATCGGTGCCCTATAGAGACTTTAAACACCATAATTAGTCTGTGCAGATCAATAGTGTATCTCTCTTTTCTCTCACTCTTCCTCTCCGTGACTGTTTTGAGTGTGACTTTTGAAGGTTTGAATCTTCCAAAAGAAGTCAAAACAGAAGGATAGAGGCGGGAGTTAATGTATAAAATGCATATATTACAGTAAATGTTTAATTTGGGATATTACTCAAGTTTTGACACTGTTTTCAATCTACAGCTGTTAAGGATCAGTACCAGTTTTTATAGTTTATATTTCAAAGTACAGAATCAAAATGATCACTGATTGTTATCTAGCTGTTCTTGGTGTATCAAAATACAGTTTAAGTTGTGTGAAACTAACTTAAATTCTCATATTATTTGCACACTGACTGTATTTTTACAACAGAGCAGGATGTGTCAATTAGTGAGTCTTAATTACTCATTATTCCAGTTGCACATGAATTTGAGTACTTTACTGATTAAGTGTAGCACAAACTCGAGCTGGGTGTTGTGAGGATGATACGGACTTGTAGTAATTCTGCTTTGTTATTTACATGTGAGAGCGACAAAGAAACGTGGTGTTAATGTAAATATAGAACAGGATGTATCCCATACAGAGTTTAGTTGCTTGCTTATGGTTGTTGAGCAACATTGAAACTAGCCAATTTTATAGAAATATATTAATGTACACTCACAAGTGTGTAACCCTATTACATTACAATTATGCAATAATATTTGTTTTACTCCTTCTAACTTGAATTTTATATACAAATTAACTTTTTATTTGCATCCCTCAAGTTCCAAATTTTCATTTTATTTGAAACCTGAGGGAACTTCAATATAATGGTTATTTTATAAGGATATGGTTAAAACACTTATATATTGTAATATATACCGTAAATGTACTCATGCTGTGCTTTAAGATTTTGTTCTTACAACACATTCCTATTGCAAACTCTCCATGCGCCGCGTAAGTTCATTGACATTTGCACTTTATAACCGGCGAAATCCAGCATCTTGTTTTGAGTGATAAATCTGTCGGTGGTGTGAACTGTGAACGTTACTCAGAAACGCTGGCTAGCGGTGTGAACAGAGGTTATTAGCTCACAGGGCTGTGAGCACTGATGCCAGTGAGGCGAGAGATTGGGAGAGGGCAGATGGTGAAGAGGTTGAACTGAGATGTCCGTGCCGCCCCAGGCCTGTACTCTGGTGTCCATGTTGGGTCGACCTTGTTCTCATCTTCTAGTTTTCACCATCAAAGCACAGCAGTTCTTTTGATTAATGAGAATCATCCACAATACTGGGTGGAGTTTGTGCATATTTATCTCCTGGTGTGTTATTTCCGTCTCTAGACAGGGAATTTTGTGTCATTTCCATTTCAAAGGTGGAGAAGAAAGGCAAAAAGCACTTCTTTATAATCACAGGGGTCTGAAATTGTATCCCAGCTTGGGTACAAACCACAGGGAAATTCTTGAAGGAGCTTTTGTTGTTTCCTGATACTTACACAGAGCCATTAACATCACCGGATCCAAGCACATGATATACGATACGTTTTGCTTAGGACATTTGTGTGCGTCACTGCAGCCTTCGCAATCGGCACTATATGAGAGGCTCGGTTTATCTCAATGAGCAATAAAACCTCTCATTTGATGCTCTCCTCCCAGACCCATTTGCGCAATTATCTTCAATCGCCTCCTCGAAGTAAGTCTTCACAGTCGAGGAAGGAAATTAACCGAGTTAGAAGACCAACAAACCCCAATTGCTCCTCCTGAATACACAATTTAGCTTTGAGAGGAAATGCTGGCTGTCTAGACTGAGGTGATAATATCGGTCATATTCTCATTCTATAAAAGGAACTCATAAACTTCTCTTCACCGCATCACAGGTTTGACCTCATATTCTCTGTCTTTTAAATGGAGGTTCTCTTCCACACATGGAATACAGTTTGTGGAGCAAATTATGAGGAAACTGAGTCACCATGACTAACTGATTAAAAATACCCATTTCTATTATTGTTTCCACTGGTTTTCCGCCCATAGGAAGGTACACGCAGATGTGATCTCTTTAATATCTCAATTGTTTCTTCTAGACAGCGTCTAAATTAAATAGAGGCTTTGGCTTTTTCTCCAGTACACTCATATGTCTAGTGTTTCAAAAGTCTTAAACTGTGCTCAAATTTGCCAAGATACCAACATATGCAATCAAATGTCAAAGATCTGAACATGAACTTAAGCATTTCTCATAAGTTCCATCAAGACCAGGAGAAGTTGCTACTTAATGCAATTAGTCTCACAAGCAACATTTGCTCAGTTCCAGAGTTATTGTAACATTTTATATAAAGTTAATACAAGTCATTTGCCCTCAAGCAAATACAATGTGCACTGGATCCTCTTTGTGGTCACATGAGCATTTGAGATCTAATCTGAAGAGTTGCGAAAGTGAGATTTGTTTGTGAATTCATGCTTTGACAGGAAACCAAATCATGGTGTGCTCTTTAATAGAAGGCTTTTAAAGTTTTTCAAACAACTTTTTACTCTCTTGTTCTGTGGAAAACCATAACATACTGTTGCTTTGAAGATCCAGAAACAAAAACGCTTATCTGTAGACCTTCATCAAGAACGTTTTACTCTCATTATCAGCCCAAAATACAGCCCAAAGCGGCCTTGATGAGCACAGTGAAGCTTTATATTGAAAAGTACAGCGTCAGCTAGTGGGCTGCTTGACTTCAAGATACATGACTAGTTTATTAATAGCTCTTTTCTGCACTAATGAGCCACCGCCGGCCACCTATTGTGGCTTCTCACTGGTCCTCCTTCACACTAATGTTATTGACGAACTCTATTTGTGCGTTCGAGTGCTGTCAAATAGGCTACAATAAAGCAGGCGTGTTATGTAAACATTGCAATGTCACATCTCGCCGTTCTCAGGACTCTCTCTGCAAATCTATAGTCCCGGCCGTACATGCAGCTGTGAATCATGAGTGTGTGTAGGCTTTGAACACACATGACCCCTGAAGCCGCATATGTTGCGTCAGTGCACGTCAGCATAACGCCTGCATGTGGGTTTATTAAGATGATCAAAACCTGAAGGGAAAGAGCACGTTTACGGTGTTAATCGAGCGCTAGGTGTAGATCCCAACACGGTTTTAATCAGAAGGCTTCAGTCTAGATCTAAACAACAACCACATCAGCAGTGCATTTAAGTGCAGACACAGTCAGAATCATCTCAAGCACGTCATAAAGTCATGACAGTTCATGTAACAACACAGACACGGTTGCATACTCACAGGAGTGGCTGGAGTCTGCAGGAGGCAAACAGTATACCGTCTCTACTCTACTCTTCCTTCAGTGTGAAAGGGAGGAGAAAGAGGAGGAGGAGGCCGGCCTCCAGGTCTGAAGGCAGTCAGCGCACCGGCACACAGATAATCCAACACTGGAGGTGTCTTATTTAGTCTGCAGCACGCATGCATGTGTACATGCTGTAGACACAGGGACAGGCGTTTATCTTGCGTCCCCTCACTGCGATCCCTCCTACTTCTGCTCATGAGAGACCCTTCTGACAGGAGGAGATGCGGGAAACATAACAGAAAATAAATAAAAAAATAAAAACATACAGGAAGCAAATGTGTCTCTCTGAAGGATTTTATAATCATGCTGGGTCTCCACCCCCACTTGGCTGTCTCTCCTCCCCTATTGTTATAGCAACGGCCAATCAGTGCGCTTCATCACACAAGCCCTCTCCGCCTACAGAGACTGTGATTCTTTCACACCGGAGCTTGTTCAATATGGCTGTGGACCAATAGTGTGTGTGTGTGTGTGTTTTGTGGATGCTGTTAATTAGCTGATCTGTCTAGTGAAAGGTTAAACAAGGTTCGCTGTACTAAGCTGTCAAACTATTCTGCTTTGTGGTTTACCATCTTATCATTAACGTGCGCTTCGAAAAGAGATATCAAACACATCGGCATAGACTAATTAAGGAAGAGCTTTGAAAACATGCAGGTTTTCTTATATTTTATCTTGAATATAAGTTTATTTACTGCAGTGTCAGATTTATTGATTTATTTTTATATTATTTTTATACTTAAAACAAGTCTGACAAATAAAATACACTGTTAAAAATATATTATCTGAAAACAAGTATTAATATCTTGTGCAGCATTGCTTCTCAAATAAATGTATCTTGTTTCAAGAAATGTTTGATATTTTGTTCAAAAACAGTCTAAAAACACCATTGCAATTTTTCATTGCATTCATTTTTTTTATGTGAAACACAAAATGAGACATTCTGTTGAATGTCCAAGCTGTTCTTTTCCATGAAAGTGGAGGTTATGGACTGTCAAGCTCTAAAAATGACAAAAAAGCACCATAAAATGATCATAAAATAGTTGATTTGGCTTGTTTTCTGAAGCCATGCAATAAGTTTGTGTGAGGAGCAGAATGAAAATGAAGTCAAATGAAAATGAAAATGTTCATTCACTTCAGAATATATTTCCCTCCTCTCTAGCTCTCGAATCTCATTTACGGCATTTCAGGATGTTTCCTGCTAGTGTTATTTTAGTAATATTATAGCACTTATTATTTTGAATTTGCTTTTATTTTATATTGTCATTTTAATTTTGAGTAATTTCTGAGGTGATTTTGCCATTTGTATTAGTTTTTTAATATTCCTATATATTATTTGTATTTCAGCGTTAGTTTTAGTACTTAAACTAATTTCAGTTTAACACGTCTACTTTTCGTTCAAGTTTTTTTAAGTTGAAGTTTTTTCATCTAATATTTATATTGTGTCTAGAAATGCACAAAAAGAAAAAAAGTACTTTCTGATGCTTTTTGAGCTCAATGGACACATGCTTTAGTTGAACTGCAAAACATCTCTTTTTGTATTCCATGAAAGAAAATCACAGGTTTTGAACCACATGAGGATGAGTAAATGATGTTTTTTTTTAACTATTTCTTCAATTCTAGTTCTGTTCCTTTAAAAGCAGTTTTGTGTTTTAAAACTCCAAGGGATGTTAAAAAGCAGCTACAACTGAACAAAACCCCTGTTAGATCTTGTGCGTCTCACAGCGGTAACGCAGTAAAAGCTCCTTTTCATCAGGCGAGCAGTTCAGACGTTCAAACAACTTTCAGCTCGTTTCAACACAAGGTTTGTGTATCTGTATATGTGTATTTACCCGTTGTACACATAGCACACTACTTATAGCAGGAGACTTCAGAGGCAGTGACCCAGAACAAGTACTCAGCAAAAATTAGGCATCCAAATGAGTTTTTTTTACACCTGAATTGGTCAAAGTAATTTCACTGAAGTGAGGTTCAGAGAAGCATGGGTACAGCAGAAATGGAGGCTGAGGGGGAAAATGGTTGTGGACCTTTTACACGTTTTCTTCATTAAAACTGAAGCATGTCAGCAGCATTTATTTTCGATATTAGAGTAAGTCAATAATTGATAGAGATGTTAACAGAAGACCTACATGTCTAAATTTACTAGCACAAAAAAATGAAAGGCTTTTCTGTACTTTCAGTATACAGTACGTTCTGAACACAATTATTTTTAATGAAACGGTGGCTTTCTGAAAAGTTCTCAGTGAGGAATCATGTACAGTTAGACGGTCATTATCGCAAAATAAGCCCTCAACACTGATGGGAAGTGAAGCGTAAATAATGAAGACCTTAATTATAACATTTTGTTTAATTGCACTTAAATCTCTTCTCTACTGTCTGTTTTAATGCACTTCCAGTTCTGCTGTATAAATATACTATTGTCTTGTGAAGTTTGGTCTGGTCGCACTTCTGATATTGTTTTCTCTCTTGGATTAATCAGTTCTGCTTGTATTATCCTCATTTGCAAGTCACTTTGGATAAAAGCTTCTGCTACATGAATAAATATCAATGTAAATTAAGTATTGGCCCTATGTTAACCAGCAGCAGTTCAACGGAAGCTCAATTGATAACTTTTCTAGATACATTTAAGGTTAAATTAAAATATAATATAAGCAACTCATAGAAGTACTATATTTTATATTAATAAACTAATTTGGAACATCATTTACAGAAGCATTATATGCCTTTTTTGTACTATAGACTTTTATTAAATATATTTTTAAATAAAATTTCATAATATTATATAAATGGTGTTTTATATATTATATATATATATATATATATATATTATCAAGGTAAGCAGAATATTGTTATTGTGAGTAATTCTAACCAAGCTGTAATTATGGCAAATAATGAAGAAGTGTGAAAATTACAGTACTTAATTGTGTGTGTTTAGGATACATAAAATACTTGCTGTGTGTGAAATTAGCAACAAAACAGTTTTATTCCAAAAATGTTTAAAATGTAATTTCCTTCCTCTAAAAAATATATATCAAATCACCCACTGGATACTGTCGCAGTACTTTTCTGTAAGTGCATCCATATTCTTTAGTTATTTAAGATATTATATTTACAACTGCAAAAAAAACAAAAAAAACTATACATTAGACCTTTTAAAAAAAGAAAGAACTGCTATGTTTTTTTATTATCATTATCATTTTGAATGGATGAGAATGATGTGATATTTGAAACTGGGATTGTTTACACACACTGACAGCTTGCATAAGACTGATTGTTTATCAGCTTTGATGACAATAATAGCTTGAGGTAGGTGAAGTTAGTGAGGCGTTAAGATTTCTGGCCCTGTTGAAGCCGTCAAACGCCTCTGTGCTGTCAGGACTGAGAGGATGATAGTATCTCATGCTCCTCTGTGATGGAAACTCCTGACACATCAAACAACATGATCAAAGCTTGTGTTTGCCTCATAACTGTGTTGTTCCGCTGATACGTTTTGTATGCTGAAGTTCAGTGTAGCTTTTCCTTCTTTATTTCAAATGTAAGATCTTTGTTTGTGGTTGTAAAAGCAGCAGTGAGGACCTGATGGTGAGCTGTTTCTGTAAAAGTTTAAAACAGAAAGGCTCTTTTGACATAAAAAATGGACCAGTGACCATTCGTTTGTTATGAAGGTTGTATTCAGCTGATTCTAATGATGCTTATTAGATTAATTGATCTGAAATACCAACATAAATTAGTCTTTTGATTTCATAGCTGCTGCTGACGATGGATAAAGGAAGAAACCATAACTGCATATTATTGTGTTACAGCATATTTAAAACCATGACAACCTAATTCATCTGCCCTTTGTTTTATTGAATCTGTTACATTTATTATAAGTTTTGCTGAATGTACACAATATGGGAATACATTTCCATTTTCTTCAAAAGATCTTGATCAGAATGGCATACTGCTAGACTTGCTAAATGCAATATTTCTGCATTTCGGTATTTTTGGTTACATTTATGGAATAAAATTTTAACTCCTTGTTAACCAAGAAACTTTTGGGAAAACTTTTTTGTCAATATTGAAATGAACTGTGCTGGAATTGTTTTAATTATTGAAATTATCATTATTTAAATATATCATTATTTCAATCTTTGTTTACACTACTGATCAAAAGTTTGGAATTAAGGTTTTTTTTTAATGTTGTTTGGAAGAAGTCTCATCCAAGGATGCATTTATTTGATCAAAAATACAGTAAAAACAATAATATTGTGCAATATTATTACAATTTAAGCCTTAAATGCATACCTTGGGTCTGTAGCAACCCGGAACATCATTTACTACCCTCCCTCTCATTCATTTTATTCAGACTTTAGTATTTCTCAATCTTTTCATGATATAACAATATTACAACAAAACTTGTATTAAAGAATGTTTTCTAATAAATTTTTTGTAAAAAGTGTATAGGGTCGCTTACGACCCGAGGTATGTAATAGTGTGTAATAGTATGTAAAAGTCACAACTACCGTAGGCATAAAACAAAAGAATATACAAATATCATAAGCAAAACTTCCAGTGGATTGGCTTTTTATACTGCATTTATTCTGCTATTGACTGTATGCAATGAAATATTAGTGTCACTGTCACCTGATGGTGGATCTGGTGAAGAAGCGAATCAAAATATTGATTTTAAAGATGATAGCTTTGAGAATATGCACTGATACTGTATGTAAATATATGTAAATCTACTTTTCAGCACTGATTATTTTGAGGTGTGTTATAATGTCCTGAGTCACTCAGCCGACCAACCTAGAAAACTCTGCTGACAAAGGCCGCATTCACATTACATGGTTCAAGTGACCCAATTCCGATTTTTTTTTTTTTTACCTCCCATGTGGCACAGATCGGATATGACCCACAAACATGTGAGCAGGAAAAAGCATGTGGATTCTGATATTCTCAGATCAGATTCAGGCCTCATTCCATATGAAAGAAAAACCTGATATGAATCGGATATGTGCATTTGCGTCTGCATTGTAAGCGGACAGATCGGAAATTCACGTCAATGCGAATCGCATTGAAAAAGCGACGGTGGAGAATGACGTTTTTCGATGCCCAAGCTTCAACAAGGGCTCTCCGCCTTAAGAAATCAATGTTTTTGATCAATGAAGAATCTTTCAGTGAATCAAAATAGTTATGAAAACTATTTAAAAAATGAGAATATGGTTGAGATTGCAAATATAAAAATATGAGCCAGATGCTGAATGTACTGGGGAAATGAGCTCTGACGATGACAGTTACGATGGTAAAAAGCATCTGCTCAAATTGTACCCTTCAAATTTCCAAGGTAACAAAATATGCTTTATTTTTATTCTTTTGCAATTGTTGTTAAAATATCAAGAGAGCTTTATACTGTTGCAGAGAGCCATCTGTGTTAAATATTTATCCGGGTCGCTGAAGACCCGAATGTGTAATAATGATTGGTGGAACATTAATGCTTTTAAGGGTTAAAAGAGTCGTACATAATTGAAAAAGCGACAGTGGTGAATGACGTCAACTCAGGCCTTGTCCACACTAATACGTTTTCGTTTGAAAACGTATCTTTTTCTCTCCATTTTGACCTTCCGTCCACACTGAGACAGCGTTTTTATGAATGAAACGCTCTCAAAAGTGGATAAATTTGAAAACGCCGTTTTCGCATTGTAGTGTGGACTGTCAAAACGGAGGTATTTAAAAATGGTGACGTAAGTTTAGTCATGTGATGCATATTGTACCAATAGATATTCATGTTTATACCGGTATTGTGCCTGTTGTGCTATTCACTTTAACTTTATAACTTTATAACTTTATTTATTTTTCCGTCTGTATCATCTCAGTGCATTTTTTGTGATGTTTTATGCATGCCCAGCAAGGTGAATTGAGCGTTTTCTAAAAGTTTCTCATCTACACTGAAACTTTAGCCCCTTTCACACAGAGATTCCGGAAAATACACGGATAATGTGACCCGGCATTTATCCCGGGATTGTTTGATTTCGGTTCATTCACACTGCCAGTGATTTGCCGGGATCTGTAAGTGCGTTCACACACAACCCGTTAATGTCCCGGAAAGCCGCGTGACGTCAGGATGAGACGTGTAACGTACGCGTCGAAAACATGTGCACGCGCGCACCTTTCCACAGAGCTGGCGAACGATCGCAGCTTCAGCACGGATTGTGAGGAGCTCCTGTCTCTGCTTCATTCCAGTTTGCAGACATTTTTTCGTTCTTTCTTTGTTGATGACGAACACAAACTTTCTTCTAAGAGCAACAGAGTCGCGCGATGGCACATGCGTCATCACTATGACACACCCCTTACGGCATTGGTTCTGGCTTTTGTTCACACAGTGCGCGTTCCAGGTCTGAACACGGCAATGTTACTAGGTCCCCAACCCGGGATCGATCCTGGCATCAATCCCGGGTCGTGTTTGCGTTCACACAGAAGGCACTCTGGCAATTTGCCGCCAATTTGCCGGGTTCGAAGTGCTGTGTGAAAGGGGCTTTTGAAAAACGCCTGAAAGCGCTAGTGTGGACGGAGAGTGTTTTTAAACAAAAACGCTGTTTTCAAATGTATCCGGATTCATGTAGACGTAGCCTCAGGTGGACACCGACCGCGATCACATGACAATGCCCAGGCTGCAACATGAGCTCTCCTCTTTTTTTTTTCTCTCTGCCTTCAGAGATCAATGTTTTTCTGGCCTTTAAAGGTGTTGCGGAAAGCAAAAGCTTGTATTTTCATTTCAAATCGTGCAGTTTGGCCTAAGCTTTTCTGGGTCAGTACCATAGCTTTTACAGAGTCTATCTGAGGTTGTTCTGCCAAGCTTAAAAATGTAAATGCAGATATCGGATATGGGTCACTTTTAAAAGATGATGTAAGCTGGTCATCAAACAACATCGGATATAGTCATATCGCAAGACCTGCAGTGTAAATGCGGTCAAAGAGACCGAATCGGCTGAGTGACCTTGTCGAGAAGGAAAGAGAAAGAGATTGAACAGCAGAGGGACAGAGTTTTCTCCCCACAGGCAACATGCTGAGATCTGATTAGATCAGCGATGCCCTTCACAGTGGACTCAGATCCAAGCTGGGACAAACGAACGCTCCGGAAAATGAAAATCTATTTCAGGGGGGAACGGGCACCAAACGGCCGGGGTTAATATTTAATGAACAAACAGGAGCGTGATGCGGTGGCAAGGCTGCAGGACCCGCCGTGTTTGCACAAGAACAATCTGCAGCTTTTTTTAAAGAGCTGCTTTGAATTATGCTGTGAGAGGAGACGCCCTGGGAGAGAGGACACGTCTGATGGAGTTCTGTGCTGGGAAAGCATGGAGTCAGCACATTGACTGGATAACAAGACTCTTCATCAAGCTTTTCTCCTGTGAGAGAACTTGTTTCAGTGGCTTCCGATCGATTTAGCTGAATTCTTGTTTGGGAGTGTTTCATCTTTGTGATGGTGTGTGCATTGTGTAGAAGTGCCTGATGAGACGCCTGCTGCTCTCCTTCAGAGTTTTAGTGCTCATTATGCTTATGTTAAAGACCTAGGTTTGTGCACAATAAAGGCTATGTTCTTCAGACTGCAGGTAAATGTGGCCCAAATCAGATTGTTTTGCTCACATGTGATCTGTTTTTCTCATGACCTTTTCAATTTTGATTTGGGCCACTTCCATATGTGGAACTAAATCCGATCCTGGTCAGATGTTTTGCAATGCGTCCGCAGTCTGAACAGTAATATCAGAATTCCTGCGACTTTCACGGCACTCTAGATCAACATTCGTCACAATTCTGCGCTCATGGGAGTCACTTCAAAGATTTTACATACCCAAAGCTAAGACAGTTGTGAAAGGTAGTCGGTGAAGCACAGTGATGTGTCAGAACTCATAAGTATTACAGTGACAGCTCTATATACAAGCAAATCACGAGGGCTCGTGTCATAAATGTTTAAAATCTGTGCATACATTTTCTGGCTTCGGCGGCAGATTACACTATAAATAAACGCATAATCGCTTACTTTAATGTCCTCTGTCTTTACTTCCGTATGACAGCGTGCTACGTGACTTCTTTTTATCGATCTTTTGCGCAGATCTGTTCGGAATTAAGCTCCAAGGCTCACAGTGTGAATGTAGCCTAAGAGGTTTTTGCTTTATATTAAAGCTTGTTTAACCCTATAAAGCCTACTGAATCATATTTGGTACGTACATTTCTTAAGCCTCTAAACCTGTTGTGCACAATATACTACATGCAATCTATCCTCTGATTGATAGTTCATACTTTTTAGCAGCCTAAGTAAAAGGCATTTTAATATAATTGCAAAAACATCCCTCTTCAGGTCGTGGTTCATGTGTCTTCTTGATGTGAAATCTTTAATGTTTTTTTTATCAAGTAATAACTTTTATATTTCAACATTAACTGGCCTGAATCAACTTGATTATGAGTTTGAGCAAGTCAAGATTTTCAGTTTCGTTTAAAGCCAACATGAAAACTGACATACAAATTGACCCTATTTTATTGTCTTAAAACATGTTATTATGTGTTTCATCAGTTCACTCTATTCTAAAGAAAAACATTTTCTTCACAATCAAAAAATGTAATAACTTGCTCACCCAAATAGCAATTTAGACTTTCACTCAGAAATGGGCCACAAATGTCTTATTGACTTTGTTTAAAAGAACTATTCCTTTAACTGACTTTAATAATATACTGTCATTTACTGTATCAGAGAAGGGCTGAAGATAGCTGTAAACATCCACTAAAAACAATAAGCTAGGTTATTTATTCGTTGATTAGAGGGAATGGGGGAATTGTCTGCGCTCTGTGGTACAAAAAATATAATCACTCCGTAAGGTCAGAAAATAAGAGTGATTATTCTCCTGGTGGAAATTCCATCTGAACCCAACCGTGAGGTGAGCCGAAGACAAAGGAACAAACTGTGTTCTTGAAATTCCTCTCAATTCATCTCATTGGAGATCTCAGTGAGGGTTAATTCTGATTAGTGATGCTCTTGGTCGGCGGGCCACATGCACACAGCGTTCAGTCAGGTTTTCTGATGACCTTGGTGGCAATAAAGGCTCCATTATCAGACCGTGATGTCATTGCTCTGTTACACTGCGTGAAGATGATATATTGTCGCAGGCCTGAACAAAAGAGATTTCACAGTAAGTGTAACTGGTGATCTCAACATTCTAGAAATACACTTAAAGGAATAGTTCACCCAAATAAATTCTATCATTAATTACTCACCCTCGTGTCGTTCCAAACCCGTAAGACTTTCGTTGATCTTCACAATGAACACAAGTGAATATCTTTTTAATGAAATCTGAGAGATTTCTGTCCCCCCGTTGACAGCTACACAACTACCACTTTGAAGAGTTCGTAAAACTAATCCATATGAATTGAGCAGTTTTGTCCAAATTTTCTGAAGAGACTCGACCGCTTTATATGATGAACAGATTTAATTTAGTCACATTTAAATATTGATCAGCGAACATAAACCGAAGCTCAACCGAACCTGCTTGACGTGCGAGAACAAACCCGTAGGTTTGTTTGCAAGGTACAGTATTTTAGGCTGCTGACACTTTAAGACCGAATGCTTGGATCTAATATACTGACACAGATCAGGTTTTCACTGACTGTATTTATGTGAGATGCTTTACATGATGGGCATTTTGACAACTGTGTCTGTATTCGACCATTCAAAGAGAACTGAATTCGGATTGCGCGCTATCTTAGAGAGCTCTTCTGGTGTGTGTCATTCAGCGTGATTCAACATTGAGATATTTTTTCACAACTTACTGTACTGCGCATAATAACTTGATAAACTCTTTTTGAATATCCTTGTTAAATGTACACGCAAGTTTCTTTGACGTCTTCGCATCTGACGTTCTCTTCCACTCCCTCTAATATCCCGCCTTCGCAAGTTAGTCGATAATGAATTGTGACCGGATGGTAATTTTGTTCTCCAAAATATACTATGACGAGATTGACTACCTTTGATTAGGCTATTCTCGCGTGACAGAAGACAACTACTCGCTTTTATGATCACTAGCAAAGACAGTTTAGGAAAGAAGCAATATGGGACAAAACATGATTTTTTCGTAAGTCGGGACACTAAAGATAGAGCTGAAATACGGGACTGTCCCAGGGAAAACGGGACGCCTGCTCACCCTATGCGTAACACAAGAATGAACCTCATTGGTTCTCGCACGTCAAGCGAACATGCTTGAGCTTTCGTTTACCACAACTGATGTGTAAGTTGATGTATGTTTATTTGTGAATTTCTGTTCATTCAGAAAATTTGGACTAAACTGCTCAATTCATACGGATTAGTTTTACAATCCCTTTATGAACTTTTTGAAGCCTCAAAGTGGTTGTTGCGTAGCTGTCAATGGAGGTACAGAAAGTGCTCAAATTTCATAAAAAATATCTTCATTTGTGTTCCAAAGATGATTGAAAGTCTTATGGGTTTGGAACGACATGAGGGTGATTCAATAATGACAGAATTTAAATTTTTTGGGTGAACTATCGCTTTAAATTGGGTCACCCTTTTTTCTTGGAGTTGGAAAAAAATAACAAATCTGGCCTTTGAATAAATATCCCCATGACCTTCAGGAGGCATGAAGGAATTTCACTGAACGATTATGGGCCTAAGGGCAAAGAGAGAGAAATGTAAATATATCCATAGTTTTACATTTACATTTACATTTATTCATTTAGCTGACGCTTTTATCCAAAGCGACTTACAATTGCTATATATGTCAGAGGTCGCACGCCTCTGGAGCAACTAGGGGTTAAGTGTCCTGCTCAGGGACACATTGGTGTCTCACAGTGGATTCGAACCCGGGTCTCTCACACCAAAGGCACGTGTCTTATCCACTGCGCCATCACCACCCCATTTTTAAATAGTTCATTGTTTTTGTGCTTCATTTAATGTTTTCTATAGGGCAAAGTCTTGCCTGAAACTATAGCATCACATGAGAGGTCGCATGAACTCTATGCATAAGTTGTATGAGTTATTTAACATGACAGCAATATCGTCAACTGGTAAACCATTGCAATCTTTTGCAAATCATATGCAGTCACATTTTTAAACAATTATTCATTCATATAATTTAATTACATTTTATATGTAATTTAATTAGTATTCATTTAAATGAATAATCAAGTAAAAAGCTTGTTGGCTTCACTTAATTTTTTTTAGAATTATAATAGAAAAACTGCATTGTTTATATTGTAAGTTGTTGTTAGGGTGTAAACAATATAAGCTACTATAATCAATCAAATCTTTGGTTATTTTCAGCATTTTTTATAATTTTTTCCAGTATTATTTCTTAGCGTACCCTTATCATCATCTTTGTAAACAAATCAGTTAAAAAATATGTTATATATGAAAGTCTCGACTTTGGATCACATTGCCAACTCCACTCAAATGCAACACAACTATTGCTCTCGCTTTCACTTACTTTCTTCTCCCAAAAGCGCGTCTCTCATCTGTCTTATTGCACAAGTGAGAGCAGAAGTCTCTCTCAGCTCTGTGTGTGCTGTGTGGTTGCGGCTCAGCAGCGCCGGCTCCAGGTTTCACAACGGCAGCTCTGAGACGCTGAGGGATGAAAGACACTAGCCTCTCTCAACAAAAGCATTAGCTGGCCTTTGAATTATGCAAGTTCCACACTTCAAATTGATATTTTTTTTAAGTCAAAGAACAAAAGAGATGAAAGGCAAAGGCGTCCCTGTGAAGACGACTATCTTCATTCAAAGAAGAGGCTCGTCTTGAGACAATAAAAACTGGCACAGTATTTTGCAGGTCTCTGCCAAGGATTTCATCCATATTTGCCTTTTCTCATATGTCAAACGTATGATGAGTAACAGCTGACAACATTAGCTGTAAACTAGCATTTCTAATAGCTCTGATTCATATGTCATAAGATTATACAAGCAAGACTTTAGTCAGAAGACACTGCATTTAATTGGATGACTATGAAAGCGAGGTTGTGGGAGATGAAATAAGTCAGTCTCACGCAACCTCACTTACTATATCCGACGAAAATCTGATCCATTTTAGAGCTTCTTCTGGGCAAGAACCACCCACTTAGACAAGAAGTGACAATCTGATTGACATTTAAAGAGATCAAACAATGTTAGTTTTGTTGTTACGTACTTAAACATTGTGTATATATATAAAATTTTGTTGCCTCTAACTTGGAAAACGTAGGCTAATCCAGTCCTTTCTCTTAATAAGTGGTTGTTATAAAGCCACTACTTTGTAAACACGACTTTCCAGATGGACCAGTGCATCCCGGACTTCCGACTCCCAAGATATGTAATGCCAGCCAATCCGTGTGGAACTGCCAATTACTAACTCTGGCCTTCTCGTCTGAAAATTAGAAAATTTGGAAAATTCAGAAAATTGTGGACTAAACTGCTCAATTTATATGGATTTGTTTTACGATCACTTTATGAACTTTTTGAAACGTCAAAGAAAGGGGTAGTTGCATAGCTGTCAATGGAGGGGACAGAAAGCTCTCAGATTTCATTCAAAAGATCTTCATTTGTGTTCCGAAGATAAACAAAAGTCTTACGGGTTCGGAACAACATAAGGACATCATTTTCATTTTTGGGTGAACTGTCCCTTTAAGAATTGTTTTATATTTTAGCCTACCTGGAAAATAAGACATGAACACTTGTAAAGAATAGCTTTTTTTTTTTTTTTTTTGCAGTGCACAGCCTTAATTTTATTTACGTCAATCTAAATAATACTGTTTACTCTAATTTGAGTCTACAGTGTCCGGAGCAAACCTATTTTGTAAACTTTTAAATTTGGTGTCTCTCCACTTATTTGTAGAGTGACATATTTCACATAAATGGCAATACATAACTAGCATGCACATATGGTAACCTGCAAAAGTGACACATTTTTGTAAATCGCTGTTTTGCAATTTGTGCTCACCTGACACTTATTTTTAACACGCATGTCCTTGGCAGAGTTATCTTTAGGGTTTAGATTCCGTGTGTTTAGCATTAGTTTGTCTGTGTTGGCAGCAGTCCTCTCATTAAGCTGATAGAAGCTCAAAATAGTCCACGTAGACACCTCCCCAACAGTGTGCGAATTGCCTTTACACCGAGATAATTATGGCTGTTTTCAGTGGAACATTTGTTTGCCGTTTTTTCCCCGCTTTTATCTGTGGGAAAACGAAGCAAGGGCCTCGGGAGATGCCGAGACGTTTATTTCCTTCTGTAGAAAGTTTTTTCCGGCTTGCGTTCTGATTCTCATCAGAACAGGACAGATGCGGAGCGGGGAGGGCCGACGGTGCTCCGTTAACAACCTAAAATCAAATCTGTTGCATAAGAGTGTGGGGTTACGCTGAGTGAATGATGTACGCCCAACTAAAAACAACTCTGAGTAGATATTGCTCAGTGGGAATAAACTGCATTACAGCTAGTTTGTCTTCATCCTCCCATTCCATCATTTCGCCTGTCACTTGACGCTTTCTTCTCGTTTCATGTAACGTATTTACACCTCCCGTTGTAATACATGTGTTCTTTAATGCCTTGGAGCACTAAAAGCACTTGTGCGATAAATTTGTGATGTTTTATGCATGCGTCTCTTTAAAGCTTCCAATGCAAGCGGTTCCTCTGCAAAGACGTATAATGTCCTAGATCACGTCTCGTTTCCTCAAGCCTTGTTTTCTGTCTCTCTTTTTTTTCTGCTGGAATTTTTTCAGAAATGCATATTTTCAATGTTTCAAAAGTGTTTCTCCTAGCAATGAGATTAAATGGAGAGTTAATGGAGACATTTCTCCTGCTTCAGAGAAAAAAGTCCCTTCTCCAGTTTTTCTTAGAGTACATCTCAACAGTGAGTTGCCTAGAATCAAATTTCTCAATGTAAACTCAAAGATTTCTCATCAGATAGGCTACTCTCAAGAGCAAAAAATATCTGCTGTGTACATCATTTTTTTTCTATGTTATGATGAATATTGTATAATTTTATTTATTTTTAAGTTTAAGAGAAACATCTGAGGCAAAGTTGAGACTTAAATGTTAAGTGTCATTTGTGCTCTGCTGTTTTAGCATATAAGCCTTTAGGTCTCCTCTGCTGTGATAAAGCAACAACTGAACAATAACATGTTCCTCGGGGAGTGTTGCTTTATTTCTCTTTATCTGTCCTCTAAAGACATGTCTCTACCCCCTTCATGCATCGGCAGGCTTTGAGTTCTCTGGCTTTCTCTCTCTGTCTCATCTCTCTACTGAACCCTCTCTGCTCCACATCTTAAACCCAATCAACAGCTCTCGCTTCCAGCCTGCGAGCAAGATGTCTGACCCCAGAGAGCGAAAAAGAGAGGACCGATGAACAAATGATAGGAATGAGGCAGAGGTTGAGAGTGGTATAGATGGATATCAGAAGAGAGCGAGAGAAGGGTGGCGAAGGGTTTAGGAAAATCAGAGGATGATATGGAGGAGAAACAGGGAGAAGAGGACAAAGAAAAAACAAGCAGTTAGACTGGAACAACAAAAGACGACTTACAAAAGACCTTCAACGTTTTCAAAGATGGAGAACAGGTAAAATATCCTCTAGTCTAGACTAACACGTACTCTAGTGAATTAAGTTAATCCTGTTTAATTATCAAAATCAGCTATTGACTATAATTTATGAAGAGGCCACAGAGGTACAGGTTTTATCATCAATTATCATTTTAAACTTTACAGTGTTGTGAAAGGTGGGTGGATGGATGGATGGATGGATGGGTAAACATATCGATGAATAAATAGTCGTATGGATGGATGGATAGATAGAGTGAGATGGATGGATAAATGGATAGTAGGGTTGAAGGATGGATGATAAATGGTTGGGTGGATGGATGGATAATGGGATGGATAGATGGATAGTGGGATGGATGAATGGATACGTGGATAGTCAGGTGAATGGATGATAGATAGTAAAATGGATGGATGATACATCTGAGGCTTTATCTATCCCTTTATCTATCCATCCACCCACGCATTCGGCTATCCATCCATCTCACTATCTCTCTATCCACCCATCAACCCCTATATCTCTATTGAGATAGTATATATCTCCTCTAGTCTACACTAACATCCATCCATCCATTTTTTTTCCTTTATCCATCCATGGTGGAAGGATGGATGATAGATAGATAGTCAGATAGATGGGTGGGTGGGTGGATAGTATAGATATATACTATGTCTATCTCTATATAGAGATAGTTGGGTTGGTGGGTGAATAGAGAGATAGTGAGATGCATGGATAGTCGAGTATGAATGGATAAATGGGTAGTCGAGATGAATGGATGGATAGATAATGGATAGTTAGGTGGAAGGATAAATAAATTGATAGTTCGGTGGTTGGATAGATAAAAAGATAGCCGGTTAGATGGATGGATGGATAGACAGTGAGAATATATAGAAAAATATATAGATGATAGATAAATAGTCGGATGGATAGAGATAAATTGACAGTCGGATAAATCGATGGATAGACAGACAGACAGACAATCAGATATGTTAAGATGGATGGGTGGAAGGATTTTTTTCTCAAGCAGCAGTGCTATAGAAATTTCTTTAAATTATTTCTTAAAAACTACAGAAATACTTTTGAGGGACCATTGAGATCTCAGGCGTGCAGCTCTCTAGTATAAAGCAGGGTTCCTTAAATCTGGCCCTGAAGCCGCTCAGCTCAAACCCTGATCAGACGCAGCTGTAGCTCTGAAGACCTTGACTAGCTTGTTCAGGGGTCTTTGATTCGGGTTGGAGCTCAACTGTACAGGGCAGTGGGCCTCCAGAGCTGGATTTGAGGAACACTGCTATATAAATATAGTCTCTTTACAGCAGGTGAAGTGGCAGAGATGTGATGTTGAGCTCAGTGTGAGCTGATGTCAGACTCCTCCACTAGATGGCAGACCAGTGTCATGAGCCTGTCCTTATGGAGCAATTCAAATATCATCTGCTGAAAAAGGCCATACAATCACACTCCTATAAAAGCCAGTCATATTGTCTGTATTACAGCATACAGAGATATTGGATTTTTTTTTTTTAGTAAAAAGATGCTGTGGTGCCTTTCTGATGATACTGAATATAATAGACCATCTTTCTCATGAAACAGTGGTAAAGCAGAAAGTGTAGCCGGTAGACATATCTTGAGCATCGAGGAGATGTATGAAAGGTTTGAAGAGACTCTTTTATGTGTTCTGTGTGTCTAAAGCAAGAACAAGAACTGAAATAAGATACAGCAGACATTGTAAATCAAAACTTAATGAAAATCGACAATGCGTATTTGATCATGCACGAGCACCCTGCGCTTTTTGAGGGCGCATGCAGGAAATTGCAGTTTGAAATCGGACAAAAGTCCTTTGATTCCTCGAGACGCAGAGGTCAGTGCATTGCAAACAATCTTCCCACAATAGTCTTTTAATGAAGAGTGTTTCCAGCTTTCCGCACAGTTGGTTATAAGAATGGATATCTAATAGTGCCACCCCCACTTTTCCATAACCATAACAATTCTCAACTGTCTGTTTGAATAATTTCAGGGGTGTAGCATCTCGCTAAAGGCTATTTAATTTCACAGCGTATTCTCTGTTTGAAATTGATTCATGAGAGGACCCTATCTGTGTGCAGGAATACAAATGCAGGCTTTTGGCTGCCGTCAATAGAGTGCCAGACTTATTCGAGAAGCGCCGTTTCATTAAAACAAGAAATTTGAAAAATCCCTGACACTTAATTCTCCGAATGTGCCGAGGATTATTAACTAACGGATGAGAATTAAGAGCACCGGGATGCATTAATGATGCTGTTCATTGTTGTTATTTTCACGATGCCTTGCACATTATGGAGAATTTGCATTTGACCTGGACTCAATATGAGAAAATTGTCCATCCAGAGGAACATTTATTCTCATTTATTGACATTTAATGGCGTTTTCAGACAAATTTTAAGTAGGTATCAACTTTGTATTATAGATGTTTCCCATAAAGCTCCTTTGGAAAAATAAGACTATTTTAGACATACATTAAGAGTGCAGAGCATTGAAAGAAACGTGGGTAGCATATAGCTCAGAAATGTTTAAGTTCATATATTGAGATCTCTGACTTTTGATTCTGAGCTTAGTGTGAGTTCTTCTGAAACTCTGGAGGAGATATACTTGAGATTACTGGGGTGTTTTTCTCAGGAGGATCATCAAGGAGCAAGCTCTTCATTTGCTCTCTGTTTAATCTCATTGCTGGGCCCTTTCACACCTACCTTGTTTGGTCCGGATTTTCGGAAAATTACAGGTGTGAAGGATCCCCCAAACAGACGAAATTTGGTCCGATGAAAATTGGTAGTCTCGGTCTGGATCAAACTGAACAAAGGTTTGGTTTGTTTCTAGTGTGAAAGCGAATTTGAACTAGCCTCGAGTATAGTTGGTGCTGCAAGTAGTAATAAAATAATATATAACAGTATAATAATAATAACAGTATAGTGACAACGATATGCGTCTGTTCATTCATTCTTGTCAAAGTTTTTTTTATTTTTTATATATATATTCTTGTCAAAGTTACCCGCCGAATTGTCAACATGCTGTCGTCATGCATGTTCACAAACCAATCAATGTCAAGATGCAGCCCAGATGATGAAGACAGGACGCAAGTATGTCATGTAAAGTTCTTTAGTGTGCTCGCATAATTGCAATGTGAAACCAAACCAAAACTTACCGAATGTATAATTTATCAAAACACGAACTTTGGTTCGGACCTTGGTGCGGACTTTCCTGTGTGAAAACGCCTAGGAGACAAAGTTCAGATGGTAGAGAAACCTCATGTTTTTTCCTGTAAGCACTTTATTAAATAATGAGTTGAAAAACATTTTTACGTAGAGAAACGGTAAGATAACCCACTTTTGAGAAGCGTTTTTGACCAAGCTGACGTCAGTCAAAAAGAAAAGTATAGTGTCAGATGCTGAGAAAGTATTTTCATCTATCTGACTCTCCATCTATCTATCCATCTGACTATTTATCTATCATCCATCTATCTACCCATCCCTCCATCCATCTGACTTTTTATTTATTCAACTACATATCTATCTCTCCTGCTATGCATCATTTTTTCTGACTTGTTTCCATCCATCCAAATATCTACCTACCCATTCATCCGTCCATCCATCCGACTCTCCATCCATTTGTCCATTCATCCGACTCTCCATCCATTTGTCCATTCATCCGACTCTCCATCCATCCCACTCTCCACCCATCTGTCTATCCGACTCCATCCATCCGTACATCTGACTCTCCATCCATCTATCTTCGGACTCTCTATCCATCCGTCTATACCACTCTCCATCCATTCAACTCTTTATCCATCTGTCCATCCATCTGACTGTCCATCCATCTGTCCATCCATTCATCTATATGACTCTCCATCCATCCAACTCTTTATTCATCTGTCCATTCATCTGACTGTCCATCCATCCGTCTATACGACTCCCTGTCCATCCATTCATCTAACTCTTTATCCATCCGGCCATCTGACTCTCCATCCATCCTTCCATCCGACTCTACATTCATTCATCCATCCATCTGACGCTCCATTCATCTATCATCAGACTCTCTATCCATCCATCCGACTGTCCCGTCCGTTCATCCATCCATCCATCCGTCTATACGACTCTCCGTCTATCCGTTAATCTAACTCTTTATCCATCTGTCCATCTGACTCTCCATCCATCCGGCCATCCGACTCTCCATCCATCCAGCCATCCGGCTCTCCATCCATCCATTCATCAGACTCTATCCATCCATCCCTTCGACTGTTCGTCCGTCCGTCTGTCCGTCCATCCATCCATTCATCTGACTCTCCATTCATCTATCATCAGACTCTCTATCTATCCATCCGTCTATACGACTCTCCGTCTATCCGTTCATCTAACTCTTTATCCATCTATCTATCCGACTCTCCATCCATCTGTTCATCTAACTCTTTATCCATGTGTCCATCCAACTCTCCATCCATCCGGCCATCCGACTCTCCATCCATCCGGCCATCCGACTCTCCATCCATTCATCCGACTCTCCATCCATCCATCCGTCCATCCGACTCTCCATCCATCCGTCCATCCGACTCTCCATCCATCCGGCCATCCGACTCTCCATCCATCCGGCCATCCGACTCTCCATCCATCCGGCCATCCGACTCTCCATCCATCCATCCGGCCATCCGACTCTCCATCCATCTGGCCATCCGACTCTCCATCCGACTCAATCCATACATTCATCAGACCCTCCATCCATCCATCCATTCAACTGTCCATCCGTCCGTCTATCCATCCATCCATCCATCCGGCTATCTATTTACCAATTGAGAAGGCACAAAACTCACCTTGTCTTTTTATCGTCTGAAATCCACTGACATTTGGGGCGGCTGGCCACGTCATTAGCAGATCGACCTCTGTGGGAGCAGGTGGAGGGGGTAGACTGTGGCTCTGACTCAGTGTCAGGGGCAACACCGTGGGCAGAATTTTAATAAAGCAGCTCGCCCATGTGTCACCACCGTCCTTCGAAGCTCTCTCTCCATCTCACCCGATGAAACAAGGGATGACACATAGACAGAGCGTCCGCGTGTCCCTGTCTGAGCCCGTCCCTTCCTCCTCTGCCACCCCCGGATGCATGCGTTTGCCTGGTGGGGAGCATTTTGTCAATCCTCAGAGAAATCTCGAGGTCTAAAAACTGGAGCTGTAAGCTAGTCACATCCTGTCTGAGGGCCAGATCCTCAGAGTTTTTTTTTTTTTCAAAAGCTCAGTTGCAGTCCAGGCGTAAGTCGCCGTGTTAAATTACAAGTGAGAGGAGGACCCGTCAAGTGAGATCTGTCACGTCAAAGCCACTCGATGCGAGTTAATGCTGATAAATGGAGCCCTTCTGCGTGGCATTTTTGATCCATGAAATGACATGAATGAATGTTTGCTTCACACAGACGCATTGCTTTAACCCGACTGTCATCTGTACTGATTAAAACACTCTGACTGAATGGAATTGTTGCTCATTTCAGCATTGAACGATGGTTTTCTCAGAAGTTGCTCACTTCTTGAACAAAAATAGACCATGTTTTACACAGTTTTGTCAAAAAACTATAATTACTTAAACTATTAATGGTATTTACTAAGGGTTCGGAGCAGGGCATTTCTAGAGTTTGATCATCACTGGGGCACAGGCCCTCCAAAAATGTTACCAAAGTACTTAAAAAGCAGCTCTTTGGGAGTATCTGGGAGACTTTCTGGGTATTTATTTATTTATTCATTCATTTTCTTTAATCATTTTAGGTAACAAGCATTAATGTAAGTATGTGCTACAAATCATTTTATTTGTTTAATTGTACATTTTAGTTTACTGTAAAGGAATTTGCAAGGTAAACTTTATTAGGTATCAAAGACAATGACAAACTCCATATTGTTATTAGGTCTGTCAAGTGATAATTTTTTTTATCTAATTATTTACATGATGTGCCGATTAAGTAATCCAATTAATCAGAAATGAATCAATTTGGGCTGAAAAATGACCCCCAAAAGTCATTATTGTGTTAGATGAGAAAAGCATTGAATAGACATTACAAAAAGTATAGCTTTAAAAAGAAATATTTTGATTCAACAGAATTTATTACACAAACTTTTGAGGTTACAATGTGGCCATATAACATTTTCTTTTTCAGAAGATGCATCTGAAATGGCATTTAGGTATATTTGCACAGACTGTTTAATGCAGTTCAGAGGTGGCATGAACATGAATGGAAATTAAATGATACTCTGAATATGACGCTAAAACCGCCAGTATGTGACAGCAAGTCACTGTCTGAATGAGTGAGTCATTCAGGTAATTATTCAACTGATTCAATCCAAACGTCTGATTCATTCAGGAATGAAGCAAGTGGCCATCTTTATGAATGAGTCACTGAATCATTGGCTCTCTCGATTTGTTAAAAACCACGGATTCATTCAGTAATAAAACACCGCTGTGTGATGCTCAGAGACGCACAATGGTTGTGTTGTGGCTTTGTTTTTGTTTTGTTTTTTAATTGAGCAAAAGCAGACAATATTGTGTCTAAAATAACACTATAAACTTCATGTTTATTGAACTGTTGTATAAAATAAACATCACATTTGCATTCGTGCAGATATTTGTGAAAAAAACAGCACTCTTGCTTGTGTGATATTGCTCAATTATATAATATGAAAAATAATAATATAAGAATATTTTGTTGTTGCACTGCATCATGTTCATAACTGCATGCAACGGAAGGTGACGTACAGGTTTGGGCTTGGGCGGGGTGCGTTCATTTTTATACATTGGAACTCTGTTTTAGCATGGTAATTTGTAAACAATTAGCCTACTAACGTTTAACTAATTATTAACTTTAAAATTATTAAAACATTTTATTGACCATACCAAATTTCTATTAAAATTACTGAAAATGTATCTGTTAAAAAAAACGTTAGTTTCCTTACAAAAATGCTAATTGTGAATTTAACTGATGATGAATAAATCAAGCCACAAACGATGCTAAATTAGAAGAGATAAGCAAACATTCTTTTAGCAGTTAACAAGCTAACGTTATCGATCAAATCTGTACATACAAAGTACATTAGATCTGGAAAATGGGATGTGCTTATTCTAAATAATACAAATTCACATACTACTCATTACCATAGTGATAGGCTTTAGCCTGGTAGTTACAGTACCCCTCCTCAGCTACATCATATTATGAATAATAGTCTGCAAGTCGAGGATTTGACAGGGAAAAGTGAAGGGGGAGGAGCAAAGCGAGGGGGCAGGGCCAAAGCGTGTGATTGAAGAGGATGTGCAGGATATTTTCACTTCAGCTTGCGTTACAATAAGCCTTCAAGTTTAAAATAATTCAGTTTATCTAAATGATAACGCTCAATGAATAGGACAACCTATTTTCTATTGTATCCTACCTCATCAGAAAACGATTTATCAGAAAATTTTTACTGGGGCACAGCAAAACTTCACTGAGGCTCGTGTCCCAGTAAAAATGGTCTAGCAATGCCCCTGGGGAGCGATAATTTACCATGTACTCATTCATCACTGTTTATGGTCAAATCCCCTAGACTTGCATAGTAGGACGAGCCTGCAGAGCCAGAACTAGATCCAACTACCAACAACACATTGGCAAACACCAGAACACCTTAACAACTGTATAGCAATGACCTGGTAACTAGCTAGAACATCATTTTACACTCACTTTTTCTTCAGAAAATGTAAAAAGGGAAGAATCTTGAAGAATCTTTGGTTATTTAAAGTTATATTTTAAATAACACTGCATGGTGACTTTTATTGTTGTTGCTAAAACCACAGTAAGTGTGGTATTTGTTTAGCATGGTAAATATTTGTAAGGAAAGGCACTATTTTGCTGTTTTTCTAAGTTATCTTGGGGCTTGGATTTGTCTAAATTGATTTTGAATGGAAATAAATGGACTGGTTGTGTCTGTTTCTCACGTCACATAAACACAGCAAGCTTTTATAGCTCTGTAGAGTATCTTGATTTGTAATTGATGCTTTATCTGCATTTTATCATTCTTTTGTGCCACCATAGAAAATGGTCAAAAATAATTTTATAGCTCAGTATTTTTGTCTTTTCCAGTACAATCTAAACGTTCTAATGTCAAGACATTGACATTATTTGTTTTCTGATTTGCTTAAAATAATAAAAAAAAAAAGATCTGCCAATCTTGGCCTTGGCAGATATTTTTTTCTTGTGTTAATCAAAAAATGTTGATACATTAAAAAAAACACTAAGTAAGAAAATCATGTTTTGCATAAACCAGCGATGAGTATTTTCCTGCTGACTTTATCACTGTTCTCCATAAAATCTAATTCTACAGTACCAATTATCTTCAACCGTTCCTTAATTAACACAGCAGCCAGCTCACAAATTTGTGGCTCAGATAAAACCAGAACCCATGCATACTTGATCAATATGATTATTATTTAAAGGTGATGTGTGTCATTTTTCAATGTTAAAATACTTTCTCGTATCCCTGTTTATGAGCAGATGCAGCTGGCAAGACTCTGTTTGGTCGGTAATGGAAAATGGGGTAAGTGTTAGAGAAAATGATGCGAGTGGCACAGAAATTGTTTCACCTTTAATGATAGTAATATATGGTATATGATGGGAGTGTAATGTATTGTATAACCAGATGTGGTTCTATCTTTCCTAGGGACGTTGTAATTCTCAACACATCCCAAACCCCAGGAGTTCTTTTCCTCTAAAGTTTCACTTTGAAACGTACAGTAAGTTCCTCTCTTGAAAACTTAGTATCCCTCTGACAGACACTGCAGCCCAAAGCTTTATATAGAGCGGAGAGAGAAGAAACATTCTGCTCCCATCCGATTGTCTGGATAACAAAGAGAAATGGCAGACGGTGTCAAACTTCCTCACAGCTGCCACATGATAACTAGTGTGTGTGTGTTTGTGTGTAATATGTGTTGCCCTGGGTCACATGTCTCCATGTCTATCACACAAGTAAGTAGATGTCCTATTCTGCACCTGATTCCCTCATATAGAGTAAATGAAATCCTGTAAAACCCATTTCGTAGAGGACACACTCTGATATCAGTAATCGCACTCGCTGAGATGCGGCAGACACGTAATTCCAATGTTTTTTGTTGTTTTATTTCAAATTTTTAACCAATGAGCGCATTCCATACGTTGTGCGATTCGTCTTAGCTGTCAAAGATCTCCGAAAAAAGGGATGAGACATCTGTCTGGGTTTTGAGGTGGAGAAGAAAAGGGGGAGGAAAATTAGATGGAACTAGAGATATTGGGGGAAAAGTAGTTCCTTTTTTTGCGCTCAGTTTATCAGTGAGACGGAAAGAGACAAGGGGAGATAGACGGAATGAATGGACGAGCTGAAAGGGGAGTGAGAGCGATAGATACACGGCTTTAAACGACAGAATGTGTGTGGGAGAGAGATAACAAGAGACAGGGATGTCACTGAGATGGAGAGAGGGATAAACACGAGCAGGGACATATGGAGGCAGAACGGTCGAGTGTATATATGGTTACGCATGTAAAGGCACATACTGTGCACACTTAAAGGAGCAGTTCCAACATATATTAAAATGCTGGGCCTAGATTAGGTTTTAACATTGGGAGGGAGATTTTGAAGGAAGTCATTTTATTCAGATGAACGGATATACACGGAAATTCCAGATTTGATCATTTTCGCATATTAAAAGTTGTCATTGCCAGTCTGTAGGGTGTGTATATAAGGTGAACGTGATTTCACCAAATACAACATGTTTGTTGATCCTGGAACAATATTCCAATCAACCAGATTTAAGGGACAAGTTTACGGTTTATGTAAAGTTTAGGTTTACAACAGGGTTTGGTGCTTCAACTTCTACATCAGTGTTAATCACCTATTATTTCCCTCTGGATTTAGGGATAACGTATATGGTTAGGTTTAGGGGTTAGGACTAAGTTTTCTGACAGGAATGTTGTTCCATGATCAACAAAATACTTGGCAAAATCATAGTGACCGCGTTTAGAATTATTCATGTATGTATCTTCCATTATAGTATAATACTTTTAACATACTTTATAGCTTTTTTTGGAACTTGACATCTGGTCATTGTATTGCGTTGAAAACCGTGTGGAAGTTTTTCAGAATATCTATTTATGTAGAGAAAATATAAGTTTAATGAAACAGATTATGTATATATAATGGACCATTCTTAAAGTAATTTAATCATAAAAATGGTGCCACTTTACAATGAAGTTTTATACATTAACATTAGTCAAGAAATAACAATAAACCGTATTTATATTGTAATGTTAATTTCTACATGTGCATTTGTAACATTTCAAGATGTATAAATAATAAATAGTTTTTATTTTTATAATACATTTCATTATTTATAAGCAAATAAATAATATATTCAAAGTTTAAAAAAATAATTAGGCATTATAATTCACTTGTATAAATACAAAATAAATAAAATAATATATTATTTATTTGTTATAATATTTCATATTTTTATTTATAATTAAATAAAAAATAATAATATATTTAAGAAATGAAATAATTTTATGAAATTATACAAAATAATTGTTAAAAAGTAACTTACATTGTTATTGTGGACGAACATGAATTAAAAATTAACAAAAGCATCTTTTAAATTGTAAAAATACTGGTGAAAAAAAACTTTCATTGTTAGGATACCTAATGCATAACTAATATGAAATATATTGAACTTTAATGTAAATTATTACCGTAATAATATTAAATTTAGCTTTATGTATCTATATACAGGTCCTTCTCAGAAAATTAGCATATTGAGTAATGAAACAGGCTGGGAGTTTTTAAAAGCCTCAGGAATCTTTTGCAGGTGTTTAGAGTTAATTAGTTGATTCATATGATTAGGTTAATAGCTCGTTTAGAGAACCTTTTCATGATATGCTAATTTTTTGAGACAGGAATTTGGGGGTTTTCATGAGCTGTATGCCAAAATCATCAGTATTAAAACAATAAAAGAGCTGAAATATTTCAGTTGGTGTGCAATGAATCTAAAATATATGAAAGTTTAATTTTTATCATTACATTATGGAAAATAATGAACTTTATCACAATATGCAAATTTTTTGAGAAGGACCTGTACATCTTAAGACAATGTGAAGAATGATTTGCAAAGATATAAAATTCAGTATTCACATACATCTTTGGGGTTATGTTATAAATTCCAGAAAAAGGACCCAGAAAGTGTTTTCAGAAACTAATCATTACATCCTGATACTCTGGAAATTGTGTGAATTATTCCTTTAAAGGAAATGCTGGAATAGCTCATATCTCACTTGGATGCAGGGAACTCGATGTGTTTAGCAGGATTTCATTGGTTCTAAATGTCGAATGTGTGATGTGAATGTGATGCAGGTCTTGGTCACTTCAGAGAGAGGTGAGGACCAAACAGACAGCGGGTGAGCAGGGCATCTCGCCTCTGGTAATGAAAGCAAGGGATTCTGGGATGGATTGTGCACCGAGGGGTGGAAAGAGAAAGATGGGGAGATATGTTATGATTGACAGGGAGAGAAAGAGAAAGTGGGCTTGATTCAGAATGATTCCTGCTGTTCTGCCTGCTGCACGTCCTCAGCCTGTCATATGTGCACGTGTTGAGGAGGATGTTGAATTCATGAAGCCGTAGCCATTCACCCAGCACTTGCGTTCACGTTACTCATCGTGTGTGTGTGTAGTGCGGGGGCTCCTGTGTTCAAACAGGAGATTTTCTCCCACTGTTCTCTTTCCATTAAAAACCAACTCCCACAGCTCAACGAGTGCCACGCGCAGTCGACCGAGGACGGCCAAGCGCTCCGTGTCTCTAGACTGCGAGAGTTTGACTCGTTTTAGAAAAGTGTGAATCTAATCTCATGTTGACGTTTAACAATCAGCATAAAATGTGTTGCTCATTGAAGCTAATTCTGCCCTCTTAGAGAAGAACAGACCATCTAACTGATTTGTAAAAAACTTCAGGTAACACTTTAAGTAAAGGGATATAGCTCACTCAAAACTGAACATTTTGTTCCAAACCCGTAAGACTTTCATTTAACTTCAGAACACAAAAAGATCTTTTTAATGAAATCTAAGATCTTTCTGTCTCTCCATTGACACAACTACCACTTTGAAGCCTCAAAAAGTTCATAATGAGATTGTAAAACTATAATAGCCTACGTATGAATCAAGCGGTTTAGTACACATTTTCTGAGGAGACACGATCGCTTTATATGATGAACAGATTGAATTTAGGCTATTATTTTTGGGTGACATCCCTTTAAAGTCGTATGTTATAATGCATTATAATATGTGAAGATTCCTTGTTACCTCTGAATATGGTCGTTTATCATGCGTTTTAATGTATTATTCATTCTAAAGGAGTAACATAAGTATTATAATGTATAATGACTGAGGCTACAATTATTCATGAGGCCATAAAATGCTTTTTAAGGCATATTTTGTTTATGGCATAATTTATGCATTAAAATACTTTTGGTGAAGTGTTACCGAATGCTAGTTAGGAGTAAAGTCCAGGCTGGCCTGGAATAAATGCCACATTCAAAATATTGCACGACAGTCATTGTATACAGAAAAATAGTGGAAAATTGGTGTAGACTGTGATCAAAGTTTCTGTCTGATCAAAATTAATGTGTACTTTAAATTAAGTCAGTTCACTTTGCGGCCATATTATTAACATCATATTATTAACATATATAAGGTTATAATTCAACCTTATATATGAACAGCTTCTGTAATTGAATGAGTAAAGTCTGAAATCTGTGTTAACCAAAATTGTTTTAATAATTTAAGGAATAAATTCTGCTAATGGTACCATAAATTGTGTTTCTTTCAATGAAATCAAGCCAAAAACTGTACAAGCTCGTCCAACTAATTTACTCTACCGTCCAAAAGTTTGAGGTCGGTCAATTTAACTCGATAGCTTTATATGATGAACAGATTTAATTAAGGCTTTTATTCACATATAAACAATGATCAGTGAACATAAACAGAAGCTGCTTAAACGAACCTGAACCTGCTTGACGCTTGAGAACAAACTTCACTGGTTCTTGCTGAAGCTCAAACGTGATGCGTAACACGAGAATGAAACTCACTGGTTCTTGCTGAAGCTCAAACGTGATGCGTAACACGAGAATTAACCTCATTGGTTCTTGCTGAAGCTCAAACGTGATGCGTAACACGAGAATGAACCTCATTGGTTCTTGCTGAAGCTCAAACGTGATGCGTAACACGAGAATAAACCTCATTGGTTCTTGCTGAAGCTCAAACGTGATGCGTAACACGAGAATTAACCTCATTGGTTCTTGCTGAAGCTCAAACGTGATGCGTAACACGAGAATAAACCTCATTGGTTCTTGCTGAAGCTCAAACGTGATGCGTAACACGAGAATGAACCTCATTGGTTCTTGCTGAAGCTCAAACGTGATGCGTAACACGAGAATTAACCTCATTGGTTCTTGCTGAAGCTCAAACGTGATGCGTAACACGAGAATGAACCTCATTGGTTCTTGCTGAAGCTCAAACGTGATGCGTAACACGAGAATGAGCCTCATTGGTTCTTGCTGAAGCTCAAACGTGATGCGTAACACGAGAATGAACCTCATTGGTTCTTGCTGAAGCTCAAACGTGATGCGTAACACGAGAATGAACCTCATTGGTTCTTGCTGAAGCTCAAACGTGATGCGTAACACGAGAATGAACCTCATTGGTTCTTGCTGAAGCTCAAACATGATGCGTAACACGAGAATGAACCTCATTGGTTTTGCTGAAGCTCAAACGTGATGCGTAACACGAGAATGAACCTCATTGGTTCTTGCTGAAGCTCAAACGTGCTGCGTAACACGAGAATGAACCTCATTGGTTCTTGCTGAAGCTCAAACGTGCTGCGTAACACGAGAATGAACCTCATTGGTTCTTGCTGAAGCTCAAACGTGATGCGTAACACGAGAATGAACCTCATTGGTTCTTGCTGAAGCTCAAACATGATGCGTAACACGAGAATGAACCTCATTGGTTTTGCTGAAGCTCAAACGTGATGCGTAACACGAGAATGAGCCTCATTGGTTCGAACTTCCGTTTACCACAACTGATGTGTATATGTGAATAAAAGTCTAAATTAAATCTGTTCAGCATATAAAGCTATCGTGTCTCTTCAGAAAATTTGGACTAAACTGCTCAATTCATATGGATTAGTTTTATGATCTCTTTATGATCTTTTTGAAGCGTCAAAGTGGTAGTTGCATAGCTGTCAATGGAGGGACAGAAATCTGTCAGATTTCATCAAAAAGATCTTCATTTGTGTTCTGAAGATGAAACAAAGTCTTATGGGTTTGGTACGACATTTGGTAATTAATGACAGAATTTTCATTTTTGGGAAAGTTCTTTTTGTCTAATTTTCCAGGTAAAATGCTTCACTTGAGAAACAATGATGCATAAGATATCAAGACTTATTTACTGTATATTTATTTATGTATTTATAGATTGTGTTTTGAATATAAGTGCATGCAATGCCAATTGTTTTTTAATATTTGTTTTAAGTATAAACAAGTTAAAAACAAATGAAAAAATCTGCCAGTGCAGTAATCAAACTAGACTTGGATTCAAGATACAAGACAATATCTTATCAGCTTTTCAACCAAATGCATTTTTTTTATGAAAACTCAGATGGTGCCAGCCATTTTTGTGTGACCAGGCGGACTGTGAACAGATCGTGTTGTTCTTGGACACGCCGTCTGAGATTGAATCTAGATTCTGGCTTGCCCTTCGAGACAGTTTTTTTTTTTGGGGGGGGGGGGGGGGGATCGGCGTATGAAATGACTCGAGTGTGCCGGCGCTGTACAGTATACGATGCCCTTTTTGAAGTGCGTAGGCTAGTGTATGTTCTGCCGCAGGCTTACCCACGCTGCCTCCTGTGTGTCATCAGTGAATGAAAGGCCCTCGTCTCGTTGGAAACTTGTGAGGGAAGAGCGCGTCAGATCTCCGGCAAGCTCTGGCATCAATTATACAACTGACACCAGCGTGGAGCGTCTCTCTCTCAGTCTCTCCCCATAGCACACGTAGCTTACGAGACCGTAATGAGTCATCCGTCTTAATTAACAAATGAATGGTAGAACATCAGGAGCGACTGTCACGCTTGTTTACGCGCCATCTTGCCCTGCTGAGTTTCGCCTTTGTGTCAAAGCAAACATGCGATATTGCCGACTCAGAACTCCTGTCACCCAATTAGCTTTGAATGATCGTAGCGGGAAAAACGCATAACGGTGGCGAATACACCGGGGATGAGTCGAACAAAGAAGTGTCTCTCTCTCGCGCGCGCTCTCGTTCGGTCCCTCTCTTGTTTCCTCTTCAAGGGTCCCCTCAGGGTTCCCACGTTGCTTTTCAAATGAATAGCCTGCCCCGATAAGGGCTATTTGTTTGTTTGCTGTGGTTTCCTAATGTGTGCCTGTCTATTCAATATCCATTAGAGGCCGGCATGAGGCGCTTGGCATCCAAATGCAAAGTGACAAAAACACCTTGATGTGGAGTTTGTTTTCTCTCTTCCGGCCGCCGCTTCCTTTTGTTTGGGACGGAGACAAGCGTCCGTCTTTGTTAAGGTGGCTAATTGCTTCTCTAGTGGCGCGGCTGTAGCTTTAGCTGTCTGGCGGCTGATAAAGTATTGATTGTCTGTCTATGAGGAGGGGAAGAGTGTGGAGGGGGATAGAAAAGGAATTAGGTTCTTTGCACCTGCTTTTACCTGTGGCACAAAAGCGGTCCGAGTTCAGTTGAGAAAGGACAAAGCGTTGACCATTAGCTAGCTTGTAGGCCATAGTTTTATAACAATGCCATGTTGTGGGAACTATTTACTCCTCCACAGCCGTAGAAAGAGCTGCATTGTGTCTGGAGAGGAAATTAAACGCTAATAAGCTCTTCAAGCCTGAAACTTTTGCCTTTGCCTCGGCTGCTGAAATTGCATTGGGTGTAGAGATAATACCTTTTGACCTGAAAGAACGATTGATTTCAGATTCATCTGAGAAAGCATCGAGAAGGCACGCCAAAGCAGTTAATGAGGTGCTTATTTTAGATTTGTGCAGAAAACAAACAAAAAAACAGTTTAAACCAAAACTACGTTTACACAGCTACCTTTTCTTCTTTTTAGTGTTTCTGTCAAACCGATTCACAGTGATTTTTTTGGGAGTAAAACTGGGTGGCATAAATAATATACCATAAATGCAAAATTTAAAACAATTTGTAAATCTTATTTGAAAACAGTGATATGTAGCATTATTTAAAAAGATTTTTGGATTTTTAAAGAAAATGTGATTGGTGCTTGCTCATGGAAAATCATGCTACAAGGTAAAAATAGTTATGAATATTTATAATACATTATTATTATTATTCATTATTATTAACATCCTAAAACCTCTTAACTTAACAATTTTTAGTGCTGTCAAATCGATTAATTGCATCTAACATAAAAGTCTTTATTAACGTAATATATATATATATATATATATATATATATATATATATATATATATATATATATATGTGTGTATTTTATTTATATATATAATGAATATTATATATGTCTCTAAATACTGTATACACTATACACACACACATATATATTTATACATATGTGTGTGTGTATGTATATGTATGTATACAGTACACAGACACGCACACACACACACACACACACATATATATAAATATAATAATATATATACACACATATATATTACCGGTATGTAAACAAAAACTTTTGTGTTATATGCGATTAATCGCGATTAATCGATTTGAGAGCACTGATATAAATGTTTTTTATTATTATTAAATACTAATTTTATTACAAACCTGTTGAAAATGAACAGCCAGTTAGAATAACGCTAATTTAAGTTTTGCATGCTTAATTTTGAAACGGACATCACAATGATAACATGCAGGTTCAGTAAGTGAGTCAGATATTGATTCAATAACTGATCTGACTGATATAGTGAAGGATTTGTCAGACTGAATTAAAGCAACTGATTGACAAGATCCATTCGGTTCATAGGAATAATTTTTTGAAAGTTTTCTTGCCATTATTTTACAGTTCAAGTCTTTTTATCTCATAAATTCAGGCTACAAGCTCACGATGGCAGAGATGCTGAATCAATTACTTCATACTGAAGATAAGGAGTAAGACAGCAGAATACAGTAGCATGTTTACAAAACTCTTTTCGTAAGTATGAGCAAACAATAGCAAATCTTGTTTTAGCAAACACCGCTAACTAAAGACAGCATAAGACTTCTAATAACTCTTTTTAGTGATGAATTGGTTTTTTGAACTGATTGATTGAAACAAATGAACCGCTTCGCTAAAAAGCATTGGACTTCCCATGCAGTGCTGATGTCAAATACCAGTGACATGATTAACATCTAGTTTGGACCGGCAGCCTTTTAGCCTGTGTGCTTCACTGCAGCCCATTTGCTTCATCTCCACTTCGTTAGATCTGTAGATGGCCCCAGAACCCAAAATATCAGCCTGGAATATTAAAGGAAAAGAGAAAGAGCCGTAGAGACTAGGTTTTTACATTATCTGAATGAAAATGGGGGTGGTGACAGAGTGTTTTAGGTGGTCAGGGCATTACTATATGGTTGCTAAGATATTTTGAGTGATTTTTTAGCATGTTGCTATGTGATTGCTAAGGTGTTCTGATTGGTTGCTTGTCTTATCAAGTACCACTAATCTTACGATCTTAAAAGTAAGAACAAAGCGACGAGACTGAACCTTCCCACCATCCTCAGACTCCTCTCAAGCGATGTGATTGTATGCATGGCTTTATGTTTTGTTTATGCGCTGGTGTTTGGGTCAGTCAGAGTTAGTGTTTGTGAGGCTGACATTAAGCGACGGGAAGGACCGCTCGCCAAGAGAAGCGATTGTTTGTTTGAGATCAGTAGCGGTCAGTGGCATTTGTCTAAGCTGTGAGTCAAGGAACAGCGTGACGTTGGTGTTGCCACGGGGATGAAATGACCTTACAGAACCCATAGATCAAGAGTAATAGGAGACGCCGGTGTCAGTACAACGTTATAAACTTCCTAAAAGAGCAACTTGTTTCAGCTCAAACGTCATTGCACGGCTTTATTAGTAGGGCAAAGAACTACAGAAGCCTGCAAGGTAAGTCAAGAAACGGGTGTCAAGACTCAATATTAAGGTGTATATACTCCAATATATATATATATATATACATACACACACACACACACAATTTATATATACAAAAAGCTATAACAAAGTAAAAACAAAGTTTGTAAATATATTTATATATATATATAAATTGTTTTTTGTTTTTTTTATATATACAGCATTTTCCAGCTGATAACTTTACCTTTATGACATTTGAAAATGTTTAACATTTCATAAATATACATGCATTATAACACACAAACATGATCATTGGATGAAGGATGAAGCGGCAAACACCGCTAGCTAAAGACAGCATATATATATATATGAAATCGAACAATTGCAATTATTTGCATCTAACCTAAAAGTTTGTAAATACACACACACATATATTTTTACAAACTTTTATGTTAGATGCAATTAATTGCGATTTATCAATTTGACAACAATATATATATATATATATATATATATATATATATATATATATATATATATATATATATATATATATATATATATATATATATGTGTGTGTGTGTGTATGTACAGTGTGTGTAAGCATGAATATGTTCATTGTTAGTGTTGTATACATACATCATATAATATTACCAAAGCTGCAAATGGTCAAATTGGATTAACATAAATGTTTGTAAATATACAAACTGTCAATAGAGTCTTTTTTTGTCCTTGTTAAACTGCTTCTCTGTTTTTTTAAACACAACACTCTCTCTTTATGTGAATGTGAGGGGACTTGGTTGTATAATGTGATTGTCATTCTCATAAACAACCAAATTCTGTCTGATGGTAAAAAGATGAAAACTGGACTGATGTTCTTCCATTGCAATATGTAAACCTCAGTTTCGTAATGAAAGAGACTGTATTATTAGCTTATGCATGTAAAGCTTTGACAGCATTTATATATATATATATATATATACACGCATATGTTCGGGACCATCTGATCTTTCAGTTTCAGTGTTTCTATACACCGCCCTCTCTAACGCACACACATTCCAACCCCCCCCCTCCCCCCCCCCCCCCCCGAAAAGTAACGTCCCCAGTTAGAATCCCATCAGAGAAAAAGGGCAAGAAGGTCAATATTTACAGCGTCAAGCCCAGATTGCAATTACCTTCATGGAGCCCAGGCGGCGAGGAGAGAGGAGGCGGTCGCAGAGCAGTTTAGGATGAGCCGTGATGCGATACACCCCCTCTACACCCCCCCCCAAACCCCAGATTCCTTCCCTTCTGATTGCGGTGCACCTCAGCCACCAGTGTGGCTAACACTTGTAGAAATTACCTGACAGAACCAATTTAATGTTATTACCCAGCCACGTGCATCCAGCTGTCTCAGAGAGAAGCGTTCGTTGAGATATTGGAGCAGAGCCTCCCCCTCCCCACCCTCCCCAATTTATTTCTCACAAATGAAAATGAATTATGCATTTTCCAGTGTCACTCTGGCACATAAATGCCGAGAACACATTCGGCTGCTTCTATTACTTGCGAAGGCAATATGAGGCAGATACTTGTTGAGATGACACTGTTTAAAACTATAAACTTACGACCAAGTTTTGTGAGCACAAGGCAGAGGTCATTCTTCACAGGTTTTGGGTTGCACTTTACATTATACGGTTTAATTGTCGTTCAATTGGTTCAATTTGATATTTAATATATAATATTTAATATATTTTTTTATATATCATCTAAAAATCTGGGGAAAGTCATATGCTTGATTTTGTAATCTAAATTGCATCTGCATGTTTATGCAGTCAAATGTGTTTTTAGATGTGTCAATTATTAGAGTGTCAGTTATTACAGAGGCAATTGATATGCTCACAAAAGTCACATAAACAGTGCAAAGTTTGAGTGACAGATGCATTTTAAAGCAGGAGTGAATACTCCTAAATTGCTGTTTTATCCAAAGCGACATAGATTAATTTGCATTGCATCAGTGCATGCATTCCCTGGTCATTGAACTCATAACCTTGGCATTGCTTTTCTATTTGAGCTACAGGAATGTTATTGGCTGTATTATGTTTAAGTTTGCTATTAAAATCACCTTCCAGAAGAATAACAAAGGTGTAGCTTGGCTACATTAATGCCTCCACATTTTCAGTTCTCTCACACGTCGCTCATTAGAAGTGGCAAAGCTTCATCGGCCTCATCAATACAAGCCTGGTATTCTCGCATGAATGCGTTACGTCTATAACCGTCGTCTCCCTGTTGCAAACGGCCGTCCTTCCTGTGTGTGACAAGGTCGCCTCACATCTGCCAACTTAAGAAGTCTCCTCACATTCACGCTAATCCTTAGCATTTGAGCTGGCAATACAAACAAATTTAACTCCGCCTGTAAGACAGGCTTTTGTAATACCCAGCGGATTGTTTAGTATTCTAGCCATCATCCATCACTGCATCCCTATTCCCTACGCTGTCCTTTCTGTACAATACTGTAAGGAAGCGGGAAAGACTAGCATGCAAACCGCACACATGAACACAGAAAAATAATGTGGCCTTTCTTTTCCAGACGCTGAATCGGGATGCTTGGAAAGCTTTTATCTCCCGCTAAGCTTCATGGGACGCCTGCGAACCATCGTGATAAGAGGACCGTGAGATGGGTCCTGTGTGTGCTCTGGCAGTAAGTAGCTATTAGGGCGATGACATTTTAGTGGGGTCTTATTGACCGTGACATGCACATGGATGAGTTTGGCTAATGGGTGTCAGGCCCACGTTTGGGCACCCCACACCCCGAGGGCTGTCTAACAAAAATAATAGCCCATAATAGCCTGCTAAATCATCTCATTTTACATTGCTCTTTATTTTCAGCACTGGACGTACACATATTTGGATTGGAAAGTACTTAAGACGTCAGGATGCTCCGGATACCCTCAACAGAATTTGGACGTTTCTCCCTGTCACTGGTGAACCATGTTGACAATTTTTAAGGGTTGTGCACCATTCTGAATTGAACTGAGGATGCCATCCAAGTTAAACTGAATTTGAATTAAGGTAGCAAACAGGATGCACTATTGCAATTAAAATTTTAATGCAAAAATATAAAAAATGATTGAAATTCAAAGAAATTCATATTCATTTTTAACTAGATAAGCAATCACGACAAACTCTAAATGGTGACTTGACAAAACCTTGTTTGAAAGTTGTGAAAAATGTACAATTTACAAGTCTGAATGTTCATAGGCATTACAGACAGACAGATGATAGATAGATAGATAGATAGATAGATAGATAGATAGATACATGTTAGATTAGATGTTTTAATATTATTCATTTTGTATTGAATATTTGTTTTTTGTTTATAAATTTGATGAAATATTTATTAAATATTTAATTTAATATTTATATTTTAATACTTTAATAAATACATTAAAGTTATATATGTGTGTGTGTGTGTGTGTGTGTGTGTGTGTGTGTGTGTGTGTGTGTGTGTGTGTGTGTGTGTATGTATGCATGTATGTGCATCTACTGACACAGTATATTTAATATTTTATGTATTTTATGTTTATATTCTTATATTCTAATATTTATATATTTAATATTTCAATTTTAATATTTTCTTAATTATTATTTAATTCATTTTTATAGGCCAGGTTGGAAGAACACTTAATTTCCCAGAATGCAAGAACTTCAAGAAGAATGTTGAGCTTCTTAGAATTACAATTCAGTAAAATTCAATTCAAATTCCAGCTTCTCGTCGGTTGTGGCCAATTCAATTCAAATCCACACTCATAAATTCAAAAGAAGACAATTCTTCAATTCTAAATTTTGCTCCACCACGGCAGAGGTGTCGTATCTTATTGCAGAGGTTGAGGCCAGAGGGATATTGGTGACAGGAAAGACTCGGTCACGGGCACTTTCCCTCCACGTGGCACCGGGAACGGGTTGCCTTGAGTAGTGGCAGTGCCACAGGCTATCGGAGTGTGAAATCGCACGGCGGTTATCCCATTACGCTTCATTTATCAACGCACCGCACCATCCCTCACTTTTGACAAGTTTCTTAACCGTTGGAAAACAGTCAGGGGGCATGAGGAGGGGGGAGATGGCTCGAGCACGGAGGGGGCAGGGACAGAAAGTTGTTGTGCCGCATCTGGAATGGGATTCTAATAAAGCCAGGCGCTGCCATGGAAACAGGAGGAGATCCACCCCACATCCTCTGAGCAGGGAGAGACCCCAAGGAGATTCTCTCTCTCGCTCCGTCTTCGAGCGTGGCAAATGGCCCAGTGCCTCCGACCCATACAGAAGCAGGCGCCTTGCCAGCCAAAAGGGGCCAGATAAGGGTGCGTAAAATTAGCTGTGGCTTCCAGAAAAAGAGGGGGAAATGTGCAACCTAGTCCCCCATGAAAGGAATTTTACACAGAAGCCTCTATCGCATTTTCCCGCTTCGCTCACCATGACTGCCAGTCCTGCAGTCAGACGTGGAAAAGACGAGTACAAAGGGCGAGCAGACAATCGACGCTCGACCGTGTCTGCTGCGGGTGCAGGAAGCAGCTTGCATTATGGGATTGGGTGGCACCAGTTCCAGCCTCCTTTTCCCAGTTTGCTGCATTTAAAAAGGTGGCACCTGCACCTGCCTGTATCCTTAACGGATTACTGGCCGATTTGCTTGGTTAACTCGTGCACCCAGCTGCATTCACAAAGCGCATCTTCTAAAGGAAGCTCTGCTACCCAGAGTTCTCCTCTTCTGTTTCTCGCTGCCGCCTTTCAAGTGACACCAGACTGATGAAAGTGGAAGAAAAAAAGAAGACAGCGGTGGCGGGGAGAGAGAAAAGGAGTTGCAAAATGAAAGAGTTGACTTGTTTCCCTTGAGGGGGGTTTCCCTCAGCCGGCGTGTGAAGTGATGCCCTCAGTGATTCATGGGAAATTTACACATCGAGTGTGAAATGCCCCTTGGCTCGCATTAAAGATTGGGTTTTAATATCTGACTAATACAAAGCCTTAATAAGATCCCTTTTTCTGCCCCCTTTCCTGCTTTCCATAGGTTTATTAGGGAATTGATGAAAGAAGCAGCTGGCAAATGTCTGGCTTCTTATTTATTCACAAATGGATTTGAAAATTGCCTGTATGCAAATGGCTTCGTAAAGCAAAGCTTAATTCCTCTTCCGAGAAAATGCAGGGATGCTTCCGAATAGCCCTCATCTGACGCAACCGATGGTGTACTTCAAAAAATAATTGTTTACCTCTGACGGATCTTCTCAGAAAGCCTGATTAAAGCAAAGAATATTCTGTATGTCTCCATTCCAGCATCCAATTCAGGATGGCCCCTCTTTGTTCTCACAGTGAAGTTGTACTCAGGTCAGTGGAAACCACATGGGCCTCTGTCCCGTGTTCAGCTATACAGGTCTCGTTGTTTTGAAAACTTCATACTCTTTTACTTGCAACAAACTTCCTGCCTTGTTTTCGCTCCTCGGCGAACAGCTTTGGAGAAAGTCGGACTGATGGAGGAAGAAAGTGGTTGATTAGATCTGCCTCCTGCTGAGCTTTGATAATTCATAGCAAGGGGAGCGCAACAGGAAGTTTTTTAATATTCAAATACATTCTGCCAAATTCTAAAAGCATAGACGACAGATAACAGCCTGACTTTGCTGAGAGCAGTGGGGCTCTTTTAGTCCAGATGTTGCAGAAGTTATAATTATCATTTCTTATCATTATCAATTATCTTTTTGTGCCCCACTTAACACTTTTAAAACCATTCCTACATCTTTCATGCATTACTTTTACATTTATTCATTTAGTAGACGCTTTTATCCAAAGCCACTTACAAACTGTAGGACAACAATATGCAAGTGCTATGACCCTTCTCAGTTTATTAATAATAATAATAATAATAATTCGTTACATTTATATAGCGCTTTTCTGGGACCTCAAAGCGCTTTACATAGGAGGGAGAATCTCCTCAACCACCACCTATGTGCAGCATCCACCTGGATGATGCGACGGCAGCCATATTGCGCCAGAACGCCCACCACACACCAGCTTACTGGTGGAGAGGAGACAGAGTGATGAAGCCAATCAGAATGTATGGGGATGATTAGGAGGCCATGATGGACAGTGGCCAAGGGGCAAATTTGGCCAGGATGCCGGGGTTACACCCCTACTCTTTATCGAAGGACATTCTGGGATTTTTTTGTGACCACAGAGAGTCAGGACCTCAGTTTAACGTCTCATCCGAAGGACGGTGCTTTTTGACAGTATAGTGTCCCCGTCACTATACTGGGGCGTTAGGACTCACACAGACCACAGGGTGAGCACCCCCTGCTGGCTTCACTAACACCTCTTCCAGCAGCAACCTGGTTTTCTCAGGAGGTCTCCCATCCAGGTACTAACCAGGCTCAGCCTTGCTTAGCTTCAGTGGGCAACCAGTCTTGGGCTACAGGGTGATATGGCAGGGTGATATGGCTTCTAATCTAACATAATACATGTAATTTAAAAAAGAAAATGTATAAATAGAATAGAAGAGAAGAGAAAGTGTTAGTATTACTGGATCAAGTGCTGCCGAAAAAGATGCGTCTTCAGCCTTTTCTTGAAAATGGCTACGGACTCAGCAGCTCTGGTTGAGTTAGGCAGATCATACCTCCAGCAGGGAACAGTTCAGGTAAAGGTCCGGAAAGAGATTTTGTGCCTCTGTGAGATGGCACCACAAGACGACGTTCGCTTGCAGAGCGCAAGTTTCTGGATGGCACATAAGTTTGAAGTAATGTTAAATAATTCAATTCAAATTTCAATTCAAATTTATTTGTATAGCGCTTTTCACAATACATATTGTTTCAAAGCAGCTTTACAGAAAGTGCATTTCAGAAATGTACGTAAAAAATACAGTTAGTTAATCATCATGTATTAATTTATGGCATAACATATCGCCGGCGTTGAGTCGTCTCTTCACAGGCGTCGAGTCGTCTCATCGCAGGTGTTGGGGACTCTGAAGTCTCCGTGAGAGGCTGGATACAGACTGTAGCTGAAGAACGCTATTTACCTCGGGATTAGCGTCCCGAGATAACAGCAGAAAAGCAGATGGGAAATAATTAGCGTAGCTGCTGTTCATAATATTAATGCATTCGATCTGATTCAACAGTAGTATAAGAGGCAAGCATTATGTGAATGCTTGGCTGAAGAGATGCGTCTTTAATCTAGTTTTGAACTGGGAGAGCGAGTCTGAGCAACGAACAGTATCAGGAAGGCTATTCCAGAGTTTAGGAGCGAAATGCGAGAACGCCCTCCCTCCTTTAGTGGATCTGGATATCCTAGGAATGACCAGAAGCCTCGAATTTAGGGATCTTAAAGAACGCGATGGATTGTAGGGCGATAGAAGGTCCATTAAATATACAGGAGCTAGACCATTTAGGGCTTTATAGGTCAGTAATAGTACTTTGTAATTGATACGGAACTTAATAGGTAACCAGTGCAGAGATGATAAAATTGGTGTTATATGATCATATTTTCTTGACCTAGTAAGAACTCTAGCAGCTGCATTTTGCACTAACTGTAGCTTGTTTATTGAGGATGTAGGACAACCAGCTAATAAAGCGTTACAGTAATCTAGTCTTGAGGTCATGAATGCATGAACTAACTTTTCTGCATCAGAAACAGATAGCATGTTACGTAGCTTAGCAATATTTCTAAGGTGGAAGAAGGCTGTTCTTGTAACATATGAAATATGATTTTCGAAAGACAAGTTGCGGTCTAGTATAACACCCAGGTCTTTTACTGTAGTGGATAAAGTAACTGGACATCCTTCTAAATTAAAGTTGTATTGTACGAGGTTTTGTGGGTAGTTTTTTGGACCAATAAGTAATACCTCCGTTTTATCTGAATTTAATAGCAGGAAATTACACGTCATCCAGCATTTTATATCTTTAAGACACTCTGTCAATTTAGATAAGTTAGTGTTTTCATCTGGTCGTGATGAAATATATAATTGAGTGTCATCAGCATAACAGTGGAAATTAATTCCATGTTTTCTTATAATATTACCCAGTGGCAGCATATATATTGAAAATAGCAGAGGGCCTAACACCGATCCTTGCGCCACTCCATAGTCTACTGACGTTATCTTCGATTTTTCACCATTTAAACAGACAAAATGGTAACGGTCTGATAAGTACGATCTAAACCAGCTTAATGCCTGTCCCTGAACACCAGTGTAGTTTTGTAGTCGATCCAAGAGTATTTTATGATCTATAGTGTCGAACGCAGCGCTAAGATCGAGTAGAACTAGTATTGAGATACAGCCTTGGTCAGAAGCTAAGAGTAAATCATTTGTAATTTTAACTAGCGCAGTTTCTGTGCTATGATGCGGTCTGAATCCTGACTGAAATTTTTCATAGATATCATTTTCTTGCAAGAAAGAGCACAATTGAGCGGACACAATTTTTTCTAGTATTTTAGATATAAATGGAAGATTTGAAATGGGTCTGTAATTTGCTAAGTTATTTTGATCTAGTTGCGGTTTCTTAATAATAGGTTTTATTACTGCCAGCTTAAATATTTTTGGAACATGACCTAAAGATAAAGACGAGTTAATAATATTGAGAAGAGGCTCTTCCACTACAGGTAACACTTCTTTCAGTAGTTTAGTGGGTATTGGGTCTAATAAACATGTTGTTGGTTTCGCTGCAAAGATAAGTTTATTTAGCTCTTCCTGTCCTATAGTTGTAAAGCGGTGTAGTTGTTCTTGAGGGGCGATAATTGTGGCTGAATCATAAGACACCATAGAGGATTGTACATTTACAATTGTATTTCGGATGCTTTCTATTTTCTCATTGAAGTAATTCATAAAATCATTACAACTATACTGTAACGGAATATTTTGCTCTGGTGATGTCTGTTTATTTGTTAGTCTAGCCACGGTGTTAAATAAAAACCTTGGATTATTTTGGTTATTTTCTATCAGTTTGCGGAGATGCTCAGCCCTGGCTGCTTTTAGAGCCTTTTTATAATGTGACATACTGTCTTTCCACGCGATTCTAAAGACCTCTAAATTAGTTTGTTTCCATTTACGCTCTAAGTTACGAGTTTCTCTCTTGATAACATGTGTAGTACTATTGTACCATGGTGCTTTAGTTTTCTCTCTAACCTTTTTTAATCTAATTGGTGCAACAATATCTAATGTACTAGAGAAAATGGTGCTCAAACTGCTAGTCATTTCCTCTAGTTCATCTGTTTGTTGGGGTTCACTGAGCAGCTGAGATAGATCAGGTAAGCTATTTGTGAATCTATCTATAGTGGTTGGAACGATTGTTCTGCCTGGTCGATAACGTGGCGCAACATGGCAAATTTCAGCAGTACGTAATATGCACGTTACCATACAATGATCAGTGAGATCGTCACTTTGCGCTATAATATCTATATCGGTTGGATTGGTTCCATATGATATAATTAAATCTAGTGTATGATTTAGACGATGAGTGGGACCACTGACGTTTTGCTTGACCCCAAATGAGTTTAATAAATCTGTAAACGCAGCCCCTAACGCATCATTTGTGTTATCTACGTGTATGTTAAAATCTCCAACAATTATTGCTTTATCGGCATTGACCAATAGATCTGAGAGAAAGTCTGAGAACTCTTTTAGGAAATCAGCATAGGGCCCTGGAGGTCTATATACGGTCGCTAAGGCTAGAGATAATAGGGATTTCTTTCTTACATCTAAGAGCGTAACATTTAGCACAAGTACTTCGAACGAATTAAACCTGTGACCTGTTTTCTGAGTAACATTTAGAATATTTCTATAGATTGTTGCAACACCGCCGCCACGACCGATCGGACGGGGCTCATGCTTATAACAGTATCCTGGTGGAGTAGACTCATTTAGACCGAAATAATCATTTGGTTTAAGCCAGGTTTCAGTAAGGCACAGAACATCGAAATTATTATCTGTGACCATTTCATTTACAATAACCGCCTTAGGTGTGAGCGATCTAATGTTTAGAAGACCTAGTTTTAGAAATTCTTTTTGTTCACTGAGATTTAGATTTTCTGGTTTAATTACAATAAGATTTTTCCTAGATCCTAAACTAGATTTATTGTTTGGCCTCACTAGACGAGGAATAGACACAGTTTCTATATAATGTTCTACACTACTTGTATCAATTAAGTTGGGACAGCAGAGATTGTGATTTGCACTTTGACTTACTAGTCAGATGGTGTGTAACGTCTTGGAGATGTTGTCCGACAGCACAGCCGCTCCGATTCTGCTGGGGTGCAGGCCATCAGCACGGTAGAGCCTAGGTCGCTCCCAGAACAGATTCCAATTATTTACAAAGAGCAGTTTCTGTTCATTACACCATGATATTAACCATTCATTTAGAGCAAATAGTCTACTGAACCTTTCTTGTCCTAGTCGGTACGTGGGAAGCGGTCCAGACACGATGATCGTTGCCTCAGGCGCTGTGCTGCGTACCGTCTCGATCAGGCTCCTGTAGTCCTTCTTCAGAACCTCCGTCTGCCGCAGCCGGATGTCGTTCGTTCCCACGTGCAGCACCACAGCTCCGACGCGCTCGTCACCGTTCAGGATCTCGGGAACATGTGCAGCGACATCTAGAACACGAGCACCAGGAAAGCAGTGAGTGCGCACATTACCCTTACCTGAGGTAGCGCGGACATGACGGACGATGGAACTGCCGATGATCACGGCGTCGTCACGTTCCGACTCGCGAAGAGGGGAGAAGCGGTTCCGGGTGGAGATCTCGAAGACCGGGAGCGGTGGAGAGGTTCTAGGTCTGGTCCTGGCTCGTGTCTTCCGCTGAGGGATCACCCAGGGTCCATGGCTTTGTGTCGGTGCCGGAGTGAATGAAGCCAGAGATGATCGCGTCCTCCTGGGCAGAGAAACGCACGGAGTAGACGAAGTCGGAGTCAAAAAGTTACTAACCACTGACTTGTGAGCATCGGCGCGTGATGTTTCAAGCGCTGATCGCCGATCTCGCAGCTCGGCTTGCCTCTCTAGCAGACCACGGATCTGCTTCTCCACGGACTCCAGCTCCAACAGCACCGAATGCAGCTCGAATGTGTCCTCACCTGCACTCAGAGGTAGCGTTAGACACACATCTGATATATTCGCCATTATAACAGATGAACAGTAAATTAGTAGTGATACTACCAATATCACTACTAATTTAGGACTGAAATCCTGGATATAACCCGTATCCTTTCAGTGAAACGGGTGTAAAATCCGACGGTCGATTGGCGCGAGGCCACGCGTGAAATGCTAGTGGGCTAAAAGGCTAGTAGCTGGGATTCGCAAAAAAAAGCAAATACCATTTGACTAGTAACCAAAAATCCAAATCACAGTCTCTACTGCACCAATTTAATTGATATTAATACTAGTGTAGAACATTGCATAGAAACTGTGTCTATTCCTCGTTTACTAAGATCAAATAATAAATCTACTGCGGGATCTAGAAAAAATCTAATTGTTATTAAAACAAAAAATTTCGCTATTAGTGAACAAAAACAATTTCTAAAGCTAGGTCTTCTAAACATTAGATCGCTCTCACCTAAGGCGGTTATTGTAAATGAAATGGTCACAGATAATAATTTCGATGTTCTGTGCCTTACTGAAACCTGGCTTAAACCAAATGATTATTTCGGTCTAAATGAGTCTACTCCGCCAGGATACTGTTATAAGCATGAGCCCCGTCTGATCGGTCGTGGCGGCAGTGTTGCAACAATCTACAGAGATATCCTTAATGTTACTCAGAAAACTCGTCATAGGTTTAATTCGTTTGAAGTGCTTGTGCTAAATGTTACGCTCTTAGATGTAAGAAAAAAATCCCTATTATCTCTAGCATTGGCTACCGTATATAGACCTCCAGGGCCTTACGCCAATTTCCTAAAAAAGTTTGCTGACTTTCTATCAGATCTTTTGGTCAACGTCGATAAAGCATTAATTGTTGGAGATTTTAACATACACGTAGATAATTTAAATGATGCGTTAGGGGCTGCGTTTACAGATTTATTAAACTCCTTCGGGGTCAAGCAAAACGTCACCGGACCAACTCATCGTCTTAATCATACACTCGATTTAATTATATCATATGGAACCGATCCAACCGATATAGATATCATTCCACAAAGTGATGATGTCACTGACCACTACTTGGTAACTTGCATATTACGCACTGCTGTAATATGTCATGCTGCGCCACGTTATCGACCAGGTAGAACAATTCGTCCATCCACCATAGATCATTTCTCCAATAGCTTATCTGATCTGTCTCAGCTGCTGCCTGAACCCAAACAAACAGATGAATTAGACGAACTAACTAGCACTATGAGCACCATTCTCTCTAGAACATTGGATATTGTTGCACCCATTAGATTAAATAAGGTCAGAGAAAAAAGTATAGCACCATGGTACAATAATACTACGTATGTTTTAAAGAGAGAAACCCGTAATTTAGGGCGTAAATGAAAAAAAGTAATTTAGAGGTCTTTAGAATCGCGTGGAAAGACAGTATGTCACTTTATAAAAAGGCACTTAAAACGGCCAGGGCTGAGCACCTCAGCAAATTAATAGAAAACAACCGAAATAATCCAAGGTTTTTATTTAATACCGTGGCTAGACTAACAAATAAACAGACGTCGTCTGAACAAAATACCTCGTTACAGTTTAGTAGTAATGATTTCATGAACTTCTTCACCGAGAAAATTGAAAGCATCAGAATCAAATCGTAAACGTTCGATCTTTGCTCGCGCCTTATAATTCGGCCGCAATTATCACCCCGCAAGAACAATTACAATGCTTTACAACCATAGAACAAAATTAGTTAAATAAACTTATCACTTCATCTAAAACAACAACATGTTTATTAGATCCTATACCAACTGAACTACTGAAAGAAGTGTTACCTATAGTGGAAGAGCCTCTTCTCAATATTATTAACTCATCTTTATCTTTAGATCATGTTCCAAGAACGTTCAAGCTGGCAGTTATAAAACCTCTTATTAAGAAACCACAATTAGATCCAAATAACCTAGCAAATTACAGACCCATTTCGAATCTTCCATTTATGTCAAAAATATTAGAAAAAGTTGTGTCCGCTCAACTCGGCTCTTTCTTGCAAGAAAACGACATCTATGAAAAGTTTCAGTCTGGATTCAGGCCACATCATAGCAATGGAACTGTGCTTGTTAGAATCACAAATGATTTACTTTTAGCTTCGGACCAAGGCTGTATCTCAGTACTAGTTTTACTTGATCTTAGTGCTGCGTTCGATACTATAGATCACACAATACTCTTAGATCGACTACAAAATTACACTGGTGTTCAAGGACAAGCATTAAGCTGGTTCAGGTCATATTTATCTGACCGCTACCAGTTCGTCTACTTAAATGGAGAAAAATCGATTATAACTTCGGCAAACTATGGAGTGCGGCAGGGATCTGTGTTAGGCGCTTTATTATTCTCAATATATATGCTGCCACTTGGTAATATTCTAAGGAAACATGGAATTAGTTTCCATTGTTATGCTGATGACACTCAAATATATATTTCATCACGGCCAGATGAATACGCTAAATTATCCAAATTGACAGATTGTGTTAAAGATATAAAAGATTGGATGACGCATAATTTTCTTTTATTAAATCCAGACAAGACAGAGGTAATACTTATCTGTTCTAAAAACCGTCCACAAAACCTTTCACAGCACGACTTTAACATAGTAGGATGCCCTGTTACTTTATCCGCTACAGTAAAAGACCTGGGTGTTACATTAGACTGCAACCTGTCTTTTGAAAAGCATATTTCATATGTTACAAAAACTGCCTTTTTCCACCTTAGAAACATTGCTAAGCTACGTAATATGCTATCAGTCTCTGATGCAGAAAAGTTAGTTCATGCATTCATGACCTCGAGACTAGATTACTGTAATGCTTTATTAGCTGGTTGTCCTGCATCTTCAATAAACAAGCTACAGTTAGTCCAAAATGCAGCCGCTAGAGTTCTTACTAGATCAAGAAAATATGATCATATAACACAGATTTTATCATCACTTCATTGGTTACCTATAAAGTTCCGTATTAAATACAAGGTATTGCTTTTGACTTATAAAGCTCTAAATGGTTTAGCTCCAGTCTATTTAACGGATCTTCTATCGCCTTACAATCCATCGCGCTCTTTAAGATCACTAAATTCGAGGCTTCTGGTCATTCCTAGGATATCCAGATCCACCAAAGGAGGCAGAGCATTTTCACATTTAGCTCCGAAGCTCTGGAATAGCCTTCCTGATATTGTTCGTAGCTCAGACTCGCTCTCCCAGTTTAAAACTAGACTGAAGACGCATCTATTTAGCCAGACATTCATATACATTTTTTATCTTACAGTTACTGTAAATTCGGCCTCTAGTTCATAAACGCCAGAGGAGAACTGGCCCCCGACTGAGCCTGGGTTCTCCCAAGGTTTTTTTTTCTCCATTGGGTCATCTGATGGGGTGTTAGGACACCATTAGGTCACTGGATGGAGTTTTTCGGTTCCTTGCCACTGTTGCCTTTGGCTTGCTCAGTTGGGGATATTCATATTAATTAACCAATCATACCATTGATCAGCTCTACCAAACTTGGATGTCTTTTTTCCAGTAATAAACAAACATTGTTAAGTTGTTTTGATTGATACTGTGAAGCAGCTTTGATACAATCTGTATTGTGAAAAGCGCTATATAAATATATTTGACTTGACTTGACTTAATGAGTTTTGGTAAAAGGGAGCAGAGCCATTGGTTGTTCTGTATGCAAATGTCAGTTATTTGAATTTGATGCGAGCGGCAACTGGCAACCAGTGCAGATTTGTGAGGAGAGGAGTGACGTGTGTCTCTTCGGCTCATTAAAGACCAGTCTGGCTGCAGCATTCTGGATCAGTTGCAGAGGTTTGACAGTGCAGGCTGGAAGACCAGCCAGGAGAGCATTACAATCGTCCAGTCTGTATTGCCTTTGGACTTCACTAAATCACTTATTTAATTTGTCAATTAACTGTTTATTGCGGTATATACATAAATCTCAGGATAATTCTATCGTTTTATTAATAACATGTCTACCACAATGTTATTTCCACCACATCTTAAGTGGAAATTACATTTTAAACATTTTATTTTTGGAATTAAATGCCGAACTCCTTCGTTTTTAGTCAATACTTATTTCATTGCTAGAATTTTGTAATGATAAGGTACAGTATAATAATATTATTCACACTTTCTGTGTAATTCGACACAATTACAGCTTGATGCACAGTAAAACTATTCAGTTTACAAGCTCTTCAAACTGAGGAACTCTTATTATTACTATTATTATTTATTTTAGAGAAATGAGAAATCTTTTTCACATTATAAATGTTAGAATATCTTAATTTATAATAATTTTTAACATTTTACATAAACAAAATTCTCGCACACCTAAAAGAAACTAATATAAACAATGAAGAAAAATCTAACTATACCCACTAATTATCACTAATTATACTGGAACTTTGATTTAAATGTTGGGCCTTTGCAAGCTATGTCAGTGAGCATGATTTTTCTTAACTTTTTATAAGATTTTAGTTTAATTTTAAAAGTCTGGGTCAGGGACAAATTAAGTAAAACAATAAAACCTAAAAAAAAAATGATAGCATGTGGCATGGTTTTAATGTGACTTTCACATAACAAAAAGAAAGTCGAAAGCTCTTAGTATTAATAAAAATCCATTCCTACGACATAAAAGTGCCTGTAGTTTAAGAAGCCCCAAGGGACGGCTAACATTAACATGCTATGCGGATATCTTGGTAATTCAGTTTCCTTCACAGTCCAAAGCAATGTTTATTTAACATATGGCGGGTCTAAAACACTCTCACTTTGTTCATGTTTGCAGGGCCACCAATGTGACCTTCCCTGAAACTCCAGCAGATGTGAGTTGGAAAACCGCTAGAACGTACGATCGCATTCATAGTCTACAATCTTTGTAGAGATGCTTAGTGAGAAAAATGACAAAGATGAAGTGAGTTAGAGACCCTGTTTAAGACAGTCGGTGGACTTTCAAGATCTCTGGCATGTATTTGACACGCTCAAAGGCCTCATCATTCCCCCTCACCGCGACTATGGCATCCAGCTGTAAAGTGGAGATGAAGTGTAGGATTACACCGATGCCTTTCATCAGCACGTAACCTAACAGCAGCCGCATGAAAGGGAATACAAGGTAGAGCGATGGCGTCTGGAGACACCGCTGGTTGGTTCTGAGTGCGTGGGACGGCTCTGTGATGTGTCCTTCCCAATAATCCTCAACTATAAACTTTGCTGAGGGCTCAGCCGATGGAGGTGGCAGCTCTAAACCTTGCCATCCCAAACCTTTTGTAATGCAGAGCCATTGATCGAGGCTGAGTTGGCGTGGAATAGGAAGAAGAGTGATCCTCCGGCAGCCCTTTGTTTACCACAAAGAGCGAGGTGTTGAGTCTTTGTAGGCGCTCTGTCACCTAATTTCCTTTTCATCAGCTCCTTGATGGCTTCGGCTGTTCGGTTGCTTGTACGTGGCGCGAAAAGTCAGAGCGGAAGACGACCAAGTTCCCAAATTATTCTGAGGACCGTGCCTTCAGCTTTGGATCGACTAACAAGAGTCAGCTGTAAGCAGTCGTACTGTCATGGTGCGTAGAAACTGGAGTGTATACCGTGTGATCATTCGCTGAATCCCGGTTTAATTAAATGGGGGTTAGGTGAAGGGTGTCGAGGCGCAGATAGTGTAGGTGTGGGAACTGGAAGTGTGTGCGTTCAACTTAATCGCTTCCTGTGGGAATCAAGTCGAAGTGATAGCCGTGGTCTCCGAATGACAGTTTTATTGCATTTATAATGTCTGTATACACAGCAGCGAGAGTCGGTGAAAGAGAGGGAGACAAAATCGTTGGCTGTCACTCTCCAATCCCCCTTTTCCCCTCCCCGTGCCTCTGGCCCCTCACTTCTGTCAATCATATTTGTGAAAAGGGCACTGGCTCTTAATACGGTGAATGACAATGATTTTTTTTTCATAATAATAACCTGGATCCTCGGGAGGAGCGGGCGAGGGCATCCCTTTATATTCTGACATTTAAGATAAGCAAACTTTCTCATAACGTCAACACGGATAACAAATACCCTAGAATAGCGCACAGTTGCCCTTTAGTGGGATTGCACGGCTAAGAGAGTTTGAAGTCGTCTAATTATGGCAAGTATAAGCATCGTGCTGGTCAAACTTCCTCTCAGTTTTTGCTGTGATTAATCTTAACTATAGCTGGTGAGTCATAGGTGCGCACAGAGACTCACGTGAAAACAGTCTGTACTCTTACAAAAAGGACAAACATCATGGTTCCAACAAGAGCAACGTGTTCTTGTCAGTGGTTGCTCTTTAGAGTTATAGCTCATGTAAGATTAATCTGTTCTAGACACAAGTTAGTCAATTTTGGGAGAATGGGATGAGAAATGTTTGAGCTCACGTTTGTATTTTCCCACATTGATTATTGCAATGCTTGCTGGGGTCTCTAAATCTACCCTAAATAAATTGCAGTATATGCTAAACTCAGCTGCAAGAACAGGACCAGGACAAGTGACCACATCACACCTACAGTACAGTATATATTCGAATCCTTGCACTAGCTCCCTGTCAGGTTTTGTGTACAATTCTACAAGGGTTTTGCATGGTTTGGTGCCACAATATTTATCTGAACTTTTAACCCTCTACACTCCGAGGTGTGATCTCCTCTCCCTGTTTTTTAACTGTTCCTTCAACTCACTTACGCTCTGTGGGTGACCGGGCCTTTTTTTACTCTGGGATTAGACAAGCTGAATCTTTTTCAAAATCATTTAAGGGTAGCTTTTATATGATTTTTATATTCTTCTTAAATTGTTTTGGTGTATGTTTTCATTTAGTCTTTACATATTTTATTATATTTTGATCTTTGTAAAGCGCTTTGAGATGCAACTTTTAGACGTGCTAAAAAAATAATAGTTTATTATCATTATATTGAAATCTGACTTTTGATTGCAAACCTGAGCACCGTTTGGGATTATGTTAAGATCTCACCTGAAACTCTTGAGCAAATAAGAGAAGAAACATCTGAGAAGCAAGTGATTTTTCTAGTTCTCTATTTGCTCTCCAATTAATTATTCTAGGAAAAACTATTGAGATACTAAAGTTACCTCTTTTGTGATTTCCCCTTTCCGTGGGTACTGTTTCATCAAAAATAAATTAAATGAGATAAAATTATATATAAATAAAAAAAAGAAACATTCTGAAAGCTTCCTGCCAGTGTGCACCATTCAGAATTGAAGTGAGAATGCTTTTTAAACTGCACTTAAAGTCTTGCATTTAAATGTAATTTGAATTATGGTAGGAATTAATTAAATGAAATTCAAATACATTCATATAAACACAGTTAGTAAAATATGAGAATGTTTGGCTTGACTGCCTTGTTTTGGTTTATTTATTTTTTAAAAAGTTTAAAAAGTCTGAAGTTTAAAGGTTTTATCGACCTTACAGAAAGAAAGATTGATTTATGCCCTGGTGTATGTATACAAACTACTTTCCCAGAATGTCATTACCTGTTGATTTTTTTATTGAATTAATATGGCTGATGACTTTTGAACAAGCAAGTACCACTCACATGTTCAAATGCAGTGCTTTAAATGTCTTTACTGTAGTAACAATAGCTTTCCCTTTGTGTGGTGAAAAAACTATATTCTGCAATGGTGAAGATTTATAGAGGTAAACCTCTAAATTTGAGCTTAAGAACTTGACCAAAAAGCAACCACCCAAAACGCCCTGAAAACCACCTGGAACCTGCACTACTGTGACTTTGAACAAGTGCGTGCCACCCACATTTTCCTCTTGTAATGATTTTCCAGTTGTAACTGCAAATGTGTATGATAGTTTGGCGAAAACTATAATAATGGTAAAACTCCTCAAAAGTAGTCTAGGAACTATAAAACTTGTTGATGCAATACCAATTGTTGATGCAAAAAAAGTAAGGACTGTAGTAAAGTTTTATAAAGGTAAAATTTTGAGCTTAAGAACGGCCCCAGTAAGTAACCATCTACTGTAAGGCAAGGCAAGTTTATATAGCACATTTCATTTACTATGGCAATTCAAAGTGGTTTACAAAAGGGAATTGAAATAATCACAAAATAAAAGAAAGGAAAATTAAAACAGTTATAAAAGAAATTAAATGAGATATATGATACGGGAATTGAATTTAAAAAATGAATTGAAAATCTGGCAAAACACCGGTGTATCATATATTTTTTCACAACTCCCAGTTTTACTCTGAGATTTTCCCATGGTGATTAAACTGTGTCTGAGGTGTTATTTCGGCACCTAAGAAATCTATTGGACGTCTCCAATAGACCGGATTTTTCCCTAAAATCGGACAGGAGGAGCTCTAGGACTGACTGCAGCAACACCCTAGCCAGTACCACTTACATTTTCTTCAGAGAAAGACTAAATGTAGTTATTATTTTACTATAGTAACAATAACTAGTGTGTGGAAACATGCTAATGCTAAAGGTTTAGCTTTTTAAAATCAAACTTAAGAACTACAAAATCTGTTGATGCAATACCAGTCATCAAGTACTGTGTTAAAGAACTGGACTAGCAACCACCCAGAATGTCCTAGCATCATGGAGGTGACTTTTGAACAGGTAAGTAGGACAACCACTTACATTTTCTACCTATTCTTTTACTGTAGTAACGCATACCTGTGTGTTTCAAAAACTATGCTAGTGCTAAAGTTTTAGCTTTCTAAACTCAATCTTAAAAACTAAAAGAAAAAACCCTGTTGTAATTCCAATCGCCCTCCATCTCCTTTCCAGAACCGTTCGCAAGGACTGTGGCGAAGAACTGGATTAGTAAGCAACCACCCAAAATGTCCTACCTGTTATGAACAAGTACTGTAAGTACCACTCAAATTTACTTCAGAAAATATAAACATCTAATTGTTGTATTATTGTAGTAATAGTAACAATAACTATACCTTTGTGTTGAAAAAAACTGATGCTATAGATTTACCTTTCTAAAACTGAGCTAGAGAACCACAAAACCTGTTGATGTAATACATATCGTCTTCATATTCCAGAGCCGCTCACAAGAACCATACTACTCTGGCCTTGGGTGAAGTGTGTCGAGGCCATTTGAGAGAGAGACTAACAGAATAAAGTGGAACGGCCTCTTGAGGGGCTCGGCTTCTTTTTACAGACAGATGGAGCAGAAAGTGAGAGAGAGGACACCTGCTGGTCCACAGCAGTGCCCCCCTCCTGCTTCTCCTTTTCTCTACCTCTTTCTCTCACTCCTGCATTAGAATTCAGCATCTCTTCTGCCTCATCTGAGTGAGTTGGTTACTGAAGCGTGTCACAGTAAGAACCAGTGAATGATAATGAACCGAACGTGTGTGAGAGGGAGGGGAAGAGGGAGGAGATCTGAGGATTCCTGTATGCCGGCTCTCTTCTTGAATCGCAGATAGGGAAAGAAAGAAAGTGAGCGGGCGAACGAGCGAGAGAGAGGACGAACGAGGTTGTCGACTGAATCACCACCACCTCCACCACTTCACCACTCCTTTCTCTTGGCACGGGGGAGTGAGTGTGGGATGGGACGCCCCACACTGTTCCCTCTTCCCCATTCCCGTCCTCCACCGGCAGACTCACTTATCCGAATGATTTCATTCATTTTCTTCCCTCCTTTTGTCATTTTCGTGTCAACCTCCCTCTGCTTTATTATTATTATTTTATTTTCTCTCCTTCTCTGCCCCCTTGTTCTCTTTTCTGAGCTCTCCTACACATCGCTATCCCACTCATTTTGTCACGGCCAAGGAAAAGAAAATGATCGGCCGGCGAGCCGTGAGAGGCAAAAAGGAACGGCGGTACAAGGATAGCTCCATACGGATGTGGAGCTCAAAGCCGCAAGAAGTCCGTCCCCTCCTGATGGATTATCCCGAGCGGAGAACTCGGAATGCCTGAGAGAAAAGAGTGTGCTGAAAACCTGAGAGGGGGGGGGGAGATGATCGTTCTTGTTCTTTTATAACATTCAGATAGTTCTCAACTTGTTCTCCATTGTTTAATTCGATCTCTTATTTCTCACTCGCGTCTCTGAACCCCCCTTCTCAGCCTCTCGCGTCTCCGATTTGGTACATTTTGGCTGCTCATTGTAAAGAATTCTCGGGACTGTGCTCTGAAAAGCACTTTTGAATCTAATTAATTCCTTTCTGAGCCGAGACTCGAAAAGAAGCTTTTTTTCCCTCTTGGTTTCCCTCCTTTTGAGACCAAAATAATTGGACCCGTTGACTCTACTGTAACTGTGCCACAGGAGCAAGTTGGACCAATCCGGACACAACACCTGGTGCAGTGTTTGCTAGAGGAGCCATTTCCCCCCTCTTCCAAATCACTTTATTATCTCTGGGAGGGGGGTACAACCACCCAAGCCCTGGGCCTTACTGATCCGGATATGCTGGAGAGAAGAATTGGAGAAAGGGAGACCTCCAACGAGATGAAAGCCAAAGTAAACTCAGTCTTCAAGTCCAAATCCGTGATCTTGATGACCCTGACGCATTGTCAAAAAGACACAATGAGGGACGGATCTGATCTTGAGACACTTGACAACCTCGTGAATCTGCTCAAGACTCACAAAAGCAGCTAGAATAGATTAATTATCCTTCCTTCATTTCTTGTTTTAAAAATCAAGTTTGAAGGAAAAAAAACAGGTGTGACACGAATTGGCCTTTTGCGCTCATTCCGAGGCACTGAAGAAACTTCGACAAGTCTGGGAACCCCTTCTCGCACTGTATTGTACTTTTTTTCCCAGCCTTTTCTTTACCTCCGCCTCCCTCTTTCTAAGTCATTCTCTGGGGCACTTTCACTACCCCCCCCCCCACTCCTTTTCGGTAGCTGAAAGCTGCTGAACGCTAATCCACGGCCGTTTCATCAGATTCTCTCACTGATTTCTACATTGATTGGCCGTCTACTTCAGAACCTCTCCGACTCCCTCCTCTTGCTCTTTCACTCTCCTTCATCCACTTCTCACTCTCTCATCCCCCTCCCTCCTTCTCTCGCGCTCGCTCTCTCTCTCTCTCTCTCTCTCTCTCTCTCTCTCTCTCGCCCTGCCTCATTGTCTCTGTGTGCGGCAACAGTGCCGCTGGAAGCCAGTCCTTTTCACTGCTCGCCAGACAGAGGAAGGCAGAGGTGAGTCCTGTCAAACGCATCCCGAACGCCGTTGCCCACCCTGTCTCTGACATCTCTCTCTGAATGTGAACGTCCACCATTGTGTTTGTGTTTGTTTGCTCTCAAAGTCTCTTTTGTCGTCTGACACAACTGTGATTTTTGTGTTTTTCTTCGTTGTTTTGTAGGTGAGTGTGAGTTAGTGTGTGCTCTGCTGGTGTGTGGTGGTTTGGTTCTGGCAGGTGCTTTTGGTGGTCGGATGCAGTTTTTGGCTGGCTACTAGAATGTGTGTGTCAGATTGGAATGTGTTGCCACTCTTGGAGTGTTGCTGTGGTTGCCTTATCACCAAGTTCAGCATGCAAAAAGCCTTTAGGGTCCAAAAAGCTCTGCAGAATGAGAAAATCAATGACCGACGCTTCAGCTGTATATGCTTTACATAGTGCTGCTGTATATGCATCCTTGCATAGCCACAGGAATCACATTATTAAATGCATCCATGTGCATATATATTAAAATGCACTTAAAAACTTTTAACTTTTATTCTCAATCACACTCTCATAAAACGTGTAGTTCACTATGGCAAATTTAGGTGTATCCCCTGGGCTGGACGGAAATAGATCCCAAGCTAAATCAGGACAAGCACCAAGACTCCATGGAAAAAAGGTGTTACGCACGACCAGGCTTTCCGTGTAAAAACTGAAACTGAATTAAAAGACAGTATTTTAATGGAGACAATGAAAAGATTGATTGAAAACAAGCAAAGGTGGCAAGTAGATTTAAATGGGACAGGTTTTGTGTGTGTTTTTCGTGTTTTAATGCCATCTCTCCATTTGTCCCATAAAATGGTGTAAGCTGTTCCCTCAGTATCACCTCATTACTTAATCGGATCACCAACATATTGCACCAAGACCTTCATTTCTTATTGGGAGAGAGAGAATAAAAATATAATATATACACTTTTTATATATATTTCATTATTACTTTTTGTCAATTTACCATATCTGTATACAAGCATTTAACGGAAACCGTCTGCTACTATTTTCCGTTTTTTAGTGTCACATTAAAACCTCTTTGTTATTCAGATTACTATAGAGACCTCAGTTGATCGTTGTTGCTTTTAAGTTCTTTGGTTTCCATTGGGGTTTAATGCGGCAGCATATACAACTGAAGTTTATCTTCATTTGCTGCACGGGCGCAGATACAACAGAATGACAGGTTTCCTTACTACTTCTCACAAAATGTCAGCAAATGTGGCTTAAGCTCGTATAAGACAACAAGTGGAACCGCAGATGATAGTGCAGAGTCAAAAGACATCATAAAGTGGATTTTTCACAGCTAAACAGGATTCCCTCTTCATTCAGGGTTTCCCTGCTGCTTCGAGATGGAAAGTATAATGTGTCTGTGTGTGTGTGTGTTTGAGCGAAGGGAAGGGAAGGGGAGGGGAGTCGGACACACATGCTGCGAGAGACGATTGACAGTAGCTAAATTGGTTCAGACACATTACGGTTGGATCTATCCCCTTCTATGCAGCGGGGACGGACACCTACGGAGGGCACGATATATGTTGTCGTCTCAAAAGCAGCAGGTCTTCTGAATCCTGTCCTCTCGTGTGAATGCCTGTCTACACGAACAAAGGGGTCCAAAACGTTGAAGGATAGTTGTACGCGTACTACGTGACATAAAATACAATCCAGCAGTAACAATAGCCAGCGCGTAGTAAAAAATAGTGATTTCTGTGTTAAAAATACTGAGAGTGACAGAGTGGAAGCTCAGAAGCGACAGGGTCTGGCGGTCTCACTGAGATGCCGGTGTCCAGAGATGGCAATTCCTCCACACCTCCGCGCTCAGATACTTAAGATGACACCTCTGACAGCCCCGCTGTCAGTATCAGACTCTGCTGAGAGATTATCGTTCGCCTCGAACAATGTCTCCAAGTCCCCTATTGTCCTTTCCTCAACTCTCTGGCTGCACTCGTTTGGTTTTCAAGGGAACTCAGTGACCCTGAGGACAGGTTTCAAGACGCTGCCTTAGTCCTACATGTAAACTTGAATGCAGAAGTGCATTTGGTTGAATCGGGAAGGTTTGGGAGTAATCGCTCAATGCTTTTTGGAGTTATTTCGATGATTTTGGAGTCTAGCATTTGTAATTAGCTGCTTTGGAGTAAAAAAAGATTATTAGAAATTATTTTAAAATGCAATTTTGGTTCCCCTAGGCAATCAACCATTACGTCATTCCGTAGCCTGTTGATGTGGGTGTCGCCCTTTGAGAAGGGTGGCGAGACTTTTGCCGTCCCCCATCCAATCGCTGTTTACACCTCCTCTGCCCAGCTGCATATTCAGGGCGTGGCACATTCTCTCTGACAGACATCATTCCATCTGTTTTGTCATTCGGCTTTCGAGCTGAAGAAGTTAAAGGCATCGTTCCCGCAAAAATTAAAATTCTGTCATCATTTACTCACCCTTGTGTCATTACATTTCTGTTTGACTTTCCCTCTTCTTCCGAACACAAATATCTAAATAGCTTTCGAAATATAATTTTTTGTGTGTTCCGCAGAAGTCAAACAGGTTTGGAACGACATTAAAGTGAGTAAACGGTGACGATGACAATTTTCATTTTTGGTTGAACCATAACTTTAAAAACAGAATTTGTAAATACCAAGTATTTTGAAGACTTAAAATGATTGAGCCAGTTGGTTATCCTGCGCAAGCTACTTTTTGGTGAACGATTACAATATACAAAAGTAGACCCGTCTGGGATGTCTTAAGCTCAGTTCAGCTGCGTTTTATTTTTTTGGCAGACGAACATGACGTGATTGTGTTGTTCGGGGGGGAACCCTGTCTAGTGCATAGCAGCTGCTATTCTCATATCGAAAAAGAGGGGGAGAGTTGAGCATCCTACGTTTGAATGATGAGAGCTCTCCAGCATACAGAAGCGTGGTCATACTGAGGCCCATTCACTCCCTAACATTCCCTGGCTCTTACTCATTTTCTGGGAAGAGGGGTGCGTCACCCAGCAGCCTCCTTTTGCTGCCTCCCTCCCCCATTTTTATTTATCCATTCTCCCATTTTCCCGATAATGACTCTCTCCCGTCAATTAGGCTAACTCGTCGCCAACGCTCCTGAGGTGAATGAATACATGATGATGCCTCCCCTGCCGGCCCCCTGCTCCTGGGAGGTGCGAAGGAAAAAATCAGTGCGATCTTGCAGGGGAAGGCATTTGCCATAGATAAAGCTAATTTAATCCGATGAAATGTGACATTTGGCGGCGGACGCTCCCACTCGGCCAGAGTGCAGGTGCTGCATCAAGATTAATGAATCTCCAACAGCCCATCCATTCGCACCGAGAGAGAGAGAGAGAGAAACCGAGGGCGCAGGGGGCAAGGCTGATGAGAAAGAATGAGATGGAGTGAGAAAGAAGGGGGGTAAAAAAGGAAAGAAACAGAGGAAGAATTGTTGAATGCAATGGAGGACAGTGGTTGGTGGGAGGTCAGGTACTCTGTGAAAGGAGGGTGTTGAGCTGCTGTGTTTTGTCACTGGGGACCCGCTGCGAGAGATTGAGAAAGCGGCTACCTTGATTAGAAGTGAGAGTTCTTGCTCCCCATCTCTCTTTTTTCTTCTGTCTGTTCCTCCTCTTCATTCTGCAAGCCCACTGCTGTTCCTGAACTAACTGGTATAATGAACCAACTGGTATAAGAGGCTGTGGCTTGTTTTCTTGTCTGTGCGCACATATGCGCGAGTATGTTTACTTGCGTAGTTAATGGCGCCCACGGTTGGTGGGGAATTTCCTCGCGTGAAGTGTACGGCCCTGCCAAATGAAGCAGATTGGCACTTTCGACTCATGCTAGAGCATAATAAATACTTACTGCTTCTCACGATTACTTCTGCTCTGAATTTCATTAGGAAATGAGGCCTATTAACTCTAAACTAATAGCTTTTCATGTCGACATTGTAATTATGATGCTTTTGCTTGCCTTCTGCTAGCTGGATTTCAAATAACAGCAAAAAGCAATATTTGACTAATTGTAGAAAAGCACATTAACAGGATTTATTTACATATAAATTGTGTTTTATATACTTATGCAATTAATGATTAATATATTAAGTGTTAAATATAGATATACATTTTATATGTGAATTAAAATATATATATTTTTATAAAAAATATATATTTTTCTTACAAAAACATGATTTTTAAATTGTAAATCTTAAAATGATATACATTTTTAAATATAAAATATAATATTATATAAAATTATATAATTATAATGGTTTCATAATCTACAAAGTAACTTGGCACATTACTATCAGATATGCACTCAAAACAAGTGTGGGTTTATAATGATTTCAAGGCCATTGAAGAACTGATCCAATCAGAATATCCCAATCTAGGCACCGTCTGTTTTATTGTTAAAAGTTCTGAAGCTTTTGGTCGCATTACAGACAGGTAGCAGGTGAGAGTGCCTTCAGATTCCCCTTCCGTTCTGATACCACCTTGACCTTCATGTCTCCTAACTTATAGAGGGTGACAGGATGTCCTCATTAGAAGAGAAAAAGAGGGCGTTCTGAATTCACCAGGGGACTTGATTACCATATAAAGTGACAGTGTACAAAAACAAAACGGTAATATGCAGTAGGAGTCTCAACTTGTGACCTTGATGAGAGATACTTTGCTGTGAACTGGCTACATATTAGTTTGATGCTGAATTATAGTTCCCAAGAGCCATCTGCATCCAGCGAGCCGGTAACAGTATCTTTTCCCTATGCAAATAGAGCATTTGTGTGGAAATGATAACCAGAGAAGCTACAAAACCTGCTGTTTGCAGGAAACTACACCTCCTCTGCAGTCATCATATTTTTTATTATTATTATTTCTGAGTTTCTCTCAAATTTACACGTCCTGAGATACTGCATTGTGTTGCGTCATGGTGACCGCTAGCATTGAATCCAGGCAAATTGGTGGCATAAATCCAAGCCAACACTAGATCGATATTACATGTAAGGGATAATATACAGTCAGCTGGTCTTAATCGTAAAATAAACACACTTATTATGGCTACTTAATAAAAAAAATGGATATGAATTACTGCACACCTTTTAGGGACTCGGTTTCCTGGGACAAATGTCCATTATACAAAAAAAATATTTGACCGTAGAATTCTGTGAGTAGCCAATCAGAATCAAGAATTCCATAGAGCAGTGTAGTGATCAGAGTTATCTCTGAATCAGATTCACTCACGAATACAGACCTCCCTTTATACTCACTTCCCCCCTTCACATCCGGTTCGGCTTCACCAGTCGTGTAGTGAAACTCTGAATCTGTGGCATCTCTGTAAAAGCGTTGTGACCTTTTCTTACCTGGTTATGCTGCTTGGTTTTGTACCTGGTTACTTGAAGATAATCCTCCTGGAGCAAAGTACAACATCACTTACCCTCGCAGCACTGTTTTTATTTAAGACCGATCAGATCCAGCATCTCAGACGGCCTCCACAGGAGGCAGAAATAGGCTTACGTCCACATTTTCCTCCCTTTGAGTTCCTCTTTTCAAGAGGCCGCTCAGATTTCTCGTTCTGAATGTGCTCTCTGCGGAGAGCTTTACTATGTGGGCCAGGATCTTTCCATATGATTAGTGAGTCTGATAAATGGGACTGTATAATTATGTTGTGACTATTAAGAAGTAGCGGTTAAGCCGTTCTATAAGAAGTGTGTATATAATTACATGCCGTTTTATCAATAGGGTAGTGCACATCTCAAAAGAGCTCATGCTGAAGGCAGCTGCTCTGTAGTGCTGGGCAGCACAAAGACCAAATAGAGAGCCCTCTCTCTCTCGTGCGGTCTATCTCTCTTTCATTCCCCGCTCTGCTTAATCCTGAAAGATCAATTTGCCATTTCCTGGTGCTGCTCAGCAAGGTAATCGTGGCCTAGCAGTTTTTTTAATTTGTGCTAGTAACACAGCAGTTGTAGGTTCTGCCTAGGAATGGTTTACATCAACACAGTAAAAAAAAAAAAATTATGTATATCATGACAACTCAGAATAGATTTAAACCGCATTTATTGACAAGATTGGAATGCACATAGGCCTAGTCTTGGTGGACTAGATCTGCAATGCTACTGCTGCATGAGTGAAGGCTATTGCCAAAACATATACAATGCGAGTTGTTTCAAGGAAAGTAAGGAGAACCCCCTAGCAGATTTAGACAGGTGGTGCTGGGGAGGGTGAAGGGCAAGGAAAATTTCTATGCATGGCACACTGTAATGATTTGAGCCGGTTCAGGATGGAAATAAATAGGTTACATAGATAGAACATACAAATCGGTTTGCCAAAGTAGTCGGCTTTAAGAGAACCAATCAGTTGCTCAGAAGCGTTACATTATATATTTAAGTTCAATTAAATATGCATATAAGCCAGTCCTTGTTAAGTCGCAGTTTAACATGCTTCAAAATGTTTTAGCAAAACAATAATGTTTTGTAACAACATGTTATTGATAAATTTTATAGTTATATTTTAGATTTTTTTACATTTTCTGAATTTCTTTAAACTATTTTATCTGTTGTGATAAGTTGTTTAATGATTATAAAAAAACGTTATTTAATACAATATAATTTATAATGTAATATATAAGTTATATAAAATATAAATGATTTAATATTTTCTATATTGTACAAATATAAATATGATGAAACATTATTAAATATAGTATTAACTGTAATATTGTTTAATATATATTATCAATCAATATTATCAGTCTTATCAGCACTGGCTATGGTTCTCCCATCTAGGCCAGAGCTAAGGGTGGGCAATAAAGCAAATGCATACATGGTAATATAGCTTAATATTATATATAATATTAAGCTATATTTTATTATATATAATATTAAGCTATATATATATATATATATATATATACACACACTGTATAGTTCCCATTCATAGTTGTGGATGAGGTAAATTAACCAAAGATTCTCTGTTGTTCCTTTTAGGTAGACATTAAACTGCAGGTTGCCACAGCTGAATTATATGGCTGGTATAAATAAGATGCCTCAGTAAAATGTGTGTGTGCGCTAAATAAGTATGAAAAAACAGCAACAAAGCCTTGAATGTTCACTTTAGAGAGGACCTGAATTTCTCTTCTTCCTCTAGAGGGAGCTGTTGAGTGCAGTTACGCTAAAGGAGCATAAAATGCAGTTTTGTGTTTTTAAGGTCATATCTGAAAGAGGACATTGCACCCCGTGGCTTCTTATTTGCTGCCACTTCATCGACTTAACTTAGACGGACAGGTAGCGCTCGTTTACAATGCTAGTTTTGACCACCGGTGGCCTTCACAAAGAGCAGTTTGGTTGGGCTCTCTTCTTCTGAAAAAAGGGGAAAGGAAAAAAGAGAAGGAAGGGTAGAAAAAACGTCGCTGTAAGTGTCTTGAATGGAGGCTTTGTTACAGGGGCCAGGACCCAGCGTGAGAGGGCTGAGGGCAGTGATGGATAGTAATACCTGCCCCCCCCCCCCCCCCCCCCCCGGTGCCTCAAATGCCTCAGCGAGATACCACCTCCACAAACACTGCCTCTGTCCAGCTCCTGTCCCTCTTTCCCTACCCAGCTTTTTGTGTTTGAACAACCAAAGCTTTTTTCCTCCCCATACCCCCCACCCCTCCCTTCCCCAATCCAGTCTTCCCTTTTTCACATAGGCCAAGAGGGAGGGGTTGGCCAGCTGTCCGTACTCACCTGTGGACAGTGAGATTGAGGTTTTGGGAGGTGGCTGGGAGGAAACAGGAGAGAATAAAGTATTGCGTTTTCTTAGAAAACCCTGAATTTTGAGAAGATTTGGTGTAGTTTTTTGGAGGCTAGCGGAAGAGAGGATGTGCGTCCCAGTAAATTAACCAGGAGAACACACATCGCAGCTAGAGGAAAGGTCTGTTTTTTTTCCCTTCAATAAACACTACTTCTACCAGATCTTTTTTTTTTTTTCAATTTGATTGGTCTAACCTAGTGTATTCTGCTTGATTTAGACATAGTAAATCATATTTTTGACTTTTAATTTTCCTTTTTTCAGTTTATCTGACTCTTTTTTTTTTTTTTTGAATTTTACAATTCTTTCAAATGTATTAATAATAATTTATTCAGATGGCTCTTGGGAAGCCACTAAATTGTATATTTTATGCTCTATGTACTCTAATTTTGTTTGAGGTTTTTTTTTATGTATTAAATAATAATTTATTCCAGAAGCCTGCAAAAATTGTAGATTTTTGTCAATAATATACTCTAATTTTGTCAAGGTGCAAGTCGTTGCTGTTGACGGTGAGATGTTAGTGCTATTCCAGGAGACAAGATCCCTGTGCTGAAAGCATAAGCAGCCTGTGGATTCCCAAATGCTTTTATCTGAGTCTATTTTGTAGAGAAGTGAATTCAAGAGCTTGTCGACTGAATTTCCAGAGATGTCTTAACCTTAATACACACTCAGAGGAAGGGAACTTACTGCCTCAGTGCATTTGCAAACAGTGTGGCTTTTCATTATACGTTTTTTTTTCTGGGGGGGGGGGGGGTGGGGGGGAGTATGACTCACTTCTCCTCTCCCCTTCCCCTTATCTTCCTTTCCATCACTCTTTCTCTTTTTCAGACAGGTTTGAGACAGGTCTGTGCCACTGATCAATGGCCCTCTCCCTCACTTTTTAACCAGACACTTTCTCCTTTCTCAGGGTGCTTTTCTGGCCGCCGTCCATTTCATTCTTCACCAGCCAAATAGATCTGCGGAAGGAGAGAGATTGACTTCTTTTTGTTTGCTCGTTCGTTCCCCCTCATTGCGTTTTGAAAGGACTGACGCACACGAGACAAAACCAATCAATTGCCCTCTCTGTGGATCTTTTTCGAAACGACCGATAACCTGATCGAAACATGATGTTGCTCACGGCGGAATTTGATCAGTGGCTAGAAAGAGGGTAATAAAATTTATCACGGCCGACCCATAACTGTATATCACATCGTTCCCGCGTGCCCTTTAGCCCACGTTCCCGGCGAGACAGAGAGCTCTGGGATCAGATGGATGGTTTTAAATTATAGAGAAAGACAACGGTAATAGGCTTGTGGTCAAACTTTGTTTCTCTGTTGACCGTTAGGATTAGCTGTCGGATTTTGTCCCTCGCATCCACGGCTGGAAAACCGTGGCTTATCTTTCTGTCTTCCTGGGAAATAAATAAATAAGACTACTGTCTGTTGCCACAGAGATCTTGATAATGGCACAAATCAGCTTAGGATCCCCTTTCTGCACAAATCTATCTCCCCTAGGATGTTGAAGCCAGGGAAGGACTTAACTCTGTTTTTTTTACCCTCTTCTTTTCATTCTGTCTTTCTGTGGAGCTCACAAAGTCAGAAGGAACTCCCATGCTGAATAGGAAGTGAGGATTAAGCCGTTCCTCCGACAAATAACCAATCTATTCTCTATCTATCCATCTGTCTGTCTATCTATCTATCTGTCTGTCTGTCTGTCCGTCCATCCATCCATCTCTACTGTTCAAAAGTTTGAGGTTGATAAGATTTTTGTTCACCAAGGCTGCGTTTATTTGAACAAAAATATGGTACTTTTTTTTTATTTGTCAAAATGTATTAATAATAATAATAATAATTCGTTTCAACAGAAAACTAGGTCTATTCTACTGTACTAAAGTTTTCTGAAAAGCTAAAACAAGGTCATTGTGCTTTAGAAGCAAACAAGGCAGTAATGAAATGCTGATGCTTGTTGCTAGCGGTGAGTTGAGTCATCCCAGATTGGTTAATAATTTATTATAGGATTTATATTTTTTGCCTCATAAGTAGTCTTTGCGACTTCTCTTAAAAAGGAGGTGAAAACACAGCAAGGTTGACAGAGAATATTCAAAGTTTTCTAAGGCTAGTAAAGCAGTGCTAGCTTAGCTTCTTTATAGGAAATATAAAACTCTACCTGAGGAATTGACATTCAGGTAGTTATTTACTCCAAGGAGCAGATATCAGACGCTTCACTCTTCATGTTTTGCACCCTGTGCTTATGGTCTTCCTGTCAGCGCTCCGGCTCGTGGTCCTATCTGATGCCGCCACATCTAGCTAAACCCACATTGGAGTTCCTCTCTGCAGTCGACAGACCGATGCTGAGGGATTGTGGGACCACTGGTCCGTTCAGCCGGCTTGTCAGTGCCACACAGAGAGTGATTGAGAGTCTCTCCACAGGGCTCCTGGGGTGGGGAAGATGTAGGTCGGAAAGGAAGGAAGGATAAAGGGATGGCTGAAGTGTCTAGGCGGTTTCACTTGGTCACTGCTGTGTTTTATGGCTTTCTATTCCTATGTGATTTTCTTCTGCCATGTCACATAGGGTTCAAAGCCATTGGGTACAGAGTGGAAGCTCAACTGAAGGTTATGGTAACGGAGAAGATTTTCATCCAAGTTTTATAAAGTGTTTTAGTTTACCACTGTCCTAACCTAGAAAGTTTCCAGCTTTAAGTAATTGAAATTCAAATTAAATTATTTATTTATTTATTTATTTAATAGTATGCTTATAAAATGACTTTCAGCTAATTCACCTTTATTTTTAACAATCCGTTCAATTCCCAATCGATAAAATCAAATTCCACTAATTTTTTTCCCCGTTGAATTTCATGCGCAGATTACAGAAATGCATCAAATGCCATTTTATGTTGATGCCAAAAATGGCATTTCAAAGTTGAAGTTGCTAGATGAAAAACTAAATCACAGCCAGTCAGGGTTGTGAACCTTTTGTTATTTTTAAATTCCATTTCAGTTCCTGAATTAGAATTGAGTTTGCAAAAAGTAATGAGAATTGAAATTCAAGGAAATTCATATAACCCCAATAAGTGTCACTCTTAACAAGAAAAGTTTATTTAATTTTTTTGGAAAACTTTGTTTGAAGCTTTTATTGGCCTTACAGACAGATTTATGAACCAGAAACTTTATTTGGAACTTCCTTTCCCAGAATTCCATTTACTTTTAAATTCCGTTTTTGGCCTCCAAAATTCTAATTTAAAACAAGGTAGTAGTGTTTAAAACCTCCTGTAGTGTTTGGATAATTCATTGTTTGATATACATTTAGATGGGTCTGGATTTTGGACCAATGAGATTTTTTTTTTATGTGAGCATGGTTACCCATAAAAAAATAAACCAAGCAACTGACAAATTGTCATATGTATAGCTTTTTGCGATCACAGCCGGTGTCATGCTTAATTTTGTTAAAAAAAGAAAAGGAAACGTCATCAACCGGTTAGAGTAGAATGCCTCGATCTCTTATAGTATATATAAATAAAACATTTTTGTTAATAATCAGAAGATGTAAATGTGTGCGTTTTCTAAATTAGACTAGTTAATGTACATTGGTAATTTGATTGCGGCCATTAAAATGTCGTGCATCGTAGCACCATCACAGCACGTTTCCTTGTTCTAGAGTGTTTTTGTGGATCATTGTGCGTTATGTTTCACTTCTCTGCCCGCACAAACTAGCACCTCAACTATCGTGAATCCATTTTGGTAATGAACTTAGCATTGAGTCCCGGAGTGCAGTCACGCTTGTGATGGGCTAATTAGATATGTAGCTGGCGATGAATGGAAACATTTTTTCTACTCGTTGACAAGTATGACATTTCAGCATTCAGGATGTGGCAAGGCCTGCACAATACTGCCAATAATCCATGATTCTTTCCCTTTCTCTCTCGTTCTCGCTGTCACACACACACACATTGTGCCCTTGGGCACTGTGTCTGTAGGCTTGCAAGCCCCCCGTCGCACTGTGGCTGTATTTTGTCCCTGTGGCTGGCAGTTTTACCCGAGCGTCAAAAGCACAGCGCCAAACTGCCATGACCGTCTGCTGAGTCAGGCTGTTTTTAACGAAGCCTGCAGTATTTATCACCGGCTTCCCGCTCTTAATTAGACTCATTGGGAGCAGCGCTGGAGAGTGAAATGTTAATGTTTTATTTCCTCCCAGGCGCAATATCACCTCTGCTTGTTATTGTGATCAGGGCAGGGGTGGCGATGCTACCTGGGGGAATAAGTGAAAGAAGTGATTTGGACAAATAAAAACCCAGCAGTGTTAGAACTGGGAGGGTTTTTTGTGTGTGCCGACAGGCCGACAACCACAGCGCGCTGTACCATGAAGACCTGCTTAATTTGTTAATGTGTGAGTCCTCATCTCTCAGATAAAAGCACGGCGTAACTGTCTCTGGGTTTTTCCATGCGTATTTGTGCTAAGTTCGTGCGTTCGTTGTTGTGGCTTCGTCCAGCTTTGTTGTAGCTACAGAACTGCACCTGACACAAAATAACGACAATGATAACACTCCTCGACTGCGAACTCAGCAACCAGGCGTTTTCCACTCAAATCGCAAACCGCTACGAGTGCCACTCAAGGGCCGTGTGCATAGACGCTCTCCCAGAAGCCCTGCCGAACTGACCTCGATTTGAAAATAATCACAGACGTGCCACATTTACTTGGACTTTAGCCTTGAACTGAACTCCATGAGGAACGCTCAGCGTTGGCTTAAAATATCTGTGAGCTTCTTAAATCGTTTCTTCCCACATAAAATGTTTATTTAATAAGGTGACTGCTATCTAGAATACGAGGTCATAGTTGATACAAAAATAGTCTGTGTAAAGACCCATTCACACCAAGAACAATAACTGTAACGATAACTATATTAGCGTCTACTCCAGTGGACGGTAACGTTCGGTTTACTAAGCTTGCGCTGCAGTTTTGTCGTCTTCCACTTTAAATGCTCGACAGTTTGATCTCTTTAAAGCAGGATGGATTCTGATTGGCTGTCAATGTTTTTATTGTTCATCACCTAATAAAAGTGATTCCAACGATATTGTTTCTCTTTGCCAATATCGTTATAGGTTTGGTTTGGACTTTGATATTCTTTTATACTTAGAAAGATTTTTAGAACTATATCTTTATCGTTATAGTTACTGTCCTTGGTGTGAATGGGCCTTAACTCATTCGTAAATCCATTCGTAAGTAAATTGAGTGATAATGCACAATGTGACTAAACATAAGCATATTTTCGAATACTTAACACTAAAATTAATTATTTTTGCATTCATGAATGAGGCTGTATCTTTTTTTTTTCATTCACCAGCATGCTTGATGTGACGTCTTTGACATTATAAATGCTGACAAATTAAGTCATCATGCACAATTGTGACAAATATGTCAAACAAAATGTAAAACTCATCAAACACAAGCGGAATGAACTTGTAAATTGCATGATTCAACAATTCATGTTAATGTAATGTTTTCGTCTTAATTTTTTTTTTTTTTTTACTAAAGATATTATGACAGTGCGGGAAATTACATAAAATTGGTTTACGATTTTTTACGAAATTTATGGAGAAATTCATTCTGTTCGTCTTTGATAAATGAGGCCAAAAACATTTTTTGTGTCAAAAAAACAAACAAAGTCATCACTTTGCTATACGTGATGCTATATCAAAGTTTGATGTAGCATCATTACAGAGTGTCTGACTAATTCATGAGTTGTTTGACTAAACCAGGGACCCTTAGGAGTGCAAATGGAGGCCTGTGCTTGTCTAGGACGCGGGTGCTTGTGGTTTAGTGGCTTTAAGGTGCTTACACGTGTAGTTCTCATCACTGGAGTGCCCTCAACCATTAGTGGCAAGTACCCTAATGGGACCGTGGGGACCTTCCACAGTTCTGCAATGTCAAATCCATTCAGCGCAGTCCACCCCAGCCGTATTGCTTTTCTGTCCATGTCCCATTGCACATCTTGACACATGGTGTCTAATTTCCCAGCACCTTCCAAAGGCATACGCACAAGGCTGTTTAGCGTACGTGGTGGGATATAGACTCTTATTGACGGGGTCTATAAATGAACACACCTCCGGTGTCCACATATTCACATGCATGTGTGCCGTGCTTGACCTTCCCGCTTCCGCGAGGCTTAAGACTCGAGATTTCAGACGTCTCAATTCCCCGAGCGAAAGCTGCACTCGAGTTAATTGCAGTCTGCATAGGATATGATAGCTGCGATTTCGCCCTGTCCTCTCACAGGAAGCTCATCAGCGCGTGAGCTGCTCGGCTCAGCCAGCCGAGGCCGAAATGCATTCAGCATGTAATCTCCTCTCTCCAGAACACAAGCAAACCTACAGCCTGAAACAATGCAGTGCAGATAACGCGCCAGTCACGCTGAGATGCTGCTTTAGCGCGTTTTGCCTGTATTATGGCCCTTCAGAATTACGTTATTGAACTTCATAATTGAGAGACTGCTGCATTTTCAGCGCATGATGCTCAACGTTTAACAAGCTTTGTTCCGAGAGAATAAAGTGGCAAATTCACTAAACTCTTTTGCTCATGGTATTTCAGCGCAACGCTTATTCACTAACCAATTCGCAATTCAGTTTAAACAAGCTCTTTCCAAGCTAGGCCATTCATGGAGTATTTAAATTAAGCGATTAGAATAATTTTTAGTGTAAACACTCCTTTTTATATACATTTACATTTATTATTGATCAGATCAATTTTCACAGATAAATCAGACCTTTTTGCCTGGCGCAAACCGCATCTAATTCTGTAAAGCAAAAGAAATTAGTTTCCTTTTATGCATTTGGCGGATGCTTTTATCCAAAGCGACTCATATTGCTTTAAAGATATACAATTTATCAGTTCATGCATTCCCTAGGAATCGAACCTATGACCTTGGCATTGTTAGCGTCATGCTCTACTGTTTGAGCTACAGGAATGTCTTATTCTGCTTGGTTTCAAAATATCTTAGTAAAGGCTGTCAAAAAATCTGTATTTATTAATGAAAAGATATGTCTAACCCGGCATTTTTCCAGATGCACGTTGTAGTGCACTACTTTCATGGTCAAGGTCATCAAAAGCACCATCTTTTGGATGAGGCGTTAAACCAAGGTCTTGACTCTATGTAGTCATGAAAAAAATCCCAGGATGTCCTTCGGAAAGAGTGTAAACTCGGCATCCTGGCCAAACTTGCCCACTGGCCTCTGTCCATCATCATAGCCTCTTAATCATCTCCAAACAATGATTGGCTTCATCACTCGGTCTCCTCTTCACCATTAAGCTGGTTCTGGCACAATATGGCTGCCGTCGCATCATCCAGGTGGATGCTGTACATTGGTGGTGGTTGAGGAGATTCCCCTCTTCCATATGTAAAGCACTTTGAGTGCCAAGAAAAGCGCTATATAAATATAACAAATTATTATTAAAAGTTGTCGAAATTGCATTTAGCACTGATTTTTGTTGTTGTCTGATTTGCATAATTTCTTGGTTCTAATTGGATGCAAATTATTCATGCCCAAATTCAAAATATTCCTATACCTAGATAAAAATCCTAGCACTTAAAGGGTTAGCTCACCCAAATATGAAAAAGCTTTCAGAAAGCTCTCAGGTTTCATCAAAAAGATTTGTGTTCCGAAGTCTTACAGATTTGGAAGAGACGATTAATGAAAGAATTTTCATTTTTGGGTGAACTAACCCTTTAAATCTTTTTTCTGAAAAGGGATTCTGAATTTTTTCTTTGTCACTTTTTCTTCAAAAGCACTGATCATGGATCTGCCAGTATCAATGATTCATAATGTTATCTGGTATCTACAGTACATGTCTTTTTCTCTCTTTCTATCTCTGCAGGTTTCATAAGTTTGTGGAGATCCAGAGATAGGTAGACTATGCCTCAGTTCACCTTTGCCTGCTTCTGTGGCCTTCACGGCCTGTGTGGAAGGAAAAAGAAGAAAAAGGAGCAAGAGAGACAACCACGGCAGGAAAACGAGACCGAGGTTTGAGACGATGTCTGGACTGGGAAGATTTTCAAGGTTTCAGTAGCTTACAAAGAGAACCAGATGCAAGACGTGACCTCGGTTTCGGCCAAGATCTCAGGGCTGAGAAACAGAGGCGATATCAGGACCCTGTTCATGATTTTAATGTACTTACCTGTAGGACAATCTGCTTATTTTCACAGTTTAGACACAGATAGATCAGTCCGAGGTACAGATGTGCAGGGAAGTACTGTTGCACTTTAAAAAAAAACTAATTTTTAAACAATTTTAAAATGTATAGTTACATTTAGCTGTTCCAAAAATTATTTGGGTACTTTTAAAAATGTCTGAATGTCATAGCATTAGATAACAAAATGTCAGAACTACTGGCATTTATTTTTTTCCCCACAAAAATTTCACAAAAATAAGTTTAATTTTAATAATAGAAAAAGATTAATAGATGGTTCATGTAATTTCATACATGTCAAGTCACCTTTATTTATATAGCGCTTTTTACAATACAGATTGTTTCAAAGCAGCTTTACAGAAATAACAGGAAAATAATGTTGTAATAATATTGTTAAATATAAAATGAAATGTCCCCAACTAAGCAAGCCAAAAGCCAATGGTGACAAAGGCGAAGAAAGGCGACATCCACTAAAAATCAAAAATAGCTCAGATGTTTGTACTGAGAAAATAATTTGCTTGCGTATGCAGTTGGCTTTGATATTTTTATTGATTATAATAATATTAGATATTGTTATCTAATGCATTAAAAGTGGCTACAAATACATCTAAATATGTTTTGGGGCCGCTAAATGAATTGTTTTTATGACCCAAATGAATGCATATTCTGTGCTAGAATATTTCTTTTCAAGCATACTCCTCAACACGTGCTGAACATCGAATCTTGATTACCATTTAACATGTTTAAATATTCAATTATTCAATGCAAATACATCTGGTGGCAGTCGGACACTGTCAGTCTGTTGATGCCAAAAAAGAAAAAAACTTTAGACATATTATAACAAATATAATATGTAAATTTTTGTGTTCATTAGAGCGGCTTTAGAAGCTTTAGCTACAGTACTTTTCCATCCAAAGTTGCGAATTTAACTTATGCACAAAATTGGAATATCGCATAAAACATTGCGAATAAAGCACTGTTTCCATCCAGTGAGCTGAACTGAACAAAATCGCCACTTCCTGTTAAACTGGTTCTAAATATAACTAGAAAGAACGGAAGTTGCTGCAGCAGGAGAAGCCACTGTATATAATAATTTCCTATGTAATAAATTGCTTGCACCTTAGAGCGCGCAGACGAAACGCAATAAAGTTATCTTGCTTTCGGAGGCAGATGCTGCTGTTTGGGAACACAGTTAGACAGTTTTGGGAGGTAATTATGCCAGACCACTTTGACGATAGACTTTGTTCAGGCATTTCAGAACAACTAAAACAGCATTTCAGATGCAGTGCACCGAGATCAGTCCGCTGGTTAGTCCAGTTATGCCATCTCATCGCAGTCACATGTCATTTTTTATGCACATTTCTGGCATTTTATGCACATTTTGGTGTTTCCATCCAGCGTTTTTTTTTTTAATGCAATATCCCAAAATGCGCATACAAATAGGTGGCTGGAAACATAGCTAGTGACTGACTATAATTATAGTTTATGGTGAGAAATTGATTGTTTCAACAAATAGCACCTAAGTATGGTGCCCTTACCCTTATCAGTTTGCCTATTAACTGCCTCCATGGTAATTAAGGACCTGCGGAGAGATCCAAGCAGTCCATTCGCAAATGCCGTCACGGTAAAGGATGTCTACCATCTGTCATTTCTCAATAACATTTCAAATCGGGCCCCGGGCAAGTTTCACCTGACTTCCCCTCAATTATTACCCGGAACCTGGAGAAGACGCACCATGAATTTGAATGAAACGTCTGGGTGTCGTTTGTGTGTCCTAGGGAGAAGTGATCCTGAAAAAAGTGTTCACAACACTACATCAAAGCATGTAATCAGCCAGAGAGAGGCTTATTCACGCTGTGAATTGGACCTTACCAATCATACCGCACCAGAACCGGCTGGCACAGCCGCGATAGTTGTGGCCGTGAAACGTTTTCCAATAAGAAAAAACGATTTGGCCGTCTCAGTTGTTTCAGGTTGTTCACTTGGACCGTCTCCCCCTGAAGGCACAGGCTTCTCTGTAGAGTGATAAATAGGAAGTTTATTTCCAGATACATTTCCTGCTCTCTTTTTCCTCTCAAAGATGAATGCAGCCGAATCGAAATGCACAGGAGTAATTTAGTATGATTTACTTTACCGTGCAACTCAAAAGTCAGCATGTAACATCTACGGGAGCCATTTTCTCTGCCCTTCATAGGTCCATAATTGTCACTATTTTTAGCACATTTATGTGCGTTTTCCCCAGAGCCTGTGTGAATTAACATCAGATCCGCATTAATATATTCAATGAAAGTGGAATTAAAAAAAATCTCTCCATGGCAACTGGGTTGACCAAAACTTTGGCCTTTGGGTGTGAGGTTTGAATGGGTTTGAAAATAGAAGCAATTGTGTGGGTAAATGGCAGCCCTCATTAGCGGAGGTGATTATGCAGTTCATGCACGCGCGGATGGGGCGACGCAATTAATCTTTCTCAACAGGAAGCAGTCCAGGATGACGGATGCCCTAAATCTGATGTCACCGAAACAAAAGGCGGAAAAAAGTCAGAGACTGAAACTTGGGCTAATCGCCTTAAAGCAAAGGCTTATGAAAACAATTTTAGCTTAAGTTTGTTTTTATTACGGTTAGGGATCTTTAATCAGCTTTCTCCATTCATAATTTAAGAACTCTGAGGCTGTATTTATGTCAGAAATGGCTTTAATTCTGATTGCGTTTTACTTTCGTTCAGATATTTGTTTTGACCCTCGGAGTCATGCTTAAAAAGCCAGCGAGTCGAATTTCTCATCCATTAAATGAACATCTCGAACAGGCACAGGCCGAATCGATTTCGCAGAGGTGAGCGTCTGTTTATCGTAGCCGTGGATTGCTCTGTCCGTGGGTGGACCTGGTTCAAATGACCTCAAATTATTATCTACAATCACATTAATTGGCTGCATGTCTTTCACCGCCTCTCTCAAAACGCACATCGTGAGAAAACTTCACTCCTATAGATTTTGTCCGGTTTTATTAGCTCCTGTCAGCAGGCATAAATGAATTATGACCTCTGTTTTTATAGATAGAAGCTGAAAAGAAAAGGGATGTGCGCAGGGCTGATGTTTGGTGATTTTAAGAGAGATGTGAGAAAATTTGTTTCTTTATTCTGTAAAACACAAATGGAGATCTTCCAAACTTCTGTTTTCCATGCAATAAAAGTGGGTGATGATTTTTACTTGCAAAGATTAATTATTTATTTAAAGGTTTTGCCCTCAAATTTAATTTGTATGTTTTTATTATGTTTTTAAAGGTTGCATCCAAAGGCGCCATTTTTGAAGTGCAATTGAAATTTGTTGTCAAAGAAAATCAACTTAAATTTTAGCCTGTTCCTCACACAAACTTCCATCATATGGCTTCAGAAATACAGGAAAAATGTTTTTTAAAAACATTTATGGATGACTTGCTACATTTTCCTGAGTATTTCGGTTTAATTTTTCAGTTAAAATATCTAAAACTCCTGTAAACATTACAGATTTCATTGAGAGGCAACAATGCATGTATAATACAAGTGTATTTTTTCTTGCTGCACTTGTACATTTTTCACTTGTTTTAAGTATAAACAAGGTTGAAACAAGTTTTAAAAATATAATCAGCCTGTGCAGTAAAACAAAATATACTTTTTTTCAAGATAGATTCTCTGAAAACAAGTCTAAATATCTTATGCACTGAAAAACAAGTCAAAAAGACCAATTAGAAACAAATTTTTTGCCGTGTTTATCCTTTTTTTAGAGTAAAAACCCATGTCCACCTTTGGGAAAACGGAAGCTCAAACATCTCTGTTTCTGTTTCACAGAATAAAAAATAATAATATGAGGCTGGAATGACATGAGGGTGAGTAAATGATGACAAAGTTTTCATTTCAGACCTTCTATTTCTTTCTTTATCGAAGATGAGATCGCCATCGGGCCGAAACGAAGCGTCTCATGCTTCATTTCTCAACTACACCATGAAAAGTTTTACGTTCCTCCATAACAGACAGACAGAGAGAGAGAGAGACAAAATGAGAGTCAAAGAGAGTGGTCATACACATCACTTCTTCCCGATGATGGCAGCGGTGACAGTCGGGATGTCTCCTCAGCGTAATGAAAATTAAAGTGGGTTTCCTCCTCTTAAGTTCCCCTAATTAGCCAATCGTCCGAACGGACAGGCGAGGCGATGGCAGTCTCTGGTCGAGAAGGGTGAGCGGGGAAAGTGAGATTGTGTAATTGCAAAGGTAATGGATTTTGTCAGGAGCACCTGTCAGGGCCCTGGTGAAAACAGACGCTGGAGCCAGAAAAGGGAATTGGAGTCAGGATGCCAGCGAGTAGAGGCTCTATCCAAGCCAACCTCACCTGATTGCCAATTTGTGCGAGTCTTCATACATCAAGCGGCTGGACACGTGCGTTAAGGGCCCCGGTGGGGGGCGATTCCACAGGCGAACCATTAAAGAACGTGTCAAAGTAAGAGGGCAGACCGGCGAGATTGAAAGATAAAATACACAGACGTTTAATTCCCAATTTAATGTGTGAAAGATGAAAACGGACCGTGCCACCATACTAGACTGGGGCTTGGCTGCATAAAGTTGACAAAACTAGACTTGGCAGACTCGTTGGCGAGAATAGGGCCAAATGAAGGAAAAAACCCAAAGCAAGAAGGTAGAAAAACATCAAATGAACAGCCTAGGCGACCGCAGTCTCCCTCGTGTGAATATGGCCAGGTAATAGGAAATGGAAATGTTCCTTAGAGGAAGTGCTGTTGGCATGTGCTTTAAACATTCGTTTTTCAGATCGCAGTGGCCCTTTGAATGTTGTCAGACCTTCCTGAGTAGCTTCAAATAGAGGTCAAGTATACAATTCATTTGGTGCAGTAGATCACATATCCTCTCGAAAACGCTTCAAACTTTGAAATAAATGCACACCGAGTGGCTAAGATTGGTTGAGGGAATGAAGAATCGATGCGAACTCATGGTCACGGTCCACAATGCGGCTCATTTGTGCAAAATGTTGTTTGGAAACAGGCTGTTTTAAATAGTTTGGAATATATTGTGGGTAGTGATTTGATGCAAACACACTTATGCTGTATTCAGCCATCAGAAATGATGGATATGATTCGAGAGCAGCTTTAACAGAGACTGTATCACCGTTATAATGAGACAAGCGGTGCTTAATGAAAATTCACCATGGTAACCATAGTTTCCACCAAAATACCATATGTGCTATTGCATTCATTTCTGCAATAAACTGTGCAAACTACTGTTATTAAAACCAACATGAAATCAAAATTGATGCTGTTCACTTCAACACATACTCCTGGTATTATTTTGAATGCATCATCTACGTGCATTTTTATTCAAATTAAGAAAAATTGTTCTTAATATTTTATTGGAATGCAATGCCTTTCTTTCTCAATTCTCAGTCTTGTTTTTATTATTCAGCCGCCTTCTCCAAATGCACAAGTACATTTTTTTCATGATCCGATCAAATCCTGTTGGATAAAATCAAGCCCCTGCTCTACATTTTTATTTCTAATTGAATATCCTGTTTTACATATTACGCATCATATTAAGTAAAATGTGCTGCGAATAGAGAATCTTTATGTATTATGATTTTAAACTGTGGCAACTGTGGTATTTTGGTTGGAAACCATTGTTATAATCGTTGTGTTTCACATAAAGCTACGAAATTAGAATATACTGTAGTACACTACTGTTCAAAAGTTTTGCAGGCATTAAACTGATCAAAAGTGACAGTAAAGACATTAATAGTATTACAAAACTTTTCTGTTTCAAATAAATGCTGTTCTTTTGAACTTAATATTCTGTTCTGAAAAAGAACGTTTCAAGGTGTCCACAAAAAAATTAATCAGCACAGCTGTTTTCAACATTGATAATAAGAAATGTTTCTTGAGCAGCAAATCCGCATATTAGAATGATTTCTGAAGGATCATGTGACAGTGAAGACTGGAGTAATGATACTGAAAATTCAGCTTTGATCAGGAATAAATTACATTTTATTGTACTGTTGGACTGTATATTTGATCAAATAAATGCAGCCTTGGTGAGCATAAGAAACCAAGCACAATTTTTTTTAACAGTAGTGTAAAGATTGTTATAATAATGTCACTGGGCATGAGTAGCTATAGGCTATTTACTTTTTGTTGCATTCAGCATCTAAAACCAAAAGTTCTGCAAAAGTTTTCGCCAGCTAAAAAAAGCATTCCGGGTTTCACGCTGATAGTTAATCTTAATCAGCTTTCCACGAGTTAATCAATTACACCTCCCTCCGAAATTGTGTGCATCGTTCCCCCTCCCCATCAGACGAGAGGATGGAGCTCAGATGAACACTGATTGCGGTGAGAGAGAATAGCCCTTTCACTTCGCCGGAATGTGAGACGGCTGCCGAGTTTCTCCAGACCCGTTTAATTTGAGGTTGCGGGAGACAAACAATCGTTCATTTGTCTTCATTAATGTGCCTTTCTCTCAACGGCTCGAAGCAAGGACAATGGAAAATATCTGTATTATAATCCGTCTTCTCATTCATTCCCACAATGCCTCTTGCTCTTTGCGCAATGAGGTATATGCCCTATTGATCTGTTTGTTGTCGTTTTCATTAGCGCATCGCATTTGCTCTTTACAGAGCGTGTGTGCAACCAACGCGCATAATGATTCCATTTATATCGTTTCGATGAAGAGCCATTTTCTCCTTCGGCTAGGAACGGAGGGACTTTTGTCTCCTCCGCTGGCTTGTGCATACAGACGGAGCCGCAAGCCTGATGTTTTTCTTTGTGTAGATTGACTCGCACACCCTTTCAGCAGCTTTTGTGTGTTTCATCTCATTTGGGAGATTTGATGAAGCAGCTTAGCGTTCTTCCTTGCTCTTTCGCGCGTGCTCTCTCTCTTTCGCTGTCTTTTGCATTATCTTCCTCCGCCCGAATCAGCAGCCATGGCAGGCGCTATGCCGCTGTAAGCTCCTACTTTGTTCCAGGCACAAAGTTACATTATTCATTTGAGTGAACCGCGCTGGCGTGCTGTCAGGAGGGGTGTGAAGGGAACGCGAGACTAGGTGGGACTCGCTGTTCCTAGCTTTTCAGCGCTCTAAATAATACAGACATAACAGAACGGGTATGACAGAACGTTTGGCGCTGTTCACGTCAGGTGTGGTCCACGTTTACGATGCGAGAAACGTGTCCCTTTCTGCCCTCCGTCACCGTGTTCTCTTCATCAGGCAGCTTCCCTCTCTTCAGGAGGGCTAATGTCACTTTTGTTTATCTAGAGTGTGTGTGCGCTTATGTCTGTTCCAGAACCTAATGAGATGCCTCACTGTCTAGTGTCTACCAATTGAGAGACATTTACCCAGCTATTTAAAGGGTTAGTTCACCCAAAAATATCCCATAATTTACTCACCCTCAAGCCATCCTACGCGTATAATATAATATAATGGGAGTGAATGGTACCAATTTTTTGAAGCCCAAAAAAGCACATCCATCCATCATACAAGTAATTCAAATGGCTCCAGAGTGTTAATAAAGGTCTTCTGAAGCGAAGCGATGCATTTTTATAAGAAAAATATCCATATTTATAACTTTATAAGCTATAACAACTGGCTTCCGGCAACGGCCGTACGCGAGTCTAGTTCCGGCAGAAGAGTGACCTCTGACCCGACGCATGACGTATTGACGAACATGGAAGCATAGAGGATAGAGCAAAACAAAATACCGGTCACAAATTAGACGTCTAAAAAGAGAATTTTTACTGAGAAATGTCAGAGGATTTCGATATAAGAAAAGAGGAGCTTGAGTTTGTTGCCCAGTCCTATTTGTTTGAACTACAAGAGGTGTCTACTCACCTAAGCTAACGTTATGGCTACATACGTCATGCATCGGGTCAGAGGTCACTCTTCCACCCTAACTAGACTCGCGTATGGCTGTTACTGGAAGCCAGTGATTATAGTTTATAAAGTTATAAATATGGATATTTTCTTATAAAAAAACATCGCTTTGCTTCAGAAGGCATTATATGGATGGATTACTTTTATGATGGATGGATGCACTTTTTTGGGCTTCAAAATGTAAGGTACCATTCACTCCCAATATAAAGCTAGGAAGAGCCAGGATATTTTTTAAATACAACTATGATTGTGTTTGACTGAAAAAAGAAACTCATAAATACCTAGGGTGGCTTGAGGCTGAGTATCATTTTTGGGTGAACTAACCCTTTAAGTAGAAACGGATATTTGATGACCACCAGGAAATTTCTTAAGATAAGCTTAAGAAAGCATCCCAACAATCTGGGACATCGTAGGTGACTGATTTAGAACACCCTTACAACTCGGAACAGACTTAAAATTGATTCCAGGAAAGTTTGAATTTCTAATGGTGCTAATAGCCTACTTTATGAGAATTAAACAAACTATATTGGGGGAATCTATTTATATAAATATATACAATTATTTTTTATTTTGCTGATTGTGTTGTATTGTATTCTGGTATTGGCCTTCTCCAGTCCCTTCTCTGAAATTGGCAGAGGATGCATGTGGTGCTGCTTTACAATTTGGCCAAAAAGGAGGCATCTTAGAAGGCAGCATAATTAATTTACCTACCTTTTGGAACAGCCTTTACGCCTTTGATCCCTATAATGCTTCCTGCTTAGACAGCACACTAGGTTCTGGAACAGAGGGCGTCTTTGCACGAGGGGAACACAACCAGTTAGCCACAGATGTGTGGCGAGAAGCTTGTTTATTTGTTGTAATCAGGTTTACTCTCGCCACATTGCACAGTGTGCATCACGCCTCAAGGTTAATGACACTTCAGAGGAGTGAAAGAGAGAGCAAAATATCGCACAATCCCCCAATAAAGGGAAGGAGAATACCATTGCAGAGCCGAAGCATTGGCCCACATCTACTCAGTGTGACGTATATGTTGGAGGCCACGGTTAAGACGGGACCCCTACCCCCGTGTGTGTGTGTGTGTGTGTGTGTGTGTTTGTGTGTGTGTGTGTGTGTGTGTGTGTGTGTGTGTGTGTGTGTGTGTGTGTGTGTGTGTGTGCGCGTGCTTAGGATGCTGGGCACGTCTTCGTCCGGCGGATCCTTCCGGCCCGGGGAGCCTCATTAGAACAACTTGTGCAGCAGCCTTAAAGCCGGGATAAGCTTAGCAGGCAGGTGCTGCTGATAAAAGAGTTATGTATCACGTTCTTACACAAGCATGACAAAAAGCCCCCTTATCCAGGTGCCACGCAAGCCTAAACTCCTACGGCGCACTGCCGAGGACAACAGTGACGAATCTGTGCAAACTGTTCTTAGTCGATCCTCCTGCACTGAGAGGAAACAATAATACGTCTGTCAGAAAATGGAACGGATTTAGCCAGGGCTTTTTGTGATTGTAATACGCTTTTAACTAGATTTGTTTCAATGCAATATGTTTTAAATCGAAATGTAAAACAATGACAGCTGGGTTTTAAGGCATAAATTAGGTCTGTGGAAATAATTCGCTCAAACTGTGCTTAATTCTATTCCGAGCCTAGTGCACGCACATAATTAACGACGTAAAACGTTTTCTGAGGCATTAAATTGGTTTTTTTTTTCACCATAGACTGAAATCAGTCAAACAAACATTTTTATATTTGCTGTGTGATCTGGATTGTGTTTGCTCTTTAAATTGGGTTTTCTTAGAAGAATGTATGCGATGCTGTAACCTCTTTTTATTGATTTACCGTTAATACAATTCAGTGTACAGGGAAAAATACTAATCAATATCTGACACTGTGTCCAATTGCAACACTAATACTGTAATGTGAATGTATTTCTGCTTCAGATGCCAGTATATTAGAGATGTGATTTTGTAATTTTCAAAGTGTACTGTCATTTTCCTTTCTATTGTGCACTTACTATCACTGCTGAACATGAAAGTGAAATGTACTGTGTGCCTTTATCAATATTAATGAGGAGGTAATAATGAATATGCATTTTCTTTCCGGGAGAGCCATATAGCTAATAAGCCATGATCCGGTGAAATGAGATGCAAATGTTTTCATTAATAAAATATATTACTGTGAGTGCTTTTTGCGTATGCATCACTTCAACGCTTACAAAAGACGATTCACTTGTATCTCACGCAATCAATTCTCAAATGAATTCTTCCTTTTGGTGGCAGCTTCCAATGTGGCTGCATGCCGAAAATCTCAGTTCTGTAAGAAAAATGATGGCTAATAAAGGCTTACACCCTGATGATTTTGAATAAAACATCTTTTGCACTGTAAAGTGACTCCTTTGTGATTTCTTCAGTGAGCCTCAGTGGAATATAATGGCAAATGAGGACGCTTTGCTACTGATTTTTGGTGTGAATCTCCCCCTGAGGGTTATTAATGTCCTCACACTAACACCTCTGACTAAACTTTCACACCACACCTCGTTATCGTTCCTAATGCAACCTTTACACGCACACACGCTGTGTAGCTAGTTAGCACTCGTGTTTTGGTTTGATTCTGGGCTTCCGCCATTTCAAATCGGATTGAGGGGGATTTCAGGATTTCTTCAGCATACTGTAGATAATCCTTGAGTGTCTCCATGGTCTGATCTCTTGGTTAGTGTCTCTCATGGCATGGTTGAGCTCCTCGGTCTCTCCTCCCCCCTCCCCCTCTGAAAACGATGGCAGTTCTCCATCAGAAAAGCAATAGAGGTCATGTTCTCATTTACAGGGGCCAGAAATCATTGGTGTGAATATCGGTCGGCTTGGTCCCATCAGGTTAGTGCAGTGAAGAAGGACCAAGACTTGTCGATTTCACTGAAGGATCTTGTAACCTAGCAACAAGCTCTGGCCTGGTCCTGGTGGACAAACTCTTAATTCAGTAGTTGCTGACTAAATGCGGATTTAAAGTTTTCCATTAGATGCGGCTCTACATGCACAAAATTGTATCTCTACACAGTCACCTCTTGTGTCGTAGTTTGGTCATGAGATCTTAATATTCATCCGCTTTTTGGTGAAGCTTTCAATTAAAGCACTGCTTTCTTATAGTGCTGCTCTTGCAAAATGTAAATGGATTTTCATTTCCTTTGGCCGTTACAGCACTAAGGTCACAGGTTCGATTCCAGGGAAATGCACATGATAAAATGTATATCTTGAATGTGCTGTAAGTCACTTTGCATATTTACAGACAGTTACATTTTTCCTTTTGAAGAAATAGTTCACCTTAAAATATATCTTTTTTTATCATTCTTTTGCATCATTCCAAATGTCTGTGCCTTGCTTTCTTCTGTGGAACACAAATGGAGATGTGGTCTTGATGAAAGACAATGGAAACAATTCCACGTTATCAAACTTGGCACATAATGATTGTTAAATGGATAGTTCACACAAGAATGAAAATTCTGTCATTAATTACTCATCGTCATGTCGTTCCAAACCTGTAAGACTTTTGTTCATCTTCGGAAACACAAATTAAGATCTTTTTTTTTTTAGCTGTTTAGTCCAAATTTTCTGAAGAGTCACAATCGCTTTATATGATGAACAGATTTCATTTAGGCTTGTATTCACATAAATATAGATCAGGAAACATAAACATAAGCTCAGCCGAACCTGCTTGAAGCACGAGAATGAACCTCATTGGTTCTTGCTGAAGCTCAAACGTGATGCGTAACAAGAGAATTAACCTCATTGGTTCTTGCTGAAGCTCAAACGTGATGCGTAACACGAGAATGAACCTCATTGGTTCTTGCTGAAGCTCAAACGTGATGCGTAACACGAGAATGAACATCATTGGTTCTTGCTGAAGCTCAAACGTGATGCGTAACACGAGAATGAACCTCATTGGTTCTTGCTGAAGCTCAAACGTGATGCGTAACACGAGAATGAACCTCATTGGTTCTTGCTGAAGCTTTTCAGCAAGAAAGTCTTACGGGTTTGGAATGACATGAGGGTGAGTTATTAATAAAAAAATTTGGGTGAAATGTCCCTTTATTAAGAACTTATGTTGTTCTTTGAATGCAAGTCACTTCAGATAAAACACCTGTAGAAGGTGTACACCACCATTCAAAAGAAATCAATACTTCATTCAATATTAAATTGATCGAAATTTACAGTAAAGACAAAAAATTATATTTCTAATAAAAGCAGTTCTTTTGAACTTTCTATTCATAAACTGGAGAAATTATGCTGAAAATTCAGCTTTGATCACAGAAATAAAATTTGATCTAATTGCAGCCGTTGCAGGCGCTTTCAAGAACATGAAATATATAATACTGACCTTTTAAATAATGAACTTGTGAACGGTAGTGTAATCATTACAGGATCCTGAACAAAACTAGTTTTCTCATAAGGTTTTAAAGATGTTTCCTTGTTCATATCTTTTCTGCAGATTGATTGTGTGAGCTGCCAATATGCATGACCATTTTTCCTGACAAAGCAAACTCTGGAAAATTCTACAAGAATGGATGTTTGCAATCAATACAGCCAGCAGATACGAGTACAACCCAGAATAAATTTCCTCTCGCTTGAACGAGAAGGGAAGACATTAATGTTTGAATATGAAATATTAATCCAACAATCCAACAGATGCGCTCAACCGCCGACAGAATTCTGACAGGTGTTGTGGCAGAAAAGGGATATGGATATGCTCATAAATACCACTTATTGACAATGAAATTGCTTTAGAGGACATTCTCACTTCAAGTCCCCTAGATTAATTCACTTATCTTAATTTACAGTAAACTTTTGGTTGACTTGCTTCTGGCAGTCAAGAACTCTGTAATATCTATAATATCCACACAAGATTCACATAATAAACACAACATATTTAAAGGAATAGATCAACCAAAAATGTATATTCGGTCATCATATATTCACCTTCACATTGTTCCACGCCAGTATGACTTTATCTTACAATGAACAAAAGTACTGGAGAAATTTGCAAGAATGTCCTGGCTGCTGTTTTTATGAAGCTTTGTGTTAGACCAAACAGAAGAGATTTGGAACAACATGATGGTGAGACTATTCATTATTTTAATCTACTTTATCTCTAATCTTAAAAAATCATACCACAGCAGGACGGAGACTCAGTGATACCAGAGGAAAGGCCAGTTCACAGCAAGAACATTAACAATAAAGATAATAACTAACGATATTAGCATCCTTTCCATACCATTGTTCTTGGTTGCGTTTGTCAAAAGCATTGTGAACTAAGTTGATCGTAGATCTACAATCTACTTAGGCTTTCGATGCTTTTGAGAAATGCAACCCAGTTTTAGGCCTATCCACCTTATTTTTCAACATTGAAGTATAAAGCTTTCTGTGAGTGTGCGAGACTTCCGATTCATTAGCCGCTATATAAGTAAATAACTATTTACTTGTAAAACTATTTGCCCTACAAACCGGTGTGTTTATAATTATGACAATAAGTTAAAATAATATAATAAAAAAATTCAATTTACAATATCAAAGTTGCAAAGTTATTTTGATTTAAAGATTATGAGGGCACATGAATAAAAAAATGAGCACGGATAAATCATTTATAATAAATACTGCAATATTCCATTAAAAAAAAGAAAGAAGAATTGTCAATTTTGATTTCATGGTGACTTTAAACCCAGAACAGCAGGTGCTCCTCATACTTGCAAATCTTCAGTGCAGTCCGCCCTCACACCAGAACTGATGTATTAAGGCTGAGGAACAATGCGGTTTCTATTGTCGCAGTTTTTTTTTTTTTTTTTTTTTTTTGGAGAGTGGAGAACATAGTATTTTACTGCTATTAATAATGACAAGTCTGAGGGAACACTCCTTTACTGTTAAGATTTAAGACACGGGTGGATTTTTAAAAGTGGAATCTTTCTTTGGATCCAAAAGGAAGAGTGTGATATTGGTGAACAATCATTTCAGAGGGCTTCATTAAAATCTGGCTTCACCGCAGTTGTTCCTTGCTTCATCGATATGTTCCTCAGGCTCATTATAAAGTGTTAAATGTATTGACACTTCGTTAAAGTGTAATAAAAGGGGTAAGATTGTGGTTTGAGGATTTAATCAGCTGAAGTCCACTGCATATTTTCAGCCACAAACCAATCCAACATTATATGAATTATATTAAATGAACGTTCTAGTACAAGTTTAGCTCTATGGACAGCATATCTGATGCATGCAAAGATGAAAGAAAGACAGATTGATTAAGAGGACAAAGCTCAAAAACACATTTCTGTATGAAATAACGAATTTGAGCACTTTACCAAAAATACAAGTTGTACATTTGCAGTGTCTTACCCATAGACTTCCACTGTGAGTGCAATACTGAAAAACTATTGTCTTTAGTAATCCACATCATGTCACAGATGAGGTACACAGAGCTGGTTTTGAAACAATTCATTTTTATCTACTGTTATGGGAAGTACTTACAAAAGTGGGAATTAACTTTTTATGGTGAGCATGTAAGAAAATAAACAGTGTTGATTCACTTCAGTGACACTGAAATGAGTGTTGCCAACTTTTTATCTTTTTAGAAAAATGTGTTTGAAGTAAGCCGTTGACCATGACAGTTAATCACATTGTGAAGATAAAACAAAATGCTGCTTACAAAAAAAGTCAATAGTCGCTGCTTTACTAAATTACATGCTAAAACACATTTGAGATGCTTTTGTCTCATTGACGTATGACTTCATTGTATTTGTTGTAAAAAATAATAATAATAATTTTAATGTCAAACTAAAGTGTAACACGAACATCAATCAGCTTCAACCTAGACACATTTAAACACTAGAGAAGTACACAAGTACACTTAAACACAAGTTCAACTTTCAAGTGTTTTGTATTGTACACATTTTCATTAACAGAGCAACAGATCCAGTGAAAAATATGTTTCATTGAAATGCTGAAATTGGATTGTTTATCAGTATACAAAACATTCTGATGTGAAAAAACTCAACTGGAAAGTTATCTGGCCTTTAGCTTCCTTGATGTTAGCATGAATACAGGTCAGTTGGCAACCCTAACTGAGTAATGATTGTGATATACATGCATAATGCTGTTTGAATATAAATTTCATGAAAGCATTGTTGATTTGACGTTGCATATTGGCAGTAGCTCTAACCCGTTTTTGGCCAATGATGGGTAGTTAGTAATTTGGCTCGCGTATGTCAGGTCAGCTCTGAGGCTGAGAGAGCTGTTCAGTTCAGGCCGGCTCTGCTGAGAACTACTGGCAGATCTGGGCCAGCTGTGTCCATGAATACCATAGACCTCATTTCTCTATTTTATCACACAGGCCATCAAAAACGCCCGAAGTGTGCGGTGTGTGTGTCAGAGAGAGAGAGAGAGAGAGAGAGAGAGAGAGAGAGAGAGAAACATCGAATAGAGTGTTAAGGTGAAAATACAGCAGTGTAATCAATGCAAGAGTTTTCTTAAAGGAACGGTTCACTTAATGAAAAAAAAATTCTGTTATTATTTACTCACCCTCATTTCATTCCAAAACCGTGTGTGTGTGTGTGTGTGTGTGTGTGTGTGTGTGTGTGTGTGTGTGTGTGTGTGTGTGTGTGTGTGAAATATCCGTTAATTTCAAATCAGAGTAAAACTGAATTAGTTTGTTTTTGTTAACAGAGTGCTGCAGAGATGATGTATTTTTGCTGGCAAAAACCCAGAAACCGTGGTGCAGTTCGTTTATAGCGTACATTTGGCTTTTGACTTCTGCCAATTTTAGCTATTTAAGGCTTCAAAGTTCATAAAAGTTGTGTTCATTTGATTAGCACAATAAACAGAACGTATAAGAATCATAAACTTTAGTTGGTGGCAGAGTGTACTTTCCAAAATAATCCATAAGCGTACGTCATGACTGCAGGACTATTAGCTTACCAAATATGACCACTTCCTTCTGATTCCCACAATGCAACATGCATTAAGATACATGAACACGCCAAATAGAAAAGCACCTCCACCAAAACCTCTCAAGCTAATTTCCTTAGAATCACTTTTAAGCATTCTTCGATAACCACAGAGATAAACTAGCACTTTACTCATTAATGGCCTTGTTGATGTTATCAGTTACTGGTGTGTTGTGCGCCAGCCATTAGCTGTGCTAGTCGAGTTTGTGTCTATGCAGCGGGTGGGCTGATTGTTAAAAACTCCCATTCTTTTTAACCATGAAATATTCAGTTATCTAATTATAGGGAAACCTAGTGTCTGGATGGCGGCCTTATTTCTCACAGCACGGTGGCGTTTGTCTGATGAGGTGCTTCCTGACGTTCTTTACTCGGCTCACGCTGATAGCGCCGCGCTTGACGGGAGGAAGACACACCTGACAGGAGTTTCACGGAGGGGACATGGTGTGCTGGAGGACGGATGTGTGTGGGTATGTTGGGTGGGGGATGAGCGGTCGTGCTCCAGTTGGCACACCTTGCATCGCATTACATTTCCGCCCACGTCGAAAAGCCACCCGAGGGGAAAACCGAAGGCGAGTGTGGAGGGAGAAAAAAGAGCGCGAGAACAAACGACTGGGTTGTTTGGATCCGGTTGACGGCCTCGACGTATCACGTTTGCGGTGTCTGATCTAAATGTGAAGAAAAATGGGGAGGCCTCATGCAACCCCTTATTACTCTGTCACTTACCATTAAACATGAATAAACAGCTTGGGCTCCCCGCATCACCCAGGCTTTTTATTTCACTGGCTTTTTAATGAGAGTAAAATTGCATCCATTGCCGAATGTGCCTCTGTAATTTCAAGTGCATTAAAAAGGGGGGGACGGGGGGAAACACTCTTCGAATCTGTTCTGCTATGTTCCCTGTACGTAGGAATTATTTGATTATGAAAAGTTGCTCAAATGTTTACAGAATAAAATTAGATTTCGGATGGGCTGCTGACGCAGAAAGTTGTCTTTGATCAGCGAGGAGATGTTTGCTGTTGGTTCAGCTGGTGTGCATCAAAGTCAAGCTGCTCTAGGATCAACACGTGCCTTGTAGCTATAATCAAATTATGGTCAACAAAACAGGGAACCAACATGCTATAATGTGTTTAGTGTGCATAAACACAAATTAAATTAGTTATAAAAAGTGTACCTCAGGTTTGTACAACCATTCGTATCTAGTATATTTCAAATCGATTTGATCGTGTCAATTATAGTAAAAATGTATTGTACAAATGATTTAAACAAAAATCTGCTTAATTTTGCATTGCTTTTCTATATAAATTTGAGCATGTACATTTTTACAGAGAGGTTCCAATGGAATGCAGTATATGAGTATGAAAATGCATAGAATACCCAAAATGTGCAATAAAAAGCAGAGCACTGCATGCAATACCAAGATGTATCCTACAACAGAATGCGCTCAAATTGAACAGTGAGATAAAGAAACAGAAAAAAAAATGTCAAATGTGATTTTTAGTACCTCTTTTACCACCCATTTGTTGATTGGACTGCCAGGAAGGCAAGACATTTCTACACAAAATTTAATTAAAAAATGTAAAATAACTTTTAATTTCAAAATTGAGAAGTAGACGCCACTTACATGCAACATGATGTGGTCATGTCAACGGTTTAGCAAATTACCGTGTGAACCATTTAGCATAAAATAATTTGTAAAGTGTTTGGCAAAGAAATGGATATGACAATGTTGATATGTTTGGTCTTGGTGGAATAGATCTGCTACACTGCTGCTGCTGCAGGGCAAGTACGGGACTTGCTTCTGCCAATACATGCATGACACACTGCTGTGAGCAAGACATGCTGCTGCTGTACAATATAGTGTACATGAATTACCCGTAGCAGATTTATACAGGTGGAGCTGGGGAAGGTGGAGGGCTTCTGAAAGCGCTCTGCAACTTCTACAGCAAATGCCGACCAAGTATTTGAAGGTTGAGCAGCGAGCTCATTGGCTACTGATACAGCAGGAACCAATCAGCTGTTTCCCTATAGAGAATGATTTGATTACAAGCAGATTGAGTTAAGGACAAGCCTGCACCACCTAGAGTTTCATGACGGAAATTTGTATGCCTAAAATGAGAAGACATGTTGTCCAATCTAAAAACAATCTTAATCAAAGAATGTTTTCTTGGATGGAACTATCCTGCTTGTCAGCTTGTCACTGTATCTCTTTTTTTACCTCATCGTTTGACGTCCTTCATGCAGAAGCAAAGTTAGCTGTTCAAAACCTTGTTTGGGTGCTTTATTAAAAACAAATCTCTCCCTATTGACAGACCCCAGCAATTAAGCTCTACACGGCTTAGCAGAGTAACGCTACAGCATCCAGAAGCGAAGAGAAAGAGCAAACAGTAAACAAAAGTGACTGTTTGCTTGTGTATATTACAGAAATGCACTTCAGATAAAGGGTTAGATCACCAATGGGATGGACATATGTTATCATCGAAAAATACAGCAACAACAAGGGCTTTGAGATAAAATAAAACAAAAAATTTCAAAACAAATTCCTCGACAAGAACTGAAAGCTGTGCAAGAATGGGATGGAAATGCAAACCTTTTGTTTGTTGAATTAGTCAAGTTTATTTTGAAAAGATTTTAAGATTTGTTTCAACTACTGTACGTAGTTTAAAATCAACTTGACATAAAAATGTACACATTAATTCAACTAATTGAAATAATGTGTACATTTTGTGTAATGACTACACATTAACTTGACTAATTCAACACATTTATGGTCTTATTGCGCACTGATGAATTGTACACAACGTTATTCCGAAGAATAACATTACAATCTCACATTCAGGTCCATTTATAATGTGAACACCATCATTTCACAATCCAATCAATTTCCAATTGATAAAATCCACTACAGTATTCTCTCATTGCATATCTTGTTTAACTTATAAACACTTCATGTTACAGAAGTAAAATGGGTTGTGAATGCTGTTCATCGCAATATAAACCAATATTCAAGTTCTCAACTTATATAATGTTTTGTAAATACAATAATTTGAAAAGATCTTGCATTTTGTGTTGTATCCTGATGTTTAGTGTAAATTCTGCAAGCAAACCAGTTAAGAATAAGTCAAGTCACCTTTATTTATATAGCGCTTTTTACAATTCAGATTGTATCAAAGCAGCTTCAAAGTGATAACATGAAAATAATACAACAAAGTTTGTTTCTTGAAGAAAATTGCGTCATCGTCCACCTTAAGTAAGGCAGATCAATAATATTGTTGAATATTAAATGTCCCCAACTAAGCAAGCCAAAAGCCAAGGCAACAGTGGCAAGGAACCAAAACTCAGGTGACAGAATGGAGAAAAAAACCTTGGGAGAACCCAGGCTCAGTCGGGGGGGCAGTTCTCCTCTGGCCAACGAACCAACAGTGTATGATTATGATTCAGGCTGCATTATAGGTCAGAAGTCAGATTGGATCAGAACATTCAGAATATTTATCCAGTTCCATCAGGTTGGAAGTCAGAGTCATCACGCCGGTATGGAGACGAGTTTGTTGAGGATCAGTGCCTATGGCTGTCGTGTCGATAAGGCCTTCACAGGGCTGATGAGGCTGGCACTTCAGGGATGCGTTGTGGATGGGTCCAGGCGCAGGTCCACCATCTGATCTGGATATGGCCCGGATCCGGCTGACTTCAGTAAACCTCAGAATAAACAGAAAGACTAACATTAGTGTAGATGCTGCTTCGCGGACAATATTAGGAAGACTGTTCCAAAGTTTAGGTGCTAAATAGGAGAAGGATCTACCGCCTGCAGTTGATTTTTATATTCTAGGTATTATCAACTGGACAGAATTTTGAGATCGCAGTAGACGTGAAGGACTATAATGCGGTAAGAGCTTTCTCAAGTACTGGGGAGCTAAACTATTTAGTGCTTTGTAAGTAGTCAGCAATATTTTAAACGAGTTAAACGTGTAAAATTATTAAAAAAATTAAACAAGAATGTTCTGATGACTCAATTTCTGTTTTCTCTGATGCATGTTTTGCCTTAAAAAGACTGTCAAGTCTTTGTTGCAGTGCTCTATATATTGTGTAATATGCTAATTTTATACAGCAGTGCAAGTTCTAACCCACCCATAACATCCTTAAATCAGTGGCTCATGTACTCAGATGGCAGCCAAGCGCTCAGTTACATTTTAGTTTGTAATCAAGCTGGTTTCATCCAAATAGAAACATTTATCCGAGCATCAAGATTCAGCCGCCCCAGCCCATCAGCCCTCACCACAAATGAGTTTAATCAGTGTGCTAATTATGTCATTTGGTACATTTAACTCAGTGTGAAACTTTGGGCTTTATTGTGTAACAATCTATTGTTCCTCTCTGTGATTTAAAAGTGGCGAGCTAATGTCATGCTTAGTACAAGATTCCTTTGTTTGGCATGCCTTCAAACGAGAGATCTGTCTCATTTTGTGTTATCTCAAGACACTTTCCAAAGCATCTTTGTGAGCTGAAATATGGGTATGAAGTGAGCAGTGAAACAGTGCCACCTTTTGACTAATGGCAGCATCACGGTCCTTCTTGAGGGTTTGAATGTCCAATTCCAGATATTCCATCTCAAAGAAAGGGCTTGGCTTCAGGTCAGATGGGAACCACTGCCAGATATGAGATGAAAAACAATACCCCCGTCCCAATGGAAGACCGACAATAGTTGCATGAAGATGTGTTTTATTACAATATTGACTGGCCTGGTTCTCATATGAATAAATAATAACCCAAGATGTTCAAAACCTCACAGAGGTGTTTGATTAATTTTCTAAGCCAGATAATCCTTCTAGCCTTTCAGAACAGCCAATAATCAGGTCTTATGCAAAGGTTTATTTGCACATAAATTATATTTTCATGTTTTACCTTCCTCAAGATAGACCATATATAAATGGGAAATGATAGAAGAAGAAGAAGTTGTTTTAATTTGAATAGTGTCTTTCCACAAGGCTAAGGTCGCTTAACAAATGTAGTTGAAAAACATTTATAGTTCAAAAATAAAAACAAAAACATCAAATACAATTCATAAAAAAAACATTGCAAACAAAAATAATTAAAAGCAGAAATTAAAGAATTAAAGAAAGATAGAGAAGAGATATTACGAAGAAAGGGGGGTAATGAATTCCAGAATTTGGGAGAATCCCACACCTATAGAAAAAATATCATCCGCCTATAGTAGACAGCCCGGAATCTAGGAACTGACAATAGGCCAAGTTCAGATGATCTTTGTAAGATGATATAGAGGTGCAAGACTATTTAAAGCCTTAAAGGTAAACAGGAGTACCTTAAAATGAATGGGTGATGCAACAGGTATTAGTTATGTTATGTGAATGCTACATCTAGTCGAGGTGAGGACTCTCGTGGCTGCATTCTGTAAATACTGTAGCCTTTTAATAAGTTTTTTGGTAAGCCAATTAACGAGGCATTGCAGTAGTCCAAACGAAAAGTTAGTGCATGAACAAGGGTTTCTGCATCAGCCCGACTGAGGGAGGAGTGGAGACATGCAAAATTACGCAGGTGATAAAAAGAGTTTTTAACAACAACAGCAATATGAGAGAAAGAGAGGAAGCAAATAAAACACCAAGATTATGTGCTGGGGAGGAGGGTTTTACAAGAACCCCATCTATGGTCAAAGGACAGGTTCATTTTATTTATAGGTATATTGGAGCTGATGAGCATTATTTCGGTTTTGCTGTCATTTAGTTTAAGAAAGTTCAGATACATCCAGTGTTTGATTTCTCTAATAATAAATACATGCAGTGAGTAAGTCAGGCACAGATGAAATATCAGAGGAGGTGGGAAGATAGATTTGGACATCATCAGCATAACAATTAAACCAAATCCATTGCATATGATATCACCAAGTGGCTGCATTTAGATGATAAAAAGCAACGGACCAAGAACTGAGCCCTGTGGGACACCCTGTGTCAGTGTGGTGGACTTATACCCTTGCATGGTGATATAGTACTTTCTGTCAGTGAGATAAGAAATGAAACAGGAAAGAGCAGAACTACTGATTCTGATATCAGAAAGACGGGAAATGAGAATATCATGACAGATTGTATCAAATGCTGAACTTGGATCAAGGAGAATTAGGATGTTTGTAAACCCAGAATGAAGGATATCAAGGTAGTTATTTATTTATAGGTACTTTTTTTCATCTCAAAACGATGCAGCCAAATCCTCAAGCACTTGCACTTTTCAGAGATTTTGACAGTCCATATACACATATAGTAATGATTTCGTATTACCATTGTACATTTTAAATTTCCATGGTACCGAAGTATTGTTATGTTCATGGACACGGACCATGGTATTCTTAAGGTACTTTTCCAATTTCTAAAAACCAACCTATTCCCTTGGTGTCATGTCCAAAAAACCATGGTAATACTATGGAGATTTTTGGTGAACTTCTAACTCTGAACATCAAAACTCATCTTTTCTAATTTCTTGTGTCTGTGTATAGTATAGTGCAAAAGAGCAGAGCAATTTGATGCTAAAAATGTTGATTTCACACTGATTGGCATACTAAATGATTTGTTGAGTATTGATCATGTTGTCATTTGTCTGTCCACACTGAAAGCAAAAATGCTTAAGATGACCCAAATTGTGTTTTTGTCCATATCGCACAGCCCTAATTTCTAGCCACTACAGACATAGTTTTCGAACTATAATTGTCTCTACACATTAACTTGGGATAAGAGTTATTTAGAGTTGAACTTAAACAAAGGAGCGCATATATAATAATAACCATCATGATTTGTCCGTAATTATAACGGGAGAGTTTTGTTTGGTGGCGTCACGCGCTTTGAGGTGTAAATAGCTTGGATAATTATAATGTGAGCAGTCTAGTTTTGTCACGTCACGTCGTGCCGGGTCGACATGCAGTGTTTCGCTCGAGGGGACCCTGCTTCTCCTCAAACTAGCTGAATCCAACCTGTTCCTCTCGCTTCTTTCTGAAAGCCTTTGGCATCACTCAGACGCTGCTGAATAACTAACTCTTCGCCTTTATTCATGAGGCGTTTCATCTCTTCTCTTCTCTTCATGTGTCAGTTTCTTCACAGCTGTCTGGACAGGTTTTATGGAAGTCCAGGGTCCCACAGACAGCTCTGGCTGAAATATTTCTCACCGTGTGTTGTTGGGAGAGTTGTAATGAATGGTGCCATTCAAAATCAAAATGCCATAAAGGAAAGAGATGAGAGCTGGAGAGATTGAAACGGCCCAGGTGACCGACTCCAGACTGCTCTGCCCTTGCAAAACTTTACAATGGAAAGTATTGTTTTGCTAAGATACACTTTACAAAAGGTCCTGTGGTGGTATGGTAGATTAGATTTTGATACCATGATAGCCTACTTTGAAAAATGCCATATATCTGCTCATAAATGCTAATGCACATGAATACAACAAAAACAATCTTGGTGCTATCATGGTTTTCTAAAAGTACTTTGGAATACCATCTAACTGTACCACTGTACTGCCACAAATACCCTTTTATAAGGGTATTTACTGTACATGGCACTCCAACAAACTTTAACAGCTTCTTAAATAATACCATGGTATTTGCATGGTAAGCATAATTTAAATGGTATTGTGATAGTTTTTATCACTGTGTGGTACTTTGATATATACCATGTTTAACATACTCGTATACAAGAATAAAATAACTTTCATGGTGTACCAAGTACCATGTAAATACCGTGGTATATACAAAGTGCTGTGATATAACCACAGTCACTGTATACACCTTTTATAAGGGTATATTTACAAGGTACTCCAGGATATTTTAAAGGTGGGGTATGTGATTTGGAAAACGACCGGCAGATTTTGAAAATACACAATTCAAATGGTCCTACCTTCTTTCCTCCAACGCTGGCTCTGACTCCACCCATTCGAAGAACATGGACGCGCAATCATGCACGAGTGAAAACTCAGATGCGCGAGAGATTGTAATGACGATTTACTACTAATCATGGAACCGGCTTTACTGGCGAGATGCGCATGCGTCACGAGCTTTGAGTATGCGCACGAAGGGGGTCACGCGGGCTGGGGGAGGGGGGTGTGGTACAACCGTTTGATTGACGAACTTACTGTCCAATGATTCTAGGTGGTCTTGGAAATGATTGGCTGGAGTTTTTCGAGTCCTGCCCGTTTCACAGATGATTAAATTGCTTAATTTTCATTTCAGTGCTTCTAACTCAGTGGCTGTAAGTGTTAGGAAAAGTTTTTAAAGTTATTTTGAAAAAATGGACAATAAAGAGAATCACATACCCCACCTTTAACCTCTTCTTCAAAAATATCATGGTATTACCATGGTAAGCATAATTATGGAACAATAGTTGATACCATGGTGCTTTGATATATGGCCTACCCTACTGTACCATATTTCTGAATGATTACCATGTACAATGGTACTTACAAAATGGTATCAGAAGTTACCATGGTATTGTAAGTTGGAATACCATGTAAATGCCATGGTACATGAATTTCAGTATTTCAGCATATATTAAAGTACCATGGTATTGCCACAGTACATTTACTTACACGTCAAGTTTCATCAAAAATACACTGGTATTACATTTCCAAACAAACACAGTATATCCATGCTATATGTCCAAAAACATTGTATTATCATAGTACCTTGTTAAACAAATAAACTTTTTTTATAAGGGAGGGCTGTTAATGGTCTCCTGGAATTTATAATAAAAACTGGTTTGTTGACATTTCGCATTATAAAGATGAATATATTTCATGTCATATTGACATTTCAATCAATAAGAGACAAATGTTGGTGCTGTTCATGTACTGGTAAAAGCCACAACAACATGACTAAAGTCTTGAATTCATAGGATGAATTATTCCTAAACATAACTGCAAACAATCTATAAATAAAACACAATAATGCTGTTTTAATTACACACAGATTATGTCAAGTCTGGCTCTAATTTATAGCCTTGCAACAGGCGAAAAAAAGGTGTTCTTTACTGCAACAGGAGCAAAAAAAGCATCATATCTAGGTCTTGTTGTTATTCTGTAACTATGCCCCAGTTATGGCAAAATGGCCTATTTGTGTACGACAATATCTCACTCGAACATCCCACTCCTAATAGCTGTTTTATTTTAAACAATGCGTCTCGGTCCCTAGGCGTACTATTATCAGTGAGTGGAGTCTTCGAGGGGAACGCTCGACGTGACGGCGCGTGGGAGGCCAACTCCAGCTCCACTCATCTGTCACCTCATAAGGGTTTCCATGGGAACCAAAGAGCGCATAGCAAAGTAATGAGGCAACCCATAATTGTTCACCGTGACCTTGCTGATCCCATCAAGGTTGTATCCCTTGCCTCGGCACTGCGTGTTTGCGCAAATGTTAATGCAAAACCATCTGAGACGGATAAGATGCAGCCCCATGTTTAGGCCATTTGAGTGAGGCTGGACTTAATCGGTTTTACAATCTAGCAGATATATAGAGGATCATCCAGGGGATGAATCATCACGCTTATGTCCGTCATAACCCGATTAACACGGGGGCTCGAACGCTGCAATTTTGCAATTACGCCAACAGCCTCTTAGAAACTGCTCTTCCCTGTGTGTCTTATTTATCCATACTGACTCTTCTGATTGGCTTGTTTTCTTCAGACGATCATCTCCTTCCCTCAAATCTGTGTTCGGATGCAGGACTTGTCACTGTCACTGTCTGTGTTTACCTGCCTCTCTTGAGATATGACAGGTGGCTGAAATGCACTGTGGGATCAGCCATTAGTTACTTGCTAAACTGTCGTCAGCTTTTTCTGGTTAGAATTTGGAAAGACGATTTGAGGTGAAACAGGACCCTGTGTTTTCTGTCAGAATTACACCAATTTCCTGCAGGTTGCGTGTAACACTTTAGCAACTAGTAGGATATTAGGAAGCCATCATTTTAGATAAGGTTCAAGTGTTCGCAAAATGCTTTTTGCACACTACAAAAGGTTCATCATCATCATTTTTTTTTCTTCCTTTTCATATTTTGGCCAAGAGCGGCTGTTTGCCAATAGTGCGTGAAACTCCATTGCTAACCTAATTAAGGCGCATTTAAAATGATTGCAGTGTATTTGCCAAGACTTCGTATTTGTTTATCCAGAATAATTGGTTCTAATGGTGATGTTTCCACAGTTGTTGAAGCAACTGGATGTTTTTGAAATGTAAATGAAATGCGCATGAGTCTTATGTTTTCAGGAGGAGCATTTTCTCTGCATCTAACTAATATCTTCAAAGAGTCAAAATGTACCTGCTGTTTAGAACATCTTATATAATAAGACACTATAAAAAATGAGCAAAAATAGTTCTGCACCTACTTAAAATTCTATTACTCTTGAGTGAATTGAACTTGTGAACTTGTAACCCAATTTAGATTTAGATTTAACGGTATAAATTTCCATATTCATATGCTTTACCTTAGGAATTCACAAGTCCAACAGATAAAAGAAAATTCACAAACCTCTTTAATATCGCACTTGTTTTTCTTGATGCTGAGAAAAACACCTTAGTAAACTCATGCATCTCTAGAGCTTTAGAACAGATCTCATTATGTCACATACTGTGCTCAGATTTGCAAGTTTGCTGTTAAAAGTCAGAGATTTCAGTGTGAACTGAAACGTTTCTCATCAAAGTCTCCCAAGAGTAAAAGTATGCTATCTTCATTCATTTTATAGCTCTATACTCTTACTATATACTACTGTTCAAAAGATTTGGTGCTTCAAGAAACATTTCTTATTATCAAACAGTTGTCATGCTTACTATTTTAGTGGAAACTGTGATATTTTTTTCCTTCAAGCCTTAAAATTGCTTGAATGTAACTCTAAACCCTTGCCTCATTTAGTATGTGGTTCTATGAATATGCAAATGAGCCCCGCCTCCACTCACTCGCAGCAGCTCAGATATCCACTAGTTGATGATCACACATTGATCTGATTGGTTACAAGGTAGTTTGTGACGTTAGAAACACCAGCGATGTCAAACCACGTTTTTGAGACTCTTTGGTTCACTGCAGTTTTAAAGAGAAAATACTCAGCAATGGTGTTGACTTATGAATTTGCACATGGTTTGTCTTAAAGCATATTAAAAACACCACATAGACATAAACAAAATTAAAAGCTGGATTTTCACCACAGGGGGACTTTAAGAGAACCATCTGAATCAAGTGTGATACTGAGAACTGTCTGTTACACTGTGAAAGAGCAACCTTTGAGCAATAAAACTTCCCTCTGGGTAAAAATGTCTTCAGTGTCCTGCATTTTAAAAGGAAAGTCTGACAATGTCACTCTGCATCATTTCTCTTCAAACGCTAGATTACAAGTAAAAGTGTGATAAAGCCTCGTAGGTTAAAACTACAACAGAGATCTTCACAGATTGCTTAGAATGAATGTTAGAATTTGAAGGAATACTTTGTACTTAAAGGAAATTACAAAAAAAGTGTTTGTGTCAGAATGTTTTGGGAATTAACAATCCTCACAGACTCGTGTTGGTTTAAATTGAACCTGAGATTTTTAAATTTTCTCAAAATGTGAGTCTATAAACCTATTTTATCATGAGTTTAATTATGTAAAAATTTAAGAATTAACAAGACACATATTGAGACCCAGATACCATGCAGCGAAGATTCTATTTACATTGCTGGAAGAATGTTTGTTCATAATTTTGAGAGAACCTTGCCAGAGCGTTAGCTAAATTCTGAGAATGTTCCCTGTTAGCTGGGATAGTGTGGGAATACTAGTTTTTACATATTAGCAACAGTAATAGTGACGCTTGGTTTGGCAAAAACCACTGGCTATACTAATGGTTGAAGGTAAATACAGTTAGCATGTGAACCATTGCATCCTTTTTTTTAATGGAGACAGAAAATCATTGGTGAGTGATGAAGCAAAAGGCCAATATAAAAGAGAAAAATGCTAATATGATGTTTCCTTGCTAGAATATCCAGGTAGCTTGTACCAGTTACAAGATACCAGATTTTACAGCAGAGTTAGCATGATATGAATAGCAATGTAAGGCTTTTTGGAACCGGAACAGTATAGCATGCATGAACATTTCAAACCAATGTTCTACTCAGTTAATGTTTAGTGCTTTCTCTCCATCAATATCAGTCACAAAAAATGACAAAGAGGCCAATAAATCTGCTTGGTTGTCTTAGATTGTTGTGGTTAGCCACTTCACATGGCGCAAATCAGTACTTTGTGTGACTGTGTGGGAGATATTGCCAATAGTGTTGTGTATACCTGTATCATATCTATCAGTCTTGAAGCACTCTTGGGAGCCGTACACCCAGCGCTCATGAGGCCAGAGTCTATTTTCAGGTCTCATTTCATCTTGGTCCTGCAGCGGCTGAGATTTGTACCAATTAAGGTGATAAAGACAACAGGCTGCCATATTTCTCTCTGCACCAAGGCTGGAAAATTGGGGCAGAAAGATCAGGCGAGTGAGAATCCTTGAGAGACCAATATGATGAATACTCTTCTACATCCACAGGGCAGTGCTGGGTAGCAAAATGGCATGCTGACCTTTCTCGCAAGATCGTTTTGCTGGTAAGATTCATTTACTAAAATCCCAGTTTACGCATTAATGCTGCATGGGGGCACATTTTCTCTTCTTATTGCCTGCTCTTTGAGTGGACTCAGCTGGTGAGCTTCTCCATCCACTCAGTTAGGGCTTAATTCGATGTGTTATCAGAGCTCCAGTAACCGGTTGTGGCCAGAGATATGAAGCGGACCCATGCTGTGATGGATGCGTTTTTGTGAATTTAAAGAGCTTGCAGTGCTGTCATTGGCTTGAAATCACTCTTTCACGCTGCTGTCCTTGACCTGGCTTATATTTTCATTAGAAGCCTCTTGACAAAGGCACTGTAAATGAAATAAAGCCCAAGCCACTGATCTGATACTGATGAAAGGGGAATGAGTCATTGTCAGATCAGGCCTCGGTTGAAAGTCACCCAAGAACTGAGTGGCGCGATGCAGAAAATTCAATGAAGTAATGAATGATGAATATTCATTGAATGTTTAGAAATACTATTCTGGGAATATTGTGTGATTTGCATGAAATACATTCAGCTTCACAGTAGAACATACAAGATAATATCTGTATACAGGAAATGATATGTATAACCCTTTTTCCAATAGATTTTGAATGGCTTCAGAACAGCAGCAAAACCATCTCAGCCAACATACAAGAAAATGCAAGGAAACATTTGAACGCATTGACCTTTGACGCTAATAAATTTGTTCATATTCTGCTTTTGAACACTTGATCATTTCATTATATATATATATTATTATCTTGTATGTTCTACTGTGAAGCTGAATGTATTCATAATTTCATATCTATATATATATATATATATATATATATATATATATATATATATATATATATATATAGTTCTGATTCTACTATATACGTGCTTTATATGTTTACTTCAAGTATCTTTTTATTAAACATAATTATATTTCCTATTTTACCCTTTACTAGTGAATACACAGCTATAATGTAATGTCTGTTTCATTCATACTCGTAGCTGGGGGGCACCCTTGCGCAGAAAGTCCACAAGTGAGACTTGGAGGTGGTTTGAACACATATGGAGGTGGTTTGAAATGCAATTCCAATCAGATTTTTACAGATGCCTCTCAGTCTGGACGCTCTGGCTGCTCAAATCAGATTTCAAACTGTCTTTTGTGTCACTCTAAACGCGATACAACGAGAACATCAAAACTGGTGATGGAAATGCCGGAAGTAATCATACAGTGTTCAAATGGTATGTCCAGAGATTTCGACATTTTCCTGTGCGACGGCGGAGTTCTTGACATTTCTTGACAGTTCTTGAGGGGCGGCAGTGGCTCAGTGGTTCATGTAGGTTGTCTACAAACCAGAAGGTTGGTGGCCATTGGGTCTGTGAAAGCGCTATATAAATGCAGCCCATTTACCATTCCATTTTGACAGGGGGCTTATTTTGAGAGCGAGATGATGCATCTCCATTATTCCTGCATTCATTTTGAAAGCCTCGTCACATACGTGGGTACGCCACACCTACATCATTACCAAAGGAACCCATGCAGATATGTTGGTTATTTCTGGACACACAAGTCTTATTTGATCACTTCCAAATAATAGTGTGGACAGTCTACCTGAAAAAAATAGATTTGCCTGCTGACTGAACATAGAATTCATAAAACTTATGACGCTCCAGGAAATCCCTAATATGAACAAGGCATTCAGCTATGACTGGAGTGTAGCTGAATAAAGATGTGTATATATTAGTGCTGTCAAAATTAACGCATTAATGCACACACAAAAAAATTCAGTTTAACGCATTACAAATATTTAAAGCAATTACCGCAGTATCTGTTTGTTCCGTCATGTTACAATATATGATCACGCTCTTATTCAAGAAAATCCTTTTAAACCATTCACGTGCGATAAGACACAAAAGAGAAGGCAGTGTGTTACTACTGGCGCGTGCATCTGTGAGTGTGTGACTCCGCTTCAGACAAAAACACACAAAATTAGGCCAAAATGCCTGTTTTGCCGAGTATCCTCACAAGCACAGTTAAGTGAGTTAAATAGGTCTTAATGGAAAGCAAAGAGTTGTGAGAAAATAGGATGTGTGCCAGATCTGCGTCATGTGCATCAGGTCTTAAAGTGACAGCAGCCTAATAAACCTGCTGCTGATGCTTGTCATTAATGTTAATCAAATAACAAAAGACAGAGAAAATCACTCTTTGCTCTTTACTGAATAACGTTTGTAGCTTTAAGATTCATCTATATTTAATCTACATCTATATAAGGATTCATCTATATTTAATAGTGCTGTCAAATCGATTAATCGTGATGAATTGCATCTATAACGTAAAAGTTTGTATATACATATATATATACTGTGTATATATAGACACACCTTAATAGCTAATTTGCTTAGCATTAAAATATGAAATACTATTATTTCTGCCTCATATTCTATGATATGAAACCACATCAGATCACAAAAGGAAGTTATTTCAAACACTCGACTCTTACGTTGTGAAGTGAGTTAAATGGCAACGCTGAAATATATAAACAGCATGTCTGCATGTCGCCAGGCACTGCTCAGTTTCTAGTAGGCGTTTCTTGTTCTGGTTGCCCTAGTAACAGTTGTGAAACTCTCTGCTGCTAAGATGTCGTTCCATGTAATTCCATGTTGAGACTGAATCAGTTTTTATTTCAGTTTATTTGTACAGCTGATCACAAATGAGATGTGTTGCAAGTTTAAATAAGATGTCATTCTGTGTCGACCAGGAGTCAGTTTTCTTGCTCCCAAAATTTTTATTTGAGGAAGCATCGTAGCAACCGAAAAGCAACACCCTGGCAACCATCCACAGCACTTATGCACAGGCAGGCGAAAATGCTCAATTCTAGTCCCATTTTCTTGCTCAGATGTCAACAAACTCATCATGCCAGGTTGAATCGCTCATCCATGGTGATCTCAAACCGGTATTTTCCAGGAAGTGTGGAGGATAAGTCATGGTCCCTCATCTTCCACTTTCACACCTGAGTTGCACTCTGCCCCATGGCATCTCCAGCCTCAACTATTAGATAAAAGTTAGAAAATCCCAAGCATCAGCAAGAGAGCTCGCCGGGCCATGTCTACCACTCGATAAAGCCACACATCCACTGCATATGAGGTCAGAATGAAATTACTTGAATAAAGTTTTTTGTTTAGAACATTAGGACTTACATGACTACTCATTGTTACTAGTCAACTACGCATCAATTCCTTATGCATATGGCTGGGATGTGAACACTAAACTTCAGAGGAATTTTTCTGAAACAGAAGTCATAAGATCGTTAAGTCAACACAAACTAGATGGTGCAAAACCTAGTCTCTATTCTTATTATACCAGTGATGCTGTTCTGTTATTTGGCTTCATAATTCACTGAGACGCTGCAGCATGAAACACTTTCATCATCCCAAGGAGTGCATAAATCAGCGCTAAATTAGCAGGGTGTTTTTATCAAGAGGCTACGGCAAGACTCTCTGGGTGAGGCAGACAGAAAATGATCACCAGGACGCTCCAAATTTCTCACCCCATGCCCTCTCGTTTGCATTTCATCCCACGCATGCTAATTATGTGGTATGTTAATTTTTTGTGATTTTTTAATTGGCAATCAAGTTCCACAAAATGTGTTTTTTGTCTGTACTGAGTACCATCTTTATAATTAACTCACAGTTGTCTTCTTCCACATGAAATCTTGCCCATGGACGAATGTGAACTTCTAGTGTATGATGTGAAGAGAGTAAGATTGGATTATGAAAACTTTTATGCCCAGTTTTGGGTGATTTTTCATGGAAGATTTCTTTTCCAAATTTAGTTAATCAGGCCCAGATAGAATCTGCAGGCATTTTTCTTCACAGCTTTTAGGAGACAAACTGCAGAATTCTCTGGAATGGATCTGAAATTTTGGGAATATGGGAAAGCCTATTAATAAGCAAGCCATTCATCCAGAAGTATGTTCTTTATTAAAGTTAACTGTGATAGTATGCAAATTTGGATGCAAAATATCAAAATTAACAATAAATATGCCTGCATATGTTGCAGGCTGTATAGAACATGACACTCTGGATCCCTATAACCACATATCACAAATGTATTAATAAACACACACACACATACATGAATAAATGTTAAATTATATAAAAATTCAATATGTATATGTTTCAGCTGTTATAAAATACAGTCTGCAATTGCAGTCTTTTATGTGTTATTATCAGGGGTGAAGAACTATGAAATATTAAATAATAGAAGGCAGACTTTTTCAAAGCCAACATATTTCAAAACAATCATCAAATAAACTACTGAAAATACAATGAGGTTAAACCTGCCGACCTGTTAGCTATAGTTTGTCACTCTAGAAAACTAGTTGTTAATACTAACATTATGAAAACAGAATGACACGAGAAAGATGGCAATATCTGAAATCCTTGTCCTTGTGTGGACATTTTTTGTTCCCCATGAGAAAAAAGTCTATAAATCATACAGAGTGGTTTTTTTTAGGTTTAGGTTTAGGGGATAGAATATACAGTTTGTACAGTATAAGTCTATATCTATATTATGTCTGTGGAAAGTCCCCATAATACATGCAAACCCAATGTGTGTCTGTGTGGTGTCACAAATTCAGTCTCCAATGTGACCTTCATCATCTCAAGCATATAATTGCATCCCACATAAATCCCAATATCAAAGGTTATTTTAAAGATATTGACACCCTACTTAGTTCACAAATGAGTCGCACCATGGATAAATGGAAAACACTCTGAATTCCCAAGCATCCATTCAAATGACGTGAACTCAGTCACTATTGCAGCTTCTGATTCCTGCTTTTTCGTCTCAGACTTCAATCGTATCCCAGGCACCTGCTGTTTTCTGTACTGTTATACGTCGTCCTCAATCCCAGCAGGTGCAGGAAGAAACATCTATTGCAACAGAACAGTGCAACATAAAAGTGGCATTTCTTTTGACGTTATTCATTATTAACAGCACTTGGTGGACTGCGGAACACAAAACATGTCTTTTATTGTGTGCGTGGGTGTGCATCTTTCATGTTTTATCACAAAGACGCCCTTAACGTTGGACTTCTCGCTGTAATTACTTCTGGCAGGTTATCAGCACAAGCGGGTCAAGTCTCCAGTGGACTTGGAGGACTACGGGACACAAGTCTGGACGAGTGGCGGTGGAAATCTAGGGCAAGTTGGAGCTTGATGTTGTGATTGGCATCGCCTAGTTCAAAAGAAGGACTCCTGGAGCTATATATAGGCTAGATTAATTATTGTTGCACAAATATGTCCTTCTGGAGTGTTTGCAGATAAGATGTTTACAGACTAAAGAAGAAAGTAGGGTGACAGGACTGTGTGCCATTCAGAACTGAATTGAGAATGCCTTTTAAATTCTTGAATTGAATTGAAATTGATGTAGCAAACAGGATTCGAATTTGAATCTGCATAGGCCTACTGTATGTTTTCTGCTGTAAGTTTAAAAAAGCTTCATTTTCAATATGAATTACCCATTTTTTCATACTCACAAATAATGATGTATATATACATACAGTACACGTATATACAATCACTTCATTCTACACTGTTACCTACAACGCACATTTTTATTTAATTAATTTTTTCATTCACAATTTTATAAATAATTTAAGCTTCATTCTTTCATTGCAATATATTATATAACATTTGACATAAATATTGACCAATTTTGGTGTCAATATTTATATATTATAAATCATGATTTTAATCATTAGAAAATTACAATAGTTACATTCTGTATATTACTATAATTATACGTATTTAATTTAAAAATATATTATTATAAATTATATTTAATAAATTCTTTATACATTTCCGTCAAAACGTAGTACCAACGTGGTGAATATTTTGTAACAGAGGCATCAACATAGATTTTAAGATTTCATAGATTTTCTATGTAGACATAATTAGTCCAAATGAATCATGTAATTCAATGTTTTTGTCATGAAACGTCTATGTTCTAAATTTAAAGTAAATAAAATAAAAAGTAAATTCCTCTTCCTGTACTTCCATCTCAACTTCCTGTGGGGCGTGGCCAATTCGGTACAAACTCACAACACTCTTAAACAAAAGGATTAGGTTCCTAATTTCCCCAAGTTATGCATGAAATCCCCAAGTGATAAAGATCAACAACGACTCCTGCAACTTTTCACTTCTTCACAGGCAGCGTCATTTGCGTAGTTGTTACAATGAGGTGGACTTATGTACATGTAGGTTATCAGACGCACTGGAGCCCCTTTGAGCATTTCTGAAATTAATGTCAGAATGACGAATGTGATGAAGGGATGCGATGAATATTTCATGTATGACCCATATGAGGGAAAGAGAGAGGGAGAGAGCAGGAGAGATGCTGTGCTGGGTTCGGCGGATGATGCGGGGAGGCTGACAGACAGACAGAAAGAGAAAAGGGAGGCAGGGAGGGTCTCTTTTCCACGCGTGGATTACAGTATTATTGCTCTGCATCGCTCTCTATCCAGAAGGGAAGCACCCGAGGAGAATCGGAAGAAACCGAAGCCCAGACACGAACAGTAAGTGATTAATTTCCAAACCTCTGTGCTTTGATGTTATGATTAAAGAACATGTATAGAGAGAGGATCTCTGTCTTCACTGTTTACAGTAAATGACAGCCTTGAAACATTTGATTCACACTTTATATTGCAGTGATAGGCTACTGTATATTTACTGTACTGTACATGTCTGATAAACCGAAATGCAAATGGAGCTGCTTGTAAATTGTTGTTCATTGTATTGTGCAATTAATGCAGCTTGAACTGTTTGCAGACTCCATTCAAACTTTACTGTGTGGATAATTTCTCAGGTGTGTTGTTTTGTAAACTTTTTAAAGAAATGGACAATTCAAGTTTGAAAATCTCCCTTTGACTTTGTTCAGATGTTCTCCCTTGTGATGGCATCATCATTATATTTGCATACTAAATTGCAATTGGTCTTCTGCCATGCATTAGTGTGAACTATAACTCCTGTGCCGGTAATGGCATTGTCCGAAATCACATAGCCTACTTTATGAGTAGGTACTTCTTTTCTATATGTAGGTAGCCTACTTTGCGACCATTTAAAAAGTAGGTTCTACATATTATGAGTGCTTCTCAATACTCAAATTGATGCTTCCTCATTTCCTCGCTCCTTCGTCCTCCAGTCCGTGACCCGGAAACCGATCTAACTCAGCCATCTTGAAGGACATCTCAATTATCTAATGCTGCCTCGGAAATTTCCTACTTCCCACTTCTGAAGTCGTGATTACTTTCTCACCGCATTCAAATTTTGACTTGTTCATGTCCAATTTTTTTAACTAGGGAACTAGTACGATAATTCCAATAGCACGTGAAGGCAGCAAAATTGCACCCTGAGGAATGAGGAGCGAGGAAGCTTCCTTTACAAACAGGTGTATTCTTCCCTCGCATCCTAAGGGGGTGGAGCTAAGATTCAAGGAAAGGAAACGAGGATGCACAAATAAGAAATGAGAAGCACCATATGTGTGTATTATATGGATGAACTACATTTGTCATGTTGTCATTGTCTTGTGACCTACCAGCGAAAGTTGGGTCACAACTCCCGTGGCCTCGTGGGATATTAAAGTGTTCATTGATTGAATCCACTCTTCAGAATTTCACTAGAAGTAGTAGGTCAGGAAGTAGTACTGTTTTATGAATACTGTAAATTTAGACAACATACTACTCTTTTCCAATACTGTTTATAGTAGGGAAGTATGCATTTTAGATGCCAATTACTTTCCAAACAGACCATTGGTTGTGCTAACTTGAGTATCCGGTGTCCTGGCAATAAATGCTATATGCAATTTGCAGGATGTGCTACCAACACTATATTTGCATGGTTTTAAGGGTAGGTTTAGGCCTTGGGGTTGGTTTGGGGCTTAGTAAAGCCTCACACCACTTTACACCACATGAACAAAATGCTTTTTTCCCCTGTCGAAATGTGCCAGCTACATTTTTAACACATTTCACTGTGTCCTCCTTCATCTGAATGCTTGCTTTGTGCCCCATGAAGCATGCTACCCATGTTTTGGACTGTTCTGGTCGAAAAAGGGACTGTTTTAACTGCAGATAGCACATCCTGAGCGGGTGGCACAAATCATCAGAACACCGGGCCACTTGGCCGATCAACTAAACAGATTTTTGACATATTAATGTATTTTACATCTGCAGAGGTTAATCAGAAGCTGCGTAAAGTTGATTTTGATGTATTGCTACTGTAACAGAGGGCTATGATGTGACATTTACTATACTTTTTGCACAGCATAGAATCAAAGCCTTACAACTTGAACTATGGTTTTTACTGGTATTTTATAAATGATAGTAACATGAAATCATCTATTTGCAAGTGCAACCGGATACTTAATGAAAAAAGAGTTTGGTTTGTCTGTTTGGAAAGTCATTACTTTTGCAATTCCTGATTGGATTGTGAAAAGTGGTCGATTCATATCTGAATGGAGTCAGTTGGAGAGGGGCTGAAAAGTGAGAGGGATTTGTGACCATTTTCAAAAATGAAAGTCGTTTCAGAGGTGGTGCGTGTTATTACATTTAGAAAAAGATTACAAAGACCAATTTTTTTGTATTAAAAATAACATGCACATATGAATTGTGCACAATAAGACCAAGATCATTTTGATTTTATGTTGACTTTAAGGTAGCTTTTTACAGCATACTTGTGAATGTCAGGTGGGCTAATTGAATTGGACTTTAGTTGCTCAAGTGGAAAAATGTGTGCAAATATAGCCGTACTAGTATTTTTGCACTTATCCTGAGATCTCTCGCCCTTTGGTAAAGATGTCACACCTTGCTTCATCCATGACAAGTCTTTAGTTATGGATTGCATCCGTCTACCTAAAAGGTCAGAGCCATTGCGAGCAGTCACTCAGCCTTCTCATTTGAATGCAGCTGATAATGTGTATTAAAGGTTAGCGGACTTTGACTTGCAGCTCTCATGCAGGGCATTTTCAAAAGGGGGAATATTTGCACTAAAAGTTTTTCCCCCTAGGCTCAAACCAGACAGTTTCTGAAGACAGTTTCATCCTGCTTGAAACTGCGACTGCATAATGTCCACCCGCTCCAAATATTAACTGTCTGCAGCAGTGACAGCCTGCCAAGTTTTCAGAGTCGAGCTTCAGTGATTTCTCGCTGTACTGGTGTCTTTAAACACCACGGGGAATAGCCGGTCTGCTGATTAAGAATCCACGGCCTTGGACTCATTCATATTGTAGGAAGGTATTTCCATAGCAATTAGCTATGAGACCTTTTGGCTCTCGCTTTAGAGAAATACATCCCCAGCTCCCAATTGTAATCTTCCTGCCGAATCCTCATTCGGACCAGTCTCATCCACATTATTATCCCACTGCATTTATATTCAAATTGCACATCGAAGGCCTTCGTAATTGAATATAATCCACTCCGTCTGATCAAAGGCCCTTTAAAGGAGTCATAGTTTAATTTGTTGAATCAATAGAGCAGCTATGGTTTTGTCCATGGCTGACCTAGATTTCACTGGGTTTACACCGCCTAAGTTAGCCGTCTTTTTTGGGAGAGCATGTTGCAGGGAGGTTTTGAATATAAAATCGTCAAGGAAAGACAAACGCGTTTTATGTAATCCTCCAGGGAATGGCGACGGCAGAATTGCATTATATTCTGTTCTCTCGTGCACTGAATTCAGGGTTGCTATGGAAATAATCTGCTCTGCTACAGTTGACATTGGCCAGACAATGAGCACAAAGGATTAAGGAAGCACCAGATGAATAAAGAAGAGGTCAGGTATAGTATTCTTCGGTTTAAGCTCTGTTATATCATGATCGTTTGATACTAGGTGTGGGAGGAAGGACAAAATCTATATTGCTGGATGAGCCATTTTCTATCATGATGATACTGAATGTATCACTATATATGGCTGCATATTTTAGGAAAAAGGTTATATATTAAATAATCATGTGATGCCTTTTTGGATAGTTCAGTGAAATAAATAGTTTACAAATGAATAAATATTTTTCATATCTTTTTTATAAATCTTATAAATATTTTTTTCTTTTTATTTGGAATTTAGTGGTGTTAAGTAAAAAAAAGATTCCCATTATTTAATGCTTTAGTTTAAAAAAATGCTCAAAACAGTAAAGCTAAATGTAAGTTTTTTTATTTCTTTATATATGTGGGTTTAATAATTGTGAATTTAATAAGTGTAATATAATATTTAAGTATTTCTGAAAAGCTCCAATAATATTGCTTTATGATGGTGACATCATTCCCTGATTAAATTGTTTTGTACTGTAAAAGATTGGTAAGTGCAGATATACCATTTTTTGACTGTTTAACATTTTTGTTACCAATTCATTTTGTCAATTAACATTTTTAAAAGAAGTTACTAGAATATCGGATGTTATTCGAGTTGAACTTGTGCTCAAATACAGAGTTCTGTCATGAAACTTTAGATGGCGCAGGCTAGTCCTTAACTCAATCCACTTGCTATCACATCATTCTCTATAGGGAACAGCTGATTGGTTCCTGCTGTATCAGAAGCCAATGAGCTCGCAGCTCAACCTTCAAATACTCGGTCAGCATTTCCTGTAGCAGTTGCAGTGCGCTTTCAGAAACTCTCCACCTTCCCCAGCTCCCCCTATATAGATCTGCTACGGGTAATTCATGTATTATATTGTACAGCAGCAGCATGTCTTGCTCACAGCAGTGTGTCATTGATATAATGGCAGCAAGTCCCATATTTGCTTTGCAGCAGCAATAAACAACAGCAACAGCAGAAATAAACAACAGCAGCAGCAGAAATAAACAACAGTAGCAGCAGAAATAAACAACAGTAGCAGCAGTAAGCAGCAGCAATAACCAACAGCAGCAGCAATAACCAACAGCTGCAGCAATAACCAACAGCTGCAGCAATAACCAACAGCAGCAGCAATAAACAACAACAGCAGCAGCAGCAATAAACGACAACAGCTGCAGCAGCAATAAACAACAACAGCAGCAGCAGCAATAAACGACAACAGCAGCAGCAGCAGCAATAACCAACAGCAGCAGCAATAAACAACAACAGCAGAAGCAGCAATAAACAACAGAAGCAGCAATAAACAACAACAGCAGCTGCAATAACCAGCAGCAGCAATAACAGCAGCAGCAATAAACAACAACAGCAGTAGTAGCAGCAATAAACAACAGCAGCAGCAATAACCAACAACAACAGCAGCAGCAGTAAACAAAAACAGCAGCAGCAATAAACAACAGCAGTGGTAGCAGCAATAAACAACAGCAGCAGCAATAAACAACAGCAGCAGCAATAAACAACAGCAGCAGCAATAAACAACAACAGCAACAGAAGCAGCAATAACCAACAACAGCAGCAGCAATAGGGACTTTAAGCAACGGCATTCTGTCATTCCATTGTGCACGCGCAACTTTAACTGCTACTTCGCGACATTCTACTGTAACCGTCTACTACGGGAGAACAGCTGATTTGCCGTAGTCATTACTACGTGACAGATTAAGAAAGTTAATGTTATGGTTTAGGTTATGTGGCATTGTAATTGTTTCTCAATATCATTAAATGCCAAAAGCAACCCTTCTCTTGCTTTTTAAAATCACTTTCTTTTTTTGCATTTTGTCAGATGATTAAGTTATCCCCTACGCCGTCCTCTTTACTGTTGCTTGGTGATTTTGGGGTTCTTTAGCTACGGCAGTTAACCGTTTCCATCTGCCGTTGCCGTTCCATCAGCAGCTGTTGCTTAAACTCACTAATAACCAACAACAGCAGCAATAACCAACAACAACAGCAGCAGCAGCAATAACCAACAACAACAGCAGCAGCAGCAATAACCAACAACAACAACAGCAGCAGCAGCAGAAGCAATAACCAACAACAACAACAGCAGCAGCAATAACCAACAACAGCAGCAGCAGCAATGACCAACAGCAGCAGCAATAACCAACAACAACAGCAGCAGCAATAACCAACAACAACAGCAGCAGCAGCAGCAGCAATAACCAACAACAACAGCAGCAGCAGCAGCAGCAGCAGCAATAACCAACAACAACAACAGCAGCAGCAGCAATAACCAACAACAACAACAGCAGCAGCAGCAATAACCAACAACAACAACAGCAGCAGCAGCAATAACCAACAACAACAACAGCAGCAGCAGCAGCAGAAGCAATAACCAACAACAACAACAGCAGCAGCAGCAGCAGAAGCAATAACCAACAACAACAACAGCAGCAGCAATAACCAACAACAGCAGCAGCAGCAGCAGCAGCAATAACCAACAACAACAACAGCAGCAGCAGCAATAACCAACAACAACAACAGCAGCAGCAGCAGCAGAAGCAATAACCAACAACAACAACAGCAGCAGCAGCAGCAGAAGCAATAACCAACAACAACAACAGCAGCAGCAATAACCAACAACAGCAGCAGCAGCAATAACCAACAGCAGCAGCAATAACCAACAACAACAGCAGCAGCAATAACCAACAACAACAGCAGCAGCAGCAGCAATAACCAACAACAACAACAGCAGCAGCAGCAATAACCAACAACAACAGCAGCAGCAGCAGCAATAACCAACAGCAGCAGCAATAACCAACAACAACAGCAGCAGCAGCAGCAGCAATAACCAACAACAACAACAGCAGCAGCAGCAGCAATAACCAACAACAACAACAGCAGCAGCAGCAATAACCAACAACAACAACAGCAGCAGCAGCAATAACCAACAGCAGCAGCAATAACCAACAACAACAGCAGCATAGTAGATATATTCCGCCAAGACCAAACATATAAACATTGTAATATCCATTACCAGGCCAAACACTTTCTGTTGTCATGACAGAAATATGACAAATCAGACGGATAGCTAACACTAATATTATAAAAATGCATAGTTCCAACTCCAAGTTCCAAATTTAGTGTTCTAAAAAAATTCCTAAACAGTATATTTTATTTATAAGAACTGAACTTTTTTTAACGCGAGTAGAATTATATTGAGAAGTTACTAAAGAAATCTAGAATAAAGGAAGAACGTTTTCTGTTTTTTTCCTTCTGATGCTGATAACATCATAAGGATGTTCTGCTTACTATGTTATTTCAGAAGATTTACCAGTGTTTACGCAATGCTAGCCAATGTTAGTTGGGAATTCTGATGTTTAAAGCCCTTATTTCTGCATTACTCCATGTTTCACTCCAAGTCCCTTTTAATGTTTTATTATGCAGTTCTGTCCACTGATTGCCATGCAAATACTGTGATATATAGCACATTTTCTTCCCGCTGAGACAGATCGCACAGTACAGTATATTGTCAAAACGCTCAACCCTATTTGATACTGAAAGCAAATGTAAATTTAAATGAATCCCCCGCAGAACTTTAACAACGCTCGGTAGATAAACCCTCCCAGGATCATTTTGTTCTGATTAAGAACCGCACTTCTGTGGACTTTAGAGTTGGCGCTGTTTGAATTCAGGGAGGCTAATTAAATAGAAGTCGATAAACGCTTACCTGCTGGGACTTATGGATTCGCCGGAGGAGAGAATGACAAGAGGACCTTAAATGGATCATTTGCGTAAAGTCTATTGGATCATACTCGTAGCTAATAGCTCAGGTTTAGGATACAATGAGGCCCAGAATTAAGCCTAAGTTATGTATTGGGGATGGGAGACTAACTAATTAAAAGTTTGAAAAGGAGGCACACTGATTGTAAATGACTTCAGTGGGCGCTCGTAGGCCTACTGTTGATCTCAAGCTGTTTGAGCAGTTAATTAACCAAAAGAAGAAGATGTGGCGGAGCAAATCATTACAGATTGCAATTAATGCGATTTGCAAGGCATGCCAAGAGAACTTTAACAAGAGAACGTCAGCTCGGGTCAAAGGGGCAAGATCGCTGTGATTTTTGTTTGTTTGTTAATGCATCATTAAAAGCGAAGAAGTCTTCCTCTCAGAACCCGGTTCCCACATCTTGAGATGGTCTCATTGTTTCCATGGCAACCCAACTCTGCATACCAAGTCAAGGGGGGGGGAGCGGGACTTGAGAAATGTGTCTTTCCTTGAGCTTTCTTTTAAGTTCCTGTCTTTCCGTGGATGAAATGTACGACAGCTTGGCCTGTAAATGATGGTTTAGATAGTCGAAACCCCAGGTGAAAGACTGTGATTGGAATACAAAGGCTGAGAAAGAAAGGCAGAGGGGCGGACTCTGAGAAAAAAAGCCTTCTCATCTCAGCTCGTCTTTGACAGTCAATTTACATCTGAGAATATCTCCCTAAGTTACCACTCGCCCGGCTCGGCTCCGTGGCTCTTTGTAATTGTTATTTGAAACATGTATTTAAATCTCAACTGATAATCTACACTACAAACGCTCTTCAAAGAACAATGTTTTGCAGGTGACGGAGCATCAGAACGTCTAATTGGAAACAGATCCATTTCTTCACGTTGGAATGGGATTTTATCGTAGATAAGCATGTCTTGTAATTTTTCAGATTCAAGGGTATCGACTTTTTAAAAGCATAAAAAGGCTGGCTGACCAAGGGAGGCTTGCTGATCAGACTTGTTAAAAACTTATTTCTTAATGTGTTGGTTTTCTTTTCTTGTGATGAGTTTCCATTGCCTGTCTTCTGTCGCTTAAAGGGATCGTTCACCCCCCAAAAAAATTCTCTTTTGTGTTCAGCAGAAGAAAGAAACTCATTTGGAACAACTTGAGGGTTAATAAATGATGACAGAATTTTCCCTTCAAAAGTTTTTATTTTCAGTTGTGAAGAAAACTTGAGCTGTGGTAAGGGTGCTTAGTAAATAACTTTTTCAAATTTTTAATAGCATTTTTTACATATATTTTATATATATATTAATATTTTTAAAAAGATAAAGTAATGTAAGAAAGTAAAAAAATAAAACTGTATAAATAAATCATCGTATTAGAATGATTTCTGAAGGATCATGTGACACTGAAGGCTGGAGTAATGATGCTGAAAATTCAGCTATGCATCGCTGGAATAAATTCAATTTTAAAACCTATTAAAACTGAAAACAGTTATTTTAAATTGTAAAAATATTTTACAATATTACTGTTTTTACCTTGGTGCCAAAAAAAGACTATGCTGGTCTTTTCAACGGGCTTTTTTTTTTGGAGCTTCAAGGATTTTTTATATAGTATGACGTTTCTCAATCTCAGTCTCTTACAATTGATTTTTCCTCGTCCATGTTTGATGTTTAATATACGTGAGAAACGGGATTTTGGTGCTGCGAGCACCCTTAAGATGGCAATATGTTGAGAGAAAATGAGAAAGTATGACAGAGATAGTGATATTTTGAACCTGTGTGAAAGCACAAGAGAAAGAGACACTGAAAGATCACCTCATTTTACACAGTGATTGGACTTGATGAAGTGTTCACCACTCTCAGGGGTCTCTGTGTAGTTAACACAGTCACTAGAGGCCCAGAGCTCTCCACCAGTTTAATCGTCATTAAAGTACTATCTGATGGCTTTCAATGAGAGCAGAGCGGCCAAACACTTCTATAGTCTGTGATCAGCTTTTCAGAGAAGCCCATCAGGGACTCGCCATCCACCGATCAGCCGTAAATGGCATTGAGATGGGATCATTTATGAATGAAGGTCTTGTAAATTGAGAAGGGTCCTCCGGGACACGTATACTTTTTGATGACTAGCGTTGTGGACTAACTAACTCCTAGTAGCAAGTAGCTAACTTTACTAAAAAAAAAAGTCTGGCAGCTGTTTTCATAAAAATGAAGCTTCACCAGTTCTGTTTTTTTCCTACTTTTTTTTTAATCCCACGTTGGATTGTAAAACGCAAGCAATCAGAGGTTGTTCATTTTCAATGAGACTTGATCTAGAAACCAGCAGCACAAAGACACATAGTTTGTTTCATCAGTTCATGTAAATAAGTCATTTACAAAAAAACTTTGCATTTTAGGTCGGCTTTTTAATATTTTTTTAAAATGTTGCTGTTTTTACTACAAGTACCCTTTGAAGTGTGTATTGTAGTATTGTTGTAGCCTATATAGTGTAAATGTATTATTTTAAATAATAATATAATAAATTATATCTTCGTGATCTGTTTTATCTACAGATATGAGAGAGCCCTTTATTCATATATATATATATATATATATATATATATATATAGTCTTTAGTCTTTATATATAGTCTCCAGTCTTTAGTGTCACATGATCCTTCAGAAATCATTAAAATATGCTGATTTGCTGCATAGTGTATTATTTTTAATGTTAAAAAGGTGCTGCTTAATATTTTGTAGAAACAGTGATCGGTTTTTCAGGCTTCTTAGTTGAATAGAAAGTTATTAGAACAGCATGTATTTGAAATACTGTCACTTTTGATTATATTAAAATATGAAAAATTCTTTAAAATATAGAAATATGAATTTCTTTAAAAAAGGTTTTAGTTTTGAAATGTACACATTTATTTACATGTGTATGCTTAAAGAACAAGTCCTGGTTTCAAATGAGGGTCAAATTGAGACGTGTCCTTCAAGTAAAGAAGCATCTTTGTTGTGTAGCTTAAGAAACAAACCGGATGTTCGATATTACTTGGATTTCATTTTGAAGCGCATGTTGACATCTGCTTAAATGACAGCCGCAATACTTTCTTCATGATATTCATTGGTTGTGAAAGCACTCTGAGAAAGCCTTCATGCAAGGGTATAGGGGAAGCATGGGAATGGTTTCTCGAGGAAAATCAGGGACTGGGGTGAAGACCATGGTTGCCTGGATACTGCTGGATGCTAAGCCTCGGTACAACAGCCCACTTCAAGCTCATTGTGTACACAGCTGAGGAGAGAAGAACAGTTGTGTGAAATTGGCTGCATCAATTGAATCAAGTGATGATGCTATTCTGGGCCGTCTTCCATATCACTGCCTCCACTTGGGTAGAAATAGAACATAAAAAAAGTGTTTGCATAACTTAAGCCGTGGATTTTACAGCCATAAATAAGACGAAATGTTCCTCTCTGTATGCCTATTGGAACAACAGTGAGCTTTTCTTTCTGAGTTCAAGCCTTTGATATCCATTAGCCTTCTTGTAATTAGTTCCCTTATTATTTCTCTTAATATGATTACAGAATAATTGTGGACTGGTAATCAATTATAGCACTATGTAGAGTGTAGAGTGCTAAATGGAAAGACAACAAGCTTTCAATGCATATTTGTGTTTTAGCAGACACTACAGTATATCTTTCTCACATTTAACTGACAATCAGATCATGAATCCGTATAAAATAAAAATAATATTGCATGCAATATTGGTTAATGCAATGAATACAATTTTTAGCATTAGATATGTTTCATTCTAAAATATTTCATTAAAATTACTACATTCCATGCAAGTTTTTTTTTGCATAACATCTTTTTTTTGTAATAGAAAATGGGTGCTTAAATACCACTGTCACCGTTTTAATCAGTTTTCATTTTAGTTTAGTTTTAGTGTGTGCTTTTGTAATTTTCATTGGTTCGTCATTTCTATTTAGCTTTCATTTGTTTTTTTACTTCATTGTAGTTTCAGTGATTTTTAGTACTTTAATTTTTCATCTAATATTTAGATTTTATTTTCCTATATTGCTTTTTACATTGTTGTATAATCTGCACTTTATATTGTAAATATATATATTTTTTTTTACAAAAATAATGTATAGCATATATAGAATTCAATTTGCACATTGTTTAAAGAAAAGCATTTGGCTATTATCTGACAAATCTAATAAATAATGGACCGTTTATTTGATTATCAAGACAGTTTGCCCTAATTGCAATTGCAAGTACGTCTGCTACTAAAATATAAGGCTAAATGCTTCTGGAAGAAAGATGGAACAGAATGGAAAAGTGAGATGCACCATGATGCCTGATATATATTCCGAAGCGTTATGAGATGAGTCAAGCATCATATCCCAGTAGTCAGTTGTGGGAATAGTAGGCGACAGTATGAGAATATATGGACATTGTTATTGCAAGTGTTGTAATCACTGTACACATTGTCATAATTGCTGTATGAACTGCACACAGTGGATTACAGCAGTGACTACTAAACATCAGCACTATTATAGACGTGGGCTGAATGTAGAGATAGCCATGTAAACAAATTACTCTTGATGTTTTACAGGAGCTGACTCCAAAAACCAGAGTGATTGGAAAGGGTGATGACGGTGCCCTCGGCCCATGAGTTCCATTGGCAGAGCCTGGCATGTCTTTCCAGTGCCCGTGTGTATCACTCTTTGGCTGATGTGGGGGGGCAGCTCTATATGGTGGGGGGTTGTGATGCCTCTGGTCGACCCACCAGCGCTCTTGAGCTCTACTCGCCCGAGGTGGACCGCTGGCTCAGTCTTCCTCCGATGCCCACGCCGAGAGCCGGGGTGGCAGTGGCCGTTTTAGGGAAGCAGCTGCTGGTGGTCGGTGGGATGGGGAAGGACCAGCGCCCCCTGAAGGCCGTGGAGGTGTACAACACTGAAGAAGGCAGATGGAGGAAGAGGTGCTCACTCAGAGAGGCGTCCATGGGGCTTTCTGTCACTGTTAAAGGTAGAAAACAGTTTTGTGGCTTTAAAGTCAACATGGAATGGTGACTGTGTTATATTATTAAACTATTTAAAAACTAAAGTTCGTTTAGATCTTTAATACATGTTCTTAATCAGTAGAATATATCTATATAGTTAAATAAGGTGAATTGTGAACAATACAATCAAGAAAGTGTATTACAGAATGAAATAAATCATTTGTAGATGTTGGGATAGTGAAAAGTGTCTCTGTACTACAAGTTGGAGGGAAAGAGTGGAAAATATTTGTAAAAAATTATTACGAAGATCAATATTATTTATTAGGAACATGTATTAAAGAACGAAATAGATTTTTAGACTTGAATGGTAAAAAAGTGTTACTAAGTGTTAAAAATGTTTAATTTCTAATAAAATATGTTTATAAATATAAATTTTACAATAATACATTGTATAATATTGTAATATCTCTCTCTCTCTATATATATATATATATATATATATATATAGGGATAGGGATAGTGAAAGGTCTTTACTACAATTTGTTGGGAAAGAATGGAAATTTTCATTAAGATAATAATGTTATGTTAATACATTATATATATGTGTGTGTGTACTGATGAATTGCGGGCAAAAATATCAGAAAGATGTATTAAAGAACAAAAACAATTGTTTTTAGATAGTGAAAAATGTCTCTTAATTACAAACTGTTTAAGGGAAAGAGTTGAAATATTAGAATAAATATTTTGGAAAATAATTTGGAATAATGTGATAAATTTTGCACAATACAAAACAAGAACATGTATTAAAGAACAAGGTAAATAATTTTATTTTGTTGACTTTAAATCAAACCATGTCAATGTCACTTCAGTCTCTTTTCAGCCGCAGTTCTGCCAGCACATGGCATTTAAAGCATTTATTCATTGAGTATTTGACATTGTAATGTGAAAGACTGTTTTGTTCAAGAGTTCTTTGTTCAAAATGAAGACCTTCATTTGATCTCTGTTCAGACGGCAGAGCGGTTGCTGTTGGGGGAATGGGAGCAGACCTCCTGCCTAGAAGTGTTCTTCAGCAGTACGACCTTCGCAAGGACGTGTGGGCGCTCCTTCCACCCATGCCCACCCCGCGCTACGATACCAGTGTCTGCCTACTGGGCTCCAAGATCTACGTGGCAGGTTTGCTGAGCAGAGAGAGTCCTTTTGTATCTGTTATCTCCCCTTGTACATTAAATACTATGTGTGTGTGCGTATTTGTGTTCCTGACCTTGTTGTAGTTGCTGAAAAATGCCCACTTAAGTTAGCTAAATCTGATATACAAAAGGATAATTGGTTTATCAAATCGCAATTTACTTAAAATGTGGCAAATATTTGGTGCTTTCCCATGCAAAAATGACCAGTCATCACCTATGTCTCTGTCTCTTCAGGTGGACGTCAGTGTAAGCGTTTGGTGAAGACGTTTGAAGTCTACGACATGGAAAACCGCACTTGGTCCTCCCTACCCAGCCTGCTCTGCAAGAGATCTTATTCTGGGGTCATATGGGACAGTGCTGGGCGTCTCTGCTGGTTAGGAGGGCTCAGACAGGGAGGATTACACCAAACTTCAAAGTTTACCAAGAATGTTAACATCTTTGACACCAACCAAGGTAAATTAGCTAGACATGCCAACGCTACAATAGTACATACTGTATATCTGGTCTGTTTCCCACTGTAAACATACAGCAAGTAGTGTAGTGAAAAGAGCATTGAAAACTTACAAACCATCATGATCGTCATGTAATCTAATTGACATGAGAGGGCATCTCATTTAAATCCAAATGACAATTGATCTACTGTAAACAGAGCACTATACCCAAATTACTTCAAATTAAAATTATAAAATGCTGAAATTATCTGGAGTCAGTCAGATTTGGATAGAAAGTGTAGTAATTCACTCCATTATTTTACTCTATCATTCAAAAGTTTGGGGTGACTTTTTTTAATTTAATACTTTTATTCAGAAATGACATTAAACTGATCAAAAGTGATAGTAAAGAATTTATAATGTTACAAAAGATTTCCATTTCAGATAAATGCTGTTCTTTTGAACTTTCTACTCATCAAAAAAACGTAATATAAAATCAAAAATATAAAGCAGCACAACTGTTTTCAACATCAATAATAAGAAGAAATGTTTATTGAGAAGTAAATCAGCATATTAGAATGATTTCTGAAGGATCATGTGACACTGAAGACTGGAGTAATGATGCTGAAAATACAGCTGTGATCACAGGAATAAATTACATTTTTAAATGTATTCAAATAGAAAACTGTTATTTTAAACCATTATAATATATTATGTTATAATATTTTTATTGTATTTTTGATCAAATAAATGCATCCATGGTAGGTGAGCAAAACACTTCTTTCAAAAACATGAAAAAATCTAAAGAACTTTACTTTATAAAAGGCAAGAATTGCAAAAGATGGTATTAATAAATAGGTTTATAGGGCATTGAAAAAAAAAATAGCCTAAGATAGTTTGCTGTTATTACCCAGGTAACAAAATATGTTCTAAGAATGGTATCCTAACGTTCCCATTAACTTATGAAAACGCTATTTTTGGATGTTTTCTAAAAACGTTTCTTGGTTATGCGATCATTAAGGAAACATTAAATTTGATCATTTTGCAGACATTGAGGGAATATTACAGTACTTTCTCTAAACATTCAGTACTCACTCTAAACACATCAAGTAGAAACATTTAAAAAATGTTAGACAAATGTCCAACTAAACCGTTTAAAAAAAACATTCCATGAACGACGTATAAATAATGTTTTCCGCAAATTTTGAGAACATTATTACAGACAACATAACTTTGAACAAATGTTCTGTTAACGTAACTGGGAAAATGTTTGTTTATAACTTTGAGAGAAGTTTGCCTTCTGAGAATGTTCTCTGTTCCACATGGTTTTCAGCACACAGTATATTGCAAAAAATAGGCTTAGCGTTGAATCTCTGTGAATATTGTAACGTGAATATAGATAAGTGCTGCTTGTGCATGCAGTATGAGACGGGCCTTAGCTTTAATCTGTGAAATCTCCAAGAAAAATAGTTTTATGTAAAATGCGTACATAAAACATGTCATCACGGGTAACCGTTCCCTTTTTAATTTTTTTTTTCTTATTTCGGATTAACCCAAAAAAAGGGGTGGAAAGATACAAGGTGTGACAAAATGTAAGACCTGCTGAAATGAGTTATTGATTTCTCTCCGGCTTCTCACGCTTTTTCTTCCTCTACATCGTTTCCGCTCAAATCTGATCTTTTCTAATCAGATTCAGTAGATGGGAAAATTGCACAGACTTTTTTTTTTGGCCCCAAGGGCGATTAAAAAAAAAAAGTTCCTATCGTAAGTGGGCAGCGAGGAGGTCAACTAAACTTTGAACACGCTGCCGTATGAACCATTTCTCTCTTTTTTTAATTATTCCATTACTGGTGCATGTGTCAGTCAACAGGTGCGTGAGCCGGCGTTCACGGAGTAGCATGGGGGATTAAACCTCGCTATCTAATTTCCTTCTGCCTGAATCCGCCATCGGCAATAAAAGCCCTCGCGTACAAGTCTCCCAATCTAATATAACTAGGCGATAAGATCGTGGGATAGGAAAGTGGGCGTTAAATTATGCTATTCAGAAACACATTGTCATCCCTTATCCATAGCTCATCCTGATAGATAGTTGAGCCCATCTGCTCTTTTGTCTTAACGCAGGCTAGATGGATGTGCTTTTTATTAAAGATCCAACTTGTCAATGTATACTTGCTAATTGAGTGGTGATAGACCCACCCAACAGCATGTTTTCTAACGTAATGTGAAATGAACAGGGACCAGGACGGACCCCGCCACCTGCTTGAAGGGAATGGGAGTTTGCATCTGAATAAAAAGTATGCTTTGCATCAGAAAAAACAGAAAGGGCAACACCGTTCAACAGAAAAAGCGTCAGATTTTGGGTCAACAACAGAGCGAGCGTTGCACACCAAGGGCTGAAATCAATACCCTGTCCAAAGTTGTTCATTGCTCATTCAAGTCGGACACTTTGATCCTGATCCAAATTGCCAAATTTGCAGCAAAACATCAATAAATTATGTAACTAAAATCACCAGAGAAAAACAAACTCAGCGAGCAGCCTTGTTGTCCACTGGCTACACTTCTTTGATTCCATAAGGTCTTTGAATACCATAAATTCCACACTGCGGTTTATTATATATATCTTTATTTTATTTTTTTTGTATGCACATTTTAATAAAAAAAAATGTTGGTTTATTATGTAAAAAAATTAAACCAGGGAAAAAAAAACATCTCTCTACTCATCCAACATCTTTTTTTTTTCATATCACTTGCATTCTAGGATTGCCTGATCTGTGAAAAATGCCTGTAATAACAAAAGTTAGGTGTTGCTTTATATTTCTATATACACACAAGTGCTGTGAGCATCTGCATACATGTCTTTGCAATCAAGCATGCAAACATGAATGGTGAAAGGAGTTGGCAACTCTCAAACAACCATCATTATTCTAATGCCGTTTGTGTGTTATTGGCTATGATTGTGCTTTTTGGCAGATTAGGTTGATGTAAATAATGTGCCAAATTAACATTCTACATCTGTGAAACAGAAAGCCATTCAAATCTAACTTCCTTTTCAAAGCAATTAAAGTGTTCTAGCTCAGTAATTTTTAAAGAAATGGCCCTTGCATTTATTACGGCAAGCTATCGGCTTAGTTATTAGACATATATTAGATCCTGCAAATGGAAAACAGTCCGTCAACTCTAATCGACAGGCACCTAGACTCTAATCTGCAGGAAAGTCCTTTATTTCTATTTCCTTTTTAGGAAAAGCTGTCAAACAAAACAGTTTTTAAATCATGTACTGTATAAGCCTGTTAAATTTCTTTCACTCATTGTATAAATCGTATTTAATATGTCAGATTTTAAATCACACAGTGTTAATGGTGAATAGTGTGTAATTTATTCAAAGCTGAAAAACCCAGATTAATGTACAAATATACGCGAGACATTTTTAGAATGACATCTTGCAAATTGCTGCTAGTGGTGCAGATATTACACGCTTCACCTTTAATATTGTTCACTTTATTATTGTTATTTGTTTGTGTCCGCTTTGTTTCATAGGAACTTGGTTGAAATCAGAGAACACCGTACCCTTGAAGACCAAGCGAGCAGACTTTGCTGCAGCCATAGTGCGAGGCAGAATGATAGTGGCGGGAGGTCTAGGTATGGAAGTTGCATCATAATATATTTATCTAACGCACAGTTGCTGTCACGGTTGGTGTCATCAAAACATCTGCTCTCCTTTTACAGGCCATCAGCCATCAGTGCTGGACACTGTTGAAGCCTTCCATCCCGAGAAAAGAAAATGGGAAAGGCTGTCGCCCATGTCAACACCTCGTTGCTCTGCCTCAAGCATTTTGATTCGTGATCGCCTACTGGTAGTAGGAGGCGTCAATCAAGTCCCAAGCTCCGCCCACGAGATTCTATATGTAAAAGAGGAGGAGATTCTTTAACCACAAACCTTTACACTTCAGAAAAAGTTGCCTTCAATGATCAAGTAAAACAAATTTTCACACTAAAGGTGTGGTCACATTTACCATTGCTAGGTGAAATTTCACAGGCGAAGTCAGTCATTGCAATTTTCGCTCATGTACGAATTCCCCACACTCACCAACAGTCCTTCATACATCTCTACGCTATTGACAATTGACCTTGAGAATGTGACCACACCTTAAGTGAAATATACTCTACGCCAGTGTTTCCCAACCCTGTTCCTGGAGGCACACCAACAGTACACATTTTCATATTCTTCCTCATAACTCATCAGCTCGTTAGTAGAGACTCCAAGATTTGAGGGGCTGTTTACACAACATCGTTTTCAACTAAAAACTTTTTATGCGTTTTGGACGTTCGTTTATATGACAACGGCATTTGGGGTACCTGAAAACGCAAACTCTTGAAGGTTTTGAAAACGGTCTCCATGTAAACAGCAAAAATCCAATCTAAAAGCAAAAAGCCCATCTAATGGGCTGGCAGCAGAATACAGCGTTTTTAGTCGTTTTCGCGGATCCGTCTGAATGGGGATCGGTTGGACAATGGTGTCGCCTTGTATGTAGAAAACAACGGAAAAACTTCTCAGTTTTAAACATATTGTTGTCGTGTAAAAGTACTCTAAAGTTCCTTGCACACCGAGTCAGACATTTTCTACGTTAAAAAATAAATACAACCTCACGTTGTGTCAATCACGTTGACACACTGCCTCCGAAACGTTCGTCCTTCATGAAAAAAATTCGGATCCGGTTCGATTTTCTGCGTTTTTTGCATCCGTAGCAAGCATTTTGAGAGGCGTTTTGACAATTCAGAGCCACAGAATGACGAATACGAAAAACACATACGAAAATTACGGACTCAGTGTGCAAGGACCTTAAGGCCAATTTTTGATGCCCTTTCCTTGCTAACTTCCCTCCGTCTCATTCATTGCTTACGTTGCACGAGGGCCCACTTCTGGCGGAACCCTTGCAATGTGTTTAAATGGAACGCTCTTGGAATCCGCAATGGAGCTGATTTATTTAAAAAAAAATTTTCCTTATGAATTTGTTTTACACACAATTTTGAAGTTGAACGCACTTCAAAATGGCGGCGGCGATTCCCCTGAAGGGAAGTGCTTAGTTCACGAGTGTATGTCTAAAAGTGGAGTTAAACACAGCCCAAGGCCAGAAATAAATGGGTCAGTTAATGGAGACATGCAAAATGTGTACTGTTGGTGTGTTTCCAGGAACAGGGTTGGGAAACACAGCTCTACCCAAATTTGAAATCTAGGCCAATGCATTGCAAAAGCTAGAGGAGGCCGTAGAGCTGGGGTTCTAAACTCTGGCCCTCGAGGTCCACTTTTCTGCAGAGTTTACCTCCAAACTTGATCAAAATCATCTGCCTGTAACTTTCTAGTATTCCTGAGGACCTTGATTAGGTGTGTTTGATTCGGGTTAGAGCTAAACACTGCAGGAAACTGGACTTCAAGGGCAAGATTTGAGAACCCCTGTCGTAGAGTTTTCTTAACCCACATTCAGGTAGCAAGCTATAAAAATGTCAACGGTTTAAAGGTAAAATGTGAAATTTTAGCACCCCTAGCACAAGATTCTATTCAATGACTGTCGAAAAAACGACGTTTACACCGATGCCTACTACAGTGCCCCTTGTGGCAATGCTGACATATTTCCTAATGCAATCATGAATGAAATCAAACTACAGTTTGTTTACAGTACGTACTTATGTAGAGTATGTTTCAGGCTTAAAGGGATAGTTCACCCAAAAATGAAAATTCTGTCAGTATTTACTCACCCTCATGTTGTTCCAACCCCGTAAGACCTTCGTTCATCTTCGGAACACGAAGATATTTTTGATGAAATCTGAGAGCTGGATCACTCCTCCATAGGTTTCTTCAGGGATTGAAACATGCCAGCCCCGAAAAGTTATTAAAGACATCGTTAAAATAGTCCAAGTGACTACAGTGGCTCAATCTTAAGTTTATCAAGCGACGAGAATACTTTTTGTGCGCAAAAACAAACAAAAATAACGACTTTATTTAAACTATTCATTATCCTTCTCTGTTGGCCTCTAGTCAGTTAGCGTAGTGTGATTGTGTAGAGCTATGTCACACGTAGGCTCACTATTGGCCGACGCTGGTCATGTGTGTGATGCGTGTGACGTACAACAACAGAAGGTTACACTTTTACACTAGTGAACTCACTCGAGGCCCACAGAGAAGGAAATGAATAGTTGAAATAAAGTCGTTATTTTTGTTTGTTTTTGCGCACAAAAAGTATTCTTGTCGTTTGATAAACTTAAGATTGAGCCACTGTAGTCACTTGGACTATTTTAACGATGTCTTTAATAACTTTTCGGGGCTGGCAAGTTTCAATCCCTGAAGAAGCCTATGGAGGAGTGATCCAGCTCTCAGATTTCATCAAAAATATCTTAATTCGTGTTCCGAAGATGAACGAAGGTCTTACGGGGTTGGAACAACATGAGGGTGAGTAAATACTGACAGAATTTTCATTTTTGGGTGAACTATCCCTTTAATGTCAGCATAGCAAGGTTCTTGGATGCTAGACTGTTCAAATAAATAAGCTACACTATCTGACAAGGAATAACTAAGCACATTTTAGGGAACAAAATGTATTTTAGTTCCACGAAGCTCGCTGTTAATGCCATTTTTACAAGATGCACAGCAACGACAATCTGCCTTCTAAAGCCAACAGCACCAAACACCCACCAAATGAGTTAAGCCAACAACAAATGCACAAACACAGCCACACACGCTTTAGAAACAGAATAAATAGGCGTTTGAAATAGAAACAGATTTAGCAGCAGTCTCCCTATAACAGTGTCTTGAGATATTTTTAGGGTATTTACAGGGTTGCTAATTAATCTACTGCTATTTTTAGCATGATCATCTAGTAATACAGCAGAGGTATTATTAATAAAGTGATATTCATTGTGCATACCTCCCTGTATTAATTGTGTAGTTGATGTGTGAACAGATTTTGGTGATTTGTATGGTGAATATTGTTGGTATTTTTCACTCGTTCTGGTCAGTTTCATCCTTGTCAAAGTTAAATTGCACTGCTGTAGCACATACATGCAATCCTTTTTCTAAATGTTTACAGGGTCTTCAGCAATTTATAGTAGCATCAAGTATTTAACTTTAAAAAAAAAAAAAAACTGAAATCGAAAATTGGGAGTTTTGTGGCTTTTTAAAAAATGTAAAGACAAGCCTTTTGAAATGTTCTACCCCAACTTACTTTCCAATGGGAAATGCATCAAAACAGGACAGGAATCTGCCCTCTAAAAAGGATTCCATGGGGTTGTTAATGCTACACTAATAAAAAAGATATTGAGTGTGTTCACATGCACAACAATTCAGCTCTTTCAAAAATCCTGGCAAAGCAAGAAACATTAATGTGAGATTTGATTGGTTTACATATGCACACACACAGAATAAAATGCCAGGATTGTGGCAAACAATCAGTAAACGACCTTTGGCTGATAAAATAAACCATTTATGTGTTTACGTGACCTTACATGCTGCTGGTTTATTAACCATAATCAGTGTAAGATTGTGCATGTAAACACACTCATTGTCAGCACAGAGTTCAGAGATGCAGTATTTTGAATCGAAATGAAGTTGAAAAGCCTTTAGGGAAGTCATCATAGCTATGGCCAACATCATTAAATGATGTTTACTTTTTTCTATTATAATGTTTTCACTTGGCCATTTGCTCTCATTTTGTTTGGATAATGTGTCTTAGATGCACATAGCAATAAAATAAAGCACTGTAATACATGGTTTTCTACAATTGCTTGTGGTTTTGCCATTAAATGAACTTTGTCTCCAGTCTTTTTGCTTCCTTGTTTCTTGGTTTAAATTCACCATGGCACTCTTATCGGGGGACAGTGGATTTTCTTTTCTCTTTTTATTTAATGATGTCAAAGTGACTCACTTATTTGAGTCTTGAGCAGGATAGTAGTTGACACAAAATGAGGAGCGACTCTAACCGTGTGGACTCCTGGCCTGAGGTTTATTTGTCTCTATTGATTTCTCTCACCTCTGCAGAGGTGAAATGTGTCTCGCGGTCCTGTCGGCCACACTCAGACCTGCTGAAACACACTGCAGAGATGCAGTTAAAAAGTGCTGCAGTGGTTCTACACAGTTTATCTGCAAAACGAGGCTAGTGCTGATGTGTTATTGTGTTATGGATTGCTTGGAAGTCTCTTGGCCTGCTTTTCAGGAAATAGTATAAAGCTGTTCGTTTAAATAGGTATCTTATATATCATTAACAAATAGCAGTAGCCTATTAGTTATTGGTCAAGTTTGAATGTGTATTTCTCCATACATTAACTTAAAGGAACAGTTCACACAAAAATTAAAATTTTGTCACCGTCATGTTGTTCCAAACCTGTATTAGTTTCTTTCTTCTGTAAAACACAAAAAACTACTAAATAAAAACTGACTATGGAATTCAATGGGTGCTGTCAAATGTCTTGTTACAAATTTTCTTCAAAATATCTTTTTTTAAGTTTAACAGCTAGAAGAAAGAAACTCATAAATACATTATGACCAAATGTACATTTTTGGGTGAACTATCCCTTTATTTTTATCCTGTGGTGTCCGATTCGTGAGTCGTTCGTTTGAGCAGATTCTTTATAATGATTTGGTCGAACCAATTTGTGTGAAAAGTAGAGATGGGTCGATGGAAATATCGGCTCGCAAAATGAAAAATTTGTGTAACCTAACTTACATGTCATTTCAGAGTTAAATAGCCTATTTTCAATAACCACATTGATCATATTCCAAATAGGAAATTATTATAATGCACTGAAGCAAGAGATTAATATGAGAAACCAAAATTATTAGTCCACCTCGAGTCCTTATTTGTCATGTGACAAACGCACCACGAACGAAACGTTCATGAATAGTGCAAATTAATGAAGGACATTGTAAGTAGGCTACAACTTTGAAGTATCTGAAAAAAAGATAGGCTACTATGCTGATGAGTTAGCCTATATGGAGATAATGTAATTTTGATCTTCCTCGAACTAAATTCTCAAGTCTGATTCCGATTACGAATCAAAGATGAACGCCACATTGAACACTTACATCTTACTCATACTATTTCAATTGAGCCTTACCAGTTTTTAGCTGGGCAACCAGCTGGTTTTCCCACTAGCCAGCTGAAAGTGCCTAAAACCCCTTGACCAGCTTTTCTTTTTTCCTTTCTCTTTAGCAGAGTGTGAGCAATTTGAACGATGGAAATAATCTTGAATTTGAATCAGTTCATTGGAACGAACCGTCTGGAACGACTCGCTCAAGTGAATCGCATTCTTAAAGCTAGGCTAGGTGACTGACTGGCTGGTAAGGCTGCAATTATACTGTTTACCACTTGGTGACACTGTTTATCATTTTATGTATGCTTACAATCACTGAACTTCCTTTCCATACATTATAATATAGTTTTTTCGGTTATAATATATCCTAATTAGTCCAAGCTTTGATACGTCTAGAAGAGTCTAAGAAGTCTCTAGAAGATCTAAAAATAGCCCACATCATCCAGAATTCTCCATTGCATTACATTTCATAAGCAAACTTGCATTATCCTTTAACAGGCACATGGTGTTTGAGAATCACATCTCTACATTCTCATTTGTGAATCACTTCTTATTCTGGACATGAAGGCGCCCTTAGGTGCACATGAGGTGAAATGTTCTGGGGTTGAAGTACCTTTTTAAGATGTGATGCATGCAGTCAGGCTACTCTGTAACCAACCGTTCCTGTGCGAGGTGCCTCCTGGCTCCATGCACCTGGTCAGTATTCTGATCACGTGACCTCACAGCTCAGGGCCACTGGGTGACCCATCGGGAACGGCTTTTGCACCCTGTGCCCGGCTTCAGTGGAGAATTTTCCACATTAGTCGTGTTAAGCTATCTGCGGCACGGCTCTGAATGTATTAAAATGGAGCTTTAATGATGTTTAGGCATAAGAACAATGGGGTAAAATCTAGCAAAGTCTGTCTAAAGTGGAAAATGCTTACTCTCTCCAGTCTCCACTAAACTAGCACACTTGCGACTCAGAATGAGGAACACATTATATGATTTTCTGCTGTTTCAGAGAACCTAATTGCAACAAGAAGGGATTTAAATAATGTTCTGTTATATTTAATAATAAATCGAGGAGTGTAATATAACAATTTTCATTCCTCATATTGATACAAATAGAACGCATGCTGCTACACTGCTCAGTAAAATCATAATAGGATTGTGAGCTTGAATCAGATAGGCTATGTAATACTTGCTGCGTTTGTGGGCGGAAAGAGTAGCAGGAAGATAAATTCAAGAGAATGTCTTTCTCTACCAAGAAGGTGTTTGTCATAATCACGGTGTAGGGCTAAATTTGTGAGTGTTAACCTGGAATAATCTTTAAATCTGGCATTATGAGAGATGGTGTCTGAAAATGGCATATTATAATATTATCATTAGGTGCTCGCTATATTTAAGGCTACAGATTCTTAGTTCGTATTAAACTTTAGCGCATAATTCATCCAGCACCTCATGAAGTGAGATGCCCCGAATTTCACAGATGGTTGAGGAGAGCTCTGCTATTACTTTTCTAAACCATTGGACTTTTCTTTTATGTCTGGCAGATGAGAAAATGGCATTAAATTACTTTGAAGGAGTGCATGCATTTATACATTCATCTGCCCGGCTAAAAAAAAAGAAAAAAAATTGTAGCTGTTTGGATTTAAATAGGCAAATGATTAAGAGTCAATTACTGGATCATTATTGCAGTGATTATTTTGTTTCTAGCATGTGTTTGGCAACAGTTCTTCTAACCCTCACTGATGGAGTGTGTAGCTTTTCTTTTCTTAAACAACCTTTATGGCCATATTCCATGACAATTTCAAGATTCATCAGGCTCAAATTGTGAAAGTTTGGGAGGAAGCATAAAGAATCATTTTCCTCTGAGTCCAGACCTTAAATTCATTGAAAATCTTTGGGATGTGCTGGAGGAGACTTTACAGAGTGCTGGACTGACCAAAAATGTATCCTCTTGATGGAAATAAATGTTGTGATGTTATTTCCATCAAGAGGAGCATACATTTTTGGGCAAGATCACACTCCATCAGTTAGGTTGAGAATCACTGTTGCTAAACATATATAACATGCTAGAAACATAATAATCACTGCAATAATGATCCAATCATAGACTCTTAAGCATTTGCCTACTTAAATTCAAAGATTTTTTTTTTCCGGCTGGGCAGTGTATATTCAAAACACACATTTTTCAGAACGCTTCCTTGTGCAAAACTCACCTCATATTCTAAACGGTTGCCAGAGCATTGTTTAGTGATTGCAAAGGTATTCAGTGTAATTTTTACCATGTTACTATACTATAATTTAAATATATAAATCACAGTAGCCTAGAGAATACATTAATTCGTGCCTTTATCCTGTTGGAATATTTGCTCTTCCTAAATTTTAAGGGTATTTATATTTGCTCAGCCTACACACTGAGGTAGATTTTTGTTCTTGTCGACTGGGTAATGACCGCGGGTTTTATTCAAGCTGACATTGTTCTTAGGCTGAACTTGATTACCACAAGGTGACCATGGCCTGGTTTCACAGATAGGGCTTAGATTAAGTCAGGATTAGGCCTTAGTTCATTTAGGACATTTAAGGAGCTTTTATAAACGTGCCTTAGAAAAACACATTACTGCTGTGCATCTTGAGACAAAACATTATTTTAAGATATGTCAGTGCAAGTTGCTTCCATTTAAAACAGCTCAAACTTTATTCCAAACTGTTTTTTTCATGTGCTCTTTCAAGGTAAACAAGGTCAGGAAGTGTGTTTCTGCACACCTGTAGTGAGACACAGAGTTCCCCACGATCAGATAGTGCCGGCACAAATATGGGCAATGACTCAGTTTGTTGTCAGGTAAGCAAACCGAACTGTTCATGTTTTCAGTAAGACATGTCACAAAGGCTGACAGCAGGGCATGTCAGGAAGGCCAACGGGTGTCTATTTTTAAGCTAAAGACTATTATTTATTTACAATGATCCCCATGCAACTCATAGAGCTGCGATAATGGAAAACATGATGCATTAAATAAAACACCCAATACTGTAAGTGCTAGGCTTCCTTCAAAAAGGACATAATTCAGGCTATATTCAGTTTCACACATCAGTAGCTATATATTTTTATGTAATTTAAATGACATGTTAATACTTTACAGTAACATCTCGTATAACATTAGTTAAAGGGTAAGTTCACCCAAAAAATGATAATTCTGTCATTTACTCACCCTCAAGTTGTTCCAAACCTGTATGAATTTATTTCTTCACTGATCACAAAAGAAGATATTTTGAAGAATGTCGGTAACCAAACAATTGATGGGCACCATTGACTTTCTATAGTATTTTTTTTTCCATACTATGGAAGTCAATGGGGCCCAATGGGAAGTCAATTGAGATCAATATTAGCTAAGATTTATAAATGCTGTAGAAGTGTTGTGAAGTTCATGTTAAGTAATGTAGTTAACAACTAAAATCTTATTGTGAACTGTTACCAATGACACTATAATTTTCTCTCTTGTTTGACTGTAGGTTGGTGTGTGAACTACGACCCAAAATAAACAGACGTAATATGTAAAATCAATTATTTCTGTACTTCTGATTCAATTGAAATGTGTGCCGTTGTGCAATTTGTGGCATTGGACCTTGAGCCGAATGTCATGTCAAATGTGAGGTGTGTTCATCTTGTTCTAAAACAGAGAAATCCCTTATGTAATCATAGTATTTACACATTTGGCACCGACGTGCTTCCAAGGTATACTTTTTTTGTAGCGGTGTTCCCGGTATTATGTATTAAGTGCCATGATATAAAGTATATACACAGTTTAGCTGCTTTATTGCTAGGTAAGTACACAATTGTACACTTTAGTAACTGACTGTTCAAATCCAAGTGAATATTCCTAAGAGGAAGACAAAAAACAAGGCACAGCGGACCAATCTGGCAGAGTTATCCGGAGAGTTGCCAGAAGAGAGTGGTTGTCATGATGCTTTTGCTATGGATAGATTTGTTTTGCTGGCTCATCTCTACCTCAGCAAGGAGTGAAAACACTTCAAGAAACACTGAGTTTTCCACAAGCTGGTTTTAGATTTAGCTGCATAAGGTTATCACTTGACCAGCACAGTCGGTGAGCAAAAATTCCAGGAGTTTGGAACACTTCAACTGGGTCTTTTTGGATTGTGACATCACTAAAATAAATAGTTTCAGCTGTTTAAGCTGATGTTACTTCAGTCTCAACTAACAGCAGTTTCACCCTAAACATACAGCTGATGTAACCATCTGTTTGTGTTAGATTGTGCTGTATGTGTGAAAATAACAAGATATGGTGTGATAAACATCTAAACATGGTGTTTTAAAATATTTCGATCTAATTTGCAGAAATATAGGTTTTGTGCCAAATAAGAGTATATTTCTGCCAAATGGTTTGAGTCCGAAACACATAAAAAAAAGTTTTATGCACTATACTGAGAAATAATCAACAAAGACCTGCATGGATCATCCATGTTTGGGTTAGTAGGTTTTTTTTGTATGTTTTTTTTTTTAAAGAAATTAATACTTCTATTCAGCAAGGAATCGTTACATTGATCGAAAGCGGCAGTAAAGACATTGTTGATTTTTTTTTTTTAAAAAGCTGTTCTTTTGAACTTTATATTCATCAAAGAATCCTGAAAAAAACATCACAGTCTCCACAAAAATATTAAGCAGCACACCAACATATTAGAATGATTTCTGAAGGATCATGTGACACTGAAGACTTGAGTAATGATGCTGAAAAATCAGCTTTGCATCACTAAAATTTTAAAAATATATATTCAAGAATATTTTTTAATTTTAATACCATTTCACAGTATTACTGTTTATACTTTTTGATCAAATAAATGCAGCCTTGGTAAGACTTCTTTCAAAAACATTTTTAAAAATATTACCCACCTCAAACTTTTGACCAGCCATTATGTTCTGTTAGTGTCATCATCATGGACTTTTAGTTTGTTCTCATTCTCATCATGTGTTCCTTTTTGTTCAGTTTTCCCGCTCCTCGTTTGTGTTCATTGGTTTCAGCTGTGTTCAATTAATTATCCTTGTATGTGTTTGCTATATAAGTTGATCCCTCACATTCAATCTTGGTTTGGTCTTGCATTTAGTGTGTGTTGCCCTTCCAGGTCTGTTTCTTTGTATTATGGTCATTAAACTTTGAGTTGGAATTATACTCCTCATCTTCGTCTATACCTTCCTGCAACCACCCATGACAAGTATATCGAGATCTACCAATTCACATTTTCAATCACCATGTATTTGTTTTATTGATTTGATATCATGTATTATGTACTGTTTCAGGTCACCCCATAATTAAAATCTATAATTATAGGTGTAATTATACTCTGTTTTTAACTGCCACACATACTGTACAGTAATTGCACTAATCCCCCATGTAATTAAGATTCTATTCATTTATATTCTCTTGTATTGGGAATGCATTGACAGTACAGTTTCCAGTCTCTGCGTCAGGTGGTCCAGTCAGCTGTCTTTTCATAATCTATGGTCTTGTTCTAATTAGACAGTGACCTTTACATTCCATTAATATTCGTCTACGCTAATATTAGTCTCTCTGTTTACCCCGAGGTTTACCGCAGTCTGCCGGATCCAGATCTGATGAAGGACCTGCGCCTGGACACGACGACAACGCAGTCCTGAAGTGTCAACTAGTCTCTCCTCTGTGAAATTCTCTTTCACTTTACCTCTGTACAGATAAAACTTTGTCAAAATAGTTCCGGTTCACATGGCTACTCGGAAGAGATAAATGATTCTGGGAATGAGTGGGCTGGAGCGCGTTAAGGATTTTATGTTAGAACTGTGTCGTGAAAACGGCCCCTAAGTTAACAACTAATGATCTTTGCAACGGAAGTGAATCGATCAAAACTAACTTTAGCTGGACAATAACTTTATTCTAGAGCTGCTGTAAAGCCAAAGCAATCTCTGTTACTTTAATTTCCTATTATCACTGTAAAGCTGCTTTGAAACAGTCCATATTGTTAACAGCGCTATATAAATGAAGGTAAGGTGACTTGACTTGACATTAATTTAATGCAGTTCAACAAACTCTGACCTTTTATCAGTTAATGTGGAATTCATTACTGGAATTCATGTGACTGATCCTAATTCCAAACCTGCCTAGTTCTTCTGATGAATTTACTTTTTTGTCTGCATGCTTTGGTAGACTCATGTGTAGCTGTCATCTGCACTCTGCTTTTATACAGCAAGATTCCTGTTAAACAAATGATGATCACTTCTATCGTGTTCTAGTCATTCACTCTGTCTACAACCACCAACAATAAATGACATCACAAGTCAGATAACGCTGTCTGACAACACAAATAAATAGGTTATCTGTTAGTGCACGGCGGCCCTTTGAAAGTGTCTTGTAAACAAATAAATGCTTCAAAATACAGGTGCGTAAGGTCACTACAGACAACAGGGCAGTAAACACATTCACTTTTGTAACGTGTTTGTCGCTTATCAGAAGGAGACAAAGATGTCAAATTCAAAATACAAAAGGGCTTGGTTTTGATTTCTCATAAACAAATTCCACATTAGATCCCCAAGGCTGGAAGAGTTTCAGAATTAAGAAGCTACTTTGGAATTTATGTGAAATAGCAAAGCAACTTTTTCTGTCCCCTGAGAAGCACTACTCAGCACAGAGCGCCAGGGGATCTTGTTAGGGGTCAGTTTGTGGATTGTGTTGATGCCTTGGGGTGTAAGCATGTTGTGGAGTCCCGGTTGGCCAGCTTCATCATCCTGATGGCTCTCAGAATAAAGCTATGCGTGACTTCTCATTGCTGAGGCTTATATATTCTAGAAGGAAAAGTTTTGATAATTGCACTTTTAAATCGTATACTAAACTATAAAGATTCTTACATGGTTCTTTGGTGCCCTATTATTTTGCCTATAAAGTTATTGAGTTGGTTACAGGGTTCATATGAGATCAATAGTTGTAATGTTGTAGGTTCTTTAAGTCAATATTTTTGTTTCTGCGTATTTAAAATGTTTAAAACGGCTATATTACCATGTATTATATACAAATATCTATAATAAAAATATACTGTAAAACAATTTTATGATCAATAAGTTATGCCAAATTTGCTTAACTAAATTAACTATAAAAAAAACTTTTTTATAGCAACTTATTTTTAAGTTGTAGCCTACAAGTCAGTTTAATGTAATTTAAGTTGAAATTACTTAAACATCCAAGTTGATTGTACTTAAAATTTAAGGCAGCAACACTTCTAATCTGTTAGTATTCATTAAGTTTTTTTGTTTGTTGTTTTTTTGCGTTAACTGAATAAAAAAAATCAGTGCTCTCTGTAGTTTAATAATGGATCTAATGCACCTTTCCACAAAACATTTGTTTCTTTTAAATTCATTTTATTTGTCGCTGCACGTAACTCAATTTATTTCTGGCAATTTAAAAGCAATTATCTTAAGAATTTTCTCTACTGTGAAGATTAATTTATAGATTATCGATTAATTGAATATGGCATTGGGTGCAGTAAATGTATTACAGCCCTCGGAAACAGTATCAGGAAGACCAGGGGCGTCATGCAAGCCAAAATTCTGGGGGCACAATCTGAGACGTTGCAATTGTTTTCTGACGGGTGATATGGATCATGTTAGGAGGGGTCAGGGGGTTTCAAAATTTTAAATTCTGGCTGCTAAACATACCATTTCAATGCAGTTTGGGAGGGACAGAAATACCTTAACGGAGCTAGCAGCAACCCTCCTCTATCTGAGGACTAAGTTAAAGTATCTATTTTCTAAGTTTATGTAAAAGACAGGTTGATGAAAGAACTGTAAGCTCAAATTCAAAAGCTTTTGAAGTCTACTTCATTAAAGCATGTTTACACACACACTTACTGTACACTTAGGCCTACTACACATGATTTTAAAAACAGTAGGCTACCATTGCAGTTTTTATGTTATGATTTTAAATTGGTATGTGACCTAAGAACGATCTTACATTAAAGGTACATAAAGGTGCTGAGATCTGACTTTGTGGTGCTCTGAAATGAAGTTATTTTAATATTAATATGTGATGAAGGACTTTGAAAGAAGTTTGACAGATTTCAGTGCTGAATAAGGTTAACAATACCCCGTTTATTTGAAAATGGTTAATATTTGACAGAAATGTAAAAAAGTAATCAAATCAAATGTAATATGTAACATTACTTTAGTAAAATCATTGAAATACTGTAGTTACACTGCTCATTATTATATTTTAAATAAGGAACTTGTAAAGAGTAATTTATGAGCTATGAATCAATTTATCAGATAACGTTACTATGGCTTATTGGCTTTGTATGGCAGGCAGTAACGTTAGCCAACTAGTTTACGGTTAGACTAGGCTAGCTATCGATAACGTTACACTGACACAACTTAAGTTAATGCTCTGAATTCGCAGCTAATATCAAATCCATAACTTTTTGATCAAGTTAAAATTTCCAGGTCAACCACAAATAATCCCACTACCTTTTAATATCATCCGATTACTAATTCAATGCCGATTTGTCGCTTTGCCCACTTACCACTTCAAGACCATTTGTAAAACATTGCCAGCTCAATGTGCGAGACGAGTCAGTTGCTTGAACATACACAGCAGAGCGCTACGCGCATAGCGCTCTAGATTTGATATACACAGACACCATATTAGGAAAAAGGGGCGGGCTGATGCTGACCGATTTATTACACATCCAGAAGAATTTGAGTCGTTATAGGCTCTGGTAATTATATGGAGCATAATAGGAATAAAGTTGTGACAAAAAAATTATCAGGGAGGAAAAATCTGAGGGGGCACGTGCCCCCTCACTTTGAATGGGCATGACGCCACTGAGGAAGACAAATATATTTCGTTTCAATGATTATCCAGGGTGTTGTTAAATTAAAATCAACTGCGCTTCCTGATGCTTGTAAATGAACACATATTGACACACAGGCGCGATCCCTTCTTGGCCTACTACAGCGAAGGCTTGTCTCATGAATGTTAATTAAGTACCGTGACGCTCCGCTTTCTGATTGGCTGAACTCTACTCTAGTCAGTTCGCGAAGGAACGAATCCTACTAGGGCGAAGGCTCGGGTTCATGAATAATAACTAGTTGCGTGACTGGACGCTCCGGAATAGTTACCAAGCAACGCCTGTGAGATCTATTTAGATATTCATGAACTAAGCGTTTTCCATAGTAGGTTTCGAAATTTTCGTCAGCGTTGCCCTCCTAGCGACTTCCTCCTGTCATATAGATGCGCAGGAACGAGCGCGTGTCAAATGGAACAATGTAACGGATCGGAGTTGACAGCCTCAGTCGAGAGGTTACTGATTAATCACGGTCCGGCTCCAAAACCATAGATAAGGGCAGAGATCCGCCTGAGTGACAGGAGAATGACAGCAGGTCCGCAGTGTCTTCAATCCAAGGTAGGACCAGAGGTATTTTATTTACCTGCGTTTTTAACTACATTGTTACCTGATATGACACATAATATCTGTTTAATTGTAGTTTGTTATTTATTATGCTCAATTGGCGTTATATGTGAATACTGCAAAAGCTCTATTCTAATAATATGTTTAAAAGCCATAAATCACACGTGATTAACTCATGGTCTAATATACATTGGTTGTGTAAAATATTTAAAACTATCCAATTGTATATTTTTTATTTTATTTTAAAATTAGAAAATTAAAGATGTTTTTCTTACCCTAGCAGAAGTTCCACAAAGAACTTTATTCTATAGTTTATCTTTAGAAAGTCATCTGTAAACCTCAGATCACCCATCGTATGATGTAAAGTATTTTTTAGAGAACTTAAATAACTTATTTTTCAAACAAAACCGCATAGTAGCGCAAGAACCTTATAAGTTACATCCAAAATGGGCGTTTATTGGGGTTCTTGCTAAACTTTTAAGTGCACGACAGAACCTCAGAGGAACCTATAAGTGCCAGATGCTTGCACACAAGTTAGCACTGCTTTGTCCTGAAAAACAGCAACTGTTTTTGCCACTTTGTTCCAAATTGGTATAAAGTGTAGAATAACTCTTAAATGAACGGAATAAACTTTCTTTACTGAAGGATATACGTGTGAAGTAGCACCAAGCCGTGTTAATTTACGTCGTCCCATGCTGCGTTGGATTTGATCGGACTACTAAGTAGGGATTTTGTTTCAGTGCGGAGGTAATGAGCAAATTGTTGTTGGCTCGTATACTCCCTTCTTTCTGCCGTCCCGAAAAGACGTTTCTGGGTGCTTGTTTCTCTCAAGAATCGCCCAGAATGTTTCGTCATGACTCATGTTTAAAAGCATATCACGTCATAGTCAGTTTATGAACTTTTTACGTCCGGCGGAAAGTGAGTCCCGTCATACTTGCCGTGACGTGTTTGTATTGAAAATGCGAAGCAGGTTATCTATCTATCTATCTATCTATCTATCTATCTATCTATCTATCTATCTATCTATCTATCTATCTATCTATCTATCTATCTATCTATCTATCTATCTATCTATCTATCTATCTATCTATCTGTCTATCTGTCTATCATCCGTCTATCTATCTGTCTGTCTGTCTGCCTCTATACTGTGAAGTTTTCATCATGTTATAATGTGAAAAATATTTCATTATTTGTAATGTGTAATTTCTTTAGGGGGTTTAAAAATTTTGGCTTGGTTTTATTAAGTCATTCAATTCAAAGTAGAAAAAACGTCTTAGCTCACATTTAATTTAAAATTAAGGCAGCAGTTAAACTTAAGTTTATGATTTAGTAGGTTGATATAGCTGCAGTATATCTATCTGAAATTCTGATCCAAACTGAAGAAAGTAGATTTTTTTTTAGCTTAAATCGTTAAAAAAGTTATAATAGGTGTCATTCCCTTTGGCAGGTGACAAGTCGACCTTATCAGACTCAGGCATTTCAGTGAGTTGTAACAGTACCCTGGCTCCAGAGACCTTTAAATACATTTCAAAAAACATTTTACCACGTGGTGTAAAGTGAGACGCCTCCAGTCCTCCAACTGCCCAGCGCTGGTTGTAAAGTTATATAGATGCCTTCAGGTGCCTTCAAGAGACACAAGCATCGGACGTTCATTAGGAGCCTCAGAAACCATTTTTCTCGTTCATTTTTGTGAAATTATGCACTTACGGGACATCATCTTTGTCCCTTTTGTGAGGAATAACTCACTTGGATTCTTTCTTTTTTTGCACACAGACTAACATGTAGCTTTCTGATGTTGTCTTAAAGGAAAATTTGCTTTGAATGGGGAATATAATTTGCATGCTACCCAAGTTCAGGCAGGATCATACACAAACCTGGAGACGGGGAACTTACCTGCCTCTCTTCCTTGACCTGTAGACTCATTCATCAGCACCAGCCATCTTTAATGGGATAAACTATCTCCAGAGATCAGGTGAACGGCTGATCTAAACTTAAGTAAGACCTTCAAGCTTCTTAATTTCTTCTTAATTGACACTTTTCATCCTAAGGCCTCCGCATGGTACTCTGGTCGAAAGATCAAGACAAACTGTCCGACATGTCCACTGGGACGGAAAGGATAGAGATGAAGAAGGAGGGGGCGCCGCCGGCATACCACCACTCCAATGGGTCTGTCCATCCGGTAATACTACCCGACAACCCCGAGGAGGTGCCGCAGACTCCCGGGGAGTACGAACTCACAGAGGTGACCTCCTTACCGGACCGCGGTGATCAGGAGAACGAGCGGCCGGACATGGTGGTCCTCGACTGTCGGGCCAACGCGAAGGGCCAGAGGGAAGAGGACGCACTCCTGGAGAACGCCAGCCAAAGCAATGAGAGTGATGACACTAGTACGGACCAAAGCCCAGTGCCACCGGCTCCACTGAAGGAAACGTCCTTCTCCATTGGACTCCAGGTTTTGTTCCCTTTCCTGCTGGCAGGGTTTGGGACAGTTGCAGCTGGCATGGTTCTGGACATTGTTCAGGTGAGTAAAACCAAATTTCCTTGTGTTTAGTGTAAATGTTGGAGATAAAACAAAACATTTTAAACACTTAAAAAAGATTCTGGAGGAAAATATGTGGGAAAAATTCCAGTATTGGAATATTATGAGAATATTTTGTTCTGGAATATATTATTTGTATTATTCAGTATTGTTTATCTTGTTTATTGAAATGAAGCACTACATCAAAGCCCGACATGTACAGTACAAATGTCAGAAGTAAAACTAATTGGGACACGTTCTGAGGTTTTGCATGCTTGTGATGCCATTGACAGAATGCCCATCAGTCAGAGATTTTCAAGTGAGCATGTGCTACGCTCTTCAGATGCTGGTTGCTTGCATCAGGTTCTTTCCAAATAAGCAGTGAGCATGTGGTGCTCCTTTCTGAGGGCTTCCCTTGTCCTCAACAGCACGTGGAAGGGTGTAATGGTGTTGATTTTTATTTAAAGGATGTGTAAGGTCTATAAATAATTGAAATCTACATAGGGTCTATTTTCCAACAGTGATACATTGCCACGGGATAGATAGATAGATAGATTTCCAGTAGACTTAATGCAATCATGTATGTGCGTGTTTTTACGGTTGGTCTGTTTAAAAATAAGCACATCTCGGCTGACAGGTTGAATATTTTTTTAAGGTCAGTCTAATAAAGATAAAGTCAATAAGTTAAGTGTCTTCATATCACTTTCACATTTAGCTCAAACCTTTTTTACTCTTGGCTGCTCTAATTCCACAGTGCTGTACTGTATCTGTACTACCTACTCAAAATGCACTACTCTACAGATAGACGTCTGACTTTCTGTTGTACCCTGGGTACTAGATGCAAGAATGGATAACCATGTGTTTTTTCAAAAACAGTGTGCGTACAGAGTCTCTGAAGAGGTGTCTTGTTCCATGTAATACTTACCTCACTTCCTCAGTTTCCGATAGAACGATAGAAATCACATATTTGAAATCCAAAGAGTGATTGTTTATTACTTATTGTTGTTTTCTGAGGAAAGGGTGTAGACCTGTGGATTGGTGTAAATACATTTTATAACCAATTGTGTGGAAGAGAGTTAACTAGTTGTTGTTCACGTACAGCATTTATGTTTTAGCTCACTACAGCTCCACACCCTTTGTAGTGTTAAACAGCATGGAAACTTGTTTTTCAGCCGACTTGGTGATTTCGCCTTTTAGCCTGCTGATGTGGAATGTATTGTGCTAGAAAACCTCTTGTCAGACCTGTTTGTGCTGAAGTTTGAATGTGTGAAAAACTATTTTTACCACAAGAATGACATGCTAAACATTAAGGCCTGACAGGAAGCCAGTTACCACACTCATCGTCATCGCATTTTGGAGATTGCAATGCAGACAAGCATAATGTCCTGTCCTAACCCTCCGTGTGCTGAGATCTTATTGTAAGTTTCTGTGTTGTTCAATTTAATGTTTGATCACATGATTGACTTTTATTATTCACGAGTGCAGCTGACTGATTTCACGTGCAAACAGCATGTTTTGTGTCAGACGTCCTGTGGAGTAACTGGGGTCAGGAACAGGCGCAGACATTCCCCCTTTTTTTCTCCTAGTGTCTCAAAGATCAAACTAGTGACTTGTGTTTGCAAACACACATAAATCATCTAATTTCTTTGAACAATTAACATGTAAGATTTGATGTGATTATTTAGTGGCGTTGCCAAGGCTAGTGTCAATATTACTTTGGATTTAGTGTAGGAGTGCCTAATCCTGTTCTTGGAGATCTACCGTCCTGCAGAGTTCAGTTCCAACCGGACAACCCTGGTTTACAGTGGTTTCAATCCCTTTAATATTTATCTTTATTTATCTATGATGTGTAGTTCGTCCCATATTGTTGGCAGTGTTATTAAATGCTAAGTTTTTAGATATTTATTAATATTTAAACTAGCTTTTATTTTTATATTTTCATTTTAGTTTAGACTGTTTGTTACGTTTCCGGAAGTCAGTCACTAGTTCTTCCGTCTCAATGACATCACGCACGTTGTTAAAGATGGCAAGCGATAATTGGTGGGGAAGAAACGTGTAGTCTGAGGTGTTTCTTGTCCACGACACGACAAGAATTTAAGAGTCAAAATCACATAATCTGACACAGTGACAATAGTAACAGACAAAAATATTATGTAGTCTGAACCTGGCATTAAAATTTTTCCCTGATGGACAAAAAACCTTGGAAAAATGTCCCATAGACTGAAATGGAAAGACTCTAGCCATATCTAGATCTGTTCATTGTTTGTTTGTTTTCAGTAAGTAAGAAACCCACAATACCTCGTTGCAACCATTAAGATCTCAATAGAAGCTGCATAGAAAAACTAACAAGCAAAATTGTTAATGAGCGATGGTTACGCACTAATCACATTTTCCAGACGATTTCCAGATTATTAAAGGGATAGTTTACCCAAAAATTAAAATGATCATTATTTTACTCACCCTCATGTTTCTTTTTTCCACAGAACATAAAAGAAGATATTTTGAAAAAAATGTCTCAGTATTTTTCTTTGCAGTGAAAGTTAAAATATCTTCTTTTGTGTTCCACAGAAGATAGACAGTCGATAGACACTCTTAAAAATAAAGATTTTTATTGGCATCTGTGGTTTCATAAAGATCCATTAACATCCATGGAACCTTTCCATTACACCAAAGGTTCTTTATAGTGGAAAAGGGTTCTTTAGATTTTTAAAAATGGTTCTTTTAAGAACTGTCCACTGTAAGGTTAATTGGGAACCAAAATTGTTGTGAAAAACCCTATAAGCTGCTGTACTATTGACAAGTTTATCTTGCAAATCTTAGCATGCACATAGATCACTGCAGGTTCACCGGTGTTAAACACACCCCAGGTTGGTAGTGTGTCTTCAGAATTGCTCTGTGACCTTATACTCTGAGCCTTGGAGACCAAGGTCCTGGAACCGAGGAGCGTTGCCAGCCAACATTACACAATCCTGCAATCCAAGCCCCCCTCCGGTTGCATGCCTGCACTGCTGTGCGTCAAGTTCGCAGAACCCTGGGAGGCACATGGAGGCATTAGCCAGGACTGCTCTGTTCCCTGAAGACAACATCGTTCTGGGGAGGGAGATAGACAGAGTAGAGGAGGTTCAGTCAAAGGGAACCGAAGACAAAGTGGCTGGGCGCCAGCTCCCAATTGATGTTCGTCCTTTTTTAAAAGTGGCCCCTGCACTGCCAAAGACTCAAGGAAAAAGAAACGGCAATTAAAACCCGCCTACTGGAAGCTGCACCGCTCAAACTCCTTAACTACTGCTTTTTGCTGCTATTTGTAGGAGATTTTGTGTTGTTGTGTGTTATGTTTACCGTTCACTTTTTCTCTAACGGTACGTTAGCAGTGCCCGCCAGGGCCGCCACACTTTCTCACTCTCTCAAGATGCTGCTAGAATTGATTTAGCTAGTCCGTGTCAGGCCTGTAATTGCTGTGCACCAGTGGGAATGGGTCTAAAGATAAGCACTCCTTCTATGTATTGATCTATACTGCCTGCTGCTGCATTGCATCGAATGCACCGCAGCCTAATGGAAAAAAACAGCCTGCCATTTACCAGAGTCATCAACTTGGTCAGACATCTCAAGTTGGGTGCTTGGAAGAGGTTCAAATAGACTGAGGCGTCAATAAACCTGAAATTGGGCTGAGTTTAACATTGGCAGATGATAAGTTCAGTGTTATCAGAGCTTTTCCCCATGGAAAGAGTGTGTTTGTTTTTTAGTGTTTAATCTCACATGCAAGGATTCCACAGAAGATGATTTCATGGTTGCTCTTTCGTAGTTCAGGAGAAATATTTGAGTTTTCTGTATAAACTTTGTCTCAATTTTTCCGTAAAATAAAATTTAATTTCAAACCCTGTATATATATATATATATATATATATATATATATATATATATATATATATATATATATATATATATCACTTTAATGTTAGATGGGAATAAACTAGGGATGTCCCGATACCACTTTTTCACTTCCGATACCGATGCCGCAGCTTTGGCTATTTGCGATACCGATATTAATCCGATATTTTTATTTTATTCTATTTTATTCTTGAACTAATACTAGGCCTAATAAAATATATGGAAGCACTTTGCTCAATTAGCAACCTAAAAACATCTCACTCAAATGGAGAACAAATACTTCTCCAGTATATAGTCCACAACAACAGTTGATTATGAAAGACTGCCACCCTTTATTCAAACAGGACAAAATACAGGCAGGCAGGCTACTTCAGTAGGCTACTTAAAACTACCAACAGGTTTAAAGTTAATCATTTAAAATTAAAAAGCTTTAAAATTACCCATTGATCCGTGTGCTTTTGCATCCATTCGTTTTTCCTTTTTTACCCGTCAAACGAAAAATTAACGGTTGTTGTATTTTTAAAACGCAAAGTTGAACACCAACATTTTAATTTGAACTGTATGCACACCAAAAGCTGCGCAAAAAATAAATATTGACGTAAGTTATATATAAATAAGTTATTTTCTGTATGACCAGAAATGAGTATTTTAAGTTGTTTCCACTGTTGAAAGGAAACCGGAAGTGTTCGCGCCCGCGCTCCGTCCATGCAGTGCACGCTCCACACTCTGCACACACACTTGCTATGCGTCAAAATCTTGTGTAGCATACAGTTTACAGCCTACGGTTTATAAACTGAGGAGACGGATTGCAAAACCGTGTTTATAGTACACCGAAGGTAGTGGGATGGAGTGTCTGTTGTGAGTTTAGAGGGCACGTCAGCCAGAGATATGTGTGTGTGTGTGTGTGTGTGTGTGTGTGTGTGTGTGTGTGTGTGTGTGTGTGTGTGTGTGTGTGTGTGTGTGTGAGTGAGTGAGACAGACTACTGCCTGCTGAACAGAGGGTCGCCGGAAGAAGGATCTGAAGTGCCGGTGTTTCGGCTACAAAAACCCGCCGAACTGATCCGAAACCAGCCCAATGTTTATCCACCCGCCCAAACCCATTTTTTGCCCGCAAAATAGATGGCAAAACCGCCCAATATGCGCGGCTTAATGTCGCAGCAAGGGAAATGCTATATTCAAGCATTGTTGGATAGGTATCGGATCATATTTTTTCTCCCCTCCGATCTCCGATCTAGCGTTCTGGGCCAGTATCGGCACGATACCGATGCTGTGGATCGGATCGGGACATCCCTAGAATAAGCTATTAATTAATTTGACAGCACTAATAGTTATGATATTATTGCCTAATATGAACTAATTCACATGTTATAGCTCTGCAGGGCTCTCAAGTTTTATCAAAAGTTTAGAGTGAGATTTAGGGGAGGAGCCACCCAAATATTTGCAGCAGCGGTCCCTCGACCCAACCAAATTCGCTTCAATTTTTGCTAGCAGTTCAATTTTGCCTATTGTTCATAATTGACCAGCACAAATGGAAATTATAACAATTGTTAAATCTGATAAAAAGACAAATTCATCCAAATAAAATAAATAGTTATATTTAAAAAATACAAATTTATTGAAAAATAAAAATAAATTTGACCCCAAACAAGCCAACTGAACATCAGTGCTCAATGTACATAACATCCTGTCATAACAACTTGCCCTGAGCATGCATGTCAAGACCCAAACCGGTCACCTTTACAGGGGTCATCGGATGCCCATTTTCCACAAGTTGGTATGATTCTTTTGGGTCTTCATGTAAACTTTGTAACATACTTTGGTTAAAATTTCTCAATGGTTGTGTAAAACAACACCCTTTTTACCTCTTCAAAAACAGCTCTGTTCACAGTGACCCGTTTCGGGTGCATGTCTCTTTAAATGATAATGAGCAACAACTTTTTGGCTTTTTGAGGATTAAAAAAAAGTGAATGGACTTTTTTTCATTGCATGGTGATTGTGTCCACACACTGCAAAGACAAATTTATTTGCAAATACCATATAAAAGTGTATTTTGCATCCGATGACCCCTTTAAAAGCAGTTGAAGAGTTTTTGAATGCATCAAAAATAATTTAGCACGAATTTGGCTATACTCCTCAACATCAGCTCTCACTGTCTTTGATCACAGGCAAGAGATATCGTCCAGGAATCGTAAAATCAAAATGCTAAAAAAAAAAAAAAAAAAAAAAAAAAATGAAGATGTCCGCAAACCGCATTCATCAGATCGTGCTCTTTCAACTTCCACTCCGTATGTGCGCTTGTTGTCTAGTAACGAACGTGCTTGCAGCGGGAACACATAATTTACCCGGAAACAACTAATTCTAATTTCTGATTGGCTGGTAGCTAGCATTTAACTCTGTATAACTCGAGACAGATGCTATGAACTCGGCAGAGAACTTCCCTCCGTTTGCCTGCGCCTCGTCCATTAATTGTATAGCGGGACAAGTTCCCTTACTCCTCAGCGTGAGAAACACAAGGTGTGGCGTGTGAGCGTGTGAACGGGTTGAAATGCGTGTGTCTCACGCCCAATGCGTGAGACTTGAGAGCTCTGGCTCTGCATTTTAACTGTATGTCAGCAATTGACTTGTTTGTGTCCATTTCTATTTTATTATGGAATTTTAGGAAAAAATTGAGACAAAGTTTACAGAAAACTCAAATGCAGGTAAAAATCAATTGTGGCGGGTAACGCTGTCAAATCACTAGCCAATTTGGCGTGTTACTTATTATGTTTACTCACTTTGCTGGGGAAGTTCGTGTAAGTCAAATCTGTGCAGATTTAGTGCAAATACTCAACTCTTGAGTCATATATTAAATACAGCCTAATTGCGGAGAATCTGCGCGTTTCTGGCTTACATGAACACACGTCACTACGCAACAAATAACGGTACGCTTGTTAATTTGCATTGAAGCAATATATATATGGAAAAAATAATATATTATATATTATTTTTTCCATATATATATATATAAGAAAAAAAGGGGGGGGGGAATTACGTCACAGCTTAGATAGATAGATATATATATATAGATATATATTTACACAAACACACACACACACATATATATATATATATCCTGTATATTACAAACTTTTATGTTAAATGCGATTAATCACGATTCATCAATTTGACAGCACTAATAGCTATTTTTCTCTGGCAGGATCACGATCCACAATTTTATTACACATCTTTTTCATGTTTGATTATTGATTATCATGATTATTTTGCAATTTCTGATTTCCCTATTTAAAAATGATAGCCCTACAAGTTAAAACATAAAGGTAAATAGACCAACAGGATATTTATATTGAGATCTTTTGGTATATTGGCTGATAGGAGAACATTGTGAGATATTGTTGAGAAGATCACAAACATGGGATCACAGGGTCTTTAGTTCCAACATGGCTTACAGAAGATCTCTAGTTGTTGTTAGGCTTTAATGTTTAGTGATGCTTATAGCTAAAACGTTTCTCTTTCTCAATAGCATTGGACGGTATTCACAGAGGTGACTGAAGTTTTTATCCTGGTGCCTGCTCTCCTGGGCCTGAAAGGGAACCTGGAGATGACCCTTGCATCCAGACTGTCTACCGCGGTAAGTATTTTAATATTGAACACATTAGATTTCCAATGGGCATGATTGAACCATTTTTTGTTTAAAAATAGAATAACAGATAAATGTTGATAAAACAGAATAAAATTAAGACTCTGAAAGGAATACTGATCAAAAAACTGTATGTACTCCACCATATTTATTGACTCATATCACTGAGATGTCAAAATATGGACTTTAATACCATCTTGTCTGAATTTCATGACGCAATTTCACCTACGTGGTTTACTATTGTCTGGATGGTGACTAATGTTTACTTCAGCCTTTGTGCAGCTTTCAGAGGTGTGTTTGAGTTTCATGTTACCTCAGATGGAATCATTCCTCAGGAATCAGGAGGAATCATTCCTGCTGCTGTAGAAACTACACTTATATTTTCATTTGAAGGAAAATATTGGCGTAACGGGTTAGATAGAGAGCCATTGACTGAAATATAGTTTGAGGGCAATTGCATTTAGGAAGGATTGGTGAGTGGAGGTGTGCTTGTAGTTTTCTAAGTGATCAGATGATAAAAATGTCTTACACTTTTAATATGCCTTACAAAAAACTCATCTCTATGACACTGTGTTGAAACATTTGCTGTGGGGTTGCCAGGGCTTTTTGGATGCTTACTATGTTGTTGCTTACTTAGGAACTTCCAAAAACACCCCAGAAACTGCAGAACAATGGCCTGGCAATGAGTTTTGTATAGACAAACAACCAGAGCCCTATACGCAAACTCTACGCAAGTTGCATAAGGCCACGCATATTACTCAAGGCCCCGCCTGCCTCCCACTCGTGTCAAAGGACGTCAATCAAAGTTTACAACATCGATGAGAAAATGAAGCGGAACTATCCCTCTGGTCACGAAAAGAGAGAGAGAAAAAAACACAATGAGAGAATTGCGGGAACAGCAATCAGGCAGACTTGTGTTCGCTCCTCTCCAAGTTTGAGGTCAGCAGAGAACAGTAAAGTTAAGTTGATGTGCATCTCTCTCTAGTCTGTGTAACCCAGCTGGGCAGTGCATCTTTTGGTCTGTCTGTGTCTTGCTTGCTAATGCCGGCCACTTCCAGGGCTGTGTTCTGTGACTTTGTGCTTGACAAAAAAAAAATGAGAGTGAAATACATCTATTTATTACGTTTGATAAACGACAAAGGGCAACGGAAAATATGCAGCTTGGAAAATATAACGGTGTCGCGCGTTAACATGCGTTCATATGCGCGTGCACGAAATGAGGTAGGAGGGCCCCTTAACAGAATTTTGCTTAGGGCCCCAGGGAGTTCAAGATCGGCTTACATTTACATTTTACACTTACACTACCTTTCAAAAGTTTGGGGTAAGATAAGTATGATTTTTCTTTTTAAAAGAAATGTATTCTTTTATTCAAAAAGGATGCATTAAATTGATCAAAAGTAACAGTAAAGACATGTATAATGTTACAAAATATTTCTATTTCAAATAAATGCTGTTCTTTTGAACTTTCTAAGAATCCTGAAACAATGTATCATGGTTTTCACAATAATATAAAGCAGAAGAACTGTTTTCAGCATTGATAATAATAAACAAATGTTTCTTGAGCGGCAAATCAGCATATTAGAATGATTTCTGAAGGATCATGTGACACTGAAGACTGGAGTAATGATGCTGAAAATTCAGCTTTGTCGTCATGATAATGTTTATAATAGGAATATTTTCAAATGTATTAAAATAGAAAATTTCACAATATTACTGTTCAAATAAACGCAGCTTTGGTGAGCACAAAGTCTTTTTCCAAAAACATTACAAAATCGTGCCAACCCCAAACTTTTGAATGAGTGTAAATTTTCTTCAGAAATAGAGTTTGTTTACTTGCGTTTGAATGTACATATGTCTGTAAAAAGCAACTAGGAGGTCAGTTATTCACTATTAAACGTTTTCACAAAGCTTCATTGTCCTTCATTGAAGTATGTTAAAAGTAGGGTAATAACTTGGGCTGTCTGCCCCATTCTCTCAGAGCTTAATGGGACATCATGTAGAACACTATGGTCAAATTAACATCATTTTAAATCCTGTTAAGCACATGACCGTTCACTTCCCCATGTTACTCCTACACTCGATGTGTCTCGGCTGGACTCGGATATGCCAGGTTTGTGGTTCATAGCCAGACATTCTTTTGTGCTGTGGTTCTGTGAGATCCTGCCACAAGATTACATGTTTAATCACAGCCCACGTTTGCTGGTTACTTCTTGGAGCAGTGTTTGCACGCTGTGGATCACATTGTTTTTCATTTAATTACTTATGAGAGCAAGCAAGATAATAAGCCATCCCAAAATTACATTTTTCATCATTTACTCACTTTCAAGTCATATTGTTATATTAAGAAAAATAGGAATGACATGAGAGTAAGTAAATTATGTGAAATTGTTAATTTCTGGGTAAACTAATTATTTAAATCCTGATTAAATACCTGTACTTGTTAAACACTTTAAATTAGGTGCAAACCCACACTCAGAAAAAGTGATTCACGAGCAACAGAAAGCGTCGACCCCGCGGTCCTGAGGTCGCCCGTGTGCTGTAAATCTACAGTAAGTGATTCACTTCTGTATGCTGTTTCTCAGAGCCCACTGCTAATTATCAGCAGATTAACAGCACTGTTGCTTTTTAATGCTCTTACGGTACTTCAGAAAAGATTGAATTCCTTTCATATCATGAATTAGAACCACATGACCACATTTTTCTGACCTGTGTGTGAGTAGTAATTCTGCATTTGCGGGTAGTTCGGTAGAATGAAATGTCCTTATTCCTTTATATCCGTGGGACTCGCGTGTGGCGCTGATATCTGTCTCTTATTAGCAATCGCGTCCTGCTTCATACCACAGTCATGTTCAAAACATCAATATATTCACTCATCCATAAATATTATTAGATCCATCAGCAAGACGAAGTTCCATAATTCCGCTTATGCGTCATCAACCTACGCCTTTGTTGTTGTAAGAGGTTAGCGACCTAAAAAATTACATATTGTAGCTTTAAAGTTTAACCTGGTTTGATATTTAATGAAAGCTCATTTTTAAATTTAATTTAAATATTCCCTATACCTGAAAGAGACTGTTGCTTTATGTGAAATTGAATGTAAAAAGAGAACTTTTTGTATGTAAAAATACGTGATTTTGTTTCTGATTCTAGCTATTTTTAAATATCAGGTAGTTGATTATACAATGATGGTGTTGTCTGTGTTTGTGTCATTCCACAATGCCTGGAAGGTGACTAACCGCATGAGTGTTCCAGTTATATTAAGTCAGAGGGTGTTAGCTCTTATCCTATTAAATATTAGATCCCGTAAACCCTGTGCTCGCTTGACAACCTGTTTGTCAAAATGTTAACTTTCCACAGTACAAAGCACCTAATCTGGTTGAATGATTTGAATGATTTGCCTAGAGCTTATCGTCGTCACTTGGACCCTCACTTATCAGTTAGTGGCAGGCTGGTGAAGGAATAGTTTACTGAAAAATGAAAATGTTGTCATTTACTTATACCACAAATCATTCCAGTCTTGTATTATTATTTTTTTTCTCTAAAGCGCAAAAGGATATTGGGCAGATTTCCTTTTTTTTTTTTTTTTTTTTGCAGTTGCAAACAGAAGAAAAAGCACCATCTAATTGTTATAAAAGTATGATTTGTGTGAATTATTTCAAGTTTCCTGAAGTTATACGATAGTTTTGTGTGAGGAAAGAGGTCTTTCCCTCTGGCGAAGCCCGTTATTCATATTCAGATTATTATTATTCATGAATCTTTTATTATGGTTCACAAAACCAGCCTGAATGATTCACTCATGAATCATACTGATCCGTTTCTTATTTTTGTCTCTTTTTATTGTAATTCCCTGGACCAGCACATTGTTTTGTGTTCATTGGAAGAAATGAAGTCATAAGGGAGAGTAAACAATGACAGTATTTAAATTTTTGGGTGAACTATTTACATCAGCAGTGGAAGTAGCCGAGCCAGCTCTGTTTTTCCTCTTGTGTGTGTGTGTGTGTGTGTGTGTGTGTGTGTGTGTGTGTGTGTGTGTGTGTGTGTGTGTGTGTGTGTGTGTGTGTGTGTGTGTGTGTGTGTGTGTGTGTGTGTGTGTGTGTGTGTGTGTGTGTGTGTGTGTGTGTGTGTGTGAGGATGCACTGCGGAACAATCAGCATGATCACTGGAGTAGGGTCACCTCAGAGAGCAGCAGGCGGTTGGCATCGACTCAAGAGCTCCTTCCTTTTGCCTCATGGAGCCCCTGTACATGCACACACACACACACACACATATACATGCATGGATTCACTTCACTTAAACCTAGGCTACAACCGCCACACTAACGGCCTCTCCTGCCTGCTTTTTCCTTCATCCTGTTGCACAGGACATTTGTAATATAGTAGTGTTGCTAATTTACTGTTATTGTAGTTTGAGCCAGAACAGAAATCAGACTGAAGGAAAACAGAAAGAATTTATGTTTTTCTGCCTGGTGAACACTGAACGAACAACAATGATTTATAGACACGCAGAATCAAGTATTGAGGCTTTTAGTGGCCATTTTATTACTATAGGTCACACAAACCCTGAACCCTAATAATTAAACTTTGGCATGTAAGTCACCCTGCCTCAAATTGTGTAGCTTATTTAGGAGAGATGTGGTGTTATTTTTCTATTATTTTCTATTATTATTAAGGCATCACATTTTTGATTTCTGTCTGTTGGGCAGTCAAACATCCCAAAAATAGTAGTTATATTGCACAAAAAAACAAACAAAAAAATCTGTGTTTTTAAAATAAAATAAAAATCCTATAATAAGATCAATTCATTTGAATAATAATTGTCATTATTATTATTAATTTAATATACTAGAATGAAACAAATATTTATTTATTTAACTGAATATAGTGAGGCCTATGCAAAAATAGATACACTGCACAAAAAAAAAAATTTTTGTCTTGTTTTCTAGGAAAAAAAAAATGCATTTTTAACTCTTTCCCCGCCAGCATTTAAAAAAAAAAAAAGTTGTCAGCCAACACCAGCATTTTTTATACTTTTTACAAAATTTTCATGGCCCCCAGAATGTTTTGTTGTATGAACCTGAACGTACTATCTATCAAAAGAAAGAACAGAGCCTCTGCTTTTAAACAACAACAAAAAACATATTTTAGTCTAGCTTCATTTTTTTATCAACAATTTAATGTAGGTAAGTTTAATTGAAAAAAGCTAAATTTTGAACAAAAAGCTGAGAAAATCACGTTTTTGTGAAAGACTACGCCCGGAGCCGATTCCGAATGATGATCAAACAGATGGAGTAGATCAGGTCCATCAACATCTCAAAGCTTTACAGTCCTATGCCTCTTCATGGGTTCGACATTTCGTTTGGTAACGTTAGGCAGTATTATATGCTGTTTGATGATTGCGTTAGCTTACATGTGCATAAGCAATGCTTCTATCTCTTGTTTCTTCTACTTCTTCGCTTGTTTTTGAATCTAGAGATTCTGTACTATATCAGAAGTAGCCAGAATGTCTACTATATAACAGTGAAAACATGGAAAGCCGGACAATTCCATCAGTGTCTAATAGAAAACAGGCAAAAAATACTGATTATAAAAAAGGTTGCAATGTTGCCTTAAATTGAAGGATTGACTCGAGTGGTGCACTGTTTTTGGCCTGGAAGCAAACATCCAGAACTGCCTAAAGCATTCTCATACTAACTTGTGAAAAAAACATTTAAAACACCTTAACAAGGGCAAAAGAAACGTACAGGTCCTGGCAACCACCGACAACATCCTTGCATTGTTTCAGCGACTTTTGTACTGGCAAGGAGCACTCATGTTTTTTTGTTTTGGTGGGGTTTTTTTTTTTTTTTTTTTACATGTTCAAAATCTGGTTTATTTTGTCATGCAGTGTGTAATTGAGTTTTTTAAAGCAGTGAAGTGGTGGAGTTCACAGGAAGCTCAGAAGTGCTACAGCTCTTTTGAAACATAATGAAAGGCTACAGTGAGGTGCACTGAATGTCTAAGAGAGACTGCTGGGCTGTCGGCCTCTGTGAATGCATTCTGCACACGTACTTAGGCCATTCTACTTCCTGTCTCATTTAGGAAAGAGAACTGGTTCCTTCACATTTGTGTGTAGGGCTGCTGTACTAGATTTGCATTTTAGAAATTGCCTGCCAAGCTGTACATTTTCAGACATTATGCAGTGTTGATGTATTTCCAATTGAAATAGGAAGTTGGAGCAGAACATATCAAAGGGGTTGTCCTTTTTCAATTGAAATACCATATTATATCATATCTGTATTAATTCTGTGCGCGGAATGCAAATTTCAGTATGCATGGAATAGCCAGATAAGCATACTACGTTTTGCTCACATGTACTGTATCTACTATATTCCACAATGCAATGTGCTTGAATTCACCTTCCATTCCCAGGTTGACAAATGAACCTGTCTTTTTTAAAGAGTTAAGACATTTTTACACACAATTGTATCATAAAAGTAAATATATTATGTTTTATGCAGTGTGTGTATATATACTGTGTATATATATATATACATATATATATTATACACACACATCATCATTTTGTATATATCATCTTGTATATATATTCAAAATGATAAATGGACTGATTTGTAATAAGGTCATGTGATTACTTAGTAGGGAGTAAGTAGTAAGCTAGTATTTATTGCAATAGCCCATAACTTGTATTCTATTACCGTACATGCTGGTTTTCAGATGGTTTGACTAGGATTTATGTCAAATGATATGAGTATTTTACCCTGTAGATGCACTCAGAGCTAATAGACATAAACTACAAGCCACAAAACATTTTGTTTTCAGAGGTTTTTACTTTTTATGTTTCTTAAGGCACAAAGATTCTCTTGAGGCAGGTAGTGTTGGTCCAGCTGAGTGGGTCCAGGTTGGGAAAGAGCCTCTTTAGGGCCGGGGCCACTTGACATTAGTGTCTGCACTGAGAGAGATGAGATAAGTAGGGAGAGGAGGATGAGATGCATCTGTCCGGCTCATAAAACCCTCTTTTGTCTTGTAAACTGACCACTGTTTGTTCTTGTGGGAACTGGGCCCAAGGCGCCTGAGCACCAGCAAAATGTACATTTCCTGCCATGTATGTTTCATTGTTTCATTTTCATGGAAAGATCACAGTTTAATGAGGATGGTATCAGCACTATTCGTTTTTTGGGGGGGTCCTTAAAGACAGTGTTTCATGTATTTCAGAGTTAAACAAGATATCCCGTGGGAAATTATGTAGGACCGGGCTTTGTTTTATCCGTTGGGATTTGATTGGATCATGAAATGTTTAACAATGATATTATTAGTGGTGCTTGCGAAGGCTTTTGTTCTGAACCCGTAACCCAAAGTATTCAGCGTTAGCACGCAACACTTCCTGCACTGCTTGGGTTGCAATTCCTCAAATCATGCAGCTTTTCTAAGCGATAAGATATTCTATTTTTTTTGCCTAGCGGATGAAAAAATGGGCAAAAAATCTCTTAGATTCACATTGAAGAAATATCCAGATTCTGAGAAAATTGAGGCCAGCTTCTTTAGAAAACCTAAATGAACAATCTAGTTGGTTAATAGTTATTCAGTTGTTTTAGAGGCAGAGAAAGTTATAACATTTTGATTAAAAATTATGTAAATAATTTTTTTTTAGAAAGTTTAGCCCAGGTTTTTGGCATGTTGAATCTGATCGCAAAAATAAAACAGCATCTAAACTCTTAAGCGAGATTAGTGCTGCAGACTCGCTCAAAGGAAATTGAAGTGGTTAAACTATAATGGGAACATTTGTAAATGGACTTCCTGTGTTCTCTCTTCCCCCGTCTCACCAGGCTAATATTGGACAAATGGATACCGCCAAGGATATGTGGAAAATGATCATGGGAAACCTCGCACTAATTCAGGTTGGAGACCTTCTAAAAATATCAATCCTGTTTGTCTAACGTACATGCCAACTCTTCTCTTCACAAAGGCTTTGTTCAGACAAACAGTGAAAATCTGATTATTTGGCATATCTGACTATGAAATTAGCAAATAAGTATATGAAATCCAATGTTTATCTACTAGATCCACATCCAAATGTGGTTTAAAATCTAAATACATTTTTTTAATTTATTTTTTTTACGTGTCTTAGTCGTAATCATTTTTTTCATATACAACGTCAGTGTTATTTTAGTATTATTTAAATCCTATTATAGTATTTATTGATATTTTCAATTAGCTTTTCTTTTTATGTTTTCATTTTACTTTTAGTTTAAGTTTTAGTAATTGTAGTACTTAACTTTATTTCAGTTTCCAAAGTTCTAATATTTCCATTTGTATTTTATTTCAGCTTTATTTAAATTACCAAAAATGATAATTAGTTAACAGTAACAATACTGAACATCATACGAAGTGCATAGTATTGACTGAAGCTGTCCAAAAACATATTTTCTAAAATTTTCCTTACACTGTACATGTTGTGCATATTGAATGAATGAACAAGCCAGTGATTTCAGAAGAAACAGATCAGATTTGTCAGTCCTAAAGATTTGTTAGATTTTTGCACAGAATGAGCAAAGCCAGAGTAACATATCATGTGGGGTTTGACATTTCCAGATTGCACGCTCGAATGAACAATTATGTAATGATTGGATGATCTTTTTCTTGGAAATTACCCTAAAATCCAATAATGGCATGTGTACACTAATAATGAAAGAGATCAAAGTAAACTTGACATGAACGGGACAGAAGACTTTGAACTTCGGGAATGATGGTCAAAAGAGGTGTCTGAGTTCATGGTGTCCTTCCTGCTTTCAGGTTCAGGCCACTGTGGTCGGCTTCCTGGCTTCCATCGCTGCAGTCATTTTTGGCTGGATTCCAGAGGGTAATTTTAACATGGGTCATGCCGTCCTGCTCTGTGCCAGCAGTGTGGCCACCGCATTCATCGCTTCTTTGCTGCTAGGTGAGAGGTTGAGTCATCTACTGTACCTCGGAGTTGAGGAACCTGACACTGTGTAGTTTAATTTGTGTCTGGGGTAACATCCCAGGAAGCATCAAATTTTTTTACAACGTTGCAGTTAGATGGCTTCTCAGTGCAGCATGTTAAATACATTTTAAGAGAAAATAAATAAAATGAGCAAGATATGATGTGCTGTGTATGTATTAAGATGACCAAGAAACATTTATTTTAGTTGCAAATGTGTCTGTTTTAATTATTTATGATAAAAACACAATGTTTAGAAATGTAGAAATACAGACCTGGTATATTTTCTTTAAGTAGCTTTAACAAAATCCGATCATAATGCCACATTTGTGAGATATTTTGATTACATTTTTTTTTTTAAATAGATAAACTTTTTTTGCATGTTCATAATAATATAGGGGATATACAGTAAGTAATAAAGCAAAACTTATAATTAAAGTCCCTGTAAAGTCAAAATTAAGTATGTGTTCTGAGTTCGTCACACCACAGAAAAATGTGTTATTAGCCACCCAACCAAATTTGAATGATAAAAAAAGCCGGCAAGTACATAAAATAAACGATCAAAATCTTGAAAAAATGAGCAGTAGTCTCTGCTCTCAAACGCTGGGGGCGTGTCCGTTGTCTGCGCTGAAACCACGCCCACTCGCGGGAAGCACTCACCAGTTGTCGGCGCGACGGGAGGATGAAGGCCGAGGCGGGAGATAGTCGGTTCGGCCCCATTCACCAGTAACAGCGGATTATCAGTGAATCCCAGTTGTCTCCGACGAAAGTTTATAAAACTATCCCGTGTAAAATGATCACTACAGAGGCGGGTGTTTGCGGTCTTCCTCAGCTCTCCATCAAAGTGGCTCTTCACAATATTAATCCACCTCTTCTTGATGTGATCGTTTTTCGGAAATGTAAATAAGGACACCGATCTGTTTTGTACGTGACCGCATCCAGGTAGTATGCGTTTCCGTGACGAACGCATAGCTAGCTAGCAAACTGTAGGCTTTAGTAACTAATGAATAATGATACTGACAGTAACTCGCGATTGAGCGGCAAACTGATGTGAATGTGCTCCATTTATATTGTTAGGGGAGCGGCCAGCTTCTGTGGCTCCAGTGCGTCATCAAGTAGGGGCGTGTCCAGGAGCTCAGGGGCTCCAGTGCGTCATCGAGACCCGTTTTAGACCCGCCCATAAAATCCGGAAAATAGCAATAGTGAAAAACTGTTTAACGGTCTAACTCCACAATGCAGTACTTCACAGTTCACAGTCTTTGTAATATGTTTTAGCAATACATTTCTAACATTTATAATGTGTTTAGAATTTTTTTTTTAATTGCCTTTACAGGGACTTTAAGTCATGTTAATGGTATAGTTTACCCTAAAATGAAAATTAAGTCATCATTTACTCACCCTGGTGTTGTTCTAATGCCATATGCCTATTTTTTTTAAATGTCCCTCTCATGCTCGTCCATATAATGGCAATGAATAGCGGCCACCATCAAGCTTTTAAAAAAAGTTGCAAAAGCATCACAGAATGATCCCATGTGACACATGTCATATTTTCCAAGTGTTCTAGGGGTATACGATAGGGTTTGGAGAAAAACCTTGGCCGTTGGTCTTCTGTCCTCTACTCTGTGTTTTCGTGAGACTCTATTAGCGCCACAGTTCACTCCATTTCGCCCAGAAAAAGTTTTGAGGAAACAAGATTAATGAACAAGCCTAGAAATCCCCAAAAAGTATTTGTGTACTTTCTTAACTGTGTTAAATATCTCCAGACCGGGAACTCTGTTTGTCTGATAACGGTCAGAATGAGAGTTGACAGATGTGAACGCGATAACTTCTTGTTGCGACGAACACAACAGATATAGAAAGTACACGAATAGTATTTCATGCCATGTTTTTCTTAGTCTTGGTTTCTCACAACTTGTGTGTTTTTCTGGGTGACACAGTGAACTGCAGCGCTTATGGAGTCTCATGAACACACAGTCGAGTACAGAAGATCAACGGCCAAGCTCAGGATTTTCATTTAATAATACATTCAATTTCGGTTTGTTTTTCATCAAATCCTATCTTACTTGGAACACTTGGACTTGGACACATGTCGAATGGGATCACTCTGTGATACTTTTGTGTCTTTTTTAAAAAGCTTGATGTTGGTCGCTATTCACTGCCATTATATGGATGGGCGCAAGTGGGATATTTTTTTTTAATTCTCCTTTTGTGTTCCGAAAAAGAAAGAAGGGCATTAGAACAACACCAGGGTGGGTAAATGATGACTTATCGTATAGTTTAAAACATTATGACAATGTTTTCACAACTAAAAAAAATATGTACTAGCTGAGGTGAGTAACAGCTAATGCTTGTTTTTGAAACTGGAAAGACAAAGCAGCTCTGAGGACTCATTTCAACACTAGAGTGGAAATATATCCTCCAAACAGGAGGTATCAAAAACTAAGAATGCCTGGTCTCCATTGTTTGGAATCGACACAATCTCCTGTGTTAATTCCACCATTTCAACACTAACTTGACAAATCTTTCCTCTCCTCTTCTGGCCAGGTCTTATCATGATCGGGGTTATCATTGCATCCAGGAAGGTTGGCATCAACCCAGACAACGTGGCCACCCCCATTGCTGCCAGCCTTGGTGACCTGATCACCCTGGCCCTGTTGGCTGGCATCAGCACGGGCCTGTATAAGGAACTCGGTGAGTGAATGCCGCAGTTCTTTGGCTGAGCTCTTCGGTAACACTGCCGTAATCGGATATCTACAGTCAGTGCATTTTGTGATCCAAGTGCAGGCAGATATATGAGCAATATATGAGCAAGCACCCTAAATTTGCAGATTCACATACATTATAGCGTATAACTTATGAACCCTGTGCCCTAGAAACGTAATTCTCGTTAATCTGTTTTCTTGGACCAAGTCGAATTCAATGGAGGTATATGGACCTATCTTGGCAACTGAAAATAAACTAACTGAAGATAACATCAAAACTCATTATCTTCTTTAATTAGCCACATTATGCCACCTTCTTTGCTTTGCAGAGGAACTTCCATAGTCAGGGAGGAAATAGCATCTCAACCCTTGCTTAGTGGTTTAAAAATAACACAATTTTCTTTACTTTTTAATAAGAATGTTCAATAAAACCAGCATCTTTAATGAAATAATCATTATTAAATTTCAAAGTACATGTACATTATACTGTATGTGAATCTGTATTGAAACCACAATATGGCTACCCTGACATTTTGCAGGTTAACAGACATAAACCGACTTTAATTAATACCATCATTGTAGACAAACTTCCCATTACTATTAGAAAGCCTTATCACTCCTATCTGTCACCCAGCATTACAGTGGTAATTTTTCTTTGCGTCGTTGAAAGCCACAAGCTCTTTCTTTCACCAGAAAATGTGATTTAAGGTTTATTTGTCACTTATGCATCTATGCTGAGGAAGTGAAATGTGCTTTCTGCAAGCTCTCAGTCTGTGCACCTACCCATTCACAATAATATAAGACACACATGCTTTTAATGAATTTTACAATAGAGAACAGATATATTACAGTAATATAAAGCTAAAAATCCTGATGAAAAAGGGCAGTTGTAATATAGGAGTAAGCATAAGTTTGTGTATATGCTTATATACAGTTTGCACATAAGCATTATATTTATATTTACACTACCGTTTAAAAGTTTGAGGTCAAGATTTTTTTTAAATGAAATGAATACTTTTATTCATCAATGCATTACATTGATTTAAATTGATCAAAAGTGACAGTAAAGACTTAAATTATTACAAAACAATTTTATTTCAAATAAATGCTGTTATTTCTTCTTTCTATTCAAGAATTCTGAAAGTGTATCATGGTTTCCACAATAATATTAAATATTAACACTTATAATCATTACAAATGATTGCAAATCAGCTAGTCACATGATCCTTCAGAAATCACAGGAATGAATTACATTGTAAAATCTACTCAAATAGAAAACCGTACAGTTTATCAAGACTTCTGATGAGGGTTATCATGTGATTTTTGTGTACTTTTGATTCTCATGAGTAATATGTATAAACAGTCATCTTGCTGAGTCACGTTAGAGCGTAGCGGAGCTAATTGGGGCATGTTGGAGCTTGTGCTTCACGAGTTTCTTAGGTGCACTGATGGTGTCTTTAATCTCAAGGTGCTTGTTTCATATACACATTAGACTGCAGTCTCTCCCTTTAGACCCATAAAGCCACAACACTCTCTAAGTGGGAGGACATTTTCTCATTTCGATTGAAAAGAAACAACACAAGAACACTATTGTTAGTTCAGCTTTTTTGTGGCAACACCTTGGTGTTTTGATGATGTGGGCTGAACAGTACTGAAGTGAGAATGTGCAAATGGAAACATTATGGTAAAGAATGATTGCATGTTTATGTCTTATCAAACCTCACAAGACCAAACCGTCTGAATGTAAACATTTAAAACTGCCAAACTGAAAATAGTAGGTCAACCAAGCGTTCATCTTACTCAACTTCTTCATAATCTTGCTGCAAAATTACAACCAAAAGAATGTTGTGTTATTGTGATTTCTAAACCAACTTTGGTTTTGCAACTGTCTGAACTGGTGTTGAATTCCGAAGTCTTGCATTAAACATTTTGATCATGACAGTTCAATCTGAAGAATGTAGATATCTGTATTTTATGACCATTATTTTATGATGGCTTCAACTTGAATCAACCTAATAATAATGTATTATTTTCTGTTGTTTTGTTTTTTTTTGTATGTAAATGTATAGTTTTAAATGTACTGTTTATTAGACCTATTTTTAATTTATGAATAATCTTTAATTTGTGCATCCCTCAAGTTTCAAAAGACATTTAAGCATTCAATTTCCAGGGGGAGTATATATACACTGAACAAAATTATAAACAACACTTTTGTTTTTGCCCCCATTTTGCATGAGCTGAACTCAAAGATCTAAGACTTTTTCTATGTACACAAAAGGCCTATTTCTCTCAAATATTGTTCACAAATCTGTCTAAATCTGTGTTTGTGAGTACTTCTCCTTTGCCGAGATAATCCATCCACCTCACAGGTGTGGCATATCACGATGCTGATTAGACAGCATCATTATTGCACAGGTGTGCCTTAGGCTGGCCGCAATAAAAGGCCACTCTAAAATGTGCAGTTTTACTGTATTGGGGGGTCCGAAAACCAGTCAGTATCTGGTGTGACCACCATTTGCCTCACGCAGTGCAACACATCTCCTTCACATAGAGTTAATCAGGTTGTTGATTGTGGAATGTTGGTCCACTCCTCTTCCAGGAATTGTGTACAGATCCTTGCAACATGGGGCCGTGCATTATCATGCTGCAACATGAGGTGATGGTCGTGGATGAATGGCACAACAATGGGCGACATCTGTGGCATTGTGCTGTGTGATAAAACTGCACATTTTAGAGTGGCCTTTTATTGCGGCCAGCCTAAGGCACACCTGTGCAATAATCATGCTGTCTAATCAGCATCTTGATATGCCACACCTGTGAGGTGGATGGATTATCTCGGGAAAGGAGAAATGCTCTCTAACACAGATTTAGACAGATTTGTGAACAATATTTGAGAGAAATAGGCCTTTTGTGTACATAGAAAAAGTCTTAGATCTTTGAGTTCAGCTCATGAAAAATGGGGGCAAAAACAAAAGTGTTGCGATTATAATTTTGTTCAGTGTGTATATATATATATACAGTGCTGTCAAATAGATGTACACACCCATATATGTATGCACATATATATATATATATATATATATATACAGTATATACACACACACATATAATATATAAACAAAAACCTTTATGTTAGATGCGATTAATAGCTCTTGATCAATTTGAAAGCACCATATATATTAGGGATGCACGATATCGGGTGATATATGTTAATTATTTATGTTATCGTTATCGGCCCTTTTAATGGTGAAACTTTTGTTTTTGTGATCAGGCTCTCAAAAATTATATAAAACTTTAGATTTAGATTTATCGGCCAATATATCAGTTATCGGCTTTCAAATATGAAGAATTATATACATATATATATATATATTATATTATTATATTATATTTATACATATTTATACATCTGTCATTTATAAACATGGAATGTGAAAATGTATTCAATTTAGCTAACTTTAAATTATTTAAATTTTTCCTTACAGAATTCAATGATTATGCCAACCCGATGGTTTGTGCCTTCTTTGTCGCCCTGACGCCCATCTGGGTACTAATCGCCCGGCGGATACCTTCCACACGAGAAGTGCTCTACTCCGGGTGGGAGCCTGTCATTATCGCCATGGCTATCAGCAGGTAGGAAAACACTGATTAAGATAAAGATGCTCATTTCCTCATTCCTCTTTATGATGGATGGATTACTCACTTGCGGCTGACAGCGGTATGTCAATCATTTATCTGACACCATAGATGCAGTACCTTTGTGTCGTTAAAATTAGATTTATTCTCTTTGTGCTTTTGAAACAGTGTTGGAGGCCTCATTCTGGATAAGACGGTATCTAACCCCAACTTTGCTGGAATGGCGGTTTTCACGCCCGTCATCAACGGTAAGACTCCTTATCAACTCCTTATCATCCTCCTTATCACTAGCCCTCACTAGTCACACCGGAGATCATTGCTTATGTTGTGTGTTTTTCCCTGCTGCAGGTGTCGGCGGCAATCTGGTGGCGGTACAAGCCAGTCGAATCTCCACCTACCTGCACATGAACGCCCTGCCCTTAGCGGATCCAAACCCAACTCCCATAAAATGCCCTACTCCCTGGGGCTCGTTCCTTGGGTCAGGTGAGTGAAAAGAAATGGCACACTCATTAGCAAAGACGTAATCAGTAAATATTGATAGAAGCATATTTTTCTGTATAATTCGTTTGGTCATGCGAAGACTAGCTCAACTTTTACTCTCTCATTAGGTGTCAACTCCCGTTCTGCCAGAGTGCTTTTCTTCCTGGTCGCTCCTGGTCATCTGGTCTTCCTGTACACCATTAACTCAATGCAGGGTGGACACACCTCTCTCACCTACGTCTTCATTGCATTTTACCTGGCCGCTGCTCTGCTCCAGGTATACCTGAGCAACTACTGTATTCCTCATTACAAGGAAATTTGAGGTTTAAAAGGAATGTTATGTTGTGTTTCTTTTTTTTTCCCTCCTCCGTTTGACATAAAACACGGTGTTCGTGGTCATCCAGGTTGAAATGTTGACTAAAAACAAGGAGGTTTTTTTAGGTTTTCCGCCGCGCATTCTCTCTATATTTACCATTCTTTAGCCTTTAGACGCTGCCTACAACTCGCTGGATCCTTCACTGGAAACCAAATATAACACTCTCGCTAAACATTTACTCAATACAATACAAGTCGATACCATTATGACTAAAAGTTTGCTAAGAAGTATTTCCTACTAAAGCAAGGTGGTATTTGACTGGTCAAGCGTATCCATAGCAGACTGATGGGAGTGGCCTTGGACAGCAACATGCCCAGTGCATTATGGGTGTTAAAGTTTTCCTACCTATTTGGCAAAAGTGAGGACAACAGCCTTTTTTCTTTGTTTTCTCTAGTCAGGTAGAACTGATTTCAAAAATGTTTTCACCTTTCTTCTGCATATACGGGCAAGTTTCATTGAAAGCCAGCGGTGAAGTAGCCTAGATGCTTTAAGAAATTATGCTTTGCATGAATAACATTAACCTTATGTTAAGACTTTTACAATGTTTGTGCATTGTGACATTAAATTCTATTCTATTACTATAATGCGAAACAAATACACTACTAATCAAAAGGATGGGGTCACTGTTAAGAAATTAATAATTTTATTCAGCAAGGACACATTAAAGTGATCAAAAGTGTACAGTTTTACATAATTCTATTTTGAATAAAAGCTGTTCTTTTGAACTTTCGATTCATCAAAGAATCCTGAATAAAATAAGCAGAAAATTAGAATGATTTCTGAAGAATCATGTGACACTGTGATTCAAAGCTGAATTTTCAGCATCAGTTAAGATGCATTAAAAATGCTTTAAAATAGTTTTTTCAAATGTTCTGCATTTCCCTGGTGATTTTCATCATGCAACACTGACACATTCTGTCTTTCCGTCTAGGTTGTGATCCTGCTGTACCTTGCAGACTGGATGGTTAACTGGATGTGGAGTCGAGGGATGGATCCCGACAACTTCTCCATTCCCTACTTGACCGCCCTAGGCGACCTGCTGGGGACGGGCTTCCTGGCTCTGTGTTTCCACATCCTGTGGCTAATTGGAGATCGGGACACAGATGTGGGTGATTGATCCACGCTGCTTCCTTTGACTCTGTCCAAGCAACACAAATGTCTTTATTTATAATGCCACATAGAGAAATAATATCTATATTGTTATGGCTACTATGTCTACCATGATTATATTGATGGCATTATTGCTTTAGTATTGATTTGTAATTTCGTTGTTGTTTAGCTACTGGGAGAACAGCAATCCTCATTATTTTTCAATGGGGATGTTCGGCCCAATTTTACGGCCAGTCGCGTTGGCTGCATGTAAAGATGACATCGACCTAAACTTGAAATATTTCACAAGAGGCAAATGAACATAGAATGCTTAATCACCAAGTGCTACAAAATGGTTTAGTTATATAAAATGATGTGTTTTGAGGGCAGCACTCACAACCTTTGCTAACTAAAGACAAAAATATATATTTTGGACCATCACAGAATGACCTGAATATCTATTCCGGGCTAGAGACTGAAAGGGTTACCTGGTCTTAATAGAGGAGACTGAATCTCAAAGGGGACCTTATTTACACTAAAACACATTTTAAGAATTTTTGCACATCTCGGCATTTCCATCCAGCTTTTTTTTTTATCTTTATGCAGTATCCCAAAATTCACATAACAATAGGTGAGTGGAAACACAGACGAGCTTGACATAACATCTACAGAAATTAACCGGAGTTTCCATGATTTTTAGTTAAATTTGCTCACAGTGTTCAAAATTAATTGGAAATTATTCTTATGTAGCTGAAAGGAAATATGCATTTGGAAAGCATTTTATCTGCCATTTTCCTTTAATTTTTTTTTTTAAATTACCCAGTAATGTGATTTTAAAAATGCAAAGCCTTAAACTGGAGGCGAGAAACACTCATCACAGTCAACTAAAAAATACAATATGTTTTAACACAAAGCTAAGGGTCAATTGGTGAATTATTACTCTAAAGGAAAAGCACCTGCTCATTGGCAAGAAACATGAAACGCTTTGCCTTAAAAGCCTTTTTACTATACGATCGAACAATTTCTGTATAATTATGCAAAAACACTTAAAAGGGCTATTTTGACATCTACACAGCTGTACCACTGCATGCCAGCTGAAGAACTGCTTTTGTAACCGGTTCCCGAATGTGATTTTGAAGTAATGCTTTATTAAAATCCCTGGAAGAGGAGATTATTTCATTTCGAATGTTTTTTTGTGAGGTTAATGCCACTCAGAAACACTTGAAAGGCGAATAGGATGGCTAGCAGCTAAACTGTATAAAAAAAGTCTCTAATCAGTAGTTGCCAGTAGGCTAAATAATGTATAGGCCTACTTTAATAACTAGCCAGGCCTTATAAAGCAACTGACCTCCAGTTATCGACAATGTGTTTAACTGTAATGTTAGCCTCCCATTGCTAAAGGGCTGTGTAGAAACATCGCTCCATTTGCTGGTAAATCTCACAGTTCGCGCACATCGTCAGCAAAATGGATTGGGACGGGCACATAACATTAAAAAATGCGTTGTTAGTAATCTTGAACATATCCATTTTTGTTTTAACTGTAACTTGTCAGTTTGTGTCAAACACTTTGGTTTCTGCCCTAAAATGTCTGTTTTTAACTTTGCAAGTGCGAATTATAGTGTTTTATGTTACAATAGATCACTTTGCACAAGATGTACTGTAATGTCAGACGTTGCCACAAGAGGTCGCGCTTGTGCAGGGAGAGCATGCAGCTGCAAAATGTGTCATATGCACTTGTTTATAGTACCACAATTATGCATTCAAACATCACAAACATTTTTGTGCAACTGATCCGGTGCTGCCATTGTACCATGACAGCTCTCTATAGTTGTGAATGTTTCTTCAGGGGACGGGAGGCTTTGTTTATTTATTTCTATAGATGTGACAAAGCTATTTGTAAATAATATATTTATTCTATAAATGTTTATTTTTCATTTTGTTGCATTTTTTCTTTGCATTGGACCAGTAGAGATGTTTACTGTACATTTATCAGTAATTTTTTTTTTTTTTAACAAATATATCAAAGTTTGGTGCCTAATATCCAGCAAAACCTCACACTCGATCTGGTTCGGTGATTGAGCATAATATGCCTTAACAAATCACAAGCAAGGCTCAACACGTAGGTTTTATAGGTCTTCTGATTTGTTTTTTGTATATGAGCTTTTTTAATTCATGTTACATTTTCATAATGTATTCATTTGATTTGTGTACACCAATCATCCCATCCGTTGTGTTCTTCCAGGGCAGATGTATTGGTGGTCACTCATCCAAAGCAAAGCCACTGAGATCCCCATGAGATTTAGAGTGAATTAATATAAGCTTGAGGGTTGTCTAATCCGTCACATATACTATTCCCTCTCTTATTGACCTAATATAGCTTTCTACAAGAAAACATAACCTTCCCTGAGTTAAACTGAGCTTGAGAGTCAGATCCCAGCCCCTTTGAGCAAACTTACCAGGTTATCCAAGAGTGAACAGCTAGTAATGGTAACTGGTTTTCTGAATCCTATGATTTCTTCTCCATCAGTTCTGCCCCTGCTGCTTCAATCTGACACTGTCAAGTGGGCTTAACAGAGGAACTTGTAAATTGCTGGAAATAAAAGATTATATTATTTCGTACGACTGCCCTGTGCTTTTCTGTGTTCACACCATTTGACTCGGGGCCCTGTCCCCTGCTCGCGGGGCCCTCACGGCGATCGCACCAGGACGGCCCTGATTGACACTGATGCTGCTGGGTATGATGGGTTAATGATGAAAAAATCATACATTTTTTTAATCATACTGTAGCAAAACTTGCTCCCTAATAGAGCATTTATTGAAACTGAGCTGCAAAAACACCTCAATCTGAACTTATTAATAATACATGACCACACACAGTGAATAATGACTGTTGGGTAATGATTTATGAGTAATGATATGAAATAATGTAAAATATTATTATTACTAGTTTGGGGTTGGAAGGATTTTTTAAAATGTTTTTGAAAGAAGTCTCTTATGCTCACCGATGCTGCATTTATTTGATCAAAAATAGTAATATTGTGAAATATTATAGTTTCAAATAACAGTTTTATATTTGAATATGTTTTAAAATGTTATTTTATTCCTGTGATCAAAGCTGAATTTTCAGCATCATTACTCCAGACTTCAGTGTCACATGATCCTTCAGAAATCATTCTAATTTTCTTAATCATTCAATATTTCTTAATATCAACAATGTTGAAAACGGTTTTGATGCTTAATATTTTTGTGGAAACCTTAATTTAAAAAAAAAAAATCAGGATTATTTGATGAATAGAAAGTTCAAAAGCTAATTTTTACTGATCAAATTCACTTTTGATCAATTTCTTGATGAATCCCAAGTATTTCCAAAAAAATCTACTGACCCCATAGTTTTGAACAGTAGTGCCAATATTATTTGGTGCTCAAAAAAAAATCAGGATGATAAATGTCTGATAAGTAAACGTTTGAAATGTCCCAGTTGACGTCAAATCCAGTGACCTTGCATTTGTCATTTTCTGCCGTGAATCACAATGTTGCTGCTACTCTTCTATCAGAGTTTCTGGAGACAATGTTCCATCCTTATCAAACATAATACAGAGGAAGACAAATCATCCAGACGCATAACTCAGCAGATCTGCTTCCAGCATGAGCGCGGCTCAGTCGGATTGGTATAGGAATAATAGGGAGTGACACGAATAAGAGCGGACAGGCTATAGAATGAGGCCAAGGCTTGTCTGGATGGAGGAGGACGCTTCGAGAGCTTTCTAGAAAATGATCCCGGGAGAACTGACTCAGTCTAAATGCTTTTTCTATATCATCCTTTTGTAGTTTAAGATTGAATGTTGTTTGAGAGATTCGTTCCGAACACAACGTGCCTGAGACACTCGGAGACAAACTCACACACTGAGGCTCTTTGTAATCTGACAGATGTTTGGGTTGGACCTTCACAACACTAAACAAAAGAACTATACAGTAGCAAGAAAATGCATATGATTATTTCTATTAAATAATATGACTTGTAATGTACCAAGAAGTATTTAGGCATTTAAGTACCTCTTAACCCTATAAAGCCTAATGTATCGTGTTAGATAAGCAGATTTCTAAGGCCTCTAAATCGTCAACATGATCAACGCTTTGCTAAAAAAACCTTTGTCCACAATCTATGCCTTTTGTCGTCTGATTGATCATTTAGTTTTGAGTGAGTAAAAGGCCTTTTAGTATCATTGTAAAAACGTTGGCCTTTAGGTTTTGGTTCTTTTTGCTGTGAAATCTTTAATGAGTTTTTTTAAGTAACCATAAGAATTTTTACATTGTTAGTTATATAACACTTTACTCGATTATCCTTACATCACTTATTAAAAAATCTGTTTAAAATGTGAGTATTAAATAAGCTTTTGAGGAACGTTTACCCGTACATCATTGCATTTATATATATTTTTCTCCACAGAAAAACTATAGAGCTTTGATCAGAAAACTAAGCATTTAAATATCATCTTACTAAGACATATTATTGTGAGATATAGAGCGACGACTGATATTTATATGCATTCTAAGTAGTCTGCTATATTGTTTTAAAGATATCACTGCTTGACATTTACATCAGATCTTGCTTTTTGCCAATATTTCAGCAACTGCACCAAATTGAATATTGGGCCTCCATATTCTCCTATTATGAGCCATAAAAGCCTGATGTATCAAATATGATAGTCAACAAAAAAAAACACGTACTGTATGCAAACTTTTTTTACTGTTCCATTTTATAAAAATAGGTTTTCTCCTGACTATTATTTCATATATCAGGTCTGAAAGGGTTAAAAGTCATTGCATTCGATAATAAAATATTACACCAGATGGCATTGTTTTTTTACTTTCTAATTAAAAACTGGTCAAATGTACAGTATTAAGCACTCAGGAACATTTTTAATATGATTCCTCCAATGAGCTGACACCATCTGTAGCTCCAGGGAATGGAAATGTGACCCGTGTCACATGGAATGACATCATGTGACAGTCAAATATCAGTGACGCATGAAAAAATTGCACCAAATGTTTTCTTTAAAACAGTTGTATTTTTTATTTGATCAAATATAACTGATATTATTCGTAGCATAAATATAATTGTTAAAAATTATTTTGTAAGAGGGTCATATGAGAGCATCACTTTTCTCACACAGATTAAGTGCTTTGCAGAGAAATTACAGTAACACACCACAGTGAGACTGAACTCTAAAGCGTCTTATAATGTGGTCTATGTCTTGCACGTAACAAGGGTAAACGCTTGGAAAGATTTCAGGAGACTATGTAATATGCGTTTGAGGAAGAATAGATTAAAGTCGGCATGAATCAGAAGTTGCAACAGTCTTTTCTTCCATATTGTGACGTATATCCGAGTTAACTGGCCAGAAAAAAAATTTAGGGCGGGACTTCATTTGGTCCATTGGGAATTGATTGGATGGTTGTGGTTTGCTATTGGAGAATCCCATATGAGTGACAGGTTGCCCCGCCCTCGCTCCAGTGAACACGTCATCAGAGAAAAGAAGAGACGGCACTGAAAGAGGAAGGGGAAGTTACAAGAACACATACATTTAAAAAAATTATGTGCACGGATAAATCATTTATAAAAAAAAAAAACTGCAATATCCCATAAAAAAATGTCAGTTATAATTTCATGGTGACACTTTCCACAAACTTTTAAATTCAATTTAAAAAATGTTTTTTTAAATAAGTGGAAGAAGGTGAGAACATTATGCATGTCCACTTCAAGAGGTCAAACTAAATTTTATATGAGCTGTTGTTTTTAATTATTAATACATTTTATTTTATTTTATGACATTTGATATGACGCATAACAACCCTGTTACCACAATTTGAAAACATGCGAATACAGTTTAAACCTCTAATTGTAACGCATTTAATTATAAATTATGTATTAAATTATGTAATAAAAAATGATGTAACACCACTTTGTACCCTGATAGAAAGTGTCCAAAGTGGGACATCTGTGAGCTCTCAGCAGGACATCAGAAGGGGGCTGGATGTGTTTGGGTGACCTGAGGTCACAGAAGCTCGTGACCCGTTGCAGACCTCCTCCTCTCCTCCATCCAGGAGGTCACAGGAGAGGAGCTGCTGGCAGAGTGTGTCCACGACCTGGAACACTGGAGTGCAGTCTGGAGGACAACACGGGAGTTTATCCAGCAGTTTCAGATAAAAGAAAGCAAATGAAACACATCTAGGCAGAGCTTACCGTGACTTTTTCTGCTACACAGATCTAGTGTGTTGATCAGTATTTTCCCCAAGATCCGGCGAGAGACTCTCTATCAGGGGTCAGAATACAAAAGTTTTCATTACGTAACTTGATCACTAGGTGGCAGTGTGGACTTATCAATGCTACTCTACTGTGCAATTTAGCACTGGCTATTCAGAAAGGGATTCTACTATACAATTTTTGCAGTATATAGTATGCATACAGTTAATATTATCTGCATTTTCTTTATGCATAGAATAAAGAGCACTACATTTGCCAAAATGTAAACAAAGTGCACTGAAGGAACAATATATCCCACAATGCAATGTGCATGACTTGATTGTATGACTATCACTGTAAAGCTGCTTTGAAACAATCTGTATTGTATAAAGCGCTATATAAATAAAGGTGATTTGACTTGACCTTCTATTTACGGTGCGATGAATGAACAGGAAGTAATATTAACCAGGTATCAACCTAATTTTTAACTCTCTAAGAGTGCGTCCGAAATAAAAAAAAACTAAACCTAAGTATAGCCAAAAAAAAAAAACATCTATTGACTTAAAAGTAATCGAGGGACCCGAGCCGTATCATATCTTGACTTGGGTCAGAAAGCATTCACCCAGAACCCCTTTCAGAAACTGTACACATCTACCACTGGTTTCACAGACAAGGCTTAAGCTGAGTCCCAGACTAAAATGCATGTTTGAGCTGTTTTAACTGAAAGCAACTTGCACTGACATCATAAAATATGTCAGTGCCATTGTTTTGTCTCAAGATGAACACATGTAATGTTTTTTTCTAAAGCATGTTTATAAAAGCTACCTTAATGTCCTAAATGAACTAAGGCCTAATCCTAGCTTAATCTAAACCCTGTCTGTGAAACCAGGCCCTATCATTGAATCTAATTCTCACTTTATGTGGAATCTGCAGCAGTAAAGTGAGCGCATCAGTCAGTCTCTCCTCCAGCAGTGAAGTATGAGCTCTCAAGCTGTCCGCCTCTTTCTGCTTCATCTGCAGTCCGTGACAGAGAAGGCAAGGGTTCATCAGAGAAGATGTGGAGGATGACAATTCTGTAAACACATTATCATAGTTTCTGCTTCAACTCTCACCTTTACTGCTTCATTCCCCCTCTCCTCCACTTGAGGAATCCACACACATCCTTTAGTTTCTTTGCTGTGAGTCGAGCTCTGAGAGACAAGCCAGTTACAGATAGCAGCTTTCTGACACCTGTAGAAGGAGAACATGTCCGATTCATGCAAACATGCATGTGTTGTGGCCAAAAAGCACAGAAAGGAAATTATAGACTAGTTTTGTTTGATATTTAGGCTATATTTACCCTTTAGCACAGCTGTGTAGTCTATTAATCAGCCGTTTGGCCTCCAGGTGGCAGCACTGTCCTTCATCCATGCCTCTCTCCTCCTCTTCCTCATCTGATGCTGCCCGACCCTCTACTGACCTCTGCAGGCCTTCTTCTGCACAGACACATCACATGACCACTACTGCCTTTAAACGGATAGTTCACCCAAAAATGTAATTAATTACTCATCCTCATGTCGTTCCAAACCAGCAAGACTTTCGTTCATCTTCTGAACACAAATGAAGATCTTTTTGATGAAATCTGAGAGCTTTCTGTCCCTCCACTGACAGCTACACAACTACCACTTTGATGCTTCAAAAAGTTCACAAAGAGATCGTAAAACTAATCCATATGAACCGAGTGGTTGAGTCCAAATTTTCTAAAGAGACTCGATCGCTTTATATGATGAACAGATTGAATTTAGACTTTTATTCACATATAACCATTGATCAGTGAACAAAAACAGAAGCTCAACCAAACCTGTGGGAACAAACCTCATTGGTTCTGAAGCTGAAGCTCAAACGTGCTGCGTAACACGAGAATGAACCTCATTGGTTCTCACAAATCAAGTAAACATGCTTGAGCTTCCGTTTACCACAACTGAATGTTTATATGTGAACAAAAGCCTAATTGAAATCTGTTTATCATATAAAGTGATGGAGTCCCTTCAGAAAATTTGGACTAAACCGCTCAGTTCACATGGATTAGTTTTACAATCTCTTTATGCACTTTTTGAAGAATCAAAATGGTAGTTGCGTAGCTGTCAGTGGAGGGACAGAAAGCTCTCAGATGTCATCAAAAAGATCTTCATTTGTGTTCAGAAGATGATTGAAAGTCTTACAGGTTTGGAACGACATGAGGATAAGTAAAGAATGACAGAATTTTTATTTTTGTTTGAACTATCCCTTAAATTATATACTACAATTATTTTTGCATTTATTTCCAAGATGATGCTGCACATCACTTGCTGAAGTAAACATGCAAGTGATGATGTCACATGACAACAATGAAGCATATCTTTTAATGTATGATGCATTTCTTAAAGTAGCTATAGTACACAGTATATACTACACAGTATGCTAGTATTCCATTCTGAACATAGCCTCAGCTATTGAGATGCATGCCAAAGTTAACAAATAAAATGTAATTTCTTAAGATCTGAATGAGAAGTTGACTTGTTTCTGACTGGTTTTTGACCTCCTTACCTCTTCTGATGAGGGCATCATCATGGAGGGAGGGAAATCCGGACCTACATGGTTCAGCTAGTGTTTCGGTTCTGTTCATATTCAGCTCTGTGCAGCTGCACTGGGCCCTAAGAATAAGTCATAAAGCACTGTAAACATGATCAAATAACCATCTGTGCAGGTGAGTCAAGATCTTTGGAATCAAAATGTTTAAGATCACATGACTGAAAGAGGATGTTCTGCATTTCTTGCGCATGTTTGATTATTGTCCATGCAGACTGTGTGGATTTTCTGAGCGAGGAACCTGGCAGGTTTCGACCTGCTTTTCCAGGTGAGGAATGAGCATTACATCACCCCTCTGCGATGCAAATAAAGAAATATTAACCCAGATATTAATCTGCTAAGCATCTACTGAAAGCCAGCCATCTACTTGATTGATTGCAAGGTTAATATATGATAAAGTTTTAACACTGGCATTTAGCCATGCATGCTGGAAATGGTTCTAAGAATACAGAAGTTCATTAGTTGATTATACTGAAGCTTTCTACAGTTGTTGGCACTAGTTTTCGGATTGTGTAATCTCTAATTCATACTAAATTGCAGACAGAGACAGAGGAGAATTCAGGAAACCTGTGTAAAAACTAAGTTTTTTTTTTTTTTTCAATTCTGTTTGGTGACACTATTGGCTTTGAAATTACACATTTCCTGTTTAAGTCTTAAAAAATTTGACCTTTAGTAATGACAAATTTATTATTTTTGCTTTCATTTTTTTATACTTTACTTTTTATATTTTTTTATTTAGCATATTATACATATAATATTTTTGTAATAATAAGTGTTTAAATAACTTATCTTTTTAGTAGTGCTGGGCAACGATTAAAAATTTTAATCGCGATTAATCGCATGGTTTTCTTGCAATTAATCGCGATTAATCGCATTGTTAAGCGCAAAATTGAATAATGACTTCTAAAGTAGTGTATTGCGCACTTTTGATTTAAATGTACTGCTATATACACAAAAGTGCAATAACTTTAAACAAATAAGGTGCTTTTATACCAGCAGTATTCCCTTTACACAGTAATCTCAAATCTCAACTTAAACATTAATGTAATCAAATCAAATATTTAAACAAAGCTATTTGCCACTGCCAAGGCATTACCTTTTATCTAGTTTGTTAAAACGAGTCCAGTTTTCTTGTTTTTTTTCTGAACAGGTATCAACAGGTATCTTTTATCAGGGAGCAGCAGAAACAGTCTATGTAGTAGACAGAGGTCATGATCACTACTATATAAGTCGACCAACGTTACATATAGTAGCTTAGGTTTGGTCATGCCATGGTTTCCCACGTAAGATCGGCGTACCCTGACGTGCACCTCTCCAAAAATGTAACGTCAATTCTACGCGTACCGCAAGCGCTGTGATTGCTAGAACCGCTCCCCGGGTTTCACATGCTCCCTCTGCATGTGTAATTGCGCGTCAACGCGGACAACGACGGAGAGATATAAATGAAAACCAACGCGTAGTCTATAGCGTATTGTCTTCGGCGTAAGTCCGACGCAGAAGTATAAATCAACCAAGAGTGAGGTGAAGTGGTCGAGCACAAGGTGCAGCGACAAGCGGGTGCGTTCCTGTGAAACTGTTGCGGTCATGCTCGCCTCACGCACGCGCCCGCGCCCGCTCGTTGCTGAAGTTGAATTGTCTATAACCTTTTATAAAGGACGCGCAGCACAAATCATTAGAAGAGAGACTGATCCTCGGCTCGCTGTTAGTGAGTTTCCAGAATCTAAATAGTTATTATCTATAGGTTTTATAGGTACTATCCATAGAGCGCCTGTCATTCACTCGCGGAGCGCAACCCTTTAACTGTTCACCAGAGAGAACCTGCCTCTCTCCACTGCTTGTTTGGGTGGGTTATTTGCTGGCTGACCAACATCCCACCCCTCCTGTGATCATGGTTTGACTGTAGGCCTATGTGTATTCAGAGCCAGTGAGCAACGGACTTTCAAAATAATAATAATAAAAAAAACTGCGTTAACGTGCGATAAAAAAAATTGTCGGCATTAATTAATAAATGCGTTAATGCGATAATAACGCGTTAACTTGCCCAGCCCTACTTTTTAGAAATGTGAAATCATATAAATTAGATTAAATAAATTGTTTTTTTCATTGTTATATTTCTTACGGTTATTATCGATTCAAAAATATGCTACAATTAACAAAATTAATTTTTGCAATTGTGTTTGGTGATGCTATATTACACATTCCCTGTTTAAGTTTGTGCATTAAGTTCATTTAATATAAAAACCCAACACAAAAAAACGTCTTCGTCTTTTACAAAGTGTTTTTTTTTCCTGTTTTTTTTTTAAACATACTTAACCTTTTTAGCTTGTAGAAGTACACTAACATTTGCTAATAGATGTGGACTAAAAGCCACATAATACTTCACATATAATTTCTCTGTACTTTGTACAGCTTTCCTCAGATCTTTGCATTATATGACTGCATTATGTTCATAGATGCAAGAGGCAAATGAGACAGCACTGTAAAAATCACTGACCATAAACGTCTTTGAACGCTGTCTGTCCAACATACCTGCTTAAACACGTGTCTGGACGCAGGCCTACCTTATATCCTTCCTCACAGGATATAATAAGGTATGTAGAGTTAGATGCTGTAATTGCGGCTTTGAATGATTTGCTGTAATACTCACACTTGAAAGCAAATGACTAATAAGTGTTTTCAGGAAACTGTGCCATCCTGTGTTATTAAGGCAGGTCATTAACATCTGTCAAGGGAAAATCAAGCATGCCTGCGACATGCCCTTCAATCCTACTCCTTAATAATCAATCTGTGTCATAACCAACCCCTGTTCCTTGACTCATCAACACCAACTCAAGCCAGAATCCACTCTGGACCATCAGTGCAGGTACAAATCTAACAGTTATGCAAGATTTTGTGTTGATTATGGTTTCTTGTCTGGGAACGCCTTTGTGGTCTGCTCTGGGTCTTAGAAAAGTATTTCTGTCATGACAACTCTCTGAGTGTTTGGCACAGTAATGGGTGTGACAATTTTGATATGTTTGGTCTTGGTGGAATAGATCTGCTACACTGCTGCTGCTGCAGGGCAAGTACGGGACTTGCTTCTGCCAATACATGCATGACACACTGCTGTGAGCAAGACATGCTGCTGCTGTACAATATAGTGTACATGAATTACCCGTAGCAGATTTATACAGGTGGAGCTGGGGAAGGTGGAGGGTTTCTGAAAGCGCTCTGCAACTTCTACAGCAAATGCTGACCAAGTATTTGAAGGTTGAGCAGCGAGCTCATTGGCTACTGATACAGCAGGAACCAATCAGCTGTGCCCTATAGAGAATGATTTGATTGCAAGCAGATTGAGTTAAGGACAAGCCTGCGCCATCTAGAGTTTCATGACAGAACTTTATATGCTTGCGACTAGGTCTTGAAGTGAACTGGTTCAGAATAATCGTATAATTTTGATAAATTTTATTAATTTTACTTTATTGATAATTCCAATATGAAATGGTGACAGAAACATTAAGTAAAATCATTGAAATGTCTTTTCAAACCTGTATGCATTTCTTTCTTCTGTGGAACACAAAAGAAGATATTTTGAAAAACGTCTTTGTTTTTTTGTCAATACAATGAACGTCAATGGATTCCAGTGTTATTTTGGACCCCACAGACTTTTAACTTATGGACAAAAACAGAATTTTCATTCTTGGGTGAACTAGGGTATACCTTTAATAATACTCAGACAGTACCGTTCGAAATATTTGAAAATATTTTGAATATATTCATATTCACGACGGCTGCAATATTTGATTATGTATACTGTAAAAATAAACTGTAATATTATGAAATATTATAATAAAGAAAAAAAAAATTATTTATATTTTGAAATGTAATTTATTTCTGTGGTGCAAAGCTGAAATTTCATTGTAATATGCTTATTTGCTGCTCAAGAATATTATCAATGTTGAAAATAGTTGTGCTGCTTAATGCTTTTGTGGAAACCGTGATACGTTTGTTTTTAGGATTTTTTTGATGAATAGAAAGTCCAAAAGAACAGCATTTCTTCTGTTGTAAATGTCTTTACTGTCACTTTTGTTCAATTTAATGGATCCTTGTTGAATAAAAGTATTAAATTCGTTCAAAAAAAAAATTACTGACCACAAACTTTTGACCTGTTATATGATTTGATGAATAAAAGTGAAAAGTACCTGAACTTCTCCAGCTGGTTCTCCAGGCTCTGGACTCGTTCTCGGAGCAGGTCAGCTTGTTTGGCCTGGTCTTGTAAAGCTCTCACACCCTCCAGCCCTGCGGCCAGTGACCCTCTGACCTCTTCTGTCCTCTTCTTAATCCGTGTGTTCTCAGTCCTGACACTGTCCACGTTCTCCTGCATCCTGCTGAGCTCTCCATAAGCTGCCATTAGCTCTTCCTCTAACCTCTGGTTAAACCTCATGGCTTCCTCCAGCTGTCCATCACGTGAGGCACGGATCAGCTCCAGCTCTCGCAGGAGGTCTTTAGTGCTTCTTCTGGTGTCCCATTCCGTGGGTTTGGATTGTTGTGATTTTGTTTTGGCCCTAGCGCTGCAGTCTTGTCTCTCCGGGGTTCCACCAGCAGTGTGTTGGGGCGGCACGTCTTTTCGGCGTAACGCCACCTCCAGTGCCATGCACCGCGCGTCGCTGCTCTGCAGGGCTGAACGCAAGTCCTCCACAAGCTCCCTCAGACTGGCGTTCTCCAACTCTAGCTGGTCCTGCCATCTCCTCTGAGGGTTAACATCCACTGCAATAAATATTGTACAATTACACCTTCAGTACTGACCAAATGTATCATTTGAAAACACATATAAGGTAGCTATAAGGTTTAAAATGATTTATTAATCAATATATTTGATTTGATATTCTTAATAAATGTGATACAATAAAAATCTAATATTGTTATTAGATGTGTAAAATCATATATATTCAATTTTATTTCAAATATGTTCTTATTTTATGTTACTATTATTAAAACTATCATTAAAATTGTTTACTAGTTATTTTGAAATAAAAAAATAGTCAGGTTCTCTGAGAGTTACAGTAATATCAGACTGCAATAAGCATTACAAAATTAGACCTTCAGTAAAATGACTAGATTTAGCATTTTAAAATAGCTTTTTGCTTTGAAATTAATTAAGAGAAATTATACATTATGTGTTAATCAGTGTAAATATAAATTAATTAATAAATGTTAAATAAAATATTTACTGGTATAGTCTTTTAAATTAATTTTCTGCTTGTTTGTAAAGCATTTTCAGATTTAATCTTGTATGAAAAGTGATGAACAAATTATGTTTGTTTGGACTATTATCATTTAATACACAAAGAAGTATCTTATGTTCACCAAGGCTGCATCTATTTGATCAAAATACAGTAAAAACTGTAATATTGTAAAAAGTGTAAAATACTATCACAATTTAAAATAACTTTCTATTTTAATATAGCCTATTCCTGTGATCCAAAGCTGATTTTTCAGCATCATTACTCCAGTCCTTCAGAAATCATTCTAATATGCTGATTTGCTGCTCAAGAAACATTTCTTAGTTTATCAATGCTGAAAACAGTTATGCTGATTAATATTTTTGTGGAAGCAGTAATACGTTTGTTTATATAACATTACATTAAATATATAATTAAAGAGCAATTTCTGGAAGGCACAGACATTACACTCCTTAATCTGCCGTAAATAAATCTTCATTAATTATCAGTAAAGACTAAAAAATGTCCCCTAAGGCTTGAGTTTTCGGATGGAAAAATGCAGCTATTAAATTGGTCCACCTGTCTTGACAGCTCAGGTGTGTGTGTGTGTGAGAGAGAGAGAGAGAGAGAGAGAGAGAGAGAGAGAGAGAGAGAGAGAGAGAGAGAGAGAGAGAGAGAGAGAGAGTCTTACACGCATTTTTCGTGGATTCCACAGCAGAAGTCTGCGAATGATTCAGATTCTGAGAGTGTCCGGGTCTTCTCGCTGACCTCTTTCGGTTCTGATGATCGGTAGACAGATCAAAACTGACGCACTTTCTCCTCCGGACACGGGGACAGCGGAGTCTGATCTCGCGCTCGATGTGTTCGGTCTCCTCACTGACCGGGAGTCGAGCTCCTGTCTGTCTTTCTGGAGCTTTAAGCGAGAAAATTACACATAGTCTTGCGTGGAATTCTTTAAAGTTAAGCACACCAGGAAGCTGTTCTGAGATGCCATTCTCAGTCCCTGCGCTCGCGGGAATCCCCAAAATCAAACACAGACTCCTGAAGTCCTCATCCGAGACGAGATTATCACCGTTGTAAAAGGCCAGGTGATGAAACACCTCCTGGAGATACTGGTCCACGCCGGTAGCCAAAACCACGATCTCGTTTTCCACGCAGGGATCTGGACTGAAGTGGTGTGCGAGAGCGCATCTGAGCCACTCGCTTTTACGCGCCGCTCGGACCCGCGAAACCTGCATGACTGAAGACATCCACAAAACACCCGGGTTTCTACATGTCCACCTTCTTCAGACAACTGATGTGTATATACAACACTTGCTCTAAACTTACAAGATATAAGTATAAAAGGCAACGCTTTACATTACAGTGTCAATGTTTCGCCTAAAAATGATTAACTGAATCTAAAATGTATTGTTGACTTCAAATTCTTTCCTCAACCTCTTCCTTCAGAGTTTGTGGTTGTATGCGTCTTCAAAAGACCCACTCCACCCTTTGGGTTGACAGAGGAGTGTGCGTGTGTGTGTGTGTGTGTGTGTGGTGTTTCCATGGCACGTGAAAGCTTTCAGATCCGTCCAATCACAGCTCACTTCAGACTGAGGATTTTTTTGGACCACGACCAAGAAAGTGATCTTCTCTGGAGCTTGAAGACACTTAATACAGGTAGTGTGGACTCTTTTAAATGGAAGCTTTTATCTAAGTTTAGAGATCACTTTGAGGGACTTTTTTTAAGCATGACTCACTTACTTACAAGAGACTGAAATGAAACAGGTAACACCCATAGGTGTAGCCTATAGAAGCTGTTCCTTACGAAGACTAAAAAACATAAATATAAAAGTCCATAGAAAGCATAAAATTACGCTTTTTTATATAAAATAAAAATAAAATAAGGACAATAAAAATATTTTGTGTGTGTTATTTCCACCTTCTCAAATTATGTATTATGTTTAATAGTGCTCTGTGACATTTCATGAAATAAATAATTAAATGAATGACGCAATATTTTTACAGTATTTATTTGCACACTTTGAAAAGGACTTGAACATGACTGATTTAAATAGCTAAGTAAACAAAGAAGGCTATCTGAACTTGTATCTGCATTTGTGTCATTTCTGTGTGCGTGTGTGTGTGTGTGTGTGTGTGTGTGTGTGTGTGTGTGTGTGTGTGTGTGTGTGTGTGTGTGCACATGTGTATCTGACAGATAGATAGATAGATAGATAGATAGATAGATAGATAGATAGATAGATAGATAGATAGACAGATAGATAGACAGATAGATAGACAGATAGATAGACATGGCACATGTGTAATATCATATGTCTACTACTACCTATCAATTTATCACAATACTTATGCAAAGAGTTAGTCAGAAGATAGCCTGTAGCTTTAGTCACAAGCTTTTGTTTCTTGACTGGAACTTACAGTAGGTTGACTTCCCGTAACTAAAGACCCTTGAAGACACCTGATACAAAAGTCCTCTGTTAGTGTCTCTCAAAAATATACCACTCCGGAAATAACTGTCCTCACCTTAATAGCCTAGTTCATGACAAATAATGTCATCCCACAGGAAATACTCCCACAATTACACTGATAGCTCATTCCGTCATGTGTCATGTTGTATTTTGTCTGTATAGTGACTCAGAGAAAAGTGATTTTGCTGAAAGGTGAGCGCAAACACTAAGGTAGCCTGTCATTGTTTTAGGTGTTGTTTTGTTTGTTTTGTTTTTGCATTTTCTGGAAGGTTAATCACCAGTGGATCTCTGTCTTACTTGTGTTGTTATGTCTTAAATCTACTTGAATCATGTTATATATTTTTGTACAACGCCAGATTGTTTATCTAGATGTGAGATATCATGGTTTCTGTCAGGTCTTGATGAGACAAGTCAAGACTCCAGAGAGCTATTTTACAGAAAAGCAGACATCATTTTGTCAGCCATAGATCAGGCATGTTCGTGTTTTCATCCTAAAATGGTCCATCAATCCCATTAAATTCTTAAGTGAGAAATTCGTATAGCATTGTCTGGTGCTAATGTAACAGAAAAGTGTTTTTACATGTGAGTTCAATGCAGAAGTTTCTGCCACAATCATGAGCGGTTGCTAGGGTGTTTTGAGGGATTTTTTTATGTATTACAAAAAATATTATATTATACATTATTTATCCACTACCCATCATTTAAAAATGTAATGTTATTTATGATTTTATTAATTGGCATGGTGTTTTGAAGTTTTTTATATTTGCATCATCAAAAATGAGTAGTAATGATAATATTGTAATAATATTAATATGAATTATCCCCTATATAATTTGTAGTATATGATTAAGAGCAGCGCTTCCATAATTAAACGATTAATGATTAAAACCATTAAATTATCCATTATGCATAATATTTATTATTTAATTATCCACAATAAAAATATATTTTTGCACTGGGTGTTGCTATAGCCTACAGTTTTAAAAATGTTTCCAAGTTTTTTTATGTGTTTTAAGTTAAGAGTTATTATGATATTTTAAATAATATTTCATTAATTAATTAATGTTCCATTATCCATGATAGAACCAATTATGATATTGGTGTTCAAGATGATAGTCACTGACCTCAGGCTCTTACCTATTCATCTTAATCTAGACCTAATTGCTTTGAAAAATAACTTTGCTGCTCAAGTGTAACCAAAGAATAAATACACAGTTTCTTCAGCCCACAACCTGAAGAACAGCAAACATCCCACATCCAAGTTAAAGATTATCCAGGAACCTGTTCACCTGCTTAAGGTATAGTCAACAGGTCAAACATCTATATCACAAAATGTGTTCCTTGTTTTCCTCTAGTGTTTGGAAATAGATTTAAGGAAACATTTAGTTGCCACACTTCATATTGAAAGAAATAGTCAGGATAAGCAAAGCACAATCTAAACAAAACAGTCCCAAAAGCCAGCCTGAATGAGTGATGAGAGTGCTTTAATAACCAAGGCTCAAGAGACACTCTCAGATTTATACTCTCAATAGGCTTCCTAATGATGCATGAAATCGGTGTCATTTCATGTGACAGATTATTCTCTGTAATCTTTTTCAGATTACTCTGATTTTCAGAGCCAAATGGGATTGTAATTCTGTGCCTGGAAAATGAAACTCCCACGGATCAATAGAGAATCACATTGAGCCATTCACATCCAAACCGGCAGCTGCTCTTCTAAAGCTTGTTTACTTTGGTTGAAAGGAGCTTATTTGAAACTGAAAGGTTTTTGGAGCCCACGGCATTGTCATAATAAGGGGAGAGGTGTCAGGGGTCAAAAGGCCACAGGGAGAAGATACAGACCACGTTTCTGGAAGGTAATTGCTCTATTGATGGGTTTGGGATCTTGGCTTTTGTTCAGTCCATGTGCTTCTGTGGCTCAAACTCAATGCAAGTGTATGAGCAAGTAAAGGCAAACACCAACGCTCACATGCAACACCTTATCAAACCCTTCCTTGACCTAGATTCGGTCTCAGATAACACATCCCACCTCGTCTTCAGGATCTTCAGTCTTTTTCCCAAAAGCTATTTAATCTCATCGCTGTCTAAACAACTGAGAAGAGTTGCATGACATCATGACGTGCTCATTTAGCTGATAACATTTGTCTCAGATTTAGATATCAAATCTTTTTGATTTCAGAAGCACTTAAGCATATGTGTGCAGGCATTCCACTGCGATGTGGAATTCACTGATTTGTCTGGTAGGACTGAAATGAAATTCATACAGTCCTCCACACAATTCCTTATCACACCAACGTTTACAACAGCCTATAAAACACTAAATTGATGTTTGTGTTCCACCATAGTATTGACTTTGCTGGGGTACAGTTTTACTACTTCTGCAATAAATATAGACTTCAGTTTCTGAACCTGAATGGCATTTTTGAGATTATGGTGTGTTATTGGTACGAGACGTCAAAGCTGTAATATGGATGAGTAATCCCTGTCAAGAACACATCAGGGTCATATTTCACCCCCAAATCAAATGAAAAAGCTATTTATAAAGACGTGTGGCATTGCTTTCATTACAATTTGACATTTTTCCATCAAAATGTTTTAGTGATGTACAGCCATTTATCAGGTGCTTTTAAAGGCAGGGTAGGCGATTTGTTTCAGAAACAATTTTTGTTATGCTGATTGAACGTCTCTTCATATATAAGTTAAGTGGTCTAAATTTATTTATATATTGTCTGTGGAAGGTGTAGGACCATAAAATGTTCTCACTGAGCACCACAACAAAAACAGCAGCCACATTTTACAGTTCCTCCTGAACCAAAACATCAAACTTACGGCATAATAATTGGTAAGAGATGGAAACCTGTAACGTTGTACTTGGAGCGGTTCATGAAATCTCACTGAGTCAAAATTTTGAACGGTAGTGTGCATGCAATATACACTAAATATATATACACGCTCAATACAGGCATTTCAATGTACAACTTGTCATTTACTTTGTGCACATGACGAATAATACTTTAAGTTATGAAACTTATATTCCCATAAGCACATCTATAGTCCAACACCCTGCAGGCTCTTTCTCTGTTTGCTGTTGTGCTATTTTAAAACTCATTCCACTCATTTTCATTGTGACTTTTCACTTTGAATGGAGGCAAAAAAAACCTTTAAAGCAAACAATCTATTGAAGCGCAAATCTTTCTTTCATTATTCATGGTGTATGTGTTTCCGCCACCTGTTTAGTGAGCCTCTCCTCTCTTCCTTCCAAATGAACCAACTTCTCTTTAACACACTTCAAAGCAATTGTCTACCTTTAGCTTTGCGCACAACAGATGCCACACACAAAATAGCTGAAGCAGGAACAGTAAATTCCCCAGCCTTTAAATCAAGTATTGTTCCTGCTGTAAAGACCTGCAGGAGACTGAAGCCGCAGCAGCTCTCTGCGGGTTTACAAGAGACCCGGAGGGCCGTTTAAAGCGGGACGTGTTGTGTGTGGCCCGACACTCACTAGAGCAGGTTAAAATCATCAGGGCTCGTCTGTGTAGAGAAGGAGGATGAGACACATAAAGGAAGACATAAAAACTCTGACAGCAGTGCAGATGGCCGACGTAACTTTGCTTCACAGTCCAGAAACGGAATGGGGCTTTATTGATGTCACTTCTGTCATTTTTTATGGAACTGAGCTTTAGTGAAATAAACATGGGAAAACTTCAAGTGTGAATTAAGGACCTTTAGTTTACATTTATTCATTTGGCAGAAACTTTTATCCAAAGTAATTTACAGTACATTTCCCCTGGGAATTAAACTCATGACCTTGGTTTTGCTAGTGCCATTTTCTACTGTTTCAGCAATGCCTACAGGAATGGAGCACGGCCACATGATATTAACAATGTTAAAATTAAACTTTTTTTGTGGGTGAAAATGTCCTAAAGGACCTTGAATTGTTTACTTTGTATTCAATTAAATGCAACAAACAATACATAGAAGAAAAACAATAAATCCCATATATTTTATAAAAAAAACTATATTTTTATGATTGGTGCTTGCTTTATTTTTTTTTTTTTTTGCGATATTGTTAGTTTTTGAGTTTTAAGTAGGGCCTATTAGTCATTTTGTTATGTGCTTTTGTCTTTTTTTTTTAGCTTTGCTTTATATAGATTTCAATTTTAGTTTTAGTAATTTTAGTATTTTAGCTTCAGTTAGATGCCAAGGCAATATATTTTTTATTTGTTTTTACATTTTTCATGTAGGCTTATAAGTTTTAATAGTTTATTTTTAGCTTTAGTTAACAATAACAACGTGTGGGTGGTTGCTAGGGCGTTGCCATGGTGATTTAAGTCAGTTCTCAGAGCTAAGTTAACTATCGTCCAAGTAAGACGAAGACAATGTTCCTGGATCAACATTATTTTGTTGATCCTGGAACAACATTCCTGTCCGAAAAACAGTGCTAACTCCTAAACATAACCCTATAAGTTATCTCTAAAATCTGAGGGAAATAATACGAAAATAACACTGATGTAGATGTAACACTTGTTGTAAACCTAAACTTGACATAAACTGTAAACTCTGTAAAAGGTCTCTCAAATCTGATTGATTGGTTGATTGGAATGTTGTTCCAGGATCAACAAAGATGTCGATCCAGGTAAATGTGATAGGGTGAAATCACGTTCACTGTGCTTGTTGCATTTCAAACAAAGTGCACTTCAATTCAAGTAAAATATAATAATAGAATTATCCATATACAGTAATTATATAAATTGTTCATGTAAAACATTACATGCATGTTTCCCACTTTTTTGTGAGACAAACGTGCATCTGTAAAGAAGTGACTTTCGAAGTGTCAGTTTTACAGCTGTCTTGTGGGGGGAAACAGACGATCATGAATATGTTTGGGAACCCATCTGTCTCCTTTTTGTTAAATTATCTAGCAAGCAGGCATCTGTATTTAGTATTGTGCATGTGCAGGTAATTATTTACAGAGAGGATTTTCGCCCGGGCGTGTGTGTGTGTGTGTGTGTGTGTGTGTGTGTGTGTGTGTGTGTGTGTGTGTTAACATGAAAGAATACAGCCTAAATGTAAAGTGCATATGTGTGCATGCATATTTGCACATGTGAAAACATGAATCCAGTACAATCTTTACTGCCTCTAGAAGTGTCAACATGAACTTTGAGAGGGGAATTTGTCTTGGGTGTGGAGATCTTTGGGTCTCCCAGAAAGAATAACCCTTTATAAAACAGCGAACAGGTAAGTCATCGTGTGTTGAAAGCAAATATTTCTGAAGTCTTTGGTATCGCATTAGCCGCTCTAGCGGTGCTTCTGCAGACACAAGTTCAGAGTTTCCAGGATACATTGTCAAGCAACCAACCCCCTCAAAAAAAAAAAAATCACACAACATTCCAGTCCTCAAGAGCAATTGAGAATCCCTGACTAAAGACGGAAACGGTTGACAGAGACGTGTATCTGCAAGTGTGAAAGCATGACATCAGTGTGTGCAGTGGCCCATTCATTTATGCTCCCCGAAAAAGAAAACCTATGCCTGAGAGGGATTGTTTCCTGTTAGACATGACAAGTTAATAGTGATATAGAATATTTTACAGAACAACAAGCAAGAAATATTATAAATCTTATGTTTTTTAAAAGCGTTTTTTTTTTTTCTTTTGATTTAAAAACATTGAATTTATAAAGAAGCCTGCTATTTTTCCAGCCACATAATGTTATTGGACTTCTACAAAGCATTTAAAATTGAAAAATGGAATCAGTCAATCAGTGTTGTAAGGATTTCCTTTTCAAATAACATGTTTCCAGGTGAAATGAATAGGAGTACAAAAGTTTAATGTGCAGCGCTTATTTTTGCCTTATTCAGCCCTTATTCACAGCAGTGCCATTTTGAACAGGAATGAAAGCAAGGCTGTGACGGGATAGACATAGCCTACATCTCTTCAGTGGTTGTACTGTTATTTACTGTGTTTTTGGATTGTTCTTCAGATGAAACACTGCAAAATATCTTTAGTATGAGACAAAAAACTCCATCAACATGAGCTGTGGAAAGTTCCAGCGGATGATATTCAAAACACGTCAAGTCTCTCCATCATATCCTGGCTTTCATACCAGTCATGGCCCTGCTCTGAATAATTAATTAGATTTCATGTGACGTCACACAGTGGTGCGGCCGCCATTTGTAGGACCGAATTGCAACATGCCGGTCTATCTGCTGTGATGTAAGCTGTGATAAAAGCAAATCACAAAGAAATATTGAGAAATTAACGTTGACCTAGAAATTTAAATAAAAGTAAAAGTAGCAAATTACAGGTTCCGATCACCAAGGAGAGGTTACGCAATTTAATGCAAAGGTCCAAAAGATGGCGGCCACAACAAAAAAGACACTTGACTGAAATATGCTGTGATAAGAAGTGGCTGCGTCTGAAAGCTTTAAAGGGTTAGTTCACCCAAAAATGAAAATTATGTCATTAATGACTCACCCTCATGTCGTCCCAAGCCCGTAAGACCTCCGTTCATCTTTGGAACACAGTTTAAGATATTTTAGATTTAGTCCGAGAGCTTTTTGTCCCTCCATTGAAAATGTACGTACGGCACACACTCTTTGTCCAGAATGGAAATAAAGACATCATCAAAGTAGTCCATGTGACATCAGTGGGTTAGTTAGAATGTTTGGAAGCATCGAAAATACATTTTGGTACAAACATAACAAAAACTACGACTTTATTCAGCATTGTATTGTCTTCCGGTTCTGTTGTTGATCCGCGTTCACGATTCCGCAGTGACCCTGCTGACGTAAGACGATGATGACGTGTTATCTGGTGCGCCCGAGCTTCGTTTACAGTCTCGTGTATTCGGGTTCAAATAAATATGGCTGGGCAAAAAAATGCAAGTCTTCCTCTGTGTCGAAATCCTTAGACATGTTTGCGAAGATTGTTTTGTTTACAGCGCCCGTCTCCCTCAAACTGTAAACGAAGCTCGGGCGCACCAGATAACACGTCATCATCGTCTTACGTCAGCAGGGTCACTGCGGAATCGTGAACGCGGATCAACAACAGAACCGGAAGACAATACAATGCTGAATAAAGTCGTAGTTTTTGTTATGTTTGGACCAAAATGTATTTTTGATGCTTCCAAACATTCTAACTAACCCACTGATGTCACATGGACTACTTTGATGATGTCTTTATTTCCATTCTGGACAAAGAGTGTGTGCCGTACGTACATTTTCAATGGAGGGACAAAAAGCTCTCGGACTAAATCTAAAATATCTTAAACTGTGTTCCAAAGATGAACGGAGGTCTTACGGGCTTGGGACGACATGAGGGTGAGTCATTAATGACATAATTTTCATTTTTGGGTGAACTAACCCTTTAAAATGCTGCCTTCGGAGGATGTTACCTTCACTTCCATCCTGTCTCATATATCTTCATCTGATCGATTTTTTTAAGGCAGCATAGATGTAGTTTGCATCTCATTCACATCGCCCTAGTTCAGTATTCAGGGCACTGATCATGGAGTCGACCGTTTTAAAGGTATACGGTCATGTGAGCAAACGCTGCCTGCTAACCATTGTCGCAACATCAAGATTCTGCGTTGTGTAGTTGGACACACACGTGACAGCAGGCGGCAGTTTATCTGGATCTTTTATTCTTTTCCCCCTGATACACAGAACAACAAGCCTCTGAGTCAATTGCCCTTAATGTTCTCTATAAAATAAATGTGCTCTCATTTCCACCATTTAGCAGACAAAAATATAACTCAAAAAGGGTAAAATGACATAAAAAAAAAGAATCACACATAAGTAAAATAACATTATAGCCTACACAAGATTTGGAATAAAAATATAGATAGAAAAGCAATAATTACAATAAACGTTAAAGGTGCTATATGTAGCTTTTCTTCTAAAATGAATCATTTTTTTATTGCCTGCGAAGGGGTTGTAATCACACATTACAATGATCCACTTGTCGGGTTTTGCTATTACTATTTCTATGTGAAGGCTCCGGGTCGGATTTACCGCGAAATCCATCGGATGTGACAGGCATGCGCGCTCCCGAGCCTCTCTCCTTTTTATATACAGTCTATGCGACGGCACTGCAGCTAACTACATGGAGTCTGATAACACCAAAAAACGACCTGCCTCCAGCACAACACAGACTCCACATAAATATTAAAAACAAAAAAAAAGTTTTATCTGCTGAAGCTCGTCAGGCCAGACGTGAATCGGATCAACTTCGGACGAAAACACGGATCAACATCGGCAGAGCGTTTGAATTATGGAGAGACCTCCACTTTGTTTTAGGTAGGTATATATTTAGGTATAAAAACAGACCCGGAGTTGGCTTTCATCCCTATTGTGATGCTTTCTCCGGTGTGTTGAAAGTCTCAGTGGCCGCCGGTATGCTCGCTCTTGAGTTCGAGCACGCGTACGAGCGCTTTTGTAAAAATTGGTTGCAATCTGAAACATCACCGCTAGAGGCCGCTAAAAAACTACATATAGCCCCTTTAAATAAGATTATCACAGACAGTCAAAAGAAACCTACCGCTCCCATGCAGTTACAATATGGGATAAGGAGGAGACAGAACAGAAATGTTGATTCATGCATCACAACAATTAAAGGGCAGAGCACTCCTTTCGATCAGGCAGCTACATTAGGTATATAAACTAACACTTTTGTGTGAATTCTACTACACAATACATATTTAACAGCGTATTTTTTTTTTAAAAATATCTTTCACACAAAGTCCTGCCTGACAAGACAACAAGCTGCCTAAGCTTTCGGACGCAGCCAGTATGCCAGTCCAATCGTTGTTCAAAGAAGTTGCGGGGACATCTAGTGGCTGAACGTTGCTGTCAACCAGGGTTTTTAGTTAACTTAAAACACACACACACACACACACACACACACACACACACACACACACACACACACACACACACACACACACACACACACACACACACACACACACACACACACACACACACACACACACACACACACACACACACACACACACATTTTTGTTACTAAAATATATATATTTTTTAATTATTATGTTTCATTTATTTCAACATTTCTCATTTAGTTTAAGTTTATGTACAATAAAAAATAACAAAAACAATATCGACATATTTTAAATAGGCTATATAATAATAATAAAATGACCAAAAATACTCAAATTAAAAACTAGAATACTAAAACTTTAACTAAAATTAAAATGAAAACTGGAAATATAAAAATAGTTAAAATATGAATATAGCTATATATAAGGTTTATTTTTCTACTAAATTTTAAGGTTTATTTTGCAGCTTTTATTTTAGATTCAGTGAAATTATTTTTATTCACAAATGATTTACCTATTTTATAATACAATTCTAATATTTGCTTATATTTCACATCAACATTATCATCAACCTTGTTCTTTGCATTATAAGCTAGGATTTTGTGGTTTGTAGTAGGAGAACCTTATCCACCAGAGGTCACTTTAGCTCATGTTATAAAATTTGGGCCCGTTGTGTGTTTGTGAGAGACTCCTAGTGGCCTGATTCATAGATTGCATTGCATGCAATAATGACACATGATTGCAGTAAACCTGAGATTAGTTTAGACAACGCAGTCCTTTATGCAAGTCATTTGATTTGGCTAAATATTCAGATTGTTTACATTTCCCCAGGTTAAACTTTGACTTTAATTTTTTTTTCACATTATATGGTATTATATTTCAAAAGAAAGAAAAAAAAGACGAAATAATGAGCATATGTTTATTGAGAGACACATAAAGCCAGGGTATTTAAGAATCTTACTATGCAGAAGGTTTTCTTGTAATATTCATGAGCCAAGCCTTTGCCATGGACTACTACAAAGCAACGTAATTTTACCTAATCAATATTAATAAGTCAGTCCTTCGCCATTGGAAGGTTCTGAAGTCCCGTCATCCTAACCTCATTAATATTCATGACCTAAGCTCCGTCATCGGATGATTTCTTGTGGGCGGTGCCTGCATAAGGAAGAAGCGCCGTTTTTTCCTGCCGTGATGACAGAAACCAACGGTACCGGCATATGAGTCGCTCCTCTTGTCTCCTGCATATTCTAAACCGGACTGGACCTTCAGTGCATGTTCAAATAAAAACCTTTAGACTCCCTAAACACTGAAAATACCTATTTAATACTTATAGATTCAGAAACTTTAATGTCGGGCATTAATAGACAGATAAATCATATGATGGAGACGGAGATCCACGTGCCGGTTGGGTCACCGACGATCAGAAAATTCCCGATATTCGTGGACGAACATAATGTTACGGAAGGGGCGATGAAGCTGATTAAAGAGCTCAGACCAGGCTGGGACCCGAACCTGATCCGTACTAAGGTAGGTGTGACTGTGTAGCTTGAGCTAATCCACTCCCGGCGTGTTTAGGGCCTTTTTTTCTGTTTATTTATTTATTTATTTTTTTTAGGTGTGCCGTTTTTCATTTTCATTGAAGAATGTATATTTTAATATAGCGTAAATGACGTTGAAGGTTTTATGCGTTATCACGTCATATTATTTTCTATGACCGTATGAGTGACGTTGGAAACTAGCCTGGCTAATTTAGCCAGCTGCTGGACATTACACCCAGTGTAACCACATCTAATCACACATATTATGTAATAAAACGCGTATAAAGAACTAATTTAACAAATTGCGCCATGTAAAATAGGTTATCAATCTTTTACGTGTATGAGGTGCGTATACGTCCTGTATATACGTCACTGGCCAGCTGGCAGTGACTTCGTTGCTATATAACTAAACCTTAAAATCAAGATAAAAACCCTTCAATTTAGTATTTTATGATTGTATATATGGGTCAATGACATGACGTGCATATTTTTTGTGTCCAAGTGCATTATTTCCTTGAAAATAATTTGATAGTTTCATGACATATTGCTTTGTTCTATAAAAACCTATTTAGTTTTAATTCATTTTTAGTAGGCTACATTTAAATAATTCATATTATTTTGTTTTGTTATCTGAAACCCCCAAAATGTAAGGTGGTGCAACTGTCCAAACAAATGAACAGATTAAGAAAACTATTTGAAAAGGTGTCTTAATAAAATAGATATAATTAAATACTATGGCATCATTTCAGGTTTGAAACCTTTCATATAAACACATTTTTATACATATTGATGGGCACCATTGACTTCTATATTAGGGAAAAAAATGGGGTCCATCAACTCTCTGGTTATCAACATTCTTCAAAATATCTTCCTTTGTGTTCAGCAGAAGAAAGAAAATCATATAGGTATGACACAACTTGAGGGTGTGTAAATGATGACAGAATTTTTATTTTTAAGTTAACTATTGCTTTAACAACTGAAACCTGATTAAACACATTGTTCATGACTCAAAACTATGTATTATATCAGTTTTGAAAATATAAAAAAAAAAAAACTTTTTTAAGCTTTATTTGTCAATGACATTATATATATATATATATATATATATATATATGTGTGTGTGTGTATATGTATACACAGAGTTGTGTTTGCATATCCCAGTTCAATCACATGTTGACACCTCAATAAATCTTTAAATTCAGTGAAATTAGTTTGCTTAGTTAGGTGCATGTTTTTCCATCATGTAAATGCACTTGCTGGTGCATAAATATATAATATATAAATCTTATATATACCTCAACAAGGTCCTTTGGGTTACAGGTGGTGTCAATGCATTTTGTTGCAAGTCATGTCGTTGTTGTTGTTGTTGTTGTTCTGTATATATATATATCAAGGTATATATATATATATATATATATATATACACACACACACACATTACATACATATATATATATATATATATATATATATACACACACACACACACACACATTACATACATATATATATATATATATATACACACGTTTTTCTTCTTTTGTCCTTGACACAGGTCAGCTGTTACTTATCATCTCTGAATAACAGGTTATCTCACAGATAGAGTAGCTCCCACCTGGCGTTCTGGTTTGAAACTAGTTGATCTGATTAGATTGACTCGACCCAAAACCACATTTGATCCAAAAGTGATTAGCCTATTGTATTTGCATGATCAGATCAATGTCTCACGACTTCAATGGAAAATATCATTCTTTTTATTCATTCAAGGCTCACAATATTCAAACAGTTAATAACAGTTATTAATAGTAATAAAGCAAGCCTCCCGTAATGCTGCTTGAGTTCATCCTAATGCAGCTGTTTAAATAACCTGATTAAACTCTGTGACTCACACTTACTGGCTGGCCTGACGTCTCAGCCCAACGCCACATATGCTACACATTTAGCCTAGTTATAAACTTAGCATTTTGCACTGATTATCAGCCTCACGTGCTTCATCTATCATATTTGTTTGAGTGTTATCGTTTAGTGTGATGGGAAATGAAGGTTACTAATGAACAGTGTTATTATTGTTTGTTTGTCTTTAAGCAGAGACGGTGTGTCCCAGTCCACGTCACTAATGAATCTCATGAAATCGCTCAAGAACGTGTTCGAGTCATATTTCAACCTAAAAGCAAGGGAAAGGCATAAATATTATATTGTGTACTTAAAGAAAATGAAGCATTGATTATTTTTTTATTGTGATTATTAAACACATTTTCCTCCCAAATTCTCATTACTGTAATGCATTTTTTAATTTCATTTTTAGCAGTTGTATTTTTATATTTATAGAGATTTTTTTCAATAAATTTTTCCTTGAATGTTAGGTTTTTTGTTGTTAAAAACAATTATAGCTTTTTTATATGCAGTAGTATATTTACTATTATTACTATTACTATTTCTTTTTATAATATTAGCACTGTAAATCAATATATATATTTAGCTTGCATATGTGTTTTTTGTTGAGTATCATATATTATGGCTCATATAGTATGATATAGTGAGAATATGGAGTTCATATTAGAGGAGGAAAAAAACACCTCAAATTTATTCACAGGCCCAAACTGAGCAAGAATATGCAATTTGGTGGATTTATTGATATTTATATGGCCAATAATAAAATTCTGATGTAAATGTAAATCATTGAGGTCTTTATAAACAATAAAGCAGACTACTTACATAAAATGCATATAAATATAATTTGTAGCTCTATATCTCCCAATAATATGCCTTGGTAAGATGATGTTAGTTTGAAATGCTTAGTTTTATGATAAAAAAGCTCTGTAGTTTTGATTGTTGGGACAAAACATATAATGCAATGAAATGCAATGATGATTGAGAGATGTACAAATAAACATTCCTCAAAAGCCTGATGGATCATATTTGATATTTACATTTTAACATGATTTTCCTTAAAATTAGCCTATGTATGAAGTGAAAATCAGTAATAGAAATAGGAATGTATAGTGCTCTCAAAACATTTTTAAATAATACTGCATTTCAGCTGTTTTTTAGCTATATTCATACACATTTTTGTGATTATAATTGCAATTAAAGCACAATGTGTAAGATTTTTGGATTAAAATATCCAAAAACCACTAGAACAATGTTATATGTTTTGTTGACTTGTTTATTTACATTATCCCAAATGTTTCCAACAATGTTTAAATCCAGAGAAATCAGCTATTTTAACCAGTGTAACATCCCAAGTCATTGCGTCACCTGTCAATGACGTCATATCCATGTTACCCTCGATTTCTTGTTTTACTTACGGACTGTGTTTACCTGAATACACGCCACGACTGTTTTGTGTGTATTTGACTGTTTAAACACACTAATCAGTGAAAAGAAACTAAATTTAGTACTGAGAGGCGGTTTTATGTGCGCACACTTTGTGTGTTAGCACAACATCTGAGGGAATGAGTAAAATTATGCACAATACGCTAGAGCTTTAATCGGGCCTTAAAAGTTAGGCCCGACAAGGCCCGAGCCCGACAAGTACAATTTGATTGACAGCTTTTTAAAAGCCCGAACCCGTTTACAGCCCGACATTATTCAAATGTGCGCACGAACACAGCTCTTTTGTCTTTTGTCAAGTCAAGTCAAGAATGAGTCATTTCATTTATACATTTTTAACATAATTTATTTATGACTAAGGTATAGGGAATTTGGAAGGAACAAAGAAATAAAATAAGTCCTCTGTAACATCTCAGGCTCAGCATATGCCTAGGCACACACATAGCCTATAAATAGGCCTACGTGCCTATAAAAATGAGTCTTTCTTAACAAATTAAATCAAGATAAATTCTAAACTAAGATTTGTACTTGGCAATAACGAAATAAAACGAAAAGTTTCATAAAATTGAGATTATGCCTAAGACAAACGAAAACGGGACTTGCTTGAGGCCGCCTCTCTCCACAATCACCAATACGAATATAAAAAGGCCAACGCGCCAATAAAGCGTCTTTATAGGAGACTTTCTTAACAAATTAAATTAAGATCAATTCTAAATTAAGATGCGTGTTTGGCAATAACAAAATTAAGATAAAGATGCAGGATTTGCTTCGTCACTTCTCTCCACGATTTTGCAAGTTAATTTAGCAAGTTTTGGGTAGGATGGATTGTTGGCCTTCCACCAGCCAAGAACATCCATTTCATTTCCCATGACAGCAGCCATTTCAATGTAGCGAGTGACCTCGTCATCTTCCCAGTCAGCTTGCCTTACATTTTCCCACTCCGCAAAATTCGCCCTTTTTGCCGGAGGACTGTCAATGGGTTAGACTCCGGAGAGCTCTGGTTCTCGAATCTCCACATCTGGTGCACCTGCAGCCATGGCTTGCAGAAGAGTGCGGACATGAGCATGTACGACATTCCTGTCTGAATGTGATAACATTCTCAGTTGATTAAATTTTGGCCAGAGGAATGTTGCGATCTTGTGGAGGTCCTGTATGATCACTTTACGCGCGAGCCAGTCTTCGTGCCGTTTACGCACGACAGCTTGCTGAGGGGAGTCCGGGACATTGGGCTGACAGTGGCGTTTCAGTCTCTCACTCCAGAGACACACACTATTAAGTGTTGGATACTTGTCTCCCTCAAGTTCCCGCTGTGCTTCATAGAACGGCTTCAGAAAGTTTATCAAAAAGTCCAGTGTGTCTGGTGCTATTTTCTCAATGCGCGCGCTCTCTCCTCGCGCCTCCAGCTTTTCATGGAGCTCATGATAAATGGCCTGTATAGAAGTCAGTGTGAGGTACACCGTACTGAACCGAGTGTCTCCCATTTGCAGCCATGTTGTTGACAGTTGTGCAGCCAACCCCGACTGTTTAACGTACCTCACTAATGATTTAGCAGCAGAAATGGTATCTCCTATGTCCGGAGCACCGTCGGCTTTGGATAACTCTGCAATGTCGAGTCCATGGCGTAGTACCGTATTGATGAGATGGTCAATGCAGTCCAATCTCTGGTATGGCCGCAGAGCTAATTTAATGTTTGCCCCCTCATCGGTCACCCATACAATTTTGCTGAGAGAGGAAGCGTCAAGGCCAAACTTTGTCACCAGTAGTTTCAGTATCTCCCGTCTGATATTTTCTCCCGTCTTTGCCTCTTCCAAAGGGAACATTGTAGTTGTGAGGGTTTTATTCACCAGTTCCATATCCTCATTTATGAAATGGCATGTGATTGTCAAATAACTAATCTTCCAATAATCCTCTGTCCACATGTCCGTGGTCATTGCGACTGTGCCATCATTTAACAAAGTCTTAAGTTTCTGTACTAAAGCTTCCCTCTTTTCTTCAGCCATGTCAGTGCACCTCTTCGCAACTGTCACATGGCTGGGAATAACAGAATTTACGGGAACCCTCCCATACGCAGCCCCGACATTAATTAGTTCTTGCGCCAGCTCTTCAAACCCCTTGCCATTTACGATATTAAAAGGCCTAATGTCTTTACAGCAAAAGCTGACACACTTCTCCGTCACCGTTTGTTTCACCTTTGCAGGGATGGGTTTTGATGCTGTAACAAACGACGTGATTGTAGTTTGATCCTGGGCACTGGCAGGTGTTGAACAGCTTCGATCAACATGCCTTTTCAGCGACGAATTCCCTGTCGTTTTGCTGTCGTACTTTAACAGAATGTCGCATCTTTTGCATTTCACATATCCCACTGTCTCATTGTTCTCATTATGCACAAAGTCAAAAATTTTCCACACCTCAGACTTTGCTTTCTTTGTCTGTGCAACCAAAACATAATCTCCAGAGGCCAACCTCCGTTTCACCTCCTCAGCATCCATTTTCGCGCTAATCGAAACGCATCACCTGACCATTCATTTACCGCGCAAGCCCGAGCCCGGCCCGAGCCCGCGTAAAACGATCGAAATTCAGACCGAACCCGTTGGGTCCTGTCGGGTCCCGTCGGGTTCGGGCAAAGATCTTCAGCTCTACAATACACGCAATCCCACGCCAAAATTCAAGCTGTAACATCAAATATATTCATCCAGAGCAAATGAAACGAGTGAGTGAGAAGAAGCGGGTTTGTGTGTCACTCGCTGTCAGAGAGATGAGAGAGAGAGGGAGAGGGAGAAAACGCAGCTGGTATCGTGTATTCTGCAAATGAGTATTGGAAGAGTTTCAGATATAGCAATATATATTGAAAAATCAATTTTTTTGACAATACTACATTACACTTAGTTCGTTATTTCAGATACCTTTTTAAAAGACTACAATTGAAAAATGTATATATATATTATATATAAAATTCAACCTGCCAAAGTGGCTAGTAGGTTGGTGGGTGTTCATGTCAAGCCCTGGTTATAATAACATAACTTTCAACACGCTCAAATGTATTTTAGTATGATTGTTTTGACCAAGTAAAACAGCGCTGCGTTACCCCACAATTTTAATTCATCAAAAAAAAGAGTGACCAGTATGAGTAGTAATTTAGCATTGTGGCTGTTTCATTAGAATGAAATAAAATAATGTGAATTTAAGTGATCAAATGCAACTCACTGATCAAATCCATCGGCTGGCTGTGGAGGTGAAGACGACAACTCCCATGATTCCACGCTCATTCACCCCTACGCCTTTGTTATTTCTTTTGAATAAGCGACCTATAGCGGCGAAACTTTCATACTGTGCCTTTAAATACACATTATAGATCCACACCACACTTTTCCAGGAAAATGGCTGCATTTGATGAAAACCTTACTGATTCATTTATAATTTTCAACCCATTCCTTTCTCAAGTCCTTGTTGCTATTTTAACAAAACCTCAACTATGTCAGCCTGCTAGATAATGTTACCTAGGTGACATTTAAATCAGCAGAATACACGACAGCGATATTCAATGCATCTAAATTTGCATGAGATAAAAACACATGCAGCTGTTCAAGGATTGGCCCAAAACTCTTCCACAGGCCTATCCTTTGGCCTGGTCTTAAAAAATGGATTCTTTTCATTCGTATGATTTAAGGGTGACCTATGACCCAGGCATGTATTTTAGAGATTCACCTCTATACTCTTGGGCCACAACATTAGTTGTGTTTGCCACTGTTTTGAAGCCAGGCTGAATGAACCTAATCCCGTTCTACCTCCGCACAGATTGGCACTAGGGGTGTAACGATACCCACATGTGACCATTCGATAAATATCACGATACTGAACTCACAATACAATAGTATTGTGATACTCCCAAGGCATATGGTAAAAGGTTAACAAAAAATTTACTGTTGATTAAAATGCTAAATTTTGGTATTACATTGTGGGTGTAAATGAATAGGCTTGGACTTGGTGCTGGAAACCCAATACACAGGACAGTGTTGACACCAGAATAAAAATATTCATGATTCTGAAGCTGAAAATACAGAATTATTTTAGATCAGCATGCTTGCACTCTGTCACTGACTAGATATATTTACCGGTAAAATAACATAGGCCACTTTTTACTGGTAACATTAGACATTTGGCATTATCAGGACCCACAAATATTCCCCCATTGCATTATTATACATTATATTCAACATTACATATAGTAGTACTGACACTAAAACTCTGAAAATTTGAATTTTTTTCTCACAGTAATTTTTATTTTGGATGAACTATACACAATGCATATTGTCACTATCCACGATACATACTGTTGCATTTTTGTATTGTGATATATTGTGACACGATATATTTGTTACACGTCTAATAGACACTGTTTACAGATAGCCAGCATAGTTTTCATCAATGAAAAACATGCATTGTGCCCAAACGTATTGTTCACAGCTGCTTTGGTACAGTCCTTTGAATGAAGCCAAAATGCTCAAAATAAAGCTCCTCTGTTGGTGCGTGGCATTTTGATGCCATTCATCAGATGAGCTCCGGTATTCCAGCCGTTTAGAAGAGTCACATGGTCATGTGACACTGGCAAAGGGGGCTAGTTATTGTGTTGTGTTTGTTGATGATAACCACCTGGCCTACATTCAACTATAAACACTGACCATTCAAACTATTTTTAGAGGTTCAAACCATCCTACATAGTTCTTTCTGCTTGTTAATTACAAAGTTTGTTCAGAAAGTTGTGGTAGATTTGCTTTCAGCAGTGTATCTTAAACCCATTTACTATTGAGACGCAATTTTAATTGTTGTAACCTTTCAACAAAACTGTTGAACGGTCTAAACGGCACCTGCTCAGAGATGAATTCATCCTCTGTATGTCGACCACTGCCGCTGTTTGTACATTAGTAATTTCAGGAATCTCAGAAATGCATTGGTGGGTGGCGGGGCCAGTGCAATGAATTGTGGGATACATTGTCACAAGGACAAAGCATTTAAAGTCTTGCCGGTTTATCATATGCTCTATCGTGATTGACATTTGAATGATTGATAATGGCTCATTTTATTCTTTCACACCCCTTATTAAGCATAAACATGAAAATTTTAACTGAATAATAGTGTAATTAATTAATACTTTGGAATACAGGCCAGAAGAAGACAAAGAAAAAAAATATATTTAAAAAATGAAAGTGTAAATAGTTTGCATGTTTAATGTTAATCAAATTTACTGTACTAAACTTTTTATATTTTATACAAAAAATATATATTTTACGAAATAATTTGGAGTCTAAAATTGCTAGAAAATCAAAGCCATATGTCTAATCAAGTTGTGTTCCAAATTTGAAATTGGTATCACTAAAATGGAGGTTCCTGAGAGATTTCATTTAGGGGCTAAACCAAAAATATGCAGTGAGTTAAGGGGCGGTCACACTATACATTTCATTCCATTGAATTCCATTCATACACATGCGAATGCATCAGACAGGAAACGCTCCAAAGTCTGGTGAACTCTGACCTGTGAATTCGCATCACGTGACGACGTGCGACCAGTTGAAGATCGATACGTCATTGTGTGACCTCTTGGCTGAATTAAAAGAACGCATATTTTTGCAGTAAAGTCGAGTAGATTATATATTTTTACCAATTAAATGTATTACTATTTGTTATGTTCAATTCATGTCTATAAAAAAGATGCCACAGTGTGTGACCTCACATCACGACCGTCAGTATGTAATTGGGAAAAAGGCTTAATAAAAAAGCATGCCAAGTGTCCCACAGACAGTTAACAGGTTGTCAACATAAACTAGTTTGAGTCAACATGCATTACATTACGGAAGTAAAACTGGATTTGAATGCCATTTCAATTTGACTGTAATGTCTATGCATCTTGCAAAAAAAAAAAAGTAGCTGTGATTGCAGTTGATATATTTGATCATGAGAGCCTTATGTGCCTTTTTTTTGTCCCCTCAGCTTTTCACAGATGGCACAACTAACAAACTGGTGGGGTGTTATCTGGAGGACTGCGACGAGGATGTGGTGCTGGTGAGGGTGTACGGCAACAAGACGGAGCTGATCGTGGACCGAGACAATGAACTGAAGAGCTTCCAGGTTCTACACGCCAACGGTTGCGCACCCCGACTTTACTGCACCTTCCAGAATGGCATCTGCTACGAGTTCATGCAAGGACGTGCTCTGGATACTCAAGACGTCAGGGATCCTGTGTTACTCAGGTGGGTCCGTTCTGCACATGGCACTAAATAGAAGTGTGGGTGTTCGTTCTAAAAATAACACATTGAATTGAACACACTGATCTTAGTTTTTGGCCTATTTTTGGAAATATTTTTTTGTCTTTTGTAACTATAATAGTGAATTCATTAAGACTGACCTTAGCTCAGTCCAAAACCTTGTACTATTTATATATTATACTAATTACATAATTATACCTCTTTTGACCAGATGCTAAGACAGTATCACATGTATTCTTCGCAAATAAGAGAATCCCAGAATGGAATGTGATGAGTTAAAATGATTCAATTATTATTATTATTAAAATATTTTTCATGCATACTGTAATCAATTTATAATACCGATAGGCTGCATTTATTTGATCAAAAATAAAGTAAATATTATTATTACAATGTAAAATAACTGTTTTCTATTTGAATACATTTTAAAATGTAATTTATTCCAGTGATGCAAAGCTGAATTTTCAGCATCATTACTCCAGTCTTCAGTGTCACATGATCCTTCAGAAATCATTCTAATATGCTGATGTGAACCTTCCTAATTATTATCAGTGTTGAAAACAGTTGTGCTGCTTAATATTTATTTGAAATAGAAATATTTTTGTAACAATGTAAAAGTCTTTACTGTCACGTTTGATAAATTGAATGTATCCTTGCTGAATAGAAGTATAATGGATATAATGATCAAATGTACAGCATATAATAGACACCCTTTGAAACATGTATTTAAACATTGAAGAATGGCTTGTGGAAACGTTCTTCATATAGTCTAAGCTAAATGCAAATTTGGAGTGAAGTTCTTGTGCACTCGAGACTGAAGTGTTCATTCCCTTCATGAGGGTCACGTAATCTCCTTCAAGGCACACAGAGAACCGTATTGCAAATTACACAGGTGACCTTGGACTAATATCCATTTTTCCACATAAACAGCTTTTTCCAGGCATTGTGTTTAGGCTGAAACTGAGCATTGCGGTTTTGACCAATGTCTTCCTTTGTTTTTAATCGCAGACTGATCGCCTGTGAAATGGCCCGAATTCACGCCATCCACGCACACAATGGCTGCATCCCCAAACCCAACCTGTGGATCAAAATGCGCAAGTACTTCTCGCTAGTGGCCACGGAGTTCACTGACCAAGCCTCTAACGTCAGGTAAACCTCAGCGAGTAAACAAAGCAGCATATCATTCTCCATCGGTTTTGTCTTGGCTCTTGTTCTAAAGTTTGCATGCAATTAGGGATGGCGAAAACTAAAAATTTTCTTGACCGACCACCGAGCCTCATTAGCCGGTTGAAACCGGTTAACCGATTAGTTTAAAATATGCCACGCTATTTGAAATAACAGCCATTTCGAGCCGCGCCTGCAATTTCGCAACCCTGTCGCATCTCTCTCTGCCTCCCGCTCTCACACACACACACAAACACACACACTGCCACGGCGCCGCGCTTCCACTCACGTCACTTTTTTAAATCCCCAACAGTGTGAAACATGAGTCCCGCAAACGCGGCGCCGAGGAGCTTGTATCGCTTGTATGTAATCGGAGGACAAATGGCTCCTTAGTTTTGAAATGGTTTGACAAGATGACCGCGTTGAAAATAAAGGCGTTAGTCTAGCGTTGGAAGCTCATTTGAAACATTGCCGCGGCTCATTTAAGAAAATGACAGCTCCGAAGAGACACCGCTTTAGTTTGAGGTAGTGGTAACAATAATAAAGAAAGATGATGATCATCATCACCTTATCTGTTACCACTGAAATGTAGATGTAATGTATTTCTACAATATTACTACATTTAAGCACTGTATCACACAAGTTGCAACTTACTGTGTCATTCTTTTTGGTTAAATGGTCCCACACACTACTTTTCTTTGCACGCTTCATCCTGTCGTCTGCCCTGCTAACCTCGAGTGTTTTAGCCTGTAGCCTTTACTTTTCGCAAAACTTGTGAGCGCGCGAACCCAAACGCTGTGACCTCGCGCCAAATGTTTTTATTGGTTTATTAAGTACAAACAGGCGAGTTATGAAGAATTGAGTGTGAGGGATTTGTTCACTTAACACAAAAATAACTTGGAATGAGATGGCTAACTGTAGTAGCGTTTAGTCCACTGTCTATAATAGCCTAATTTAGAGTTCACTTTTTTCTTTTTTAACCGACTACCGACAACTTTGATCGGTTAACGTTGAGACGGTCAACCATCGGTCAAACGGTCATTGGTTAGCATCCCTACATGCAATGGCAGATCTTTTCGAGCAAATGTCCTGTAAATGACACGACTCTGTGCTGCACAACTCTGTGACTGACGTCTTGTAGAGAACTTGTATAGAAATGCAATTGTCCGTCCGTGCTCATCCGTGGTTGAGTATGCTTTGAAAGCGGTGCAAGACGGAGCGAAAATGGAGTATACACGGTTCTTAACTCCCTTTGGAGTGACTTTGTAACTTTTCAGACCTTTTTCATGCTCAAACAGCAACATTACACACTAAAGAAAGTAAAAAATGTAACATCATAATAGGTCCTCTTTAAAACTTGAGTAATAGTCTACATTTTTATGAGATAATTTATCACAGCTCAGAAAGCCACATTTGAATTTAGATTTTGCTCAGACAGGTGTTTCATGGGATCCCAATTGTATTCGTCCATCTAATCTCATGCTCAGAGCTGTTATGTCACATAATCATCTCAATTGTCTTCCTTACTAAAATGCTGGCTCTTAAAAGCTGAAGTTTATCGGAAGCCAGAGATCATGCACATTCAAAGTCATTTACGTCATCACAGCATTAGTTTCATCAGAGTTTCTCTGGTAGAGATTTTATTATTACTCCCCAATGTCTACCAGGACTATTTTACTCGGTAGTTTCTATAAAACAAGTAACAAAAAAAGCATGCAACAAATCACAGATCAGTCAGAGAGGCAGCTGGGTTTTGTGTGAGCCGCTGCATGGCAAAAGCAGATGCTAGAAATAGCTCCTTAAGCCCATTATAAGGGGAGAGTGGTCACTCAGACAGGCTTTCTCATTGGTGGGACAGGATCACATTATCACTGTCTTAATTTCTCTTTTGTTAATCCATCCTTAAGATAAATGACTGATGAAGCATTTTTAAATTGTTGGTAATACTTTTTTACAAAAGGTTCCAGTTGTTAACATTACTTAACATACTATGCTATATTTATTTCAACATATAATAATACAATATTTAAATTAAAAGTAAATATTATTTAATGGATCTGAGCTAACATTAACTAAAAATGAACTGGTGTATTTTTATTAATTAGCGTAAACAAAGATGAGTAAACACTGCAACAAATGTATTGCTCATTGTTAAAGTTAGTTCCCAGTGCATTAACTAATGTTTTTAAATTTTGATCTTTATTAGTAAATGTTGAGATTAACATTAGTGAAGATTAATGAATGCTGTAGAAGTGTTGTTTATTGTTAGTTCATGTTAGCTATTGCTAACAAATGAAACTTTATTGTAAAGTGTTACCAATTATTTTACCAAACGAACATCAGTTATAAGCAAACTTTAATTTCCAAAAATCAAATTTGTGGCATTATTGTATTGCCAAACACTCTTGTCTTTCTGCCATTTACTTGAATCACTGATCTCTTTCCGTGTTTTTTATTATTATTTAGAATTCAGCAGGAAGTGCCCAGTCAGGAAGTGCTTGAACAGGAAATGATGTGGATGAAGGAACACCTGTCGCAGCTGGGCTCTCCTGTAGTGCTCTGTCACAATGACCTGCTCTGCAAGAACATCATTCACAACGTAAAGGAAGGTAGGTAATATGTCAAAATCACAACAATATAGAATCAAATTGACCATATTTACTATAATATATTATAATAAATGCTTTAATCATAAACATTTTATCAAACTGCACCAAATTTCTCTGCCTCTGCTTTTCTGTTCTGATGGTGTGACCAAAGTCATATGGTGAGAAAAATAATATTAGTAGTTTCATAGCCCACTCACTGTTCATGATCCATTCAAATCCCAAGAGTCTGTACAATTTTTAGTGTTTTTATTAGTCTTCTATGCTCACCAAGGGTGCATTTATTTGATAGAAAATGCAGTAAAACCAGTAACAGTGTGAAATTTGATTACAATTAAAAATGTCGGGTTTTTTGTTTTAATGTAAAGCTGAATTTTCAGCATCATTACTCCAGTCTTCAGTGTCACATGATCCTTCAGAAAGCATTCTAATCATGCTGATTTACTGCTGAAAAACATTTATTATTATCAGTGATGAAAACAATACTTTTCAGGATTCTTTGATGATTAGAAAGCATTTATTTGAAATTGAAATCTTTTGTAACATTATAAATGTCTTCAATGTCACTTTTGATCAATTTAATGTGTTCTGGTTGAATAAAAGTGTTAATTTCGTTACAAATAAAAAACACCTGTCTTATGTATTAGCACTCAAGTTAAAAAAGCTGCAGTGTGCATTCTGTGCAACAAAATGTGTAAAATTTTGACTGGTTGCAAGTTTCTCAAAGACAACTGCCGCCTCTTCCATGCTACCTCCTGTGTTTTATTGTTTAGGCAAACATGACGCCCTGCATTTGACATGTTGGACCGCTCAAACAAACAAAGCAATATTGACAACACCATAAAACCAGTGTTACACTTTTCACTTATGGCATTAAATTCGGGGGTTTTGTTTGAAAAGGCATTTAAGACTAATATTTTATCTTGTTTGCTATGAATTAAACCCTCTTGCTTTTTTTTTTTCAGGTCATGTTCGGTTCATCGATTATGAATATTCAAGTTACAACTATCAAGCATTTGACATTGGAAATCATTTCAATGAATTTGCAGGTGAGCAGCATAAAAAAAAATATCATTCATAAAAAAATGATGTTCTTTGAACTGATTTGCATTACCGTGTGTGTGTGTGTTCATCAGGCATGAGTGAACCCGACTATAACCTTTATCCCAGTCGAGAGATGCAGTTGGACTGGTTGCACACTTACCTACAGGCCTACAAGCTCTTCACCAAGAAAGGTGAGGAGGTGAGCCAGAGTGAACTGGAGACGCTCTACGTACAAGTCAACAAATTTGCTCTGGTAAGTGTTGCATGTGCAGAGGACATTAGAGGACAACATCTTTTGATAATGCAGGATTTATGAAATTGATTTATGGTTGTTTATTCCAAGGTATTGGATTACAAGTTTGTTGCATGATGATTGCTGTCAGTGATACATCTGTGTGTGGACTGAGCTAGAAGGCTTTCCCCTAAAGTTCTTGTTCTTCCGCTTTGGCAGGCCTCACATTTCTTCTGGGGTTTCTGGGCCCTGATCCAAGCCAAGTACTCCTCCATCGAGTTTGACTTCCTCGGGTAAGCGGCGTATACAGCCTTTCATCTCTTGTGATGGCGGAGGATTTTTTTACAGGCATAAAGATCATTATCAACAAGAGAAATGGGGGTTAAAGACAGATAAAGAGTGTACAGTGTAAGTGACAGAAAGTAGCAGCAACTAATGCAGCCAATAACCAGGCCAGTAACCTAATACACTTTTGTAATTCTATTCAGGGAAAAAATCCTGAATATTGCAATATTAGACAAATCAGACAAATGACTTAAAAAATAAATAAATAATGAAAAACAACAACAAATACCTGCTAATATTACCTATATAAATAAATATATATATATATATACAGGTCCTTCTAAAAAAATTAGCATATTGTGATAAAGTTCATTATTTTCCATAATGTAATGATAAAAATTAAACTTTCATATATTTTAGATTCATTGCACACCAACTGAAATATTTCACGTCTTTTATTGTTTTAATACTGATGATTTTGGCATACAGCTCATGAAAACCCAAAATTCCTGTCTCAAAAAATTAGCATATTTCAGCCGACCAATAAAAGAAGTGTTTTTAATACAAAAAAAAAAAGTCAACCTTCAAATAATTATGTTCAGTTATGCACTCAATAGTCAATACTTGGTCGGGAATCCTTTTGCAGAAATGACTGCGTCAATGCGGCGTGGCATGGAGGCAATCAGCCTGTGGCACTGCTGAGGTGGTATGGAGGCCCAGGATGCTTCGATAGCGGCCTTAAGCTCATCCAGAGTGTTGGGTCTTGCGTCTCTCAACTTTCTCTTTACAATATCCCACAGATTCTCTATGGGGTTCAGGTCAGGAGAGTTGCCAGGCCAATTGAGCACAGTAATACCATGGTCAGTAAACCATTTACCAGTGGTTTTGGCACTGTGAGCAGGTGCCAGGTCGTGCTGAAAAATGAAATCTTCATCTCCATAAAGCTTTTCAGCAGATGGAAGCATGAAGTGCTCCAAAATCTCCTGATAGCTAGCTGCATTGACCCTGCCCTTGATAAAACACAGTGCACCAACACCAGCAGCTGACATGGCACCTCAGACCATCACTGACTGTGGGTACTTGACACTGGACTTCAGGCATTTTGTCATTTCCTTCTCCCCAGTCTTCCTCCAGACTCTGGCACCTTGATTTCCGAATGACATGCAAAACTGAGCAACAGTCCAGTGCTGCTTCTCTGTAGCCCAGGTCAGGCGCTTCTGCCGCTGTTTCTGGTTCAAAAGTGGCTTGACCTGGGGAATGCGGCACCTGTAGCTAGGGTTGTAACGGTATACCGGTATGGCGGTTTATTGCGATATTGACATGTACGATTATCATATTGTGCACATTTGCTTATCCGCGGTTTAAAAAAAAAAAAATTAAACCAGAATTCACCCGCACTGCCGCATGCAACTTCTTTCAGCTTGACTGCTTAGACTCCACCCATACCTGTACAGCGCTGAAAATGTCCGAGACAGAGGCTGCGAATCTCTATCTCCCGCCGAAATTTTTTTTTTAAATCTGCAGTATGGGAATATTTTGGATATCCGAAAAACGATCGTGGTGTTGTCCTTGAAGATGGATATCCAGTTTGCAAGATATGTGGACGAAGAGTGGCTGCAAAAGGAGGAAACACGTCGAACATGTTCTCCCATATTCGGGAACACCATCCCTCCGTGAAGATAAAGGTAATTCATAACCTTTATAACTTAAGGCCATATTATTTCTGTCATGCTAAGGGAATCCCGGTCTGTCAAAAAGACGCACACCAGTCTTTTTGCGTTACAATACAGATGCCACGTAAAATGTGCGATTTGATAGATACTAGATGGATGAATAAATCAAAATATAGCTGTGCAGTAAATCAAATCGCGATGTGCGTGTCTGTGAATATACAGCGCAAAAAGACTGGTGTGCGACCCCCTTAATTCTATATTCAGCGTGTCTCTGTATGAATGAGCAGCGCCGTTTCGTCTAGTAGATCTAGTACACACTCAAGTACGCATGATGCTCATGGTTTTTAAAGCATCTGATTCTGCTGTCTCACCCACTATGTGAAGGCGTGAAGACGTGAACATATCCAGACAGAGAACACTTAATGAGCATTTTATAATTGTTTTTTAAAAGAATAATCATCAAATACACTGACTGAAACTCATAGGTGTTCAGTACAACCTGTAAAAAAAAGTTTGGTTTAGCCTGAAGAAATAATGAATAAATTATATTACTATTGTGTATAGTTTTTTTGTCCATGTTTTAATTTAGTAAACCTCTCTTGTGTAGACAAACAAAAGTTGTTACATTTTATCTGATTGCGTTTTCAAAAATACATTTTGTATTCAATCACAGAATCCAGACCAGTTATATCATCAGACAACCCATAATTTCTAAGGAAATAAATATACATTTCATAAAGACTCTATTGTTCTTAAATAATAATTAATAAATTTAAAAAAAATAAATAATACAATTTATTAGACATGTTTCAGTATTTTAAAATTTTGAATTAGTTTGCCCCATCCAAGTTATTTAAATTTCCTATTTAAATCCATGTTGTTGGTTTATTATGTGTGTATATGTAGTTACATGCTAATTGTTTACATGCTAATAATGTTCATAATTCTGTTAATTCTTTAGGGTCAAACTAGGTAGATTCATACTTCCATAAAGTTTTCTTATTTTCATAAAAAAAAGTTTGTTACAATAAACCATGTTCAACCAAAAACCATATCTGTTTTTATTCATTTAAGGGTCATTGTAGCTGATGATGATTATAATAATAATGATAGTTTAATATCGTATACCGTGAAACCGTGATATTTTCTGAGACGATTATCATACCGTGAAAATCTCATACCGTTACAACCCTACCTGTAGCCCATTTCCTGCACACGCCTGTGCACGGTGGCTCTGGATGTTTCTACTCCAGACTCAGTCCACTGCTTCCGCAGGTTCCCCAAGGTCTGGAATCGGTCCTTCTCCACAATCTTCCTCAGGGTCCGGTCACCTCTTCTCGTTGTGCAGCGTTTTTTGCCACACTTTTTCCTTCCCACAGACTTCCCACTGAGGTGCCTTGATACAGCACTCTGGGAACAGCCTATTTGTTCAGAAATTTCTTTCTGTGTCTTACCCTCTTGCTTGAGGGTGTCAATGATGGCCTTCTGGACAGCAGTCAGGTCGGCAGTCTTACCCATGATTGCGGTTTTGAGTAATGAAACAGGCTGGGAGTTTTTAAAAGCCTCAGGAATCTTTTGCAGGTGTTTAGAGTTAGTTAGTTGATTCATATGATTAGGTTAATAGCTCGTTTAGAGACCCTTTTCATGATATGCTAATTTTTTGAGACAGGAATTTTGGGTTTTCATGAGCTGTATGCCAAAATCATCAGTATTAAAACAATAAAAGAGCTGAAATATTTCAGTTGGTGTGCAATGAATCTAAAATATCTGAAAGTTTAATTTTTATCATTACATTATGGAAAATAATCAACTTTATCACAATATGCTAATTTTTTGAGAAGGACCTGTATATACTCCGATTTCCATTTGTTTATGCATTAATGCCATGCATTGACTGAAATATTTTATGTGAGTCAAAATATAATTTGGCCAAAGTTCAGTTTCCAAGTAATTCATTGACCAGAAATGGCCTCAAACCAAAGTTAACACCTTAACCATTCACCTTACAGAAACACAGGAGACCTGAATTGAAGGTTAGATCTCTTGGGTTCATGGCTAAACAAAGACTTAAAACAGTGTCCATTATCTTTGAAACTTAAAAATACATTAGACCTGAATCTGTGTATAAATGCTTCAGTTGGAGATAAAGGTCTTATATGAAGCTCTCCCACATACTGCGCATGAATGGGTGCGGAATGTTAGTTCTATTGCCCATAGAAACCTGTCAGTGGTGTTTGTTTTCAAGTGGTGAAAAGCAGATTTGATTCAGGACAAGTGAATTGTGGCCTGCCACCCTCTGTGACTTTGGCACTCCACCTAAACCGCTCTCGAAATCTTCAGTGTTGTGCATCTGCACTATGTAGCACAATGAAACTTTACTTAAGTTATTCTCGACTTGGTTTTTCGGAGGGGGTGAGTTATGTCATCCGTAGGCTGAGGATATTTTTGTTGGTGTCGTGGCTCACTTTTATTAAACTGGCTCAAGTAATATATTCTGTAAACTTCCTACATCGCCAGTTTCCAAGCAACAGGTCGTGGTTCCTCTCAAGCTGCACCTTTTAACAACAAATCACTGCCTGCGCAGATGAGATCAGGAGGGGTCTCACAGCCTGTTTAAAAAATCTGCCTCTTTGCATGTAGAAAAAGGATCAAAATTATAATGTAAATGTATTTAAACTTCAGAGCAAAAAATTAACCAGGACTCAGGGCAATAATGCCACTGAAATCTACAAAATGCCCCTTTAAAAACTTTTTTTTTAATGTTATCTAATATTTGATATATTTCATATTTCATTAAATTTATTTTTTTGGTGTTTTTTGCAGTTATATTTAATAATGCATTTCTTTGCGTTTTATATTATAGCCTACTCAAAGTGCTACAAACGTAATGCATAACATATTACAAACATAATACTTAACACATAAATACATTTAAAAAATCATCTTGATTTTATAGATAACAGCCATAATTGGTCAAAACTATATTCAGTTTAAGTATTTGACAAATGGAGGATTTTTATTTTTGTTAAAAAAAAAATAATTTAAAAAAGTATTATATATCAATTATTGGAGATAAATATGCCCTTAAAAAAAGTACATTTCTGATTCAATTAATTCAATCCCATTCTTTATTTTGACTTTCAGATCTGATTTTGTCATATTCTTTTTCTAGGTATGCCGTGCTACGTTTCAATCAGTACTTCAAGACCAAACCTGTAGTAACGGCCCTGGAGATCCCCAAATGAGACGTCAAGACTGAGGGGACAGCGCTGGTATCTGTTGGCCTCATCGTTGGCGGTTTGACCATTGAATCAGAGGCCTTTTCAGTCAGGGGAGGGTATGAGGTACAGCAGGGGTGAGCACTGGCACCTCTTACGATTGGTTGACAACTTGTCTGCCGAGTCTTAGTTCCACAAATTCTTGATTCCTTTTTCAACAACCATGTTTCTCTTTGGGACTCCACATCTAGTTGATCAAGTTTCCCATAAAATTAGTGCATATTTATGTTTTAAATACAATTTATTTATTAATTGTTATAGGGCACTTGTTTTGCACCAAAGTAATCCTTCCATTCTTGGAGCCGACTTTGCTTTGGAACTTCTTGTTATGGGTTTTGCGGTGTGAGAGCCATTGCAAACATAATGCAGAATGATTTGCTGTGAAGGAGGCCTGTAGTGATGTTTAGCGAGGATATTTGTTGATACTGCAGGCATGATTAACAAAAATCATCATAATGCCTAACAGATATGGCCTACTCTTGCAATGAAAAATGTGCAAAGACCCAAAAATGTGCTAATGCTTTCAGATTTATCTCACAGTGCTGTAATAATGAGAAGAAATTGGGGTAATGGGTAAAAATCTGGGTTGCTAATACAAAGGTTTCCAGTTTAGGGCCAATCAGGGGTTGACTCAGGAACTAGATAGTTACTAAGGTCAAAAATCCTGCCCTGTCCTGCACTATTACGCACTTGAGCAACTTACTTAACCCCTGCAATTAGTCCCCCGTAAGTCACTTTGGATGAACGGCGTCAGCTAAAAGGCAAGTAACCAAGTAACCAATGAATGAAGTCAATCTGACCTCACTTCAGACATTCCTAAGAAGTCAGGGCTGCGAGAAACCTCAGCGTCTGTAGGACCATGTTTCCACCTATTTAGTTTTTATGGTTGTGAGAAGTTCTGTTGAATTTTCCACTTGTCAGAGGCTGTGGAATATTACAGCCTGCTTCCCGCTTCCCCCTCCTTTTCTCGCTCTCAGTCCTAAATGCGTCTGCATCACCTGGCAAAGCTGAAACTGAGATTTGAAAGTCATTATCTGCTCGATGATCTCTAATCTCATTCCTAATGTCAAGCCCCCCTTAAATGTCAATCTAATGGTTTTCCAAAACTGGAAAAGGGGGCAATATTTATGTAACAGTGTTGTGTAGTTTGATTCAGGTCACCATCTGTGAGGACTCTTGTCCCGGAGCGAAATGGACAAGATTATTTAAGTTCAGAATATTAAATGCAGAAAAAATTCCTTAAAGGGTTAGTTCACCCAAAAATGAAAATTCAGTCATTAATTACTCACCCTCATGTCGTTCCAAGCATGTAAGCCTTTGTTCATCGTCGAAACACAGATTAAAATATTTTTTATGAAATCTGAGAAAAAAAGATCTTATGGGGTTTGAATCAACATGAGGGTGAGTAATTAATGACAGAATTTTCATTTTTGAGTGAACTATCCCTTTAAATACCTGGACTTTCTGGTTGTATGTTGTTTTAAAGTCTTCCCTTTCCAAACGTTTAGAATTTCATCTAGTTTCAATAATGTGCATCTAAAATTCTCCCAGTGTCTCCTAAAAATGCTTTATTTAAATTGCAATTTCCTTTGTCAAGCTTTTGCCGTAAAATGATGTCCATTTTTATCCGAGTAAAACATTCCAGTAGAAACTTGCCTGAGCCCTACAAAGCACGAAATTCATCTTTTTATTTTCATCATGCATATCAAAAATGCCAAGAATTGCACAATTTTAGTCACTCATTGTACTGTAAACTTAGAGGAGAGATAATTGAGAGGGTCTTTCAAGAACATGCCTGGTCATATCCCCAAAAGAAAAAAATACATGATATTTTGCAAAGAGAAATTAAGCCTTTCTATGACTATTAAGATGTGTTGCATTGTAACATTGTTTTCATGACAATTAGCATGTACATTTCAAATTACTGTATTGAATTAATGAGAATTCAATGAGGGGGAAAAAGTAAATAAAAGAGTGAAGACATTAAAGTGGTAAGAATTTGGGGAGGGAAAATGTCAGACTGCAAAAGATCTTAATGGCCCCAAAACAGGCTCCATTTTATTTTTTATGCAAAATTTAATTTCTTATTTTTTCCCTTTTCATTTTCTGGTGAAAAGTGATCTGTAATGTTTTTGTGAGATCCCTCTCTATGAGTGGTGGAGGTATGACATCTGAACCCGGACGACTAATTCGCCCGCCGATTCCTTCGAGATTTTCCTATGGGGTTTTTGATTTATGTGTGAAATAAAGCCTGTGGTAAACATAACTTGACTATACTTTGACGTTTTATTCTACTACGTAAATTACACACCCATAGCGAAAACGCGAATTTTGAAGCAGTTATGTTCATTTTTGAAAACATGCGTTTTTAATAAGTAAACATCAAAGTATTGTCAAGTTATGTTTACTACTGGCTTTATTTTAACCATAAGTTAAAAACTCCCATTATAAAACCCCATAGGAAAACCTTGAAGGAACCAGCGGTGAATGATGTCATACATGTACCACATTATAGAATCACTATCTCTCTGGCAGCTTCTTGAACCCAAGTGTCCTTTTACTGACCAACCAGATCAGTCGCTGATCAGTTAGTACAGCAGTCATTTTCAGAACGTCTTGAAACTGTTCGCTAGGCGTTGTGTTTGAGCGGTGGGGTCACAGTGAAATCTCCGAGGTGTCTCTGGCTCTGTGTCAGGTGCAGGTTAATAATAAAACGGTTTGAGCCGAGGGCGACGACTGAAAGCAAGAGGCTCTTCAACAAAACCATGAATAATTTTGTAGCCAGTGTTTCTCTAATGACTTGGAACTGCTTGATAGCTCTGTGCTAATATACTTTGTTTTGGTTCTGTTCACTGCTTAGATCTAAAACTTAGTTTGTGATTTTGAGGTGAATCTTGCGAAAAAATTTCCAGGTCATATTTCACCACAAAAAAAAAAAAAAAAAAATGCATACAAAAAAATGTACCATAAAGATTCTCCTAAAATTTCAAATGCTGTAATGTGAAAAAATATAATAAGATAAATAAATAAAATGTATTCAGCATAAATAAATTCATCAAAAATATGGTAAATATACTATACAATTTAAATAATCATATGTACATTACAGTAATGAGTGCATTTTTTTTCTCATTATATTAAGCTACTGGGATAAATTATCATAATGAATAAAATATGCTTCACATTCTTTATTAATAATGTCATATTTCTTGATTTTTGTGGTGAGATATATGACCCGGACATGCTCTTGACAGTTTCCAAAAGATTCAATATTTAAGGTCAGTTAATGGATTTTTAGATCTTTGTGGTCCTTGACTGATGACTGAAAAAAGTGAAACATATTTATATTAGCTGCACATTCCATACGTGCATGAAGAATGTTATGAATTTGAACATCATGTTCATATAACAGGAGTGCAATGGCTAGATATCTGTGTGTAGATGTACATATGTGAATGTGTCCACCAAGAAAACCACTTCTGTTCAGTTTTCTTTTTTGATGTGAATGACATTTCTAATGTGAAGGGGGGAAATGTTTACAAGCACCATTTATGTTTTTTGGAAAGTTTAATTTTGTTGAAGCAAGATTATATTTTTCCAGTTTAATATGAAAATTTCAATGTGGCCACAACTGTTTATTCCCTTTGGAATTAAGACTTATGGTGCAACTAAGTAAATTTGAACATCCTAGACATTTCATAGCACCACCTCTATATATATATATATACATATATATATATATATATATATATATATATATATATGTTATTTTCTCTATGATTTGAAATGACCTTGTGAATGTCCCTTTTTAAACCTCTGCTCTTAAAAGGGATGTTTACAGGAAGCATCTGTGTCGGGATTTTTATTATGATACCAAACAAATCGGTTTCACAGCTTGCGCTTTATTTGAGATCAGTTCTTTTGTGAATGTACTGAAACGGTGTACAGATAATGTTTCATTTATCCTTATATCTTTAATATTTCTACTTGTTTTGTATATTTAACTGAACTGGGAGTGTATTGGGTTATTAGGTTGGCATGGACCCAAGTATGTGTTTGCTGGAGACCAGCAGGGGGCGCTACTGTAGTGCAGTGATGCTTTCGGCACTGATAAGGAGTTTGTAAATACTGTGAAATATTGTGAAAAACACTGTATAATGTTTTCGCTTTTATTCAACTGTGTGAGGATAATTTAATAATTATTCCAAAAATTTCCATTAAAATGTCAGAGTTGTCAGATCTGTTTGTGTGTGCATTTGCCTTTGTAAAAAAAAAAATGCTTTTTCTTTTTTTCTTTGATATGCTAGAATAATCTGTACTGTGCATTAAAATGTCAAATTTGCCTCTGGTAACCCAAAGTGAATTGCGAGTCTTTTGCAGCACACCCGGTCAAACACTTCAATTTCCTCCTTGAACTTTTGCCTGTCTCCTGTGGTAACCTGCATTTTGTCCCAGTCAGCACAGGAAGACTACTATTGAGGATATCCTGAACCAAATAAGCACAATGCAGTTACACACGTGCAGGGAAACATCCTCAGCGCTAATGTGGAGGGACTCGCTTTCGGCAAGTCTCATTTGTACGAATGAAGCGTATGGACAGAGAGAAGAAAAAAAACAGCTTTCGCAAAGAAAAAAAATACAGTCAGCCTAGCATCAATATTATAGTGATATTACCAATGAAGTAATTAAATGTAATCTTCTCTGCAATGGATAGCTGAAACACGAGATGCCATTTTAGTAAATATAGAGGACAGGCAATGATTCGCAAGTTCTGGTCAGGCAAATACCAGCGCAAATGTTGGCCTATGTTCTGCTTTGTTACGAGAGTTATGACTGTGAAATATTTGATGGAATCAGGATCGAGGGCATCTGTGTATTATCTAAAGTCACTAAATCCTATAGTTCCTTGAGGGTTGTCTGAATTATTGACTACTGAACTTTTAAAGGTAGGGTAGGTAATTTGTTTTATAAACACTGTTATCCTAATAGCAATCAATAATAGAAGTGGTCTACTTTGGAAGTCCAGTGCAATACTATGTCTTACCTGCCTGTCAACATGTATTTCCATACCTCCACGCACCTGCTCATGCAGACATTACACCTCACCATAAACAAACAGCGGTCATCTTTTAGGCCTACAGTTTCGTCTCAACCAAAACACAAACTTATGCTACGCAAGTAACATAATTACAAGATGGCAACCCTTGTCATTCTACTCGGAGCTGTTCACATCCTCAGACTGACTGGTACAACTAAAGCTCTGTAAGTTATGTTCACTATTATTGTAATGTTATGTGCTTTGAGACATGAGGTAATTTAACGCCTTCTCTCGTCTCATGACTCTGATGTGTGCTGTTTTCTGAAGGAGGCGTGGCTTTGTAGACTTGCTAGCTGCTCCGAAATTGCCTACCCTACCTTTAAATAAAAACTGGATAATATTTATGATAATGTCCATCTAACTGTATTTTATCACTTACTTACATGTTTGTGACTTAGTTTAATCATGAACACTTCACTAATTATTTACTGACTGCATAATCATATTGAAACATATCTCCAAAAATATAAAGAAATTAACCTGAACCACAAAAGTAAACATAACATTTTTATTTATGCTTCAAAAACAAACCACAAAACTTGCTTGGAAAAACGCAACATACAGGAAAAAAACATGTACACCTTTAAATTATACACTTTTATAAACAAAATAAAGTCTATATCTATATTTTACATCAGCTGGTTTTGCAACGTGTCTGGATTGCAATTTTTCCAGTTTTGCCTCTACAGACAAAATACAAACTGTATTTCTGTATCCAGTTTTATACATTATTTCTTTAACATATAAGGTTTTTAGCATAGCAATCCAGTCAGTGACAAATCCTTTCTAAAATATCCTCTTTAAAATATAAAGGTTTTTTTGTTTTGTTTGTTTTTTCACAAAATGTGTACATTTCAGCTCAACTGTAAATCGACGAGCAGCCCAATAATACGGGCCCAGTCAAGAGAACTGCGGGAATGGTAACTTAGTTATTTTCTTCAGCACAAACTCACTCTATATACACACATGCTAAAATAGAAAAGTAAACCAAATTTCAAAAACGGGAGTAATTTGAGGGGTATTATTCACATGTCCTTTCACAAAATGAATAGTAGAAATTATTTGCATATATATATATATACACAAGTGCAAAATTCTACTCTGAAAAAAAATTGTTCTATGATAAGTCATGAGGGTATGAAAAAATATATTAGATGAAAAAAGTGCATTTCAAGTGATTATTCTGCACTAAATAAAACAAATGATTTTGACCTAGGGTAATATTTTAAGTGCAGTACCCAGATTCAAACAGCAGAGGACGCCACCAACCTGAAGAAAGTCTGCGGTCCTTCACTGCCCTCAGACAGAGTCTTAAAGGGGCAGGCTACTTAAATCTCTAGCAGAACAGCCTATAATCGTCATCTGATAACTAGATATAATAAACTGGACAAGGAGTTCGGGAATGTTCCTTTTTCCCAGTCCACTTGTTTTCTTTTTTGCTCAGCCCTTGAGCTCTGGAAAGTACCTTGGCACAGTCTTAACAGGAACTTTTGCAGGAAAACCCTTGTGACATCAAGAAGCATTATAAAGCACACAGGCTTTAGTTTTTTTTTCTTTTTTTCTATGGCTAATCATTCAGAGCTCTCCATCTATTGGCTATTTCAAGAAATAGTTCATCCAAAAATTATATTTTTGTCACTGTTTACTCGCTCCAATCTCATTTTCATTTTTGGGTGAACCGCTCCTTCGTATGCATTCTATTATTTGACACTGTATAATCTGTGGAACTTTTTCAAACAAGTCAACCGTGAATATACTTATCTATACCCCTTCTAGAAGAGTCGATTCCCTAGCATTTTCTTATGCACTTTACAGGTAACATTTACTTCATAAAATGTGCAGTAGACAATTTTAGCAACGGCAGCTCCACAGTGCCTTCTCAAACGACTCGAGATCTGCAGTCTAACAGCGAATATTGTAGACTGAAAAAGTCTTGCTTTTTCCAGGCTCTGGTCAGTGTGTAAGACCTATTCTGTATGCCTGGCCTACACCACTGGAAAAATCTGAAATATTAATATCTATCCTCTGTTTAACTACTTGTCATCATGTCTGCTGCCTCCCTAACCAACCCTAGAAGACCATGTGACCGATCTGGCAGGTTTGAAACCAGTTTGCAAGGACATCCTCAAAACTGGACTGGAAAACACTGACATATACCATTTTTTGGACATCATCACGTTGTAGAGATTCCAAACTCTCCCGATTATTTTCTCCATCTCATTCCCCCTCTTGCATTTTCCACCCTCTCTGTCCTCCCATCCCTTCCTCGTTTCATCTCAATCGGTGAGGACAACCAGCTCTCCCTCACTGCGTTCGCCCGCGTCACTCTCCTCCCCTTCGCTGTAGGGCTGTCGGGGCCGTGCGGCCTCCTGGGTCTCGTCACCTCGGATCTGCGGGGGCTCCAGAGCCCGGGGGAGGTAGTGCTCCAGGAGGGCAGGGTGCAAGGGCAAGGCGGTCATGGACACAGGTGTGGTCGGGTACTGTACTTCACTGGGGGGGTACGGTAGCTGCTGCTCTGATTGGCTGTGGGAAGAAATGTTGACTGTAAGGAGGCGAATCGGGAACCATCATTAGGTTATTCAGACGACATTCACAACATGTCGAGTGTGTCTGTGGGCATCACCTCGGAGGGTACGTTACTCGCTGCTCCTGTCGTCGACTCTTCATCATGGCCTTGTACTCTCCCACCCGCAGTCGTCTTCCCTCTACAATACAGGTGCGCTTTGGCCGGGGTTTGTATTTGTAGTCTGGGTAACGTTCCAGGTGCTGCCGACTCAATCTGGCCTGCTCTTCATAGTACGGCTGCTTCTCCTGATTGGACATGGACTTCCAACGGGAACCTGAGGCGGCAACAAACAGGCATGAAAGTAAGGTATTATATAACGGGTTTTCAAACTCACGCCCCCAACGCAAACATCATTGCAATATTACTTAATGCATTCGAACATCATTGCTATATTACCTAATATGTTTCATATAATGTGCAAAACCGTGTCCACACCTTGCCGCATCAGCTTGAGGATGTCTACACTGGACAGTACAAAGCGACCATTGCAAATCCATTTGTTTTTTATGTCAAAAGTAGCGTAGACGCTTTGGAGAACGTCAGAAACAGTACGAGGCATCAGTTTACTGTCGGGATTTAGTGAGTTGCATCGTGCCGCTCGCGTCCAGTGTAGACAGGGTATTGGTTAAACTGAAACATTAAACATAACAGCTTATAGAATTTTGTGTGACGGCTGAGCTTATTTTTCATTCAGTTTTACCATATTACCATCTCTGGTATTCAGGATTTTTACAAGCCACCCATCCATTTTTGTTGTTTTTGTGTTCCATTTGAGTAGTTAAATTGCTAGTAAAAAAAGTGAAAAAAATCTGCTAGTAAAATCTCACATTTACAGCATTTACATGGTCTCTTGCCATCCTCATCACACCAAATATTTATCACAATCTCAATGTTACCTCTTCCAACCCTAGACCAAAGCTTGAAGTCGTAACATTTAATGGGGGCTCGTCCGGGATAATTACAAATTATCCCTGTAATTGTGATAATTGGGTGTGTTTGTTAGTGGTAATTGACTGTAGGTTGTTGACGTATTGGCAGTGTACTCATGCAGAATGTTATTGTTACAGGGCTTATCTGCTTATACATACATGGGCACTAATCCACTAAAAAATTTTGCCTAAAGAGATTGTATGCCTGTATATTTGAATTTATGCACCTGTTAGTAATGAATGAAGCTAAAATAGTCAAACCAGTTTATTAGAAGGAAGTGTCCGTGTACTTTTGGCCTGGAGCAGGTTTTTCAGTGGTATTTTTGAGAGTCTGTGAGAGTTTAAATTCCACAACGACAAGGAAGAGAGAGATAATTCAGAGTGAAAGTACAAAGGAGTGCAAAGGAGGAAAAAAACAATCAGCGACCTGAAGAATTCACTGACCTAATTTGCAACACGTTGGGAATGTTTTACTTTGTGAGAATTCGGTTAAAGTCAAGTCAAGTCACGTTTATTTATATAGCGCTTTTTAAAATACAGATTGTTTCAAAGCAGCTTTACAGACATAACAGGAAAATAATGCAAAAAAGTTTGTTTCCAGAAGAAAATAGCATCATAGTCCAGCTTAAGTAGGTTTAGTGATGTTTCATTTTTGTTTTAAAAAAATTTATTAATTTAGTTCATATATATATATATAAAACGTGATGTTATCGTCCAGCTCAGTTAATTTCTTGTATAATAGTGTCAATGCAAGCAGATCAATATTGTTGAATATTTAATTAAATGTTCAAATGAATGTCCCCAACTAAGCAAGCCAAGCCAATGGCAACAAAGGCGGAAAAAGAAAAAAGGTTTATTGATTGCATGCGTACAACACTGCCTTCACTGACACTGTGCTGCGGGCTAAAAGCGTAGGAAACTGACAGAAACTTAGGTGTGTACCAGAAAGAGCTTCAGGCCATGTTCGGGAGGAGAAAAAAGCTTGAATCAGGAGGGTCTCAGTAGCGCCACAATGTAATGGAATGCAAGTGTTTTGTGAAAGGAAAGCACTGAGGAAGGCAGAGGTGCAGCAATTATGAGGGGGCTGAAGTTCTGGGTGTTGTTTTCCTGTCACCCCAGGAGCCAGGTGGCTGTATGTGCCCTAGTGTGACCCCTTTTTTATCCCCCTAAGACCTTCTGTCCTCCTCTCCATTCCAGGGGGCAACAGCAAGTTACATGTTCGGAAATATAGATGTGTTTTACAGAGTAACATTTAAACTGCTGACTGTAGGATTAGTTGTGAGCATAAAGAACCCACAGTTCCCATAACCCCCCAGCCCAACCCAACAATAAACAACTGATCTCAAGAGAAAGATAAAGGAGTAAAAAAAGATGAAATAATAATACAACAATGAGGACAATGTTGTCAGAACAGGTGCTTCAGAATCCACAAAGATAAAGGATTATAGACAGTACAGTCACTAGAGCATTCCTTTCGTTGATGACATTTTTCTTTGTTTGTTTTTTTTTTGTCGTCGTCGTGTCAAACAAAAAAACACTTTCACAAATTCACACTGGCATATGATTAAATAGAGTAAAGGTTATGCGTATTTGGCTTGATGTCCAAGGGGATGGCTCTGTGCTCAGAATTTGGCCTGAACCCAGAGTACTCCCCCATCCCAGGTTGGGATAGGAATAGTTAGAAGTGAGGAGATGGGGTGGTGGAGGGATGCTGGGAAACTGTCATGGAACAGAGGTAAATCAGCTCTTATCTTGTTAATTGACTTGATTAACTGAATGCGCTCCTCTTGTGTTAATTAGCTTATTTTTCTGAAAGTGCTCCTCCGGAACTTTGTTAATAAAACATCATTTGATGGACAAAGCTAACACAGTTTGCTTATATTACTATTAACAAATAATGACATGAATATAACATGAACTGATGATGCGCAGTCATTGGGTAAAGCGAAATACCAAGTACAACAATTTGCAAATAAAGTAGTTTTTTTGTATTAGACATTTATGTTCATGCAACATGAAAATTTTCAAATATAACAATATTCTGATAATATTACTACTAGTAAACTATCTGAAGTTTGGTAACAATCATTAGACTATCACTAAAATCAAATTCAAAATGTCTTGTCAAAACGAATGCTTACCAAGGATCTTGCTGATGCTGGAGTTGTGCATGTCAGGGAACGCCTGCAGGATACGTCGCCTTTCGTCTTTAGCCCACACCATGAAGGCGTTCATGGGACGTTTGATGTGGCCAGAGGAGGGAGTCCGGGATTCACCATAGCTTCCCACAACAGAGATTGCCATCTGTCCTGTTGGGAACAACAAGATTAAAAAAAACAATCAGTCTAGACACACAAAACTTCCTTTTGTTTGACTACACGCCCTGCAGCCAAGTGCAATTACACAGGCAGGTGGCATCTGTGTTTGCTGCATGCCAAATAGGTTTTTATTGTATGAGAAATAGTCATAAATTCACCATTTGTTTATTTGATCAGAAAATTGCATGATCGACTGAAATTTCTTGATTCAAATTTTGTGCACGTACTAGTGACATGCAAAACTACATATCTAAAAAACAACTATTCTGAGGGTTTCCTGAACGACTAGTCAGCTAACCTGTCTTACCTGCTAGCCATTCATAATTAGATCGGGATGAGGTGATCTCAAAATGGACATGCTTCTTATGGGGAGTTTACAAAAGACCAAAACGGTTTGCAAGAAAATGGAACACAATGCAGGGATCTATTTTTAAGTTGACACAGTATCACTTTAGGAAACAAGATGCGACACAACAGCCAAAGACATCATTTTGAATGTGTATGGCTGTATCAGGAAAGGAAATTAATTTAAAGACACTGTCCCATGCGAACTAACCAACAGCTAAAGCACAACAATCAGGCAGCATACTAGTTAATGTATTTAATGTAAAAAAAAAAAAAAAGAAGAAAAAATTTGAAGTTGACTATGATGGCCCATACATACCCTCAGAGTCACTGCTGAGGTGGTCCTCATTCATCCTCAGGCACTGTCCTTCATCCATCCGGTCTCGAGACGCCTCCTTATAATCAATCAAAATGAAAAGACCGAAAATGTAATGCCTGCTACAGACTGTATGATTTCAGCAATCCTATAAGATCATTACAAATCACACTGTACGACATGGATCTAATAAACTTGGGTACTGTAGGATAATGGCACCTATTGAATCGTAGGCTACTACGCAAGTATAGAAGAATAATCAGCATGCGCTAGTGTAGAGCACTAGGTTTTTAAAACCTGTTAGCCAGCAACCCCACTTTTGAAAAATCCCCAGAAATGGCATACCCAAACTAAAACAGATACAGTTCATGAACCCTTTGCACTAAAAGCACAAGTATGGTCATATTTGAAAGCTGACACTTGGCAGTTTATTGTAAATTTAGAATTAATTATTGTCACAATGAAAACAATTGTTATAAATAGCTTCAAAGTTTTGTAAAGTTATTAGAAATTTATTTTTATGAAATATCTTCATAAATATAATATTGAAGTAGGCATTGTATCAATCTAGAAATAGACTGCTGCTAAAGCCACATGTCTGACCATGTTATATTTAAAATCTGAAGATGATAAGTCTAAAACTCTGAATTTAATTAAATGTTTTTAAAAATCATGACTTCATTTTGATTAGACTCTAAAATGCAAACTGATGTTTATTGTTATCTTCTAAGGATCCATTCAGTCTATTGTCTCTATTGTTTTGTGGTGCAAACGAGCCCAATTCAGTCTCAGTCTCCCCTGCACACATTCACACCTCTCCGACCTGGTTATGGCTCTAAATATGTTTTTATTTTGTCTTAATTATAATTATTAACGACTGGCTATTCACGCTGTTTCAATCCCTAATTTCTTTTTACAAAGTTCTCACTTCACATTTGAAACTGTATCAAATGCCCTTCTTGAAAAAAGAAACATTTCATTAAGCATTCCCATTTAATAATTTTCATAAAAATAACACCTAAGTGGCAGGTGCATCTAAGGGCTAGGTAGCATGTTAGCTTAGCACACCATCAATACATGAGAATTAGTGAAATTAAAATCATGTTTTTGCTCCAAACTTACTTTATAACGCAAGTCGAGTGTTTTAAATAACCTTCTGTGATCTGATTTGGCTTCAGATAAAAAAACATCTGACAGAAAATATATTATTTTACAGTATTCTGCACAATGATAAAGTCTACATCGATTAGCATTACATTATAAATATCATTTATTATTATGAAAATACCTGAAATGGCTTGAAGAACATATATATCGTTGCAATTATGTTTATTGTTTCCAAAATATCTTTATCTACATGTTACAGCAATCTCTGGAAGCTTTGTGGTTTATGTCAGGGATTTCCTGAATGTCACATGATATGGCTCTTCTTCATGTGTTCCATAAATGGACTAAATGTGCACAGGGCGCCCTCAGGCTGCCAGTATGGATTGAAAACACATAATGATTACATCGGCACATTTGGGTTTAAATTCAATAAATATTATTTATTTCTAGAAATCTGACATAAACCTATGAAATCTATCAATATTACTCCAAATCTGCAAATTTTTTAGCTAAAATCCCTGAGGGACGTTGTTTGGTCAAGCGCTTTCGTGACGACCTCACAGGAGTTTTTTTCTGAATGGGAGCGGCTGACGCTCATAATTCATATTACATTTTATTACATAATTCATATTTTTTTATTACATAACTCCTGACACAAATTAAGACATAACGGTCACTATAAGTTTCTGAGAATAAAATAGTTGTCAGATACTGAAACTTGAGTCTTATATCTTTTTAATGATGTATAGTTTGTCAAGGTAATAACATTATTCTAATAGTAACTTTGAACTATTTAAACAAAGAATGATTCAGTGCGTCCTCATCCTAGCTTAACAGGTTCAATGTGCGCTAAAAAAAAAAAGAGCAGGAAGCAAAAGAGGAGAATATGGACGTGGTCATGGCCAGGTAAAGAGGCCAGCTTGCATGCCAATCTTGCAAATGGAGCTTTAGGCAAGTAGTTTTACGTTTTAGCGCCATGTTGCAGTGATCAATACACCACTTCATGTTGCATTTTTATTGGCTAGTCAGTAGACAGCGGTTAAAGCAGAAAACGCACTGTGAGATGATCATGTTAACTTTTTTACACAGTCAGAAAATTAGCACATTTTAATCGTGCGACAAGACCGTGACAACGGCCGTCTATGAACCTCTCTCACTGTAAGACTAGGACCACCATTTAGGAGACACGACCAAAGAAATCGCCACGATTGGTCATCTTTCGTCTGGGACCGCCCAAAATCGTACAATGTGTACAGAGCATTAGCCACAAAGGTCCCCAGCGAAATTTGTGGTTGTTAAATACAATTTTGAAGCTATATTCTTCTTCCTTTCAAATGGCTTTGCATTGTTGTCAATGTCTACCTGGATATTCAAGAGTTTGCAAGACAGTTGTACAAGTGTCAAGCTGTAAAAACAGGTTTAAGTGGAATGATTCAAAACACGGTTGACAACAAAGATGAAATCACTGTCAGATCTCCCTGAGGTTAAACTGAACTCAAAAGCAGCAACAAAGTGGTTGTCGAAACAGGTGTCTACAGAGACTTGAGGCTATTTCACAATTGCCACGAACACAAACAAGTGAACATACAAGTTGTGGTAGGACTCTAATAGCAGCTGTTCTTGGCTGAAATGGGAATGTACCCCTTGTTTAACCGATATCATGAACCTCTGTAAACCAATATCCATCGCTGACCCTGGCCGCCCCTCTTCTCCTGTAACACTGTGGGTGTTCTGAAAGAGGGCTGTTTCAAGTGCGGGCCATTAATGGATACTTGCCCCGATGTTTCAACCTTGAAGCATGACCAATGGTGACAAACAGCGGGCCCCAGGTGCCGCCCGAGGAACCTTGGAGAACTTGGGTGTGGAGTATGTGAGAGCGTGTTTGTGTGTGTGCTAAGACGTTGACTCACCAGCCTTGTGTTGTTGTCTCTCTCACGGTCCCTCTCTCTGCCCGTCGAGCCTTGTCCTCCACGCAACAGCTGCTGGGCATCATGAATGGCTTGTGTCACAACATCTCCCTCTCCCAAGAAGCCTAAAGAGTGAAAGGGTGAGAGAGAAAGGAAACTTTAGACAAGGTCAAGAGAGATACATTTATCCCTCTCCGTCTTGTGATGCACAAATAAAGCCCTTGGCTCGGGCTCAAGTATATGATCCGATTCAGGACAAGACCTCAGTCTTGAGTCCAAAGGCTTAAGACAAACAGTCACGTCTGAGGTGCTGACACATTCTCAGGGGCTGGTTCGAAGGGGGAACAGGTTTTCTGAACTGCTGACAACTGACGTTAATACTTGGGATAGAGGCATGTTGGCAGTGGGAACCCTAAGATGGGTCCTTTCTAACAGGGTGCAGAGAGTCATTTTTACTGAATGTGAACCTTAAGGACTGCCCTCTCAAACAATGCCATGAGAGTACAGCAGGAAAACCACAGTGGACATGTCTGACTCATAGGCCCTTTTTACACCTTGTATTAAGATGCGTTTTGTAGTAGTAGACCAGGGAGTCTCCTGGTATTTTAATCTGTCCATTTTGTACACTTTCAACCACTTCTGTCCTAATTTCTTTGAGGGGAGGGTCTATACGTGGTAAATGTATGGGCTTTTTTTTAATAAGCTCACGCAATTTACATATGAATTTGCGAGTGTGTGTTAGAAACCAGGAATGGTGAGAGAACATTTTGCTTCACATGTTTTTTGTTTTCAAACCAAACTTGGGTCTTTAGCCGACAAAAGTATAAATCCCTCCTGTCTGGCTAGCGCTCTTCCCATAATGTTTACGCATCAGGTCAGTAGGCGGAGAGTAGGCGTCTTTTGTGGTTGTTCGAACACATTCGACCATATGACCGTTTACACTACGAAAGCAATCCGGTCAAATGCGTTTTCGACTACCACTGAAAGTGGTCGAAAGAGGACAAGCTCAAAAAGTTTTAGACCCTGTTTACACCTGTATTTAGTGTCATCCACTAGTGATCAATCAACCAAGACGCATCTCAATACCAGGTGTAAACAGATGTGTCCAAAAATATCTCTACCTCTTTATGACACTGACAACACAAAATAAATACTAAGCAATTTGTTGTGCAACTGTAATAAAGAAATTCACAGTCTAAATCAACTAAACAGTGCTGCGGGTTGAGAGGAAATTGCAAGATCAATTGTAACAAAACAATCTTTCAAATCAGCTTAAAGCACTTAGCACTGCTTCAACCTCTCAAGCACATTGTAATTTTGGAGACTGGATGTGTTGGTGTAGTGAAGTGTCACATACTTAGGCTGAGGGCAGATCGAGGAGGGCTATGGGGCAGATCTCTGGGTCGGTACCCTGACTGCAAGTGGGCCAGTTCCAGTGCCTGGGGGCTTGGGGTCTTGGGTTTAGCCGTGAGGTTGAGAGGTTGACTGGTGTCCTTGAGTAGAAAGTCATTGTGAGATTCGTTAATAAATTACTATAAATACAACAAAGTGAAAGATGACCTGCAGATCAGCGCTAGATGGTGTACCTGGCGAAAGACTGTACCACTGGACCTTTTTGAGTGTGGATTGGGCAGCAACTGCATGGGATATTCCACTAAAAACAAATAAACAAGTACATTTAAAAGACTGAAACGTAAGGATTTACAAACATAAATGGTCAGTGAGAGATCTGCTACCAAATCCGAGCACAACAGGACATGGCCAACTATCAGGTTTCAAGTCAGGATCAGGTCAATGTTTCTATTTCACAGATTCAAAACAAAGCATCTAAATCTTTCGTAGTTACTATCAGTCCAAATGTTCTGTATCCTTAATGACTTCTAAGACATAGCATTGCAAACTGCTAAGTGTTTATCGCCTAAGAACTTCTCTAATTTACCAGCTGGATAAACTCTTTGAGCTCAGATTTGCTTGAGTCCTTGGCCCTCAATTCCAAGTTTCTTTACAATGCCAACTCGATTGTGTCAGGCATGCTGTTAGCCGGCGACTAGCTCATACACTTGTCCTATTGTTCCCTGTTCTTTCCTTCTATCCTTCATCTTCTAAGTGAATGGAGTACATGCATACAGGCATCAAAGTTGTGCGTTTACAAGAGTATTTTAACTGAGTGAGGGCACAGTTCTATAGATTACAGACGTCAATGCAAAGAACCTGCTCTGGATTTTACTTGATCAATATGCACTCTAATTCAATGGACAGCCCTGAGCCGTTCTTCAATGAACGTGCAAGGAAATCACTCGGGCAGACCTTTCAATGAGTCTTTCTTTATGAAGTACTTTCTAAGTGGACCAAAGACATGAGCAAAACCATCAATTCATGCAATAACTCCTTGTATTACAGAACAGACCTTCAGACGAACATTCATTAAGAAAAGTTCTTAGAATAGCAAGTTTTTTTATTTCCCTGTAGCATAAAATAGCATATTAACTCTTTGAATTTAGCTTGCACTACGCTACATATTAACTGAAACTACAAACTGCAGCTGATAAGCTTGCACTGAAAGGCACAAGAGCAAACACGTTTTTCAAATAACCAACAAAGGGTAATTTGAAGTCAATTATTTAAAGATTTTTGACAGATGCTATTTGATCCACCTGAAGATAACAGATGGCTGAATCCTGTGTCCTAACAGACTTTTATTGTAAAAGCTAACAGTTGCTCAATATGCAAATAGGTAGGTCTTCTATGCCTATATCAGGATGTGCGAACATTTCACTCCATTGGTCGGAACGGACGGAAGTTGCGGAAGTTTTCTTGAGAGTTTGTAGTGGCCTCACCTGGTTTGCAGGGAATGGGCTGCAGAGGTAAACCCATCTGGCCCTCAGAGGTGACTGGCAACGGCTGGGCGTTGGGGTGAAAGGCGGGGATCATAACATACGGCATGTTTACCTGCTGGTTCAAAGGTCACATAGAACACCTTAAGTCACCTAATATTGTATTTCCACATATGTCCAAATAATCTTAATGGAACAATTCACCCAAACAGTTAAGTTCTATTTACTCACTGTCGTGTCATGACCTCATTTCAATTTTTTTCTTCCTTAAAGTCACCATGAAATCATTGTTATTTTGTACAGAACGTCATAATGTTTATTAAAAATGCCGTGCACATCATTATTCTTTGTGCACTCGTAATCTGTAATCAAAAACTTTAACCTTTTTTAGGTGAAGTATTCCTTTAAGATCATAAGATTCTCCCCAGTCTCTAGTAGTTCATACAGTGAACTGCAAGGTTTTGAATCATCAACCTCACCTGAATTTGCTGCTGCAGTAAATTGATTTTATGTTGCTGCTGGATCAGCTGCTGCTGTTGTTTGGCAATCTAAAACAGAAAATCAGCATTCAGAAACCAAACTAATTCATATATTGTTTTTTTTGCAGTTCCTCTTCAAATGCTCCATCTCTTTCCTTGTCACTTGTTCAACTAAAAGTGTCTCCACACCTGTTCTTGCTGCTGTCTTGCCAATTCCATCTGTTGCTGCTGTTTCTCCAGCAGTAGAGCGGCCATATTCCTCTGCTCTGAATGAGCTCCTAGCAGCTGCTCTCGCAAACCAGAGAGCTGGTTTATCATCAACAACAACTGAAACTCCTTCTCTGCCAGACTCTCTGGGGTTCCTATAAACACATACGCACAAACTGATGGTCAGGCAGAAGGTGTCAGTGAAAAACAAATGTGAGATAAACCAATCGCAATTGAAAAACACACAATGCTATATGGTTACCCCACTAAATGGTTTGCATGACAAAGTGTATGTACTGTATATTTGCATTATAAACGGATAAATTCACCTTTTAAGTTGACACTGGCCTGAAGACCCTTCCCAAGGAACTTTTCTTTCCAGTCTGTATTCAGAAGCTTTTCAATTGTGGGCATCACTAAAAAAATATTATATCAAAAACAATTAAATATTTTAACTTTTAACAATTTAAAATGAACCCCTGGACAAAATGTCTGAAAGCATTTAAATGTAATATTTTTTATTAAAATGTAGATTCAATTGTATTATAGTTCAATATATAAAATATCTAAAACATACAAGATACATGTGTACTTAATATAATGAAGCATAATTATGGAAACAAAGAGTGACACAATAGAGAAGAAAACAATTTTTGCTGTACTAAAAAAACTAGAGCTTAAAAACCCAGTTATAACAAAAAAAATAGAAAGTGAAACAATTCTAGGGAATGGGTAAAAATAAAAGGAAAGCTTTTTAAGAAAACACTTGAGGACTCTGTAATAACCAATAAGCATTTCAAGGGTCTGTGAAATATATCATACAAATGAAATCACTGAAAAGCTTCATAGAGCTTGAAACAAAAGAGGAATTAGGAGGATCATCTCAATATAGACTGCATTAATAGCAATCAGCTCCTAATTGCTGACAGATACATGGATGAACCATTTAATCAAAATTAAAAGCTTAAAACTTCTTTCAGAATCCTCTTTTGCTCTAGAACAACGGCCCTGAAACATTGGAGCACAATGAACACCATGGACCAAGTGCGAATAAGCTAATTAGCCCTCCATGAAGACCTTATTTTTGTAAAGGAACCGTTGCCCTTACCCTCACTGACGTTAGGTTTGCTGTCAGTCTTGTCGTGGGATCTGCTGCCTCCATCTTGACTGGCAGGTGTGTGTGAACGTAGCAGTTCTTTATTGGGAGGAGAACTCTCCTGAAGAACACAGGAACAAATCCTCACTACAGAAATCTCATATCATATCATGAAAAAAACATACATGGGGAAAAAGTCCATTGTCTTGATATCAAATTACTTAAATTTTTATAAAAAAAAAAAGACTAAAATTCATGAACACATCATCAAACTCTAGGTCATACCAAGGAAGATTGTGCGTTAGGTGGCGCTGACTTCTCAACTGACCAATCACAGATCGGAGAGGATTCCCGGTTGACAACTCTGCCTCCCAATTCGTCGTCTTCAAGCTTGATACCAACACCCACCATGGTCACATTGCTCTTGGCATGGGGATGCAGAGCAGGAGGACTGGGCTCACACATTCTGCAAAAACAAAAAATAAAATTTATCAGAGCATGTTATTCAAAAGAAAGAAAAAGTTTGCCTTCATAATCTTGCACCAAAACAACTTGCTCTGCCTCAGCTGATGTCATCAAGCCCTCTTACTTTTCATTTAGTTTTGCCATTAAATATTCTGTTTCATTCAACAGAAGTAAAATGCAGTGCATAGATAGACAATTTCATGTTGAATTCACATTTCAGCAAGAATTTGGAAACCATGTCAGACTGCATTGATAACAAGGGTATTCCAGTTTTGTGCAGCTACTGTCTGGGAAGAACAGAGAGACGGGGGGGGGGGGGGGGACAGCTGACTGCTTTGCATAAGGAACAGAAGGGTTTTTGTGGAGCCCAGACACAGGCCGCCCCATTCAAACTCTTTCACCGAAGCCACTTCTTCGGGGTCTCCAGGGCTCAGGAGCCACTCTGTGTCGGGAGAGGATATTTGTGCGCGATTGTGTTGTGTGTGCACGTCCGAGTTGTTCAATTCTGTCAACATACTGTCAGAAAACAGATGCCAGACCACTGTGCCCATCAAGTATCTGGCCGTCTCAAGTAGCACACCAAACCCTTCTGCAATGAAGGACAAGAGGAGGAGAGAGACGGAGAGAGTGAAGAAAGAAAGAAAGAAAGAAAGAAAGAAAGAAAGAAAGAAAGAAAGAAAGAAAGAAAGAAAGAAAGAAAGAAAGAAAGAAAGAAAGAAAGAAAGAAAGAAAGAAAGAAAGAAAGAAAGAAAGAAAGAAAGAAAGAAAGAAAGAAAGAAAGAAAGAAAGAAAGAAAGAAAGAAAGAAAGAAAGAAAGAAAGAAAGAAAGAAAGAAAGAAAGAAAGAAAGAAAGAAAGAAAGAAAGAAAGAAAGAAAGAAAGAAAGAAAGAAAGGGCAATTTCAAAATTAGCCGAGGTCTATAAACACCTCTCCTCCACCTCCTCCTTCGTTCTGCACGACAAAAAAGAAAAACAAGACAACCCAAAGAAAACAAACACCAGGGAAAATGCATCTCTCCCTTTCTTTTTCACTCTCTAGCGCTCTGCATATATATATACACATATACATACACATATATATATACATACACATATATATATATATATATATATATATATATATATATATATATATATATATATATATATATATATATATATATGTATGTATGTATGTATATATATATATATATGTATATATAAAAAATGCCCATTGTTACAGAGAAAGAACAAAGGAAGTTTAAACAATGGGCATGACATGGACAAAAGCAATAGGCTGCAGGAAACACAGCAGGGTAACAATACAAACGGAATGTGCCGATGGTCCGTGGCAGAGAAAAAAAAAAGTGGAACAGTCACTGGGCCGATTCCAGTTCCTCCTGTATTCTTTCATCCACTCTGAAAACACAAAAGCAGCTTGTACGTTTACATTAAGGCGCAAGAGAAAGGTTGAGTGCTTAGCTCAAACGTTTTCTGTTAAGCTGAGCAACTTGGTTGATTTGAAAATAATTCAATGGACCAATCCGTTCTTTTGAAGTAGTGATTTGCCAATGTAACGTGGAAGAAATTGGCCAAGCCTTGGAAGGTTTGGGCAAAAGGGCGTAGTTTTCTGTTTGTGTATTTGCCTGACCACAAAGCAAACAAAAGTTTGTGTGTGAAAGTAAAAAACCTTATGAACTCAATTAAGGAAAACATGCACATAAACTACGATGGAAACACATTTACAGTATAACTTCCTCGATGTGCATAAAAAAAGACTTTGCTATGGGACGGCATAACTGGACTAACCAGCGGACCGATCTCGGTGCACTGCATCTGAAATGCTGTTTTAGTTGTTCTGAAATGCCTGAGCAAATCTGTCGTCAAAGTGGTCTGGCATACCACTTTCGTGTGTTCCCAAACAGCAGCATCTGCCTCCGAAAGCAAGATAACTTTATTTTAGGTGCAAGCAATTTATTAGATAGGAAATTATTATATACAATGGCTTCTCCTGCTGCAGCAACTTCCATTCTTCCTAGTTATATTTAGAAGCAGTAACAGGATGATTTTATATTCTTCGGCTCACTGGACTGAAATGTTTTATGCAATATTCCCATTTTGCGCACAAGTTCAATTCACAACTTTGCATGGAAACATAGCTATTGGTAGCTCAGTTAAGGTCGATCTCTTGCTACGAATCACTGTCAGTTGTGAAAACCGCAAACTTGATACGGTCTTCCCAAATCAGATTTAGATACCAAGGACAAGACCCCCTCCTTTCCCTGGGAACCAAGTGCACTCAAGAAAGATCCTTGTAAAATAACCCGCCACCATTGGTGCATTATAAATAAACACTTGCAAGAAGTCTACACTATTAAAGTTCCTATTGTGACGAGGCTAAAATTATTCTTGTTCCCCCAGTTGAGAAGCACTGATCCACAAACCAGGTGCAGGAAGTGTGAATTTGTCAGCTCCTTCCAAGTGCACTTGTAGTTTTAGAGATATTCCGGCTATTTGCTTGGAGGGATTTGACTGTCAAAAAATGGCACAGCCTCAAGCTCCAAACAGAGTCGTTAAGATTAATGCTAAAGCGAAGCTTCTTCCTGCTAGTCACGCACAAGTGTTAAAGAATGTTGCATTGTAAAAAAAGCAACAGTTGGAAGGGTAAATCCTTAACCAGCAAAGCTGAGAATTCATGCAAAAATGACATCCTTCCTGCACATTTTGTATGTAGCATAGTGATCTTTTTGTAATGTCAATATGTAACTGGATGCAAATCTTTAATATTTATGGAGTATAGTAAATTAAAAGGTAATTATTTCTCTTAATTGTGTTTTTCTCACTCACAACTGCAATATAATGTCTCATAATTTGAACAATCTTTTTGTAAATATAATTAAAGTAAAACCGGCTTCCCATGAATATTTCATTAGTTTTGAAAAAAAAGAAAAGAATACAAAAGGACAGCACTGACAGCATTGTTCTTAATCCCCTTTGAAAGGTGAATGTGTCATAACTTGGTAATTGCGATAAGAAATATAAATGACAAGCTCTTATGTCAGCACATGCAAAACAAGCAAGAAAGACTAAACAGTATGATTGATGGTAACTGCCAGTGGGTCTTACAAGACAAGTTTAGAGTTTGTTCTTACCTGGTTTTCGGATGTGGAGCCATAAGACGTATTTCCAAAGAGCTCTGAGAGTCTTTTGTGGTCTAAGATAATATCAGCCTCCAGGTTTTTTGCGTTTGAGCTAAAACACTTCTGAAATGAAATACTTCCCACGGTCAGGAGTGTGCGAGACAAAAGCTTAAGTTGCCTTACAAGTCGTAACGTGTTGCGACCTCACATTCTGTCCCGCTCTCTTCTGATGCAAATACGAGTTGTCTTTGTTGTTTCTAACTCTCCCTTCCTTTATGATGGTATTGAAGTGGTTAATTTCCGCATTGTGACAAGTCAAGCTTCTAAATATTGCCAAAAATGACAAATAAAACTGTGAGAAGTGCCAAAAACAAGCCTTTGCGCGCAAAGACTTTGTTTTACTGAAATCTAAGCGCTCGTTAAAGGAACAGAAGACCCGTAGTGACGTAACACCAGTTTGAACTTGAAGTCTAAAGGCTTTTTAACAGCCTAAATCATTGCACTTGCCAATTAGGCATGTAACAATTAAACACGTTCTAACTTTACAAGCACCTGTTGTAAACCAGCACTTGACACAACGTGAGAATGCAGCAAACTGCACTGGATGATGGTAGGTTTCCCCTAAGACCAGACAGGTGAACACTTCTGGGTCTTCAGCTAAAAGCAGAAGTGTTTGTAAGCTTTGAGCCCATCAGCACGCGATGCAAAGTCCAATCAGCTGTTGAAATCCAGCAACAGGAACTTCTAAACCCACCTGCCAGTAACTGTACTCTTAGCAAAGATACAAAGCCTTGACCTACGCAAACGGTCTACCAACCTCAAGAGCATGTGGCCGGTTTTCATCGTCTTCGGGTCGTCTCTTGGAAACCCTTTCACTTGCCAGTGTGGAAACCTGGAGAAGCAACTCATGTTGTTATGTGGAAGACGGTGGACACCTCTTTAGTAAAACTGGCCAGTGACCTCCCAGGAATTGAGAGGAGAGCTGGCGTCTCTCAGTCTTAATGCCGGATGCGCAAAACTGCGGTCACGAAATGATGCCCTATAGCGAAGGCAAACAGTAGCATTTGCATGACGTTTGCCTCTGTTATAACTTTCCACTGAGTACTTTACACAGATAGGGATTTGATAACATTGTAAAACTGACATTGGAGAGAGGTATCCAGGAATAATCATGGCAAAAAAACAAAATCAGACAGATATAGAAAGAACATTTTGTTTGTGTTTCGATTTGACTGCTGATAACATTTACGTTTGTTGTAAAAAAAAAAAAAAAAAAAAAAAAAAAAAAAAAAAAAAGATACATATCTACTAGTATATTTTATAAGACTAAATATAGATACAGGAAAAAATTCAATGATCAAACAATGCTTTAATTTGGATGAACACAAGACGAACAAATGAGTAAAAACTGCTTAACAGGCAAATCCTTTTCTGGAAGGATCTCCTTGTTCTTAACCAAAAAAAAAAACATTTCACACTATTACTTTTAGATCACGTTATACAATGCCTGAAACAATTGTTCATAAACATGTTTTAAGGCGTTTCTTTCAGAGTTTGTAATCACGTAGTAATTACAGTAAATAATACATTCATTTAGTATTTAAGTCATAGGACATATTATAATGCAGCTTTTACGATGCCACTTAGTTCACAAACAAACAAACAAACGTAATACAAATCATTGCATTTTCCGAGAAATAACATGAAACAGTAGCGTGCAAAAGCTGTCTAAAAACAACGATGTAGTAAACTTGTGGCAAGCTAGTAGTCAAAATAACTCGCCCACGACATCATTGCAGACTCGAACATGAAAGCCATGCAAATGTATTTTCATTCATTTTGACGACTTATTTTTGTGCACAAACGGCTCTTTTTTGATGGACTTTCCTCTTCCGTGCAAGGGACAATCCCTGACAGTCGTCGATTTTGAATGAGTTACCGACTACAATTTGTAAGTAATCTAGAGTAGAAATTACATAAAAAGTTCATAACTTTGCATGTAAATCCACTGGCATTGTTAATAGACACACGAAAAACTATGTGTGTGAAAAATTTATTAAAGCTAACGGCTTATTTTCCAAAAGTCCACCAGGACAAAAGTGGCCATAGCTGAAGAAGCACCCTTACATATTTCCCATAAATCAGCATGATACGTCAAACCATGCATCGTCTGAGACTTTCTCCAGTCGAAATTCAACAAAAGCAGCTCAAAAGATCAGAATTTTGGACTCATGTTCTTTTGAGACCTAAATAAGACGTATAAATGGGATGATGGTACGACCACGCTCTCACAAAAGAGAGGGAGAGGAGAAAGAAAGGAGAGAGGAAATACACAGAATTATAGTAGGCTACATACAACATTCATTTGGCATTAACGTCATAGAACATATTATAATGCAACTTTGCAAATTACGATGCCACCTAGTTCACAAACAAACCAATGCAATACGAATGGTTGCATTTTCCAAGAAATAACATGAAACAGTAGCTTGCAACAAGCTGAGTGTCTAAAAAACAAAAACAACGATGGTAGTAAACTTGTGGCAAGCTAGTAGTCAAAACCACTTGCCCACGACATTCATTGCAGACTCGAACATGAAAGACATGCAAATGTATTTTCATTAATTTTGATGAATGCGTTTTGCGCAATAAAGCTCTTTTTTGAAGGAATTTCCTCTTCCGTGCAGGGGACCGTCCCTGACAGTCCCCGCCTAAACTCACCGGTCTTGATGTTTTGAATGCAGGAAGTGGAAAAAAAAACAATGCAAATCAACAGGGTTTACACAGAGTTTAGGAAACACAAGGACACGGGGACTTACTGTACATTGTTTCCGGGTCCAAGCCTCTACTCCACTATCTAACTAAGCTTTTAAAGACTCACAGTGTCTCGGACACCAATATGTAAACAATTAAAAAAAGATGAATAAATGTCTGGCCAACGGAAATCTCGATAAGGAGATAAAGGTTAAGGTCAGCACACCGTAGGTTTATATTAGCACCATTTGATGTTTGCTTTAGATTGTTTGATTTGGAGCCGAAATCTGTAATGTCAGACGTCGGATTTTTGTGACTCGTACACATGTTTGATTTGAATAAAGATATTGCTAAAGCTATTAAACTTTTGTTAAATCTTTCTGGAAATTAGAAGCAAATAAAAAAAGAAAAAAAAAAGAGAAGAGTATTCAATTACTGGTGATTCTTCAACTACAGACATTTTTAAGCAGCAGGGGGGTATTTATTTATTTTAATAATTTTCAAAAAAAGTATATATAATTTATATATATATATATATTTATTTATTTATTTTTTCACTTTTACAAAAGTACTTCTTGATAAAAACTTAGTTTCTGGACATGATGAACATGACTAAAAAACTAGCAAATAAGTTTTATCAAAAGTTAGTGTACTTAAAAGTGAATAAAATATTCACTTCACAGAATATTACCATTGGGCGTAGTTTCCAATCAACCTGTAATTTTATATAATTATGCAAATCGTATATGTTTTTAGGATAATATTTGATATATATATAAAATCCTAGAGACAAATACGATTTGCATAATTATATATAAGTTTAATAAAATATTTAAAACGGTTTAAAATAAGTCCCATCACTATCAGATTAATTTCCATCACAGAATGTTTTTAAACACAATATACATAATTTAAGATGGAAACAGTGCTGGGTAGTAACTGATTACATGTAATCTGGATTACGTAATTAGACTCCAAAAATTAACAACTTGTAATTAGATTACATTATATTGTAAAATATTCATAATCAGACTACAGCTAATTTTTTATTGATTACATGAATACATGTTGTTCTCACAGTGGCAGTACATTATTCATGGATTCTCCCTACTACTACTTTTTATCTTTTAAATATTCCTTTTTTTATACATTCAGGTCTTCCGTCATGAACCCTAGTTTAGGAAACCCAAAATTCATGTTGTTGATAAAGAATTAAATATATTTTCTTTCTATTTGTATTTTTATGTCAATATGATACATAATGATCCTATTCAAATCAATGTGATAAACAAGTAATCTAAAAGTAATCAAAAAGTAGTCAGATTAGGTTACTTTAATGTGTAATGTAATGGATTAGGTTACTCATGTAATTTGGAATCTGTAACCGACTACAATTTGTAAGTAATCTAGAGTAGAAATTACATAAAGTTCAAAACTTTACATGTGATGCATGGAAATCCACTGACATTGTTAATAGACAAACAGAAAAAAAAGTATGTATGTGAAAAATGTATTAAAAGCTTATTTTCCAGAAGTCCACCAGGACAAAGTGGCCATAGCTTAAGAAGCACCCTTACATATTTCCCATAAATCAACACGATACGTCAAAACATGCATCGTCTGCGACTTTCTTCAGTCGACTTTCAACAAAAGCAGCTCAAAAGATCAGAATTTTGGGCTCATGTTCTTTTGAGACCTTCTAAATAAGACGTATAAATGGGATGATGGTACGACCACGCTCTGGACACAAAAGAGAGGGAGAGGAGAAAGAAAGGAGAGTGGGTCGCCGTCGTTTTTTCCTCCTTGTGCTTTTGAGAAGCGCAGGTTAAAAAGCAGCCTCTTTCATTGTGCCTCTCTGGGCCTAAAACAGTCCGGTTATTGTGGCGCCAAGTGAAAGGCTAGTGTGGCATTTATCTGAGAGACAAGAGGAGGGGGCAATGAAAGGAGGCCGAGCACAAAACACACTTGGAATAAAGAAATATAACAAGAGAAAGGGAATAAAAGATGTTAGTGAAGGGCCCCCTTTGCAGAAATAAAAGCTGCACAAAAACCTTCCGCCACCCCCTTCAGGCAAAGAAAGACAAAGGCGAAAGACATTAAAATCTGCTGTTTTCTAAGCCTGGCACACTTTTATGTTCAATCTTGATTCAAATGGACCATTTCATTTTGTTTTATATAAGCTTATGAGTGTGTGCGCGATGCATTAGACGTTGTTATCCAAAGGTACGGATCATAACGTCACCAGCTCCAGAAGGCACTGGGTCTTGCTGGCGCGTCCTTGAACGTCTTTGGGTCTTTGAAATGAGTTAGGGATCTATTGAGAAAAGACGGTGCATCTGTGGGGTTGTCATGGTGACCAGATCAGGCCGTTTTGTGCTACAAGGAACACAACAGGTAATTCTAAGCAACCGCAGGTCTCAGTCTCAAGGCCAAAGTGAAGATCTGTTGGGAAGCAGCGGGCATTGAGGATAACCTCATAGTGTTTTAAACCTTCTTAAAAACCACAATCAGAATGATTGAGGACACTTCACTATTCCAAAACAACATCTTAAAAAGGACAGTTCATCCATAATCTACTCACCCTCATGTCATTGGTCAATGTTCAAGCTGTCAAAGTCCAAAAAAAAAGACAAAAAAGCACCTTTTTCGATTTATAAATATAACAAAGTATTTTATAGAGTAAAATTACTATTTCAGTCTTTCTACTTCAAAACTTCACGGTTAATTCAGTGTTACTTGCAGATTCTTCACAGCTATTTAGGAAATTTACAGGCAATTTCTGAGTGAAAAATGTTTCGATGTAAATCATATTCCATTTCTTTTTCCAGTGTGAGAAACAGACTGAAATCTTAGTTATTATTTGTTAAAAAAAAAAAAAAAAAAAGTTAATTGCCTAACTGTCAGATCTAGCTACTTGAAGTGTTACTTCACCCAAAAATGGTAGTAAATAGTGCCTGAGCTTTTGATGCCCAAAGAAACGCATCCATCCATCATAAAAGTAATCCATACAGCTCCAAAGGTTATTAAAGGCCTTCTGAAGGGAAGCAATGCATTTTTGTAAGAAAAATATACATATTTAAAACTTTATAAACTATAAATCACTGGCTTCCGGCAACGGCTGTACGCGAGTCTAGTTCGGTCGGACAAGTGACCTCTGACCCGACGCATGGTGTTTTCTTACAAAAAACCCCTCGCTTTGCTTCAGAATATTATATTTATTAATATAATATTACTTAATATAACTCTGTGTTCGGCTGAAAGATGAAAGTTAGATGCACCTAGGATGGCTTGAGGGTGAGTAAATTATGGGATAACCATTCCTTAAAAATGTTCCTCACAAAAAAAAAAACTATGAGGCTGAGTAGCCTAAAAAATTAAAGAAGCTTTGTTTTTGCGAAATTGTTCAAGGGTTTGTCAAGATTATTGGAGTTTGTTTCATTCTTTCTACTTCAGAATTTCATGTTTTAGTAATATCGTTACATGGCGTTTCTTTTTTCATTATTTGTGAAATTTTCTAGCAATTTCTGAGTGAAAATAGTTTCAAATCCTACACCAATCCTACAATCAATCAATCTAAAACAAGGCAGAATCGCTTTGCCATAGTAGCAACTGGCGGTACATTCAGATGAAGCAGATAGCAGAGCTCCCTCGCTCGACGTGAGGACCCGGACACGAAAGGAAGACGAAACCTTCACCTCTCAGGACATCCTGAGACCCCGTGCCCCCCCCCCCCCGCCCCCCCGCCAGCCACTTCACCGGCGCAGGACGGAGCACGTGGGACCCTGCTGTCACAAACAGGATACACACTCACCACACGGCTGAGAAACAAGGGAGGGAGAAGGAGGCATGACGGAGGAAGAAACATATAATGGAATTGCAGAAGGATTTGGGATGTTATGAAAGCAAAACCCAATAGATGCCAATAGATGAGTTCAACCTCCTTGAACAGGGTGAACATCAAGTTTACTTCAGCTTTTGAGAAGTTTTCTCTTTGAGCCGCTCTAAGTCCACCCAAAAATTTACATTTTATCTTGATTTTCTCACCCTCGTGGTGCTTTTTCTTCCGTTTTGGAGCTTGACGGATGTGGACGCTACAAACTGTTGTTGTATTGATTCTTCGAAAAGTTTCATTTTTGGTTAACTATTGCTTTAATTCAACTCTAAAAGCATGTGTTGCATGTTCTCAAGTCCCCCCAAAAAGAAATTTTTTTTGTTCAGTGACTTTCCAATCACGAAAGCAAAGGATGCAGAGTGAACGGCAGAGCAAATGCATTTTTCAAATGACTGGAAAAAGTATTTGTTGAGCTTGTATTTAAAAGCCACATCTGTATGCAGTATCACACTTTCTGATAACATCTCAGAGATGCTTCTCTTACGTCTTGCACAAGTAGAGGCGAGAAATACACACACTCCCACTTACATAAACACACAACCCCCACACCCATATTTTTGAATACTGCAAGTGCAAACTTTAATATAATCACATTATTTAAGTCAGCAGTAAAAATTAAATACTTTTCTCTGAGATTCAATATTTCAGACTGATATCGCCGTAACGCTCTCTAGTCGCTCTTCCAAATACAAGCTTTCAAGTAAGTGTTAAACTTTTACATATAACAATGAACCTGTAAAAATGTGGTTCAACAGAAAGCTGATATTTGTCAGCTCGTACGTACAGTGACATAAGTTGACAGATGTCTGGCAAAGGCGCTCTCCCCCACGCTTTCACTATATTAAATTGTTGTCTCTGTAAGTCGTAAATGATACATTTCTGTGATTCTGCGTTAGTGATGAGTCAACTGGGGATCTGAAGAGGAACTAAAAATGTAAAATGAAAAGCTCAGGTGTCAGACAATGATTAATGATTAAAAATATTTGCCTAGGAATCTAACAGGATAGTAATTAGCAAAGGCACTATTTAATCATAAGGTTTTTATCTTTGGGGTCTTATAGCAATGAAAGAAATAAACGTGTAAAACCATCTATATGTAAAAGGAATTATAATGATTTCATCTCTTATTTCCCCTTTCAACTCTTTAATAAGTTATTCTGAACTAATCAAAAGATATGATTAAGAAATATTATTTATCTCTCCGTTCATCACAAATTATGCGCACGCAGAAAAAACATGGTAAAAATAATCACAGTGTCTCGGAGACCCAAAAAATATAGTCGTTTTCATGCAGGATGTTTTCTAAAATATGAAACGGTCTATAATATGAACTCATATTATTAAAGAGTCATGAAGAGAACTGTATTTCTAACCTAACTGAGTCTCTCAGACCATAAATAACACATAAGATTCGAACCAGTCACCTTGCAAACCTCAAAATAACTGTCATTCAAGTTACCCAGTGTAATCTGTGGGCTGTTTGTTTGAGAATGAATTAATATATAACAATCCTTGATTAATTAGTAAAGAAACAAATCATGAGGCTACGGTAGTTTATTAAAATATCAACCCGCAGGAACACTACACTTTGTTTTCAAAGTTCACAGCAGAGACCGGTGCAGTTCATGCAAATGACTGCGGGATTATTTCCTGGTCACATTCATTACGACTACTGTATTAGAATGACAGTTTCTCCAACTGAGAGATAGAGCATGGCCAGATATTTGTGTTTTTACACATGACAAACAAACAAATGAAGCCCACACAAATCTGTTGACAATATTTGCACTGACGTTATTATTCAGATAAATGTAAATGATTAAACTAAATAGCATATTTTATTTTTAGTTTGGCTTATTTATAGTGTAAAGACAATCAATTTACATTTGAATTAGATATATTAAAAGTAATCTGAAGGAAATAAGAATTTTTAGAAATAAATTATACAGCTGTATGCAATTTAAAGGAAAACAAATAAGTGAAAACACAAAGAGATTTGGTGGTGTATTCTACATAAACAGAAAATGTTCTTGAAAAATTTTAACTAACTGGAAGTCATTTTGAATTACATTTTTACTATATTGTCCAAATCCTAGAAACCACAATCTGAAGCCATGGGAATCTTTCTATTACCTGAACAAGATTTGAACAGCGCATGTTTGTTTTTCCTCATCTCCTTTCAATTTTCATTTCATTCAACATAATTCTTCCCCTAATTTAAACAGTTATACATCCAGGGCAATAAATCCACCCTGCAATTTGCCCCTCAAACTTTTATGTGAAACCCTTTGTTTAAGCTCACACCCAAACCAGCATATTCAGTCTATATCAAAGTCATGTTCAAGCTTGCATCACATAAAAGTTCACCTTTTGAAACTTTTTAATAAACCTTTAGAACTTGGTGCAGAACAATACCACATGTTAAATAGTTTCAAAAGTCCAGCCACAACCTAAGAGGGATCAAACCTGTTTGGTAGTTTAAAAAAAAAAAAAAAAAAAAAAATCACATTTAAGATGTATTATATTATATTATATTGTGTTATGTTATATTATATTATATTATATTATACAATTAAATTAAAGTTGACATTATTAATTAAATAAATTTCAAACTTGTAATTGGCACAAAGCAATGCTGCAACATAAATGTGCCCCCAAATTAAAAAAAATTTATATATATTGTTTTACCATTGTTAAAATATTGTTTATAATATGCAATATAACTAAAAGCGCAATAAAAAAATAAAAATGTGTAAAAGCATGCAAAACTTAATGCAAAACAACTGAACACATAGAAAGCAAAGTTGCATAGCAAGTCTTACCTAAAGTGGCTGAGTTCACCGTTATGACAAAAGCCAGAGAGTGATGCTCGTTTTGATGGGCGGCTGTCAGATTGTCAGATTGCTGAAACGTTCTCTGTTCTAATGTTCTAATGGGGGCCTGGTTAATTTCCGCTGTGGGTCTGAGCTCATCTCATGGTAAAGAGAGAGGGTAGGTGGAACAAAATCTGGAGGTTTTTGGGAACACGTAGGCGAAGAGTGAAAGTCTCATGGCACTTTCCAGTTGACACCTCTCACGTGCGGAAAGCGATTTTACCATGTAGTAAACATTTAAGACACAGCAACAAAACGTGCACATTTTTAGAACTTTCAACATTCGCATTGCTTAGAAACAGTGATTGAAAATAATTAGCCTAATTCAAAGTTTTGTAAATAAAAAGAAAACCATTTTGGACAAGATAAGACAGCAGGTCTTCAACGTTCCATCATTTTGCATCAACAAAAACACACCAACAAAAGCCAGTTGGAATTTACAAATCTAACAAAGTTTTACAGACAAAATTACGTTCCATATTTCTGTTCCATACACACTGAGGCATTTGACTGCAAACACAAGCGTCTGAACAGAACGCAGTCAGTGAGCTGCACTCAGAGTCAAAGCGTGAAGATGATTTGATGGACAGCCGCAATGATCGAACGCATTTATCAGCGCGAGCTTCTTTGGCCTGCTCTGTTTGATTTCATTGATGTTGTGGCGAGCCCTGAAAAACTCTCTAAACAAGCTATTGTTGTCTCTCTCTCATCAAACCCCGGCTCAATAGGACACATGAAACAATGCAGACCCGAACAGAAGAGGTCAAAGTTTGACTAACAGAAAGAATAGACTTTTGTTCATTCTCCTGTCCTAGCTAAACTCTCTACCCTATGGGAAATAATGTCACGAGGTTGTCCGTCCATCAATAATGCAAAGGATTCGGCAGACGTTCTCAGGACAACTTTTCAAACTGTTCCTGAGTTTATACTTCACAACTTCAGTCTGCATCGTGTGACTGGCTGCCTTTGGCTCAACGCTGACAAACGTGGCATCGGCAGAGGTTACATTTAATGGAATCCTCCAGCTGTGAATATGAGAGATGAAAAAGAAATACAATGGTAACTGTATATTTAGAGCTTTATAAAGACAAAACAGTTGTGTCAGCCCCGATATAAAAAAATATATATTGGCCAGGCCAATTAATTGGAAAAAGAACAATATTTGGCCACTAATATCTAGTAATGTTCATTTGGACAATTAACAGAATTGCAATAATTGGAAAGTCAAACAGCTTTGTCAATGCATAAACAACTTCGGACTCATTTAATGAATCACAAGTAAAATAAGTGTTTGTATTCTTGTCTTTTCAACTTTTCCCATCAAAATTGTGTCGCAATAACAACCATACTGCGATCTAGGTATCGGTCACTGGAAAACCCCTATCAGTCAACCACTAAGAGGGCTCAAAAAAGCATTGCATTTTCAGTGTGCTTGCCATCCAAAGTGCTGCAATGTAAATTTCAGCCTTGACGGTCAAATAAGAACACAACAGAGTTGGTATAAATCAGTTTGTGAAGTGATCCCGGCTCAAGACTTCGCAGAGACCGGATGTATAGACCCGCTGACAGCTAAAGAGAACCACCACTGGTTTCCTGACCTCACAAACTGAGTACAAATATACAAAGAGATGGATAAGAATGGAGGTGAAACAGAGAGGGATGCAAAGAAGTAAACATAAGATGGATAGAAATGAGGGGAAAAGCAAAAGGTCAGAGACTCCCTGCTGACAGGCAGCATTGTGCGCAGTCAGCCACTGTGAAGCCAAACACTCACGACCACTTCGCCAACTTTTCCTTTAATGATCTGTCGACATGCCCGTCCCAATGGAGGTGCACAACTCAGGTGCTGGATGTTCTTGCTGGGATACACACGGGATAGGCAGTCTGCACTGGCAAGGCAGGCTTAACCTTGCACACACACAACTTGGATGATAAATGTCAACTTAGAACTCATTATCAAAGTTTTACACCTATTCAGCGATTGCACCACAGTTGGTTTGCCCTGAGGAGCTTTGCTTTCTGGTTATTCCGGAAGGCTGATATTCTTCAACATTGAGATCAACAGAAAATCTGTCAGACCTGTCGGCTGCCTGAATAACAACTCTTAACAGGTGCCAATACAATAAAAAACAAAGAACAGGTTCAGATGCAATAAAAAATAAACAATTCATTAAAATCCATTGAAAGCAGATGCAGTCGTCTTCATCTACTGATGTACAGTGATAGAATGATATTGGTCAGGCCAATTATCAGCTTATTTTTATTAATATAAAAATAAGCAAAAACAAAATTAAACATATATATACATATATATATATATATATATATATATATATATATATATATATATAGTGTAAGATATGTGGTCGTTTAAATTCATATTTTGTCTTATTTGCGGTCATTAAACTGTATCATGTATAATAACATCTGCCTACTGCTATTTCGATATCGACATCCGCCACTGAAAGGCCCATATTGGTCAACCACTTATAATGTGAGCTTCAAATTTATTTTATTTCCTTCATTAGGGGCTAAAAAGCACCTACAAGTTCTTGGTTAATTGTTTATGCATTTATAAGCACAAGAATCCCTATTAATCCCTATTCACAGGTCACTTTCATATTTCAATCCAAAACAAAACAAAACAAAAGAAGAGTAAAACACATTAAGTTATAGTGTGAGCTCATCTCAAAATAAGATGAACTATAAACATAATTGGGAACATGTGCATAGGAAATGTATTCAAAACCCATTAGATTTCCTATTAAACCATATGGGTAAAAGTTCATGTCAAATTGAGCAGGAACTTCAATGAAACAAAACAACTAAGAACTGCTTCTTAACATACAATCATTTGCTGTAATGCCCTTAAGATTAAATATATTTTCAGCTGACATTAAAAGGATTGTTCGCCCAACAATGAAAATTCTGTCATCATTTATATGATGAATTTATATCTTTCACTTATACAAAAGAAGATATTTTGAAGAATGTTAATAACCATACACGCCATTGAATTCCAAAGTATTTTCCTCAGCATCAAAATATCTTCTTTTGTGTTCAACAGAAGAAAGAAACTCATACAGGTTTGGAACAACTTGAGGGTGAGAAAATGATGACAATTTTAATTTTTGGGTGGACTATCCCTTTAATAATTCACCGAGTACGCACTGAAAGCAGGTTGTCATTTCCCATCCAACCGTATGCACAAACATGCAGTCCTGACACACGCCACAGCACAGTTTCAGGTGGAGAAACGAGTTCGTTTGATGCAGAAAAAAAATGAGTTAAAGTTAGATTTGTTTACTCTGCGGGTTTCTGGGACATTTTGACCTGGCGGATGCGTAAAACTCTCGCCAAGGTAATTCAAGTAGATGATAGCGTCACAATTCTCGTCCAAATTAACTATTTCTGTTGGCTTTTGTATACCTTACTACAAACAGACTAAAACGTGTCAAACACTCGTGCCTAAAGTTTCAAACAAAGCGCCATTTGCCCCACTTACCAACTCCGAAAGAACTGTGCGCTGCGCGTTGCGCTCCCCAAACTTTATTCCTCCAGTCTTTCCGTAGTCTCTGGGCCCGCAGAATCGATAACGCCGGATGCAAAATGTGGTTTCCCTCGTGTCAATGAATAATACGCCTCTGTCTATCAACGGCTCGCAGCAAAACCTGAGACTCCAAGCGTACAGCTGATGAATACGTCGCACTCTCTCCGATCCAGCCTCCCTTCACTCCACACTGACTTTCTGGTGTTCAGTTTCCAACATTCTCGGTCCTGCTGCCTGTCATTCACCTCCCTCTTAAAGGGAAAGCTCTTCTCTCTGGGTTTCCCTTGGTAGAAGGAAAAATGCTGGATTCCTTGAATGGGGAAAGGGAGATGCTCAGTCCATGAGTACCTGCTGTTTCAAGTTCAGCTTTAATGTGATTTTATCCTTTGCAAACGTATCTTATATGCACACAATAACGAAAAAAATCGCCAAAATGCACACAATAACGAAAATAAATCAGTTTTGGGGGGAAAAGCATGATAACGTTTTTTTTTTATGAAAATTTTAATTTCAGTCAAAACCACAATATGGCTTTAGTGCTTTTTGTGGGTCAGTTTTCAAGCCAAAGTAACTCGTTTTGATGGTTTGCAATGACATGAGAGTAATTGGACATTTTTGGAGTGAATCGACACTTTAAATGCTAAATTTATTGATGTATGTTGTGTGTCTAAAGAATTGAGGGGAAAACATTTCATTAGTCCAAATATTTAATTCCGAAAAAAAAAAAACTTAATATTATGTGGATTTAAAGAAATCTATAAATTACATTTTTAAAACAAGTGTGAAATGGGGCGGGGGTGAGGTGGGGGTTAAAGCCAAAAGTAACTAGTTTTGATGATTTGCAACAACATGATAATGAGTAATTGGTCATTTTTGGGGTGAATTGACACTTTAAATGCAAAATGTATTGATGTATGTTGTGTCATCTAAAGAATTGAGGGGAAAACATTTAATTAGTTCAAATAATTAATCCCGAAATTCCAAAAAAGCTTTAATATTATGTGGGAAATAATGTAAATTTTTTATTTATTTATTTATTAAAACAAGTGTAAAATGTGTTATGACAGAAAAATAGTGGTGTGCCATATCCATGCTTGCCAAAGCTGTAAATCCTGACACGTAATACTTAAACATTTTGAGCAAACCCTCAATTAAGACCTTTCCAACAGCAGCGTCATTGTAGTAAAGTTCTCTGTAACGAGGGGCTCCATCACAGTCACCCCACTTGTGACATTTGCACGGGGGCCCGTTAGCCAATCTGAGTTCTTCAAAGCGCTCAAGACCTGCGTTTTTATGTCTCTTTCTGTCTCTTTTTCCCCCCAGCGCACGCACAACTAGCCATCGCAGCGCAGGGGTGAGAGCGCAAAGCCGATGTGCCATTTCTAATCCCCTCTGTTCCTGCCTTTGTGTAGTGGCCCAGCAGGAAGTAGGAGCTGGGCAGACAACAATTAACAAAAGAGCTGTGAAGAATACAATTAGCCATCAATAGGAAACCACAGGCCTTTGTGCCTGTTTCCATGGAGATGCTTGACTACCACTATTCCAGGATTACAGAACCTTACCCCCCCCCCACAACACCACCACTTCTTCAGTGTTTTTTTCCACTCCGTCTTTCTTTAACCCTCTCCATCCTTCTTTTCTTCCTCTGCCTTTTATATCCACCTCTCTTTCTTTATTTCCATGTCACTCTCTTGTCACTAAGTAACTCTGGGGGCTTTAGACGAACGCTCGCACCTTTGTTCTGCTCGGAGCTTTTCAGGTCTTCTACCTTTGTGTCCCCCGCTGGGCTGAGGTGAAGGTGGCGACTTTTTTTTTTCATTACTCTCTCCCATTTTCTTCATTTGTCCAAAGGATTACCCAGAATGAAGCTTTGTACGGGGTTGAGAAAGACCCGAGCTGATGAACGCCGCCTCAGTGTTCTAGCCCTTGTGAAAAGGGTTCATGAAAAAGAAGTCTTTATTGTCCATCTGAGCACTGTACGTTTCAGCATGGACCCCGCACCCTTTATCCTGGAGTCCATAGTGTTTATTAGTGATTCATGCTGTTGTTTATCAAAGATAAAAAGTTTTTTGTTCTAAAAACGTGTTACAAAGATTCCATTTTCGATGTGGGAACGGTAGGATTCCAAAAACATTCCTGAAATGTTCTTCTAGCGTTCCATTTATGAATCAGAACAAATTTCTGATAAATCGTTCAAAAACATTCTATTTATCATTCAGCATTTAAATTGAACGCAACTGTTTATTTTAAAACAGTTTACAAAGAAATTCATTCTGCTCGAGTTTTATGCATAAGGCCCCTAATGTTTAAAACGTTCAAGCAATGTTGCGCTAAGAACGTGATAATTTTCACCGGGTGTAATTTTTATTAAAAGATCATATTGTTTTCTACAAACTCTGTAAAAAGTGATCAGTTCACAACTTAAAAAAGTGAATAAACTCGTTGTCTTAGAATTAAGTAAATAAAGTTTCCTCGCTTTTTTAAAGTTAAGTCAACTGATCACTATTTACAGTGAATTTTCTTTTAAGAACGTTTGTTTGAAACAGTAGCAAAACCTTTAGGACAAAAAAAAAATACTCTAAGAAAGTACTTGAATGGAAAACTTGAGTTTAATGACACTATAGATCATAATATACTCTTAGATCGACTACAAAATTATGGTGTTCGGGGACAGGCATTAAGGTGGTTTATATCGTACCTATCAGACCATTACCAGTTTGTCTATTTAAACCGGGAAAAATCTAAGATACCGTCAGTAAATTAAGGAGTGCCACAAGGATCCGTGTTAGGCCCTCTGTTATTTTCAATATATATGATGCCACTTGTAAATATTATAAGAAAACATGGAATTAGTTTTCACTGTTATGCCGACTCATCATAAAGATTTTCCATAATTATTCTTTTAAGAACGTTAGTTTCTAACAAGTGCACAAATAGGACAGAAAAAAATACTCTAAGAGAGTACTTGAACGTAAAACTCAAGTTTACCAATATAATAGTTTAGTATCTCTATTGCCCCCATGATGTATATTTCAGCCAGAGTAACGTGACAATAAATGTTAAAGGGGAAGTGTGTAATTTTTGCGCCATTAGCATCACCAAATAAAATATAAAATGATGTATTTGGGATGCTCAAACAAACACAGCAATGTTTCAGTGTTTTTTTAAGGAATCAACCTATGAATGGTTTTCTTGTGTACTCGCACAGAGTATGTTTCTAGACGTTGTTGGAACGCTCCCTATGTATGAGCTCCCAATGTCAGGACAGGCCTTTGTGCATCAAAAGACTGTCGAACCCAAACACTATTGCAAGCATTTCTGCAAAACCGTGGCATTTACAAATGCAAATGACTCCATAGAATGAAGACGTTAATTCAGTCTTTTGGAACACGACCAAACGTTCTTTAGACCCCTTTTCTTCATTATAACACAGCCTGCCTGTCAGGCCTGTTAGAATCACTTGGTATTCTCCGAGCTACACACTATGGCAATTAGGCAATCATTGTGACTAATAAGAATAATCTCACATTGTGGTTGCAAAAATGGCATACATTATAAAAAGAACTTTGGGAGCGGATATGCCTGTTTTCTGTCTTCCTGTTTGCTTGTGCGTTGCTGTGCTGTTTTACCCCCCCAACTCGCCTATTGAAGATCTTTATCTTTATCAACACATGAAAGTGTGTCTCATTTAAAGCATTATTAAAAATGTGATTAATTTTCTTTGTTTTCCCACTAAACAGACCCGATTATCTGTAAATATTTTGTTTAAGATACATGCTTGTTTTCAATACATGTGAATGATTAACTGATTAGAAGATGCTGATTTTGGCAGTACACTGTTTTACCACGGTATTTCAGTGATGTTATCAGGTAAGCGTCGGGAACATTCAGAATGCATATTTTGTTAATTTAAAAAAATGCTTTGTTAATGAGACAAAACATATCGAATTGATTAATTTAGGTTCCCAATGAGTGATTTACTTTTGAACCTTTGACATTTTATGGATTATCTAGGCCACCAAACCAATCGTGCTTGTTCAATGTGGCGGGAGTGTGGAGTTGTGGGAGAACGACATAAACCACCATGAAATGATTATTTTCCTTTGCAACTGCTATCTGCGCTGTTTCCTCTCCAACCAAAATGGCATTTTTGTCTATGTATGCACTTCGCAAAAACCAATGTGTCCTCATAAAAAAAGTGCACAAAATGTTGATGGGGAAATAATACTGAGCCAGATAGTCACTCAAACCACATGGGAGGGTACCAGGGTGATATAGAACAGCAAACATGACAGATACACGTCTAAAAACACAAATGCGATAAGGTCAAGCGTATTATTTCTGAGAATTATCGGAAAGCCGCAACCCGTTCCGATTTCTTTTTCGTTGATATCAGGCAACAAACGTGTGTTTGTTTGTGTGAAACAGGCTGCAAAACATTCCTTTTTGACCGCAAACGATCTGTGAAATCACAAGAATTAGGTCTGCAAAACCTAATTGGGGTAAAAGCAATAGCAAAAAAGCAGCAGGTGGTTTGAGAACCAAAATATTTGAGAGGCAAGTTAGGCCTTGTTTATTTTCAGGCCAATTACCAGCTTTTTGTGCAACTTGGCTTTCATCAAATATCTCGCACCTGAACAAAATGGGCTGAGAGGCACCAAACAAGTTTATCTGATGGTGCTTTCAGGCTTTCGGCCTGATTCCGTTTCGATGTGCCAGAATTCTGTCTCCAAACCAGAGGATATGGGCGAAGGGCATTAACCTCGCCTGTTTCACGTCTGCTTGTTTGGATCTCACATTGTACAATGAAAAACTCTACAGAAACGAACATCACAGCTCTGCAGAGCACTAAAGCAAAATACACAATTAATTACAAAAAGGAGTACAGTATGTATGACAGAAAAGATATTGCATATGTAAATATCGCCATCTCCTCTACACATAATGCAAACAAGCTGCAAAGAGGCTGTTGACAAAATTATTTGCATTTAAAATTTTATTAGAATAGGCTAGTTCATGTGCCAGTGAGAATTCTGTTATTATTTATTCACCCTCATGTTGTTGCAAACCTGCATTCTGTAATTTTTTAGGTGAGATTTTAAATAAAACGAGCTATGGTGCTTCAAATTGTATCTGTTTTCCTCAATACAAATCAATATGGTTTCAAAAGATTTGAAATTAGTGCACAAGTCATATAGACTGTTTTATTGATATACTTTTATAGTGTTTTTATTGTCCTTTTTGGAGGTTGAAATACATTTTTGTTTATGCATTTCGTAGATGCACTATCCAAATCAAATGACAATGCGTTCAAGCATTTCTTTTTCCGTGCACACACTCCCAAGGAATCGAACCCATGGCCTTGGCATATGCTCTACCGTTTGAGCTACATGAGTGCAGGGCAGATAATGAGCTGAAACCAATCTTTTAAATTGGCATGCTTGTATCCGGAATAAGTGATATCATATTTGCTATGGTGCTTCAATCTTTTCCACATACAATAGGGCTTCAGAAGATGTGAGATGTAGCGCACAAGTTGCATGGACTGTTTTTGCACACCTTTTAAAATGTATTTTGATATTTTTGGAGCATGACAGACATGCTTTTATCCCCCAAAAAACTGGCATTGCATTTAAGTATTTATTTTTTCAGTGCATGCATTCCCTAAGAATTGAACCCATGACCCATCAGATTCTTTAAAAAAGTCTTTGCTTGTGTGTCATAAAAAAAAGGCATTGGTTTGGAACAATATTGCATTTTAAACCACAATGCAAGCCTATCAAGACCATAGGTGTGTTCCATTCGACTGTAAGTGGAGTGCTAAGTGGACTTCACAGGGTATTTCACAATCTTAAGTGAGATTTCAATCCGGAGGGATGCCCTGTAAATGGCATAGGGGATACCTCGATACATCACTCGATCATCACCATTGCGGCCTACATAATGTGTTTTGTATATGGATTTTAAATTTTAAAGTAAATTATGATGTCTATTTATGTTATATCATAATCTGCATGACCCCGTCGTTGCTTTTCTTTGATGATGTTGCAGCAGGGCATTCCAAATGTCAGTTCATTTCAACATATATCCCATGTTCAGGGAGTAGGGAGCAGTGAACACTGCAACTGTAAATTGGAGCGCACCTCATGATGCTCACCATGCAGGCCCGCAAACTGCACTAGTGGTAAGCGCACACACACACACACACACACACACACACACACGCAGTGCATGTCAAATTGGCGTTGCATTCAAGTCTGCCTAGAGATTCCAGCTCTGGCTATTTCCAATTTGCCGTGGTAAACCCAGGTGACAAGGCACAAGTTATGCCTCACTCCCCCCTTTTCTCCGTTCAGAGGCCTGTCTGCTCCAAAACCACCCACATTTCTACTTTAGCGCTTGTGCAAAAAAAACAAACAGTAGCGAGAATAAAAGGCCAGCTCACGGCAGGGGCTGAAGGGAATATTGGCAGTGCCGCACACAAAGGCGGCCCTGAAAATAGCCCCCTAGCACAATGAAACCTGCCACTCTGTCTATGAGATAATGTCTAATTGAAAACAGTGCCGCCATTGTGCCGCTGTCACCGGCCTATTGTCCAAAGCCTACCCCCCCTCCTTCTCCGCACACACTTTTTTTTCCATTGACGCGGCGCGATTGTTCCCTGCCATTGTGGCACCCGCACCCCTCACTCTCTCTCTCTGTATTGTTATAATTTCATTACTCGTTTGTTTTTTGTTCCACATCTCCTTTTGCTCCCCTGCAGGTCTTTTGTTCGGTACATTTAGGCACTTCATATTGAATTGCCAACACACTGTGTGTGTGTGTGTGCGCGTGCAAAAGTCTTTGATAAAAAAAACTGCCATAACAGGTGGAAAGTGACTGAAATTTTAGCAAATATAAGTGAGAAGTTTAAAGAGTGAGAGTTAGTTGTTTACTACAGAAAGAGCAACAACAAATTAAATTCCAAAAATGCACTAAATTACATAAGTGTCACTTTGTACTCTGTTTGTTTAGGGTCATTTTAAAACTGGTGCCTGTAGGGTCCCTCATTTACATATGTGCGAATGATGACTTTAACAATGGCTAGCTGATGCCAAGTTTCACTACGTGTCATAGAAGGCATCATCCAAAAATCCCTTTTTTCCATCCCTTTTGTTTTTTTTGCATTTCTTTTCCTAATAAGGATTTGAACTAAAAAGGAATATACAGAAATAAAAGCAAGTATCATGTCCCAAACATATAGGCCTATATATTTATATAACTTTTTAAAAAAAAATTTTTATGAAACACACCTTGCATTTTGATGACTTTGAGCACAGTTAATAATGTTTCATTACAATTTTACATTTTTAAATTAAGAAGGCATAATTATATCCAAATAATATATTTAAAATTTCATTATTTTAGATTGAGATTAAAATGTAATCGAAAACATTATGTATCTCAGGATGTTTAAAAATCATCTTTTCACAATGGAAAGGAAGCTTTTTCTTTGAATCACAATTACTGCTAAGAACATGCTATTGCTTTCATGTTATCTGTTTTACATTTGTATAACTGCTGAAAAGATTACATAGAAAAGTTTACTGGAAACTTCACCCATTCACCAGCAGTCCCTTGATGCCCTCTATCATCACTGATGATCTGATGATGATGATACATCGAAATGTCCAAAGCTTGTTCATTATTTATTAGCACAAAGCCTGGCCTGATTTGGACCCTTTTTCTCTTACACTCAGAGTCTGGACCTTTGCCCAACGGTGCCATGTCCATTTCAGCCAAATTGAGTCACAATGAAAAAGGCTACAAATGTTTCCTTGGGTGAAAATGAAAAACAAAAGCCCTTATCGGACTTGCATATTATTGTATGTGTTAATAGGAGAAAAATGGAGGTATTATGCATTACGACCAGACTGTTAAAACAAGATAAGCAACATGTTCACAGGTCACTGCCTGTGCGCTCAGAGAATGCTTTGGTGGAGTGTCACCTTCATGTAAACAGCATTTGCAGTGTTTTTTTTTTCGCCCATATAACAAGGAAGGTATTTTTTTTCGTTCTGAAGGTTATACGTCAACAACCTACAAGTCTTTGATAAATAGGACTATGAAATATGTTTTAAAATAATATATGAAGTTATTCAAATGTTTTGATTAATTTAAAGTAATAAAATATCTCTTTACTTGGTATGAAGTAAAAAATGATCTAATATTTTTAAGAGACTTACTGACCTTGACATATGTCTGGGGGTTTACATTATATCATTTTCAGTTAATAAAACAAGTTCTTTAGTTCACTTAATTATTTCAATAACTGATCTCCGGCCTTATCAACTTATTATCTTGAAACGGAAACAGACTGGTTTATCAGAAATATAAGTGCCATTTCTCATACATCTTTTTTGTTTTGTTTTTTAATTACAAAAGATTCATTTACTTCTTAATCCACTTTCCCAGGTTTACGATTCTTGTTTGAGCTATTTTAATCTTTACATGAAGTATTTTCATCCTCGGTTCAGAACAATGAAAACAAATAGGCCATCACTCTTTCTAGACAGAGAGGATGGCAGTCAGATAAATTACCCAAAGTCTTTTTAAAATCACTTTTTAATGTGACTGTTCGGATACGCACGCAAACACTATCCTTACAGTGAACAAAAACAACATCAGTGCACAAATGTGAGTGAACCAGACATCAGGGATTGATGGCGATGGATGTTGAGGGCAATGAAAGCATACAGACTGAACCTGTCTGGACGGAGCCGAGGTAGGAGACAGGTCGGATTGGGGGAAGGGAGAACAAAGGACACGCTCACAACAATCACTCCCGCAGGAACAGGAAGGCCCCTCGGGAGCTCCCGGATGCCAATCTGACCTGGGCAGTGTTTCCGACGGCTAAACCCAGCAAGGGTCGACCTGCCTGCATAGCCGGATGGTCACGGCAGAAATGGACTGTCTATCTGGGTTTTTTTGCCTGGGTGGGAGGAAAGGAAGTTCAGGTTTTTACTGTAGGATGGGATTTGCATAATATAAGGAAACTGTGTGTCATTAAGTGTAGAAGTGTGCTTGGAAGAGTATGACCGGAAAACCACTGTGGCCACATCACTTCTAGAGATCTAAAAATTGGAAAAGGAAAAATGATTTTACGTGTCACTCTGGAATCTAGCTCATTGGTTTGCGGGATATTCTTTGCCATGCTGGCCTTTTTGTATACTGCACCATTGTTATTTTAGATATAGGCTACTGTTATATATTTTTTAATACTTTCATGAGTTTGAATTAGATTTGAATTAGAATTTAGATTATATCTTGAATTATATATATATATATATATATATATATATATATATATATATATATATAGGCGCTATATATAACATTTTAATTTAAGTTTAAGTTAATTTTGACTATTAATTATCTATATAGTTATTTTTATATTTTTATTTAATTCTTAATTATTTTAGTACGTCAAGTTAAACTAAAAGAAATAGAGAAATTTTGCCTTGGTAACACGCTTTAATTTTTTTCATATACACCAAAAATTCGCAAACTGTGCACACTATACACATAATGCAGATAAATTAAGAGTAGGCCTATGCAATTCAAAACAAGAACAAATAGTAGGGTTGTATTTTTATCCATTTGGGATTTGATTGGATTGTGAAAAGGCCTAAGACATCAGCTGAAAAGCAAAGTCATTCAATAAAAACAAGTTATTATTTTGATGAGCAAAATCAAAGAGTTTTTAGAATAATGTGCACCAATAAATCGTTTACAATAAGACCATGAGTGTGTATTAAAGTTCACCCAAAAATGTAAATTCTGTCATCATTTATTCACCCCCATGTCATTCCAGACTTTCGTTCATCTTCGGAATACCAATTAAGAACTTTTTGATGAATTCTGAGCGCTAAAGCGATCGTGTCTCGTCAGTAGCCTAAATTTGGACCAAACCCCTCCCCTCATATGGATTAGTTTTATGATCTCTTTCATAGTAGTTGCGTAGTTATCAATGGAGGGACAGAAACCCCTCAGATTTCATCAAAAGATCTTCATTTGTGTTCCGAAGATGAATGAAATTCTTACGGGGTTCGAACGTCATGAGGGAATTAAAATATGACAGAATTAAAAAAAAAAAAATTGGTGAGCTAACCCTTTAAGATTTTACGCAGTTTTGGGAATTCTGGACACTTTCATTTTCATATGAAAAAGAAAGCAAAATACCTCAACTCGCGCACTTTTGAGCATGTAGGCCTATGCCTTTAAAAGCCCCCCGGCGAAGATGCACCGATATATTCACAAGGGGATTGACTTTATGCAACATTACTGTGGTTGAACCCACAGTGAACGACTAAAAGCGTGTGGTCGCAGTTATGAAGTGAGCTTAAAGTCTCTGGAGTCAGCAACTGACTTCCTCCCGATGAGCTTCACGCCTGCATCTGGTTCTCCGGCTCAGAGACACGCAAAGCTCTTACTCGTGATTTAGATACCGCTTCCTCCACAGGTTTGGCAGAGAGTCCCTATCTATAGCTCACCAACCACTGCCTCAGATTTCAAAGTACAGCTCTCCTGCTCTCTGGCAAACCCATCTGAGCACTGCTGACTTGATGCTGTTTTCATATTTCCAGATTTTTATCAAACTTCCCCTTGAGGAAGAAAACCGTTATTGAAATCTGCTGTAGGCTTAAAATTAGCTATTGTGTTTTTCGAGGGAGGCAAAAACAAAACGGGGGATTTGAAACTATAGCCTACTGCAACACAACAACGTTTTTAGATAAAGAAATATGCAAATGTATTTATCTCTTGAACAATCATTAGGCTACATATGGATTAAACATGGCTTTGCTTAACATATTATAGCCTAGGACTTTATAACTGCAATTGTTTTAAACATTGCTGTTTTTATTTTATTTATTTTGTATGAGTTTAGTTGTTTAGAACCTTGAAAAGCAATATGGTGAGGAATATTATATTAAATAATTTGTTTAGCCACAAATAAAAGGACCAACAAGTTTCAAACTTCTCAGCAAGTTATCTTTGGAACTTATTTCGGCCACAGAATTAAAAAAAATGTTTTACAAAAGGTAACTGCGAGGCTTTATCTCTTAATTCTGATTTTTTGTCGGACTTAATATCTTACAAAAATACAGAATTGTGAGATAAGTGTCAATTACCTTTTTTATTTTTTACTCAGTGGCGGAAACAAGCTACAGTTTTTCTATAGTAGGCTAGCCTATAATCTTACTATAATAAAATCACCTGCTGTGTAAGCCAACTTTTAATAGCTAGCTGTTTTGGTTAAAAGCCTGTTAACCCATTTAGTCCCACACGTAACATTTGTGACCAAAATTGACTTTCGAGTGGTCAGGTATTGCAGTTTTTATCATTGGGCTGTGCGAGTAAAACACAATACTGTGCTCACTTCGACATTTGAACATAAACACTAAGCGTATCTGAAGTAATATAAAAAGCAACAAAAATTAGTTTTTTCATTTTTAAAAAGGTGTACAAAATGCCATAAGTAACATCTTACATTGACAATTCTCACAATTAAAAATCAGTCCAGAGACAAACTAATTTACTGCCCTCTAGTGGTTACATGGTAAACTGCAGACAGGAGTCAAATAGGACTTTGCATTTTTTTTTTAAATTAACAAATTACTTCCAACAACTATTAAAATTGATGTGTTTTTAAATAATATAAGCAGCATAGAACCATGTCCATGAGCAGTCCTGCTCGAGTACACAAAAACACTACAGTTCGAAGGTCTGGGGTCAGATGTTTAAAAAAAATAAGAAACTAATCTTTTTTTTTTTTCAGCAAGAGTGCATTAAACTGAACAAAAGTGACGTTTGGTTTGTGTTACAACATTTTTCTATTTAAAGTGAATGCTGTTTATTCATCAAATCCTGAAATCCACAAATATATCAGGCAGTACAACTTTTCAACAAACATTGATAATCAAAAATGTCTCTTGAGCAGCAAATCAGCATATTTTAATGATTTCTGAAGGATCATGTGACACTGAAGACTGGAGTAATGATGCTGAAAATTCAGCTTTGCCATCACAGTAAAAAAAAAAAAATTATTTATTTTTTACTGTATTTCTGATCAAATCAATACAGCCTTGGTGAGCATAAGAGACTTTCAAAATATAATTCTTACCAACCCCAAACTTTTGAAAGTAATAATTTTCAACCTGAGGAACATATGCTAATGGTCAAAAGATATTATTATAAGAATTTTCATAGAGAAACGTCATTTTATATGGTAGACCAAACCTCAATATTATAAATAAATTAATTTCAACACTTAGCCCAGGCTTCATAAAAAAGTAGTCTGAAATAGAGAAAAGAAAAGGTTTATTTGGGGAAAATTAGAAAAATGTTTTCACAATTGCAAGCATGGGTTAACAATCCAAATATTGACAAATGAAAACAAAAGTAAAACCAACAATCTAACAGCAAACAAGTGATATCCAGATGAACTCCTAACAGACGATCAAATGGCCACACTCTGCAGCAATGTGATGTTGTCTCCTTTCAACATAACCCGTCCTATCAGAGAGAAAACATTTTTTTTTCTTCAAATCTTATCTTATTTACTTCAAGCAAACTTTATTTCTCTGAAAAGCATAACTCGCCACCGTCGCAAATTTCACACTTACCCAGGGGCTTCCTGTTCTTGGTCTTCATGTGAACCTCCTCTGCATCATCCAAAACCAAGTTCATGTACTCATCGAATCCCTTGAAACATAAAAGAAAACATCTAAGAGTTACTTTATTTACATAGACTATACCTGCAAGATATTGTATATTGTTTCACACGTTCATCTGTAACAGATTAAAATGAGAAGAGTGGAGAGAATGAGATGTGTTAAAAGGAGAGTTCATAGACTTTCTGTCCCCCCATTGAATCCAAAGTTTCTGAAGAGACTCTTATATGATGAACAGATTGAATTCAGGGTTTTATTCACATATAAACATTGATCAACTCACACATCAGTTGTGGTAAACGGAAGCTCAGGCATGTTCTCTTGACGTGAGAGAACCAATGAGGTTCATTCTCGTGTTACGCAGTATGGATACCAGTAAAAATTCTCCTCACGATAAGAATTAGTATTCCCGCGATAATAACGATAAAGCCTAGTTGATGATGGGACCCATTCGCAGCTCATGCGCATGGCGAAGGCGGACGTGAAGCTGAAGCGGAGTTTATCGTTAAACGAGGAACTACCTCTATAATCTGGAACTGGTACACCCAGATATATTTTCACTCGCCCGTCTCACCGAACACTGACTGAGCGCTTGAGTTCGCTCTCCGTCAAGCGACCCATAAAGCGCACTATTTCAGTTCATCTCAATGAATGCACAGTGTATTTGACGCACAGTAAACACACTAGTGTGAGGCGCCCGGTTTGCTGTGAGGCGAGCGCTCCGTGTTTCTCACACACTCGAAGAGAGAGCGAGAGTCTTGCATACCAAGCAGAATTGACGTGCTACTAGATACTGCGATAAATCGTGGTAATGAATATGCACGATATTGTTATCACTTCAAAATACTGTGAAAAATAATAGAGCCGAATTTAGATTTTTAGAATGCGCATTAGCTTATTTTCCATCAACCGTTTAAAAAAAAACACTGCGTATATGCTGCGCAAAACACGTGCACACACTGATGTAAACAATCCCCACATGTATTAGCACTGTATGCATGCAGCGCAGTGCGCGCACTAGTCTAATGTAAACAGTCCTCACATGGAGAACAAGCATGGCGGAAGGAAAAACGCTGCCGACGATTTATCCCTCTTCTAAAAGTCAGGGCTGCCAAGACTCACGCAATCGACACTTTTCACACGCTCTCGCACCACACATCCATTTTTTCACGCAGAGAAAAATCGCGGAGCAAAGAGGACACGGACACCGACAGACTAGACAGAGCAGGTTACTTTTGATATGAAAAAAGTTCTCAGCTCTCAGATTCTGTCCATTTCATTACGAAATTCAGACAATAAATACTGTTTTGGCGCTTGTAAATGTGACGTGACAGATCGCTGTAGCGCCATCATTTCAAGTAGACAATTATCTGTTACTTTTTATTTAAAGATACAGTACAACTTACCGAAAGATACATATGCCTCATACATAATATCGATCGATCAGTGTTTTTCAACCACGAAAAGAGAACAATATTGTCACAGAAAGTTACATTTACCTCAGGAAAGCCATTTAATGATCCGCACGTTAGTTGACTAGAAATTTTTTTTATTTTGCTAAATTTGTGCACTATCTTACATATTTATTATATTTTTACTTTATCATTACATAATTATTATAATGAAAACCGTGAAACCGTGAAAATTGTGTTAAAGCTCCAGTAGGTAACTTTTGTAAACAAATATTTGTTAAAACTGTCATTATGTCTTGACAGTAGAATATGAGACAGATAATCTGTGAAAAAATCGAGCTCCTCTGGCTCCTCCCTGTGGTCCTATTGCCATTTGCAGAAATACACCGCTCCCGGGTCAGAAACAACCAATCAGAGCCAGGAGGAATGTCTTAGTGTCAATCACGCTCGTGTACGCGCTGATCACCCCTCTCTTGCACAGCGCGTACCGTCGTTCGTGACTCTCCTGTTCGAACTCGTTCATCCAAATGAACGAATCTTTTTTCGAGTCATTTCGTTCATTCAACGAACAAAATGACTCGCAAAAAAGATTTGTTCATTTCGAACGAGTCTTTTTCGGAGTCATTTCGTTCATTCAACGAACGAAATGACTCGAAAAAAGATTTGTTCATTTTGATGAACGAGTTCAAACAGGAGAGTCACGAACGTGCATCACAGAACAGAGCAAGGCGAGCATTTGTGCTTATAAAACTTTTATAAAAAGTTACTCTTATAAAAGTTTTTTATTTATTTTTGAAATGACCGATCGTTTCGCTAGATAAGACCCTTATTCATCGTCTGGTATCGTTTAAAGCCCTTTGAAGCTGCACTGAAACTGTCATTTGGTCCTTGAACCGTTTTTGTCCCATTGAAGTACATTATATGGAGAAAAATCCTGGAATGTTTTCATCAAAAACCTTAATTTCTTTTCGACTGAAGAAAGAAAGACATGGACATCTTGGATGACATGGGGGTGAGTAAATTATCAGCAAGTTTTTTTAAAAGTGAACTAATCCTTTAACGTTAGCTATTTATAACTTAAAGAGTGCAACGTTATAAAGCTACATGTATTGCAAAATACATAATGATTTGAAGACCAAGTTTGTAGTCAAAGTATGGGCAGGCCATAGTCAATGTAAAGCATATTGTTGATGTTTCGTCCCTATTAGTGAATGTTCCATAACTGTTTATAATCCGCCGTATTCGGTGGTCCTGCTTACTAGCCTGTGCGTTCACGGCAGGCTCCGCTGTGGGGAGGAGCTGTGGAGGGAGGAGCTGTGGAGGGAGGAGCTGTGGAGGGAGGAGCTGTGGGGGAGGAGCTGTGGAGGGAGGGCTGTAGCGCAGCAGAGAGCAAGGGGGTTGGACCTGGAAGTTGTGCTTGTTCAAATTTTCAGGCTAAGTCAACATTTTCTCAAAACTCCCTACTGCAACTTTAAGCAATAATACAAACAGTAGCCTACCGGTCATTGTACCATGTAAACATTGTAACATGTTGTCTCTAAATGTGATGCAAGTAGTTTTTTTTAATTGTAGTAGTATTATCTCAGTATTATTGTTAGTATTTTTACATTTCAAACTTATAATTGATTTAAATTATTATTGTGTGATGTTCTTCAGTACAGTTGTACTATTTAAACATTATATGCACTTTTACAGAAGAAACGTATGCAACTTTTAAATTTCTGCAAGGGCTATTTTTTTTTTTATTATTTTATGTAATTGATATATAATAGGAGGAGCCTATTTGATGATGGGTACGTATTACTTTAGATTAGATCCATGTTTGTGTTTCTGAGGCTCTCAAGAATGTATGCAGCCTTCACTTGTAGCCAAAAATAGTAGTAAATGGTACTATAATTTATATCGTCATTGCAATAAATACCAGAAAATATTGTGATATATCTTTAAGTCTGTATCACCCATCCCTATTACGCAGCACGTTTGAGCTTCAGCAAGAACCAATGAGGTTTGTTCTCGCGCATAAAGCAGGTTTGGTTGAGCTTCTGTTTGTTCGCTGATCAATGTTTTCATATGAATAAAAGCCTAAATTGAATCTGTTCATCATATAAAGCGATCAAGTCTCTTCAGAAATTTTTTTAATTTTGAAGCGACAAAGTGGTAGTTGCGTAGCTGTCAGTGGAGGTAGAGAAAGCTCTCAGATTTGATCAAAAAGATCTTCATTTCTGTACAGTAAGTCATGGTAATGACAGAATTTTCATTTTTGGGCGAACTGTCCCTTTAAAAGTAAATTTGAGACGTGTTGTTTTTACTCACAATGATGCAACCCTCTATCCGCATGTTGACCTGTTCGTAGAGCCATACCTGGATTCGAGAACGCTGCAGGGAAGGGAAAACATATTAGTAACTAATTTACATTTTGTCTTCCTGGCAAGGCAAGTTTATTTATATAGCACATTTCATACACAGTGGTAGTTCAAAGTGCTTTACATAGAAGAAATTAAAATAATCAAAAGAAATCAGAATAATTAAAACAGTTTAGATTAAAAAAATAAAATACAGTACAAACAGTCACAATGGTAATTCAAAGTGCTGTACATAGAGTAAATTAAAATAATCAAAAGAAATCAGAATAATTAAAACAGGAGTATCCAGAAGTATTCCTGGAGTATCATGTGGTAAAACGTCTTCCATATGTAAGCTTGTTTATGCCACACAACAAAAAATAAAATAGGTAATCGTAACTTTTTCATCTCGCATTTCAGAATTGCAAGGAAAATAACTAACAATTACCTTTATTATTTTATAATTACGTGGCTTAAACAAGTTTCTGTATGAAAGACACCATTTCCAAAAAACAAAACAATTATAATCAATCCATCATACAGCATATGAGGTGGATTTAAATATAATCGCTGAAGGTAATGTTGCCCAAACAAAACAAAAAAAGTGTCAATGCTTCACAAATAATTATAATAATAATTAAATAAAAATATGGAAGAGAAAACAAAAAAAACATGGGTCAATCACTTGCCTAATACACACACATATATATAAAACGAGAGAGAGAGAGAGATTTTAAATGTACATAGGAAAAGGTCAAATTAAATTCGAACTTACATTCTGAAGATACCTGAAAATAAGGTTCTGATTGTGCCATTAAGGAAACAAACAAATATAAACATAATAACATTATATTGTCATCCTAAATATGAATCTAATCATTTTAAAAGCATTTTTCATTCATTTGTAGCCGATCAACAGGACCAACACAAAACTAATGCAAACATCTCATACATTGATCACAAAGTCTGCATTCTTAAAGCCAGATATAGTTATATAACACATAATCAATATAAAATTATCAATATTATAAAATCAAAATATATCAATACAAAGGAAAGAAGCTGATGCAGTTCTGCGGTCTGAAAGGATACAATGGGCTGCACCATAACCTTCTGAACCTTCTGTCCTTGTCCTCTGTACGCCATTCTTCCCAATAATATTCAGATATAATTAGAAGAGGTGATCAATGTACAATTAAACGTAATGTTTTTTGGCGCGGCAACGAAAATCTCACGTTGGTTGATGGTGTTTCAATGGCGGCGCACTTCCGGAAACGGAATGACGCACACAAAATGAGTCGTTGATTATATGTAACGCTGCTTGTGGCCGGGAGAGACATTACAGACAGGTGGATTCAAACAAAGAGTATAGAAGAACTCTTTGATTCAAATCAATGATTCAAATACATTACAATAATTATTTTTTTTTTAAAACACATACACAAAAATATGTCCGGTTGTGCAATAATACACAATTTTCACCATTTTAAATCCGCTTTTGCTTTCAATGTTTCATTTTAAATGTCTCTACGTTGTGACATATATATTTTCACATTAACTAAAGTACAACTATTTCATGTAACATCTTAATATATCGAGACTCTGTTGATACTGCTTGAAATGTGAATTTTTGACGTATGCATTTTATATCGTTTTCAGGACGTAGTACCCGTAGTACACAGAGTATGTGACGCTTTACACGTATTTCCGCTCAGTCACTGTGTCAATTGTTGTTGTTTTAAAAGGCGCTCAGTGGTGAGTGGTGAGTTTTGCACTGAGCCATATGCAAACACCCGTGACTTTTTCAATATAAGACCATTTTCCTATTTATATTTAGAGTACATATTTATAGTGAAAGAATTCTTTTTATATTTAAATTTAAGGTGATTTCCTTATAAGTTATATTAGCTAAGGTTTTGTAACGGTATCTGTAGCCTGGCTAACAATTAGCCTAGCTTAGATTGTTGTGAACATTGACATTTATATTATTAAAACTCCCTATACCTTTGCTAAGGTGAAAAAAGGTCACAAAGGTTTAAATTAGTAAATATATATATTGTTTTTATTATTTTGTTTTTGTTCAAGTAACTCAGCACAATCCATGATCTCTAGTGATATTGGAAAATATTTGTAATGCCTTTAATGTATTTTTCATTCATTCATGTATGTATAAATCATTAAAAAAACATTGCTTTACACAGATGATTTATCTATATTTCTAGCAGTTGCTCTGTTTTAATAATTTTCAGCAAATAAACTGGAAAATAATTTTGTGCTTTTTCCCCCCCATATAATTACTGTTGCATAAGGTCAGTATTATTAGGTTTCATATATTATTATTATTATTATTAACTTCATATAATTTTGGTTCATGAACTGTTCTGTGTTCAGAACTGAATAGGTACAGGATGCTACGTCTGCGGTGCAAAGCCAAAAACGGGACCCATCTGATGCAGGGCCTTACACACCAATCTTGCGTTCAGGAGCTTAAAGATAAGATTGAGGAGCTAACAGGAATACCATGTGACGTACAGAAGATCATGGTAGGCTATCCACCATCCAGTCTGGATCTACGCGATGGGGAAGCCCACCTCAAAGACTACCCTATCAAATCAGGTTTGACTTGTCCTTGTTTATAAATCCATTCATGCACATTTGTTCATGCTGAGTTTCCAATGTTGGTCATTGATATGTTTACTGTTCCAGGAGACACGTTGATTGTAGAGGAGGAGAAGAACAAACCCAAACCCCAAGTGCAAGCCACTGTGACCAAAGGGCCCAGTTTTGACCTGGCTCCTGTTCTAGAGCGCCGCGTCGTCCCTGCCGACAACTCTTGCCTGTTTACCAGTGTGCACTTCGTTATGGAAGGGGGTGTGTACGACCCAGCCTGTGCGCCTGAAATGCGTGGGCTCATCGCACAAATAGTAGCCAGTGACCCCACTGCGTACTCGGAGGCTGTATTGGGCAAGACTAACGAGGACTATTGTGCCTGGATCCGTCGAGATGACACATGGGGAGGCGCCATTGAGGTTTCAATTCTCTCTAAGTTCTTTCAGTGTGAGATTTGCGTCGTCGACACTCAGACTGTGCGCGTCGACCGCTTCGGCGAGGATGCGGGTTACACTAAACGAGTGCTGCTAATTTATGATGGTATTCATTATGACCCGCTCCAAAAGGTGATGCCCAGTTCAGATGTTCCCGCACAGACTGTGTTCTCCACCACCGATGACATCATTTTGGCCCAGGCGTTGGAGCTCGCGGACCAGGCGCGGAGGAAACGTCAGTTCACGGACGTCAACCGCTTCGCTCTGCGCTGCATGGTGTGCCAGACTGGCCTGGTGGGGCAGAAAGAAGCAAGGGAGCATGCGAAGGAGACTGGGCACACCAACTTTGGGGAGGTGTGACACTCTCTTCGCTCTATCCTTGAAATCACCCCCACCTTGGCCGCGTCACTGCCACGCCACCTGACATGGTACCCGCTCTTTCACTGCTGCCTGTTCCAGCTTGGTTCAGTCCTCTACCTCACATTGTCTAGCAGCTTCAAGAGACTTTTATGTGACGAGTTTTGATCCTGAGAATTCAGTATTATTTCAACTTTGGTTTACTCTTGAGGTTGAAGTATTAAATTGTGCTCGCGCTTTTGAGTCTGTTGCCTGATATGATGACAAAGCCGTCTCTTCAAACCAAATTTTACAGGGATTCTCCACTGATTTAAAACCTCCAGTTTGTTACAATGATTATAATACTAGTATTAGTGTGAATCTCGTGAAACACATCCAGGTCATATTTCTTTCCAAAATCAAAGAAGATTTTTTTTATTGTGTATATATATATATATATATATATATATATATATATGCATATACACAAATATATCTTATGACACCATTCACCATTAATATTTAAACAAATTTGCATTGTGATTTTATTTTTATGACAGCTAGGTACATTACCCCACTAAATTCTAATTTGATATTTATTTATATTAATTATTTTGAATTATTTATATATCATAGTATTGATTGTTGTACTGCTTTGCATTTACGCTGATTAAATTCATTTTATAACAGTAATTTTTAAATGTAAACTTAAAATCATTGTATTACATTTAATGTGAAAATGTCATGGAAATAATGCAATTATTTTTTAATGGTCATAAAATCGTTTTTCTTTATGATAAATATAACTAAACAAAACGGCTCCTTTTAATTTTGGTGTCAAATGTGACCTAGACATTTTTTGTGAGATTCACCCATGACCTCATGTTAACACTTTTCTGTTGTCTGCAGTTCAAAGATGTCTTGAAGAGATGTGTGAGTAACAACCGTTTGACAATGCTAGCTAAACTCTTAGTAGTATCTAACAACTAATGAAACTTTTAATGGGTTATTGTATAAGGCATAATAATTGTTCCTTTTTTAACTAATGAATCATGTATGTTAATATTTCCAGACATAAAGTGCTTCTGGATAGTATTTCAAAACTATGGAACACAGCTAAAGACATGCCTTTCATGATGATTTAAACATGGCATTACTGTATTTATATTATTTGTCTTTTTAAGGTCATATGCACAGCTTCTGAACAATCGATGGCACTACATTAAGTCTTATGTTCACTGGCTCCATTGTACCTGTTACTTGAAATAGTCACAGATCAACTGTGTTTCTGAAACCTAAGTATGGTTTTTACACATTTTGAGTAAGCTAGTTAGCCGGAAAGTGTGAATTTTAAATTGAAGTGGACAATAATGGTGCTCATAGTAGAATATCACTGAACTACTTTGTAAATCTGTAGATTTTGGGCACACTCAAGATTGTTTTATGCAAATGTGTTTATTCTCTCTCAAGTGATTATGACACATTGTTTGGAAGAGTGATTGTAGTGACTTTCGTTTTGCATTTTAAGTGGAGAAATGTCACATTGAACTTTTTCCTTCTCACAGGGACGATATCAGAGGTTTAGAAACACGTTTAGTGTAGCAAAGCATCATAGTAGAGAGTGTGGATAAACTTTAGAGAGAAGACATCTTGTAAGGCCTGATGACGATGTACCTTCTCAGTATTTTTCAGTCAGGTACTATCTACACTGTTGTTTACTTGTTTGCAGCCTTTTTTTTTTTTGAAGAAATGGTGCCATTGTAAGGCCAAAAAACTTTTTTATTTTGCAGTGATTTTTCTAAATGGCCGTGATTAGTGTTTTACCTACTCTAAGGTAACTTTGAGTGAGAAACTGCATGTCCAACACTCATTGCTATAAAATCACTGGTTATACTGGGTTAATGATAAATAAACTTGAATTGATCTATATAAATATTGTGTGGTTGTCAGCTGTATGTTTTTTGTGCCTAAATCTTAACTAATTAGTGGTGTTTACTAAGGAAAGCATCACTAATAAGCTACAATTGCCAACACTGATTTGTAAACCCAGTGTTGACCTCATAAGGTCTTGAATGGCCTCACAACCACCAAGCAACATGTAAATGAAACAGTCGCAACGCCTTATTAACCAACCATTGTGGTCACCCAACCTACTGCATTATGGCGGCAAGTTTTGTGCAGGCACACCACTCGACATTCTTTAGAAATGTAAAAATCTGGTTTGCATATGCCTTTTAACATTTATTCCTTAAAGGGACATTGTGTAGGAATTTCTCCCATCTAGCGGTGAAATTGTATTGCATTCAAACGAATTGTGCTCTCCAGCGCCTCGCTTTTTCAAATGCGTGTTGCATCTACGGTAACTGTTATGTACCAAAAAGCTATGACAGGATGTCTTCTAAAAGCACTTCGTCGAGTTTTCCTTCGGGTGAACAGGTTTGTTATTTCAAAAAAACTGCAACTTGACACAACGAACAAACGAATGTTACAGTATGGAAAATAACAGTGCAATGCAGCCTTTTAAACTTGCCGGGGCAGTGACAAGCGTCTCTCACTGCTCTACTCCTCCGTTTCTGCTGCTTTTAGTCACGTGACGCTGGCTCTGAACGAAAACGCGTTGTGGAAACGTGTTGGCCTTGTACTTTTTGACCCTCTCCAGTGTTGCCAGATGTACGATAATTATCGTATTTGTACGATATTTTTGACCTCTGTACGATGTACGATCAATAATGAAAAAAATCCCATAATGTACGATAATTTCAGAGTTTTCAGTCGTTCGTCCAAACACACATCCTACCGCTTCTCTCTCTGACCCAGAATCATTTTGCAGGCTCGCCTGCCAGCCTGCACGCAAGCACGTATACACACACACACACACACACACAGCCACCACACGGCGTCGCCCGGCCCGCACGTCAACACTACAACCCCCCCCCCCCCGGGTTACGTCGTGTACGATAATTTTCTTCCAAATACGATAATTTTGAACTACTGGTACGATAATTGGACATTTCCAATCTGGCAACACTGACCCTCTCTGCTATTATAGTTTTTCAAGATGGCGGAACGACATGGAAGCCTCCGTGGACTTACCCGTCACATGTATCTAAAGATAATAATTTCTTCGTTTACGAGGATAAGTTAGATAATTGGCAACAAATAGGTATTTGTACACCATTGAGGACATATTTATGAATAAAAATATTGATTTTAGATAATACAATTCCTAAAAAACTACAAATAGTCCCTTTAAACTAGTATTTTATATAACTAGAAATTATTAGAGAGCTCTACAAATTGTTACTAGTAAGCAATTATGACGAGTAACGCTGGGAACATTTTAGGCTAAAACAGCTTGCCATACACTATAACTATAGGTGATCCTGTATCTCGTTCATTAGGTAGGCCTAGTACTTGGTAAATGGTATATTTTAGTCACTACTGGAATAAGTATTATTAGTATCTAATAACTAGTCACGATTGGACCAGGAGCATAAAAATAGATGAAGAAATAAATGTTAAAACCTCTCAATAGTCTGTATATATAGATGGTGTGAAAACATAATGAATCCCAGTCAGTAAAACAGGATCAAATCAGTTCCAGTTGACGGGGATTAAACTAATGTTATTTTAAGAAACCCCTAATAACGCGATTAACTAGGATTTGTAGGTGATCCTCTTGACACTTTCAGTCATCGTGTTTGTCATTACAGACGTGTGCAGGGAAGTCGTATATGTAAATAAGTAGCCTATGTATTGACGCATTTTTTTTCCCGCCGTCCCTAAAGATTTTGATTTTGAGACGAACGTTCGTTTTTATTGTCTACACTCACCGCCCTGTTCTCTAATTGGCTGCTGCAAGATTAAACGAAAATGATTGGTCGAAGATTTCCCTATGTACAGTACTGATGTACAGTACCTCACAGTGACACTGACATTGTAGAAGCACGTGAACCTGCTGAGCTGCCATCTAACTCTTTTCTGCACTAAAGGTAAGCTTTTATTGAGCCATGTTTCAGGCTTCATATATTTATTTCTGTGTATGAGTATTCTTAAGATTTTAATTAAAGGGGTTGGCAAATACGGAATTTAAGGCAGAGAAGAATAGTAAATTAATTGTGCAATTGTAAAATAATGTACTGAAATGTATAAATTAAAATAGAATTTAATTTATAGCACTTGCTCTTATTTTTTCAAGTTTGATTATTTACTTAAAGGGATAGTTCACATAAAAATGTAAATTTGTCATTATTTACTTACACTCAAGCTGTTTCAAACCTGTGTGAATTTCTTTCTTCTGCTGAACACAAAAGATATTTTGAAGAATATCGGTAAACCAGACAGATGATGGACCCCATTAACTTCCATAGTAGGTAGAACAAATACTATGGAAGTTAATGGGGTCCATCAACTGTTTGGTTACCGACATTCTTCGAAATATCTTCTTTTGTGTTCAGTTGAAGAAAGAAACTCATACAGGTTTGGAACAGCATATGGGTGAGTAAATGATGATAAAATTTACATTTTTGTATAATGTCTTACCCAAGTGTTTCTAGTGTAGTCTCTTACAGTGAGAGTTTCACGCATCCTTAGAGCAGATAACATTGTGTGCTGTATTGTGTAATACAGGTCATATACCCTGTATGCATTATAAAGTCATGAACGTTGTTAGTCTTATGATCATAGATATGAATTCTCTAGAGCTACATAAAAGACATTGTGGTGTGTCAAAGTGCATATTGGTGTTACAATTACAAAAAGAACCAAGCATCCGATTAACAACAACATTAGAAAAAGGATAGTGGGTTTATTTTGTCGGTAAAAATGGACCTTGCTTTTACAGCCATTGATTTATGGTTCACTGATTACAGTTAAATTATTACAGCTCTTAAATATAATGTTAATTTGTGGGATCTGAAAACAAGTATGTCCTACAATACTGATGATAGCTTTATTCTTCATCTAACTGCATCTGCCCCTTTCTATCCACAAAGAAAACAGGTTTGCTTTTAATTTTGCATGATATCACACAATATATACCATCACTGAAAGAAAAAAAATGCTTTATCATCATCCACGTCATATTCAAATTTACAACAGTGAGAGCGTTTTATGTAACAACTAATAAAGAAAAGTGTATTGACAGTTTTTTTCTGATCTTTTTTTATAAGCTGGAATAAATTAAACTATTTCTACTAAATGTTGATGAGATGATTAAACATGATGAGGTGAATTTCTTTCTTTTTTTATCTTTATCTTTAAACAAACCGATGATTCATTGTCTTCCATTCATGCCGGACTTGATCCAACTAAAGAAGCTCAGTGTAACGTCTGCTGTAATCTCATTCAACATCATCTGATGATTTAATATACTGTACACATAAATACAGATATAATTGCTGCTGGTTCTTTTAAATTCATGACCTTTTGTTTTTAATTGATTGTTCTACAATTGCTCTATCAAACTTTTCCAAAGGAAAAGTTTCCTTTGAAAATTTTTTTTCATTCTATTTTTAGGTGAAATGCAGTTTCATCAACACTTTTAAAGAACTTTTCATAATTTGCAATGCCGATACGTGACATGTCGCAAGATGGCAATGTCCTTGACACAGTGGGTGAGATTGACAGTAATGGCAGCTGTGACAGCGTGGTCAGCTTCAACTCATGCTTTGTAAGACATACTTTTATTTTATGAATTTGAAGACATACTGTATATATAGTTATAAGATACATTGTTTTGATGCGTATCTAGAAGTTGTGGATGAAACATTGCTAAAGTGATAGTTGACCCAAAAATGAAAATATACTTTTATACTCTTTTTTTCGGGGGAACACAAAAGAATATATTTTTTACAAACTGGGGAGGTTTTGTCTGTCCATACAATGAAAGTCAAAGGGGTTCAATGTTAATTTGGACACCACTGACTTTCATTGTTTAGACAAAAATAGTCACATCCTTCACAGATGAAGTACAAGATTGGGATGGCATGACAGTGAATAAATGAAAATTTCCATTTTGGGTGAACTATCCTTTTACTCATCACATATTAAACTCATCACAAATTTCATGTGAGCAATTTTTGTTTCAGAGTGATGAAAGTCTGGAGTATCTCTCTGCTGAGGAGAAGGCTTGTCTTTTGTACCTAGAGGAGACCATTCAGTCACTGGATACAGAGGATGACAGCGGCCTGTCCAATGACGAGTCTGGGCAGCTGCCAGCGCGAGGAAACGTGGCTAACAAAGCGGCCCACCTCTCTGCGTCAATAGGACTCAACAAGGTCCCTAGTCAAGGTGCATTATACAATAGCTCTTATAGTATTTCTAACTCCTAACTATTTCTGATAATACACTAAAATACATTTCTTGATTGTAGATGTGCCCAAAAGCCAATTTGAAGGTCCATTGTCACCTAGCAGCTTGGTGCAAAATGAAATTCTGAATTTTATGGTCCCTACTCCATTTGTCCTTGCGAACCGTAACTCGCAAATTCAAACCAGACCTGGATCAGCTGCATCCCAGAAAAAGACGGCACCTAAAGTGGCTTCTGGAAGTGCCCAGCTCCATCAAGAAGCTCCACAAGTTCCCTCAGAGGTCGGTGTGGTTGTGATACCGCCTCCGTATAAAATCAAAGGCAGCAAAGATACAGCGGAAGAACAACAGAATAATGAGCAGCCAGAGAATGTGGCACGTAGAGGACCCCTTTCGTATGAGGCTCTGGTGAACCTGCGCAAGAGTGCATCGATGCGGAAAACCAATGGAACTGAAGCCAAAACCAAAGGACAGCAGGTTGCTACAAATAACAATCTAGTGGGAGACACCTCTGGATCTCAAACTCTTACCCAGAACTCACAGGCTGTGACAAGTAGAGGCTCCAAACCTACTCCTCCACCTGTGGCCCCGAAACCTAAAAGTAAGACCACACACAAAGTCCCAATGAACCAGGAAGAAGCCTCCAATACTAAGATTGACTCAACCATGCCTTGCTCTGGGGTATTGACAGTAGATAAATTAATGAACCCAGAGAAAGTAAGAGTGGAGGCTCTTAGCAAGTTAGGTCTCCTTAAGGAGGACACACAGAACCCAGTCTGTCAGCAACTAAAGCATTCCCAATCCCCAGCAAACTTGGAGCAAAACCAGAGCACAAGTGAACGTCTTGCTCCAAGTATCCCTGCAAGATCTGGAGGACGAATAAACCAGCCAATACAAAGTTGCAATCCTCTCCACCAGAAGTCTGTGAGCGATCTTGCCACAGCTTCTTCACCTTCGCAACATGCTGATATGACTTCAAGTGGGAAATCTGCCACACTGGAACTCCCTGGGATGGGACTGTCAGGTTCTAACATCACAGTCATAAATCAGGTTTCTAAGAATCAAAAGTCATGTTCCTCTGAAGCAGGGACTAAGAACCACCTTAAAGACACTCAAATAGATGCTAATGAATCGACACCCAGAAAAGATGCGTTGCACGTATCATCATCTTATTCCAAAAGCCTAAACGTGCCTGTTCCCAGCATCGGAAGGGATCGGAGAGAGGCATTACGAAAGCTTGGATTGCTGAAAAACTGAGATTTGTAGACTCTATGCTCTCCGGTTTTTAAAGACAGCATGAAACGGTCTTGAAACAGAAGTTGCAATTGTCTTTTCTTGTCTATTTTGAGTTAAACGGCTTCTCAAACAAAAAATAATTTTGGGTTGGACTTGATTTTGTCCATTGGGAATTAATTGGATAATTGTGGTTTTCTATTGCTGCAATCTCATGTTTGACAGGTGCTTTTAAAACATTGATCTGTTTGGTTGAACATCTTATATCCCGACCAAAATAGCAACATCAGCTCAACCAATGTCGTGAGTTTCGGCGTTTGATGGACAAATGGTCCTTATTTTTGCAATTCCGCTTGGTAGCACTATTGGCACATAAATTGCACTGTTCACTTTTTTTTAGCACTTTTCACTTTTAGCATTAATTTTAGTTGATTATTTGCTGAATCTAAATAATGACGAAAGGTGCGGTCACGTTAGCGAAATTTTAGTGAGATCTCGTGGGCAAAAAAGGTCCATTGTCTGTTGTCAGTAGTTTTCAATGTATGAAGCACAGCTCACACAAAAGTCACTTTCGAACCAAGCAGCTTTCTTTTGGTGAACAAGGCCAACTTAAACTCCTGATCACACAGATTTTAATTGAAACAATTAGATTTCGTCAGCGAAATTTCGCAGAGCAATGGTAAATGTGATCGCACCTTAACAACCAGATGACTTTGCTTTTTTTCAGCACTGAAGATTTAGATTATACAGTAATGTTTACTTTTCAAGATGAACTTAAGTATATTTAATTTCGAACTGGCTGTAAGTAGATTAGCCTTAAATTACTCTTTGATCTTGCTATTGAAAGCATGCTTCAAATCTGTCTGTATGAATAAGCCTGTTTTACAAATCTTTTTTTTTTTCTCTCAAATAAAATGCAGTATGTCTCCTGCACCAGAGACTCTCGAACACGAGGAACCCTGTCTCCCAAAGATCAGCTATCAGTCAAACTCCTCATTTTACACGCCGGTCAGTGAGATCTGACACAGCACTTCGGTGGATTAGTGCATTAACAGACTGGTGTTCATGTTACCTGGCCTCTCAGATTCATCTGTCATTAAAGTTCTTTATCTCAGAATGTGACCTAGTTCATGACTTACACCAAGAATGGTTCCTTCTGTTTGTACTGACTCCGTTAACAGTTGCCCTTTCACAGTTGCTTGTCTAATCGAATACACACCATAATGCACACGGAAAGCAGTAATAAATTATGACAATGTTTAACCACTGAACACACATGAATAAAGCAATAATTTCAGCATAAAATGTCTCACTTGGTTGGGTCTGGTTGCTGTGCTCTATGATCAGATAGCAGATATTATGTCCAGACAATGTGCTTTGCATAACCAACCATTTTAACATTTCCATGTGAAAGCACTGGGTAATATAAGGTAACTACTTGGGTTAAGGTTAGGTTAAGTGGTAGGTTGGACTGTAGAACAGGACTGTAAAATAAAGTACAACCCTACTGTTAAATACATTGTTTTGTACATTGTGAACTTTGTGACTAGGCTGTTAAAAAACCTATTAGTGTATTAAATGGTCCTCCGCTTGGCTTCAGTCTGATTGACAGTGCTTTTCACTTAGTGGTTTAATTACAGTGATTACTGTCTGCCGGCACAGGTCACTATCACTATTGTGTTTTTAATCGAGGTTGCATATACTTAATGTCAGAAAGAATGATTCATTTACATATATGTAAAGCAATTATTATTATTAATTTAAACAACACAAAGCAACCCATTTTATATTGCTAATGAGATGCATGTTAATATTGGCCCATAGGAACAAGACTTAATTTTATCCATTAAAAAGACACTTCTATATAAGTGGCTTAGAAAAAGTACATGAGAAATACTATCTCAGAAACATCCCTAGTTATTAGACACTTTTGTTTGTGGGATAAATCTTAAAAAGATATCAGTTTTTCAGGACATAAAAATTAAATTAAATTAAAAAAGAAGTTAGGTCACAAAGTTCGGACACCCTGTATGTCATTCAGCACTAATACAATAAAAATATGTCTTTATATATATACATATGAAATAAAATCAGATAATAGCAGCTTTAAAAGATATAAAGCTCTAGACTCTCTTATATATACAAAGGATTTGTAAAGCCGTGTCCTGTCAGTTGCCCTCAGTTGGGATGAGTGACTTGCTCTTCTTGCGTTTTACTTTGCCGTGTGCAGGTGGGACTCCAAGGGACTCCAAACGGAAAGGCCGCGGAGGGAGAGATTCCACGGTTAGAGGAGACAGACAGGACCCACTGGAGGTCTGGTGGGCTGAACCATTACCGACTGAACCAGAATAATTCACTGAGACAAAATGATTAGAATTAGCAACATTTATAAGCATACAGAAGTTGCATGAGAGAAACAAATGAACATGAATCTGTAAAGTTAATATTATATCAATCTCTTACTTGTGTTTTTAATAGAGTCGCCGGCCAACAGCTGACTGGTCCGTTTTGGCTTGAAGTAGTTGGTGGCGATATGCTGGCTATCACTGCGTTTCAACATTTCCTTGTAGCGATCCTTCTCCACTTCTTGCTAAAAAGAGTGTCAGTTGTACATGAGTCAAAGCTATGGATGTTTTTCATATTCATAAGTAAGGTTCTAGGGATATTAAACACTTTTCACACTACACTTAACCAGGGTTAACATCTTTTTTAAACCCAGTCTGCTTTTAACCCTGGGTTAAGATTAAAAACATTTCAAACATATGTGGGTTAAGACCACTTTTTAACCCTAGCATACGCTTTAGTGGTTTTACAGTGCCAACTCTGGATTGTAATTCCGAGTGTGAATTCCAGTGTGAACTGCATTAAGGCTAGAATGGTAACAAATCATAAACTAAACAATGCTTGCCTCATTAAATATCCATGTGCTTTGTACTTGTTACATAAACTTTTAACAAGTTTCAGCAAAATAGTACAACATTTCAAATGGCCAACGCAAAAATACTGGAGTAATGAAAAGGCAATATTATATATACAGTGCTTAGCATGAGTGAACACACCCATCCTAAAGTTAACTAAAAAGAGGAATAAAAAATCCTCTTTTCGAAATTGATCTTAATGCCTTATTTAAAAAAATTAGGAAAAATCCAACCTTTAAGGACACCAATTTTCTTGAAAATTGAATAATGAACTATGAAAATTGAATAATGAACTATGAACGATGAATAATGTATCGTAAATAAATAAATGTTCCTCCTTAAAATAATATCTCTGAATATCTATATAAAAATATCTCTGTAAAATATATAAAAAATATCCCTGTAAAAAGCTGCTTTGAAACAATCTACATTGTTAAAAGCACTATATAAATGAGGATGATTTGAAAAAAAAAAATGCTGCTAAATACAGGGTGCATTAGTAAGGACACCCCTATGTTAAATTCCCTTAGAGGCAGGCAGATTTTTATTTTTAAAGGCCAGTTATTTCATGGATCCAGGATACTATGCATCCTGATAAAGTTCCCTTGGCCATTGGAATTAAAATATCCCCACATCATCACATTCCCTTCACCATACCTAGAGATTGGCATGGTTTTATTTCAGTTCGCCTAATAGCTGGTTTGATTTGCATTGAGAGATGATCTTATGGAAAGTACCATGATGTGGGGCTATTTTAATTCCAAAGGCCAAGGGAACTTTATCGGGATGTATAGTACTGGCCTTTAAAAATACAAATCTGCCTGCCTCTATGGGAATTTAACATAGGGGTGTCCTGACTTATGCCCCCTGTATTTTAAGGAAGAACATTTATTTATTTATGATCCATTATTCATTCACAAAGAAAATTGGTGTCCTTAAAGGTTGGATTTTTCCTCATTATTTTAAATTAAGGCACTGAGATCAATTTCCAAAAGATGATTTTTTAATCCTCTTTTTAGTCAACTTTAGCATGTGTGTGTTCACTTATGCTAAGCACTGTGTATATAGTTCAAGTTCAAGTGTAAAAACACAAAAATTGAACGTGGTACATGAATCTAGTATTGGTATATCTGATTCATTTGTAGTGTATCTGTGTGTAAATATCAGAAATCATGTTTGAATAGTGTTAATTCACTGTCTGAATACCACAAAAGGGTCGGCAAGGTCTGAGGCTGAATTCCTGCGTGCTGAAAGTCTGCCAGGGGCAATGGCACCTGAAGGAGGCACTGCAGAGCAAGAAGAAAGACAATATATAGAATATATACCTTTAAATCACACAAGCGACTGACTGAAACATTTGCTTTTTTTGGACATGCACAATTTAAAAGCCTGTTCTCCATGATTGATTATTATCATTAAAAAAATAGATTTAGTTTGTAGATTCTGTTACTGGTGACTAATGATTTGTTTTGAATCAATGTTGGTGCAGAACAAGCTCTTTTTTATCTTCTACAATTAGAAACCAGTATATAAAAGTAAAGGTCTTTCATTTTCAAAATAGATTATACAAAGATCATCAAGATTCTCAGGAATTTCACACAGCAGCCTTTTTCTTTCCAGCATTTCACCTGCAGGTAAGGTGGTTTTCTGCACCACAACCTCAGGCAGTCTCCAGGTCGATCCCTCTTCATCCCACACCGCTTCCTTCCGCAGCCGGTCCAGGTTACTGTAGTTACAGTCCCTTCGAACCAGGGGCGCCATGCGCTCCAAGATTCCTTGAAGGAGCTGGCCTTCCCGCTCAAGACGCCGGATGGTGGCCAGATAATCATCTCTCTCCATCTCAAACTCTGCCTGAAGATCCCTGATCTCCAACTTGGCAGCTTTCAACTGTTCATTACATAAACAAATGGTTGGACATTTGAGATTGGTTCTAAAGTTTCTTCTCATTAGCAAAACTAGAATATAGTAGTGTATATAGTGTACAATCTGTATTATGTGTATATTTGTATTTTGTGTACTGTATATTAATTTGTTTTGTATATTTTTGTCTATTTATGTAATGTCATGCCTTGTACCAAAGACTCTCTTCACCTATCACTACACTTCTGTGTTTTGGTAGTGTGACAATAAAGGTGATTTGATTTGATATATATAAATAATACAAATCAATATGCAATTGCTACACCAAGACACCAAGTTTCGACAACTTTCATGTGACATAATTTCTGAACAACGACATGTTAGATAACAGTGGAATGTTGAGTGAATACTAAATACTATCCGAGTACTAAAAGCTCTAACCTTCTTCTGTGTGTTCTCCAGGTGTCTGTTCTTGGCATGAACTTCCTCCTGGATGGAATCGTACACGTTCAGCAGAACGCTGTCGCTGTCCTCACTGCTCTGGCTCAGAGCTTCGATTAGCTGCTTCTTCCTCTGGTCAGCCAGAGTCTTCCTCTGTCTGAGTCTCTGCTTCAGTTCCTCGTTCCTCACCTGCTCTCCACCCACAAACTCCTGCTCCAGCTGCTGCAGTCTTTAGGCCAACAAAATATAACAGAGGCAGCATTTAAGTTCATTTTGGACCAAGCAAAATGCCACGAGGCGATATGTAGCCCCTCAGTTTCCATTAGTTTCATTTAAAGCACCTCAAGAATTCCCTTAAATTCATGTGTCGGCTTTGGTGTGGAGGCTAGTATAGTTATCTTTATAGTTATCATTCCTTATGTGAACAGGCCTTAACTCTATTTGAGTGTCACTGTATTACATCCAGAAAAAAAAACATGCAACCAAATTACATTTATTTCAAAGAATTCTAAGTCAGTCATTGCAAAATTGGCTGACGTTAGTTCTGAGAAAACACCTAATATCATTTGTCTGCAGATATTTTTTTGTTATCTAATGCAATGGTATTCATACATTTTTAAGTGTTCAAATACTTTTTGGTGCCTTTGTGCACTAAATTATTAGGAATGCACCACAGCATTTGCTCCAATTCTTGACTTCAAATGGCTATCTGAGCATCTCACCTTTCTAAAACATGCTTCTGGTCCAGTTGATCTGGTGTGGCAACCACAACTGTAGCTAAAACCGAACTCTCGCCACTGGGAGCTCCTTTAACACTGGCAGCAGCAGAAGACGGACTCTCCTACACAAACAAGACTCATTTCGATTTGTGAGATTCAAAAACTCACTTGGCTGACTTTTTTTTTATACTGTCACAAAAATGTAAATTGTATTTTCAAACAGCTCTATACATAAGGTTATATTATCTCTAACTTTATCCGCATATATACATACGCTCACATATAGTGATATACAGAGCCGGACAGTAACGGAGTACATTTACTTGAGTACAGTACTTGAGTACAATTTTGAGGGATCTGTACTTTACTCAAGTATCATTTCGGGGATTACTCATGACTTTACTCAAGTACATTTGAGAGGCAAACATCTTACTCTTTACTCCACTACATTTCTATCCATAACCGTGAGTACCCGTTACTTCAAAAAAAAAAAAAAAAGGAAGAAAAAAATGTCGGAAACCCTCAATTTGTTGTTTCCCTCTCAAACGTGATTGGATTGTGCAGGCGCCACTGATTGGGACAGCCTATCAGCAAATCACCTTCACCTTCAGCTCTGAACTGACGCCAAAGTAAACTCCATGGTCAGATTTATGTGGGTTCAAATGTGGGAGCAAAAAATCCATTAAAACTCTAGCAGAGGTTTGTCAGAGCGTTGCCATTGTGCATTGCCTTGTGGGCAAGTGAGAAATGTTAAATAAAGCAACATGGTAAACATTTTTCAGAACTCCATGTAGGACGTTTCTGTACATAAATTTAAGCACGGTTCGAGTACCTACCCCGAAGTGATAAAATAAAATTCTGTTTCAAATTTATAGGCAAAGACAAGTAGTTTGTTTAGGCATGGTTTGTAGGGAATTACAAACCTGCACACATATATTCGAACACACATAACTATAGAATCAATTCTTAATGCGCATGTGAACGCCATCAGCGTTTATCACAGGTTCAGTTTAAAGTCTGTTTAGAGAGAACGGTGTCATCTTAGCGGCCCCTAATTTAATAACCAATTATCATTTCGACGGAAGTGAATCAATCAAAACTAACTTTAGCTGGAAAATAACATTATTCAAGAACCGCTATAAAACCAAAACAATCTCTGTTACCTTAAATTGTATGTTTATCTCTGAAAAGCCGCTTTGAAACAATCTACATTGTTAAAAGCGCTATATAAATGAAGATGACTTGACTTGACACTGTGGCAGTAGTAATGCAATATTTAGAAAATTTACTCTTGTACTCTTGATACTCAAGTACTTTTAAAAACAAGTACTTCAGTACTTTTACTTAAGTAGACATCTGACTGTAGTACTTTTACTTGTACTTAAGTAAAATTTAGCAAGGGGTATCTGTACTTTTACTCAAGTAACAAAGCTGTGTACTCTGTCCGCCTCTGGGGATATATACTATAGAGCAAATTGCCTGATTTTTTATTTCGTTGCAAAATGGAACTCTATTATCCCCCAGCTCTTTATATAAAGTATAAGTATGACCAACTTTATCCGCATACATATACAGTAGTATACTCACTTAGGTGTGATTTATACTAGAGCAGGGGTGTCCAATCTTGCTCCTGGAGGGCCACTGTCCTGCAGAGTTCAGCTCCAACCGAAATGAAGCACACCTGAACCAGCTAATCAAGGTCTTACTTGGCATACTAGAAACTTCCAGGCAGGTGTGTTGAGGCCAGGAGCTAAACTCTACAGGACCGAGTTTGCACACCCATGTACTAGAGCATATCTTTACTGCTTGATTGTTAGTATTGTCGCAAAATGTTGACTATATTAACGCCCAGCTCTAATCTGCTAAATGTGACTAGATATTAGGATATTCTAAGCATTAACATCATGATTTTCTGTGAAGCTGCTTTGAAACAGTGTGTATTGTGAAAAACGCCATATAAATAAATTTGACTTGACTTTGACTTGTTTTAGTGTGTTGTTTTCACCTGTTCTTGTGTGGCCACAGGTTCAGTGATGGGCTCTTCTTTAGGATGGTCCACATAAGGGCCACCTGTTTAAGGAGAGATACCAAGACAATTCGACCAGATCAATTCGATATAGAATCTAAAGCTGTACCGAAAGAAAACTAGTTTCAACATTACCAGTGGTGTGTGTTCGACTAGCTCTGGACCTCTCCAGAGAAGAGAGTCTGGTCTCGTATGATGTTCTCAAGGCAGCAATGTCCTCCTGGAGTTTGACTTTGGACTCTTGTTCGGCATCATACTCGGCCTGCAGCCTCGCTAGTTTCTTCTCATATTCCTAAATTTACATTTACATGTGCATTTATGAATTTGGCAGACACTTATCCAAAGCAACTTGCTTTCTGTGGAAATTGAACCCATGACCTTTGCAATGCTAGCGCCATGCTATACAGGAAAACAATTGCAAAGAATGGATGAGTTAGTGCTTAAGTATTTCTAATGACAATGAGAAAACCAATCAACACATTAAAATAGAAAGTTTCCTCAAAAATTCTTCATCTTTCGAGATGAAGGCCTCATCCTAATGCAGAAACAACAACTTTTAAGACTCTTCCATTGACTTTATATCAGTACACACCTCTTTTATACTGTCTTTTTCAGCTTCGCTCTCTGATGTGTTGCTCTGGGGTCGCGACAGAACAGCTGGAGGATCTCTTGAATTCTGACCTGCCAAAAGTGCTGTTAACAGACAAAAATAAGTCGAAATTGCGCTTTCCCTATTCAAAGAGATGCAAATTTACACAAATGTTGTGTTTCTTACAACTGAGGTTGGCAGACCCCAGCTGTCCAGAGATTAACGCCCGCAACTTCTTGATTTCTTCCTGATACTCGCGCAGGAGGGCATCTTTTGGGTCCTCGTTGATGACCGGACGGTTTTGGATGCTCTTGGCACGGTTGGCGTAGCGTAGAGTACTGATGCTCTCTTCGTAATTGTTGTCGGCAGGTGAGAGACAGGCTACCATGAGGGTACGAGTGTTTCCGCCCAGAGAGTCTTGAAGCAAACGAGTGAGCTTGGAATCACGATATGGGATGTGCTTGGAACGACCGTCCACCAATGCAGATATAACATTGCCAAGGGCTGAAAGAGACAAGTTGATCTTGGTGGCTTCTTGAAGGCGATCTCCAGTAGCACCGGTTTTCGACTGTCGTTCACTCCCTGCAAGGTCCACGAGATTGAGCTTTCCAGCACGCAGATGTTCTTCACCTGCAGCATCTAAACTCATATGAAGATTACAGAGATGTTGCATATAGATTTATTCATGCAGAACTCAGTAAAAATGTGGGATTTTCAGACACAAACCTGTGTTGCAGGTCTCCAGGTGAATGGTGAATATGGAGTGTGAGCGAGATGAATCTTTGTTCATGAGTGTGAATCCCACAGAGCGATTCCTCCAGCCCTGATCCATGATCCGCTCACATTCCCCAACGCTGTGCACCATGTGCATGGACAGATCCCGTACATACACACCACGCTCGGGATGCTCCTTCAGCTAAAACACACACAGCATTGAGACATTCAGTCCATTTTAGCTAATATACAATGGGCTTTGTGTGATCAGTGGAGAGACATACTTCCATCTTCTGTTTGGTGTCTTTTGCCAAAAGATCTCTGATTTCCTCCTTGTAAATTTCCAGGTAAGAGGCCCGTACAAGGAATTTTGTGTTCTCTGCACACTTAATAGAAAAGTTCAGGTTAAATGTCACTTAAAAACTTTATCACAATGAATATATAGTATTTCGGCTCTAAACATTTTACTGACCACAAACTTTTGAATGTTAGTGTATTTATAATATTTTACTTTGTCATTCATTTTGAATATTATATGTCAGTGAATATTAGGTTTTACTATGATGGCATCCTATCTATATAAAATCACATGATATGCAAATTGGTTACCTGGATTGTCTCAAAGATGTGCTCAAAAGATCTAGGGATGATTCCCCTCTGGGAAGGAGGATCTACAACACCTTGCATAGTGAACGACTTGCCACTCCCTGTTTGTCCATAAGCAAAAATTGTCCCATTGTAGCCCTCAGTTACACCCTGTTTATAAAATAACAATATATTTGACACTGATTAGTACAAAAACACAGACAGACAGACGATAGATAGACAGAGTTAGATAGACAGACAGACAGACAGATAGATATATTTAGAGTCTAAATCGCCCAACTTACACGTGCATCTAGTTAATAATCGATTATAGGAAGGGTTGTAGTTTACTTCCGTGACTAATTTAAACTATGGTGTTCTGTTTCAGATAAGGGACAACAGGTTTCAGATAACCCATATACAGGTCCTTCTCAAAAAATTAGCATATTGTGATAAAGTTAATTATTTTCCATAATGTAATGATAAAAATTAAACTTTCATATATTTTAGATTCATTGCACACAAACTGAAATATTTCAGGTCTTTTATTGTTTTAATACTGATGATTTTGGTATACAGCTCATGAAAACCCAAAATTCCTGTCTCAAAAAATTAGCAGATCATGAAAAGGTTCTCTAAACGAGCTATTAACCTAATCATCTGAATCAACTAATTAACTCTAAACACCTGCAAAAGATTCCTGAGGCTTTTAAAAACTCCCAGCCTGTTTCATTACTCAAAACCGCAATCATGGGTAAGACTGCCGACCTGACTGCTGTCCAGAAGGCCATCATTGACACCCTCAAGCAAGAGGGTAAGACACAGAAAGAAATTTCTGAACAAATAGGCTGTTCCCAGAGTGCTGTATCAAGGCACCTCAGTGGGAAGTCTGTGGGAAGGAAAAAGTGTGGCAAAAAACGCTGCACAACGAGAAGAGGTGACCGGACCCTGAGGAAGATTGTGGAGAAGGACCGATTCCAGACCTTGGGGACCTGCGGAAGCAGTGGACTGAGTCTGGAGTAGAAACATCCAGAGCCACCGTGCACAGGCGTGTGCAGGAAATGGGCTACAGGTGCCGCATTCCCCAGCTCAAGCCACTTTTGAACCAGAAACAGCGGCAGAAGCGCCTGACCTGGACTACAGAGAAGCAGCACTGGAGTACCCGCAGTCAGTGATGGTCTGGGGTGCCATGTCAGCTGCTGGTGTTGGTCCACTGTGTTTTATCAAGGGCAGGGTCAATGCAGCTAGCTATCAGGAGATTTTGGAGCACTTCATGCTTCCATCTGCTGAAAAGCTTTATGGAGATGAAGATTTCATTTTTCAGCACGACCTGGCACCTGCTCACAGTGCCAAAACCACTGGTAAATGGTTTACTGACCATGGTATTACTGTGCTCAATTGGCCTGCCAACTCTCCTGACCTGAACCCCATAGAGAATCTGTGGGATATTGTGAAGAGAAAGTTGAGAGACGCAAGACCCAAAACTCTGGATGAGCTTAAGGCCGCTATCGAAGCATTCTGGGCCTCCATAACACCTCAGCAGTGCCAAAGGCTGATTGCCTCCATGCCACGCTGCAATTTCGGCAGTCTTACCCATGATTGCGGTTTTGAGTAATGAAACAGGCTGGGAGTTTTTAAAAGCCTCAGGAATCTTTTGCAGGTGTTTAGAGTTAATTAGTTGATTCAGATGATTAGGTTAATAGCTCGTTTAGAGAACCTTTTCATGATATGCTAATTTTTTTAGATAGGAATTTGGGGTTTTCATGAGCTGTATGCCAAAATCATCAGTATTAAAACAATAAAATACCTGAAATATTTCAGTTGGTGTGCAATGAATCTAAAATATATGAAAATTTAATTTTTATCATTACATTATGGAAAATAATGAACTTTATCACAATATGCAATTTTTTTGAGAAGGACCTGTACAGTGGCTATGGGCATGAACACTGGAAAGTAATTGCTCCAAGAAGATCTAGCTGTCACACTGACCACCAATCACCACACACACAAATCAATATTACCTCCACCAAAGAATATGCGATCTCGTTGTAGATCTGCTCAGTGGAATGGTTCATATAATAAGCCCCATCAAACGTGAATTGTTTGGGCGGCTCTTCCGAGGCTCCAGGTTTCTCAATGAAACACTGACAGTGACTGCTGTCAATGGAAACCACCATCTTACAGTTCAGCGCCTTCTCTCTGTCGTTCAGTGGTCGACATCTGACCACCACCTTCACGGACTCAGATGCCATCTGGAGGGATGCTTATCTGCTGAACAGAAATGGACATTTCACTCTAATGATCAGTCAGCAATGTCATGGTCATCTCATGAAGACAAGCAACTCTTCTGCTATTAGGAAAGACGCTTACGAACACTGACATCCGGTCCAGGTTCCGTCAAGACCCGTTTGTGGTCAGGCTTTGGTTCGTGACATTAAATAAAGCAGCGGTTTCTCTTGCTGAGGCTTTCGGCGTTGCCTAGCAACTCCAAACTTCAAAGCGCCCCCAATGACATGCGTACTGAATATTGTTTATTATTTTCATAAAATATAACAAATAAAGCCAGCATGTATTAATAAATATCTACATGTATTTTGTTCATAAAATAGATGTTTTTAAATCAGTAAGACCATTATTTTCATAAAAATTAAGCACAAGATATCCCACAAAAGAACCATTCCGTCGGAACCTTCCACCCCCCCCAATAAAACTAAACTAAGACTATTAATAAACTAAAACCATAAAATACAAAATGTCATTAGTTAACTAATATTATGATACAACTTTACAAGTTATTAATATAGGCTTTACAGTAATAAGTATGTCAATGCAAAAAACTAACTTATTTTTACAACACTGAGAGTTTATCATGTATATAGCACGCATTCATACATATATATATATATATATATATATATATATATGTATGAATGCGTGCTATATAAAGTATCTACTCGTATTTCATTTTGTAACATCTGGTTAGATGGCAGTATTCTACTAGATTTTAAACATTACAAGGAGACAAAATGACAGCAAAATCAGTTTATGCAAAGAGGCATTACATTTACATTGATGCAAAGCTGATAACAGAAAAGTGTGCATTTAAGAGGTGAAATGTGCAAGAGGTAAACAATATTAAGGCAGCAAAGCCTGGGGAAAAAACAAAACATTAACTGGGTAGTGGATATTTTCAGGGTTTGAGGTAATCACAAAAAAGTTATCTAAAACTAGTGATGATACACAACCAAGAGAGTGAAAAAGGCAAGCAATGTACACGCATACAACACAGAACTTAAAAACATTATACAGGGTACATGCATATGCATCTTTGCAAAAGTTGTTGAGTAAACATTTAAATTTGACATTTGTGCTTGTGAAAAAACACAAAAACATGAGTGCTTGTTTCCCTAGAAAATAAATTTAAACTAAAAAATAAAGTGAGTGCTTTAGAAGGGTTGAGGTTATTGCCAACAGGCAAAACGAAGTGTCCATTCAAAATATATATAAAAAAACTTAGGATCCTGGTTAGGAAGGTTTACTCATGTCAGTAGCTCTGTAACTGTTAAAACCAAGTAAAATATGTAGTATACATTTTTTTAAAAAGATTATATAAAAAATAACCACAGAGCATGAAAGACAGGATTCAAACCCAACTTTGGTTTTTAAATGTGCCTTTTTTGTAGTTCTGTGGTGAACGTAAACTCTTATTGACCATCTCTTCCCAATCGTAACTGTGGTTGACACGGGCACAGCTCAGAAAACATTCCAGCTCCTCACTGAACTCTGTGTAGTGCTCGATCAAAGCAGCAAGGCTTTCAAATTCAATGTGGCACTTCTGTAAATGAAGATGAAACATTTGCTACATTTGACTTCTGACACAAGTAGTTATAGAGTAGAGGAAGGAAAACAAAAGCAAGTTTCATATTTGCTCACCTCAAGGCGGAACTTCCCCTTGGAATTCTTAATAGAATGAGTTACCAGTCCTGATGGAAAGCGGACTGAGAGAAACCCACAGTTGGGCTTTTTGGGATGAGGACAAAGGAGGAAGGAACCCAAGACATCATCTGCCAGGAGTGAGGAACTACAGTTGCTGTAAATGGAAATCAAATACTAAACAATACACGTACTGGATTAAAAGCCATGTAAATGAATTCCTTTGGACCTGGTTTTATAGACAGGGCTTAGATTAAGCCAGGATTAGGCCTTAGTTAAATTAAGGGGAAAAAACACTACTTGTGTGAATCTTGAGACAAATCAATGGCACTGGCAGTGCAAGTTGCTTTCAGTTAAAACAGCACAAACATGCATTTTAGTCTGGGACTAGGCTTAAGCATTGTCCGTGAACCGGGCATTCATGTACTACCTTGCTTATTTTTATATGTTGTGAAGATTTAATTCCCAAAAATCAGCAAATTTTTTTTTAAATTAAATTTTAGCCTAAATGACAATAAAATATGCATGCAAGAATTATGCATGTCTGGAGAAGCATGCAAAAATGAATATTAAGAACTCATCCTCATGTTGTTCAAAACCTGTGTAAAATTCGTTCTTCTGTTTAACATAAAGGAAGATAATTTGAAAAATATGGGTAATCAAACAGTTGATGGACGCCATTGACTTCCATAGTATGGAAAACAAAATACTATGGTAGTCAATGTCTACTGTCAATTGTTTGATTACCAACATTCTTCAAAATATCATCTTTTGTGTTCAGCAGAAGAAAGAAACTCATACAGGTTTGGAACATCTTAAGAGTGAGTAAATTATGACAATTTTCATTTTTTGGTGTGAACTATCCCTTTAAGTTTACCAGGCCAGACAGCAGTGTCATTGTGCACCAATACTGACCTAGACACGCCAGCCCAACACCACACTGCGTGAGCCAGAGCTTCTTCTGTCTCGGCCAAACTGGGAGCTCGAGACATGCATGCGTTTGCACTGGCCTGTTCCTTTTCTGTTTCACAAAAAGAAAAGATTAATCAGTTTCCCAGAGGAATCAAGTTCTCATTGGTTTCACAAATGATGTCCGTGTTGGTTTTCTTTGGCAAAAGAAAACATTGCAGCGTTCTTAGTTTGGACTGACCACAAGTTCAAATATTCTGAGTAGCACACATTTTTTACTGACTTTATCTAAATAAACTTTTTATTATTTTTATTTTTAAGCAGCAGTACAGATCTTTTGCCTCTCTATGGCTAAGTTACTAGTGGAGTTATTTTTTGGGGGAAAATAATGTTTTTTTGGGATGTGCTATCTGCTGACAAATATTCTCCGTTTATGTAAACCATATGAAACCAACGAGAGGTAAAGTCCTTTCCAAGCAACTACATCCTCAGCCGAGTCTTCCTTCAGTTTACAGACGTGGCGTAACCACGCAAAGACAAATGAACACATAGGCATTTCCCACAATAAATGAATAATATATAAATATATACACATAAAATACACAGATTATTTTGTGGTAACTGGCAGAAACAACAGTGTGGAAATCCCCACCACCTTTTTTGACTCACCAACCACCAAAACCAAAGATAATTGATCAGTATAATAAATTAACCCATTGTGCTTTAATTAAGCCAGCCACTTTAACCAGATGTGTGCATTACCTAAAGAACTCTCTCACTCTCGAAAGTGTCCTATGAACACTTATCCCACCTTGTGGTGCACTCAGTTTATCCTGCAGGTGGCGCTGTTTGAGGGGAGTACATGTAAAAGAGCGATACGCTCCGGAGCGCAGCTCTTTGGTCCGGATCGCCATTTTGCGAACTAAAGTGGGAGAGGAAGTGGGACCCTCTTCAGGACTGCTCACTTGCTCCATGCTCTGTTGTGAGAACACCTGTTCAGGGAAATCGACATGAACACTGCAGAATTCCAATTATTGGAAAAACTGAGGAATTAGGCACTTTTAAAAGGAATATTGAGGGTTATTGACAACTTAAGCTCCAATGACAGCATCATGCTATCAATAAACATTTTTTCTTATAAAAAAATAAAAGTTCAACAGAGGTTCGCATACCTAATATTAGATTTCTTACAAAAAACACTTTAAGAAGCCAAATGCAAATCATTTTCAATTTACATCAGTGTTGTAACAGATAATAGCACACCTGATTCTATTTATATAAAGTTACATTTAAAAAAAAAAAAAAAAAGGCTATTGTATATAAAATTAATCAAACCATTTAGACTAGATTTAAACAAAGTCGCAGCTCAAGTGTTTTTTTTTGTAAGTGCGTAAAAAAAAAACAAGTTGCAAATTTATGATTTGATAAAAAAAAAAAATAATAATACGATTATTTAGTGGTAAAAGAATGAGTAAGAGAACAGGCTGACTTTAAGAGGCCCGAAAGGAATCGCTGAATCTCAAAAAAAAAAAAAAAATAATAATTCAGCAATTTCTTTTTGGGCTTCATTCAATAATATTGAACTAGTAATCAAATGTATCAAATGTTTTTTTATGCCACTTGCACAAATTTCATTTGGAAGTTTATCAAGGTTATAATAAACTTCAAAAAGCACTTTATGCTAGATACGGTGAGAACAAACCTTTGCCCCAGGTAGCAGGCCTTGAGTTGGGGCCCTGCGGAAAGACACCAAAGCGCTGACACTGAGAGGGAATCCTTGATTTAGCAGCGATGGCGTTAGAGTTGGTTTGTTCCCCGAACACTCATCCTGAGCTTCCTCTGGGTGCTTCTCCAGAAAACACAGTTGAAAACAGCGGCAAAGCAGCAGGTTCAGGAACTGGGCCTTTATTTGGGAAAAACACCCTCATCAAATTCTTGCAGTGATTGAGCATTTATTCTTATTTCTAACTACTGTGCATTTTTACATTTTCAACGTTCTTTAGTGTGCAATGTTATGGTCTTAGCACATCATTTGTTTTGGCACTTCTAAAGATCACACTTGAGAAATCTACAACCACATTCTTGATTCTGGAACAGACGTGCAATATTACAAACAATTAAATATGATGCTTTGTCGTGTTGAGGCTTACAGCTCGAGCATGTCTGGCTCTGAAGAGGTGGCAATAGAGCTGGGCATCAGAATGTCCAGGATTATGGGAGACAAAGGCAAACTGGGCATCTGACGGACGGGCGGTGGACAGCGAGACTCGACACATGGCGTGAGCCATGAGGAGCGTCTGATGAGATACACACCAAAGAGTTAAACCATCTGACATACGCAAAGAGAAACGTCAGAAATCCCAAGATGATCTTACCTTTTCATCTTCATCATAAACTTTTACTCCTTTGACAGAGAATTTCAATGAGACTGTTCGCTTGCTCTTGCAGTTCTGCAAATACAGCTGTTCATTAGTAAACTACATAACCAGTCAAACTGTATTACTTTTTTCCACATTGTACAATAATAGCCTTTTTTTTATGAATTAGATTTGATCTTAGCAATTCAGCTCGACTGAATCACTAAAAGGAACAGATTGAAAACATGACTAAATAACCCTTTAAAAATCTGTTTCTCATATTTCAGTAATTGCTTTAATAGTATTATGGGTTTAATCAAAATCTATGTTTTCAACAAAGTTCTGTAGAAAAATATTTACAACATAGTTAGAAATGTCATGGAAAAGTTAAGTGGTAAGGCTTTTGTCTTTCAAACATAAAAATATACAAATTCACATTATTTCATATTTACAGGCAATGGAGGGATTCCCTAACTTTTTCAAAGCTGAACATATTTGACCTAATACATTTACTTGAAGTACCCCATGAGATTAAAGTTAGAAGTTAGGTCAATAATAAAATTAAGTCAATGATAATGATACAATTAAGTCCACGGTTCTCTGATGTCGGTTAATGGTCATATGACATGCAGGTAAACAAATAAAATGTATTACTTTTTTTTATTAATAGCTTTTCATTAAACTCACAGAACCTCTGCAGTTCAATCACAAACCCCCAGTATGGAAAACCCTGACGTAAATGTAATATTTAATGCACTTCGTGTTGTTGATAAAGAATGAAATATCTTTTATTTGCCTTATATTTTTATATCAATATGGTATAAGCTAATCCTGTTCAACAAATCAATGAGATAAACAAGGTTATAAGTAATCTACAAGTAGTCAGATTATATTACATTGTAATGGATTACAGTACTAACTACAATTTTGTCATGCAATTTGGAATCAGTAATAGACTACAATTTGTAAGTAATCTACCCAGCACTGCATGTAGTGTAGTAATATTCTTAATATTATTCTGAAAAATGTTCCACATTGTACAATAATAGTAATTAAAATGATTAAATACCCAAATGGATGCATGTGCAATGCATAATATGTCTATAAAACTAATTACAAGCACATATGCCTAGATCAGGCTTTTAAGACCATTAAAAACAAATTCAGTCAAGTGTCCAAACTTCTACATAGAAAAAAAAAGTAAACATACTCTTGAGATAAACTTCACAGCACACAAATTACCTTGAGAGACTTCAGCTGAGTGTGCAGCTGCTGAATCTGATCATCCAAACAGCTGTCATCCACACGAAATGAGCCAATATACTAGACAAACAGTAAAAGCAAAACTATGAGTTCATGGTGTAATCATCCCAATGTATGGGAGGAAACTATACAATAAAACCACAGATGCAATTTCACAAAACTTAGTTGCAAAACCAGATGTAGCCTACAGCACTAAAATATTTCAATAGCCTAATTTTCACCTCAGCAGATCTTGTAACAATCCCATGTTCCCTGCCAGCTGTCTCACCCATTTCCGAGCCTGCTGTTGTTGGCTTTATCTACTGTTCTAAATAATAAATAATAAAAATGACAAAAGAAGTCAGAACTGCATTACAAACTCCTTCAACGTTTCAACTTCACGAATTACTGCACAGCACAAATAGTGAAAGTAAATCCTCGACATTCATCAAAGATAAACAGATAACGTTACATTTGTGAAAAAGGTGTTCAGACCGGTTAAGACTCTAAACGTGCCAATAATGAAAAATAAAAGTATGTGTTGAGACAGCCAAACAGTTTCCACGAAAGCGAAAGAAATAGCTATATCGGGAGACTTGTATAAATCAAAACAAACGCTGTAATAGTTAACGCTTGAATAATTACAAGGATCCATAAAGTAACGTTAGTTGTAAAGAAGCACACAACACAGAACAGACAAATACTCACAAATTAGCCCACACGACTGAACCTGGCAGGGTGGGTCGATTATCCTCCAGGGGTTTAGCAATCCATTCCAGACTCACCTTAATTATCTAAATCCCGCCTTTTCAGAGCCAGACTGGATCCATTGGGAAAGATTTGACACGATCCGCCTACATCACACATGCATGGATGCGCACGTAATTGGTGACTGATTCATCAAACTGATTCACTTCAAAGACGGGTTTACCGAATCCTGACTCTTTTAAAGGGATTCAACCAAACATTTTGTCATAATTTACTCACCCTCATGTTGTTCCAAACCTGCATGAGTTTCTTTCTTTGAACTCAAAAGAAAATTATTTTGAAGAATGTTGGTAATCAAACAGTTGACGCTGACGGTAGCCATTGACTTCCATTGTAAGAAAAACATTCTATGGAAGTCAATTAATTGGTTCTTCAAAAATATCTTCTTTTGTGTTCAACAGAAGAAAGAAATTCACAAGGTTTGGAACAATGTGAGGGTGAGTAAATTATGACAGAATATTTATTTTTGGATGAACTATCCCTTTAAGAGGCCCAAAAGGAATCTTTTCCAATGATTCAACATTTCGAAACAGTTGATTCAATCAGTGCGTTTGAAATATTCAAGAAAATATGCAGCGACGATTCATTTTTGGGAATTACTCAAGTTACAGAAACGAGCTAGTGCAGAATTTGTTTGCTCACCTGAACAGAACAATTTTTGGCTAAGCGAATCAAACATGAGCAGATGACATTCTGAAAATTGTTGTTTCTGTGAAAACATATTTATAATATAACATGTAGCTCTTGATTTTTTAACATTTCTAAATACCAATTTTTATTTTCTAACAAACAACATTTTAAGTGTCAGGCCTATGTTATGTTGTAATCTTAGTTAATGTTTTTAATACAAGTCATCATAAAGAGTTATGGAGAAAATATATTTTTTTATACAGGGGGTACCCAAGTCTGTAAAAATTAAAAACTTTTGATGTTTGTGAATGTTAAAATACTTTAAGACAAGTCAGGGCATGATATGTTTTATGTAAACATTTCAATGCTTAGTATACTGAATTAAAGCATGCCTTTTCTTCCAAAATACTGTGCATGTTAGAACAAGGAGAAGAATTTGCCACTGAATTTCACATTAACAGAGACATGACTCTTGTGATAGTGACACAAACCATGTGTTTCAGAGCTTGAATCATTTAGTAACTCCTTTTAAACACCTCTAAATTAGTGGTTTAGCATTGAGTATCAAATCAAACACCCAAACAAAACAATGGTCAAATAATGAAGTACAAATATAGTCACTTTATTTAGGACTACAGAAAAGTATATCAGTTACATGCATGCAGGGTAAGGTAAGTAATGCTCATAAAATTACATCTAACCCCCCTGATAAACTAACAAGAGTATGACCGGGTTAATAGTGTGTATTATGTTTCTAAACATCTGCTTGGAAAATATTTTCAACGTATATTCTCCTTCATAGACTATACAGAACAAAACAACAGTCATGGATTTGGATGCCAACGTTTCTTTAATGCATCTTAATAAATCCAATTTTGCATTCAGGTAGACTGTTCAACTGAAAGTTAGGCATCAATAATCGTTCTTTTCTTTGACTTACACGAAGGAACCAACATCAACAAAACTCTTTTTTGATTACAATGGTAGCTAAAGACCTAACTTCACAAAACATGAGCAAAAACAATTGAAATAAAACTTACAAAGAGAGGTTTTTTGAACACTGATGAGAAAGGGGAGACTGAATAACTGAAATGCTTGCCTCTACAGAAAGATTGACTACAAGAACTTTAAATATTTGATTTTTTGCTGAAGCACAACTGAGATGAAGCAACAGCTGCTTCTTCAGACTCTCATAATGGTGACCTGAACAAGCGTCTTAAACAACATAAACAGTAGCATTTCTACTCTACATCTTTACCTGTAATTTAAGAATACTGAACATAATATGCCTGTATTTGAATGGCAGAATAACTTTGAAGAGGTCCTATGTTCATCAGAGGCCCCAAGACAAGAAAAACTTTGAAGTTTCTACAAAAATAAGAGGAGAAAATAGCCATCACTGCAGTCTACACAGCTACAGTTGATCTTTCAGCTGTCTGCAAGCGTGGGATTCATTTCCGGGATCGGAGCGACTTGCGTGAGGCAGGTTTAGCCTTCACAGCAGATTCAGTTGCCTCCTTCTTAGCTGCCTTGGGTGACGGCCGTTTGGACCCCCTGCTTGTCATCTTTTTGGCTATGGGTGTTTTAGGTTTGCTGGTCGGGGCGGCTTTCTTGACTGGTGTGGCTTTCTTGACTGGTGTGGCTTTAATGGGGGTGGGCGCCTTTTTAGGCGCTGCTTTGCTCGCAGCGATGGGTTTCTTGGCTGGTGGAGGGGCTTTCTTGGCAGACGAAACCGATCTCTTTGAGGCAGGAGGTTTTCGGCTGACTGTTTTAGCCTTTTTATTTTGACGAGCTTTAGGCGCAGGAGTCCGTTTTGCACGCTGGGTCCTGTGGACAAATAAAAAGCATGTTTAGCCTTGCAAAGACACAGCCCGAGTTAAATGTCTCTAAGGTATTCTGGGCTATGGTTTGGGATTTTTTTGCCCATTTTATCATCCGACAAGTGGAAGCCAGACAACACACCATGGTTTATTACTCAGGGTTAATCATTTGTTCAAATCCCTAAAGCCAAGTATAAAATAGCAAGTGCTTTGGCACTAATAATTGATATTTTGACGTTATGTGATGTACTTCACCTCTTTCTTCGGGGAGGCTCATCCTCGTCTGATTCTTCCTCTTCAGATTCTTTCTCTGACTCTTCGGAATCTTCATCAGAATCGCCACTTCTCTTGCGTTTGAGCTTCTGTTCCTCCTTCTGTTTGAGTTTTTCCATCATTTCTGGAAACAGAACCGCTGGGCTACAAAGGAGGAGCAACAGACAATTTGTCAATTCAAGTAGTTCCATCATGTTTAATCTTCATTTTGTACAATGCCTTAAGTCTCACCTTTCTCATATTTTTATGACAACAGACATGATTGCAACTAATCAATTCACCAAGTTTCATCTAAAACAATCGTAAGAGCTAAGAACTAATAGTTGCAGTTAAAGGGTTAGTTTTTCACCCAAAAATGAAAATGATCTCATAATTTACTCACCCTCAAGCAATCCTACGTGTATATGACTTTTTTTTCTTTCAGCCAAACACAATCGGAGTTATATTAAAAAATATCCTGGCTCTTCCCAGCATTATATAGGGAGTGAATGGTACCCTAGATTTCGGCACAATATGGCTGCCGTCGCATCATCCAGGTGGACGGTGCACATTAGTGGTGCTTGAGGAGATTCCCCCCATTCTATGTAAAGCGCTTTGAGTCCCAGAAAAGCGCTATATAAATGTAATGCATTATTATTAACCCCCTGGATGGATGTACTTTTTTGGGCTTCAAAATCTAGGGTACCATCACTCCCAATATAATGCTGGGAAGAGCCAGGATATTTTTTTAATATAACTACATTGTGTTTGACTGAAAGAAGAAAGTCACATACCCATAGGATGTCTTGAGGGTGAGTAAATTATGGGATAATTTTCATTTTTGGGTGAACTAACTAAACCGTTAAAAAATGCCCCTGCATGAAGGATTTCAAGTGTAAAAAGCCCAAAAGCAAATTTAAGAATATTAAAATGTGCACTATGCTTACAGCAGTGTTAAAGTATTATTTAAATATTATTATAGTATTTATTCATATTTTGAATTGGCTTTTATTCTTATATTTTTGGCATTTTAGTTTAGGCAATCACCTTTTTTTTTTTTAGATTGTTAACAATAACCACACTGGTTTATGGTGAGCTGAACTTACCTTGGGTAAAATGGATAGCTTAGCTGGTACGACCCACTGAGTCCATGACCAGAAATCTGCTCCATCCATCCCATCATTTTACACTTCAGCAAAGTTCTCTTTAGGTTTGGAACTGGCAATCAGAAAGAATACTTTCATAAAAATCTGAGATATATGAAGGGTGGCTGTAATATAAACTGATCAAGAAAACTATTTCTGTACCAGCGTTCTTGTGAACAACTCCTTTGAGAATAACAGTTAGAAGCATGCCAAAACAAAAGCAAACTAAATTCAGTCCTCAGAGGGCAAATCGCACCCTAGGCTGCGATAAGTGAGGAGTGAGTGTACCGTACCAACTAAAGAGACGTTCTTCTGGTCCTGTTTCTCCATGAGGAATTTGCGCAGAATGGTGATGCTGCAGGTCTTGGGCTCATTCATGGCTGTGATGGCGGCCACTACAGCATCTTCCAGCAGTCCTCCACCCATGAGCACCTTATTCCCAGCTTTCTTCAACTGTCAAACACAAAGGCAGATTCTCATCAAACCTGCTTGTTGTAGATGTCGAGCGATTCAGAAGGGTAACTAACCTGGAATGTTCCAGAGGCTCCCTTGCCAGTGATCTGCTCCAAGTAACCCTTTTCCACAGATCTCTGCAGGCAGTTCTTCAACACGTCAGGCCTTAGAGATTTACAGAAGAACCCTTCATTAATAAACCTTCAGGCAAAATGTATGTACACATTTTCAATCTGTAATTAACTCCTAATGGTATGTATACTATGTACAGTTCTGCATGTATGGAAATGGAATAACACTTTTATTCAGAAGTGATGCATAAAATTACTCAAAAGTGATAGTAAAGACATTTATAATGTTGAAAAACTTCCAATAAATGCTGTTCTTTTAAACTTTTTATTCATCAAAAAATCCTGATTTTCTACAAAAAGATTAAGCAGCACAACTGTTTTCAACATTGATATCAGCATATTAGAATGATTTCTGAAGGATCATGTGACAGTGAAGACTGAAAAATTTAGCTGAAAATTCAGCTTTGCATCACAGGAATAAATTACATTTTAAAGTAAATTAAATAGAAAACAGTTGTTTTAAATTGCAATAATATTTAACAACATACATTTTTTACTGTATTTTTGATCAAATAAATGCTGCATCTCTTCTTGGTGAGCAGAAGAGACTATCAAAAAACTTTATAAAATCTCACAGGACCCAAAATTCTGATTGCTATTATTCCATTCCCAATATTCCCAAATGTTAAGTAAATTCTTTCAGGTTCAAACTGTAGTCTAGTTATAGGATGTCATCCTTTTATAGGATATAGGAGTCAAAAATGACCTGTTCTCCACATTGAGTTGAGGGAAGTATTGTTCCAGGTACTTCTTGATTAGGATGTAGGAAGCCTCCTTGGGTTCACAGAGGCGGGTGATGATCAGAGGCAAAGACTCTCCCAGCGTCTCCTTCGTCCCTGCAGACGCAGCCGACTTCTACACAACAACATGACATTGACAAAATGAACGATTTAATAATTATGATTACAAACCATCAAAACAATACCCAAAATCATGCATATCAACAACGTTCAACTAATGAACACATTTAAAACAGGCTTACATCAATGCAAAGACAATAAACAAACTGTGTTTGGATACCTTCCCAATGGCGAAACTTCCAGAGAAGCCTTTGCCCTTCAGCTGCGGGTAAGGAAGACAAGAAAAGGATGGCTTTTGACTTACTGTATATATAAAACAAGAAATACTTGTGTGTTAAATTGCAAATCACCTGTTTGACAGAGCCCTTCTCAACCAATCGCTTCAGGGCCCTCTTGTAGAGGTTTTTGGTCTTTTTGTCCATTTCCACAGACGGATACTTCTTCATGACAAATTTCATAATGGTAATGGAAGAGGCACCACTCCGTTCTTTGCAACTCTGTGAGTAGATTGTAAAGATGCACATATGAGATGAATCGTTGTCTTAGATTTCCAAAGAATATAGTGCTGCAGGAATGAGTCCTAAACCCGAGTTAGAAATGATTCAGCATTTTTGAACCATCTTTTGGTTAAAGTCTCCATGAAATCAAAATTGATCTATTTATTTTTTAATTAATGTGCCCTCATAAAATAACTTCCACTTCCTCTTGCACCGACATCTCTTTTACATGTCTTGACACAAGCTAGATGTGACTAAAGAGGTTGCCGGGAACATTAAACATCATCATAACAAAGAGGAAATATAATCTTCTCACTAGTCCGCTTTAACAGCCTCACTGTTTTTATAATTGTGCTTTTGCTAAATATTCTAAAGGAAAAAAGCCTAAATACCGATTGTATTTAGGCTTCAAAATTCATGAAAGTTGTGTTACTTTGTGAAGATTATCATGATGAACAAAACGTGTGAGAATCATAAACTTTTGTTGGTCAACTTTTTGTTGTTTTCTGCAATAATCCAAAAGCCAATGGAAAAATCCTATGGTCTTTTTGTCAAGGGAACCAGGGTGATGCGAACTTACATCACTGCAGCACCGTATACACATTTTAACAACTAAAATATTCTGTAATAGTATCCAGTAATTCTAAAAAGAAACAGTGGGTAAAAAATACTTCAAAGTGCCAAATGACAATCAAACAGAAGGTTTACAAGAAGGTAATTGAACAGTTCCCGTTAAATTCTGAACCAGACCTCAATTGCTTCTAAGATGATTTCTTCAACTTTGGGCTGGGAAAGAGAAGATGAAGCCAGTTTGTTGGCAGAAATGGTCGCCCAAGCAGGAATCTTCTTTTTCACCTTTTTCCCTTTGTCATCTCCTTCCTTGTCACTGTAACATATGAACAAACAATACATAAAATGCTTAATGAGCCACTTTTATTTAAAAAATCTAATGCTTAAATTATAAATAGGAATTTAATTATCAGACATTTCTTTTTTTTTTGTACAACAGCCAGACTTACAGTTTGGCTACAACATCCTTGACTTTTTTCTTCTTGCTCTTCCCTTGTTCAGCTGCAGCTTCTTCAGTTTTCTCTCCTTCGTCAGGTGTCTCTCCATCTTTGACCGGTTTCTCACCATCAGCGGTCGCATCCTCCCCATCACCTCCTGCTTTCTTGTCGTCTGTGATTGCAGGTTCAGTGGTCGCCGAATCCTTCTCTTTCTCCTTCTCACCTACAGGTGCAGACCCTTCAACGGGAGCATCTGTGGGATAGAAAACACAATGTTCAGTCAAGGATGCTTTATAAAGCCATACCACTTGTGCATTATTTTATAAACTCGTTTGAAGTCATATGTTAACTTTGCATGAAGAGGGGAGGATTTTCAGTGCCTAGTAGCTTGTTTTAGGATTATTTCAGTGTATACGAACAGAAGTTTTTATTCCTGGGTGAATTATTCCTTATGTGGTTCTATTGTGGACAGTCATTATTTCTTCTCAATATGACTGATGTACCATGCAAGGGGCAGTACGTACCTCCCTCAGGGGCATTTGCTGGGGTGGCATCCTCTTTGGGTGGGGCTGCAGCTGATCGGCGAATGGGCATGATTTAAACCTGCCAATAAATACTTCATTAATATATATGTATGTATGCATGTATATATATATATATATATATATATATATATATATATATATATATATATAATGCATCTGAACTGGGAATTCAATAAAAACGTTGCATTGTTTAATACGTTGTAAAGCATTTCATTGTTTAGATTGCAAAGACTTATTTACAAAATCACAGGAATTTTATGCACTGTTTTGAACACCTTAGATGTGTGTCCATGACCTCTGTTAAGCAAAGGGAAGTTCGTGCAAAGAAAAGCACCCCGACAAACGCACTGGCCATTAAGGCACAGCAAATTAACAAGAAAGGAGCAACATTCCCATTGTTTATTTGCTCAATTTATAGTCTTTATTGATATATTCAGCGAATAACGTGCATGAAGTCAGACCTGCACACATTTTACCACTTCACAGGACCTGAATTGCATGTAAAACGCAATATAATCGAAAATGGCCATTTTGTCCATTTTGCCTTGTACAGTAATGGCGCTGCGTTGAGCTGAAAAATGCTAAATGCACGAGGCTGCAGATTCAAAAGAATAAATAAAACATACGCGCCTGCAGAACGTGTAAATTAGTCTGTAAACGGAGAATGCACAATTTTAGAATGAGCTTTTTAATGCATACCTTGATGTACTGGTTTATCAGTTGAAAGAAACACTCCCTTCCTTTTTTGGAATTCACTGTTTACGCGCCCCTCCCCCTCCTGCGTACGCATAGGGACGTACGTGTTGACGCATGCGTGCGCGTGCCAGTACCAGTTCGTCCATTGTGATGATTGTGAGCTACAGCAACGAGGTGACCTTACTTTATTTTTCATTTAAACCTAAACATTTTTATGTTACTATTTCATGAAAAATATTACAAAATTACTTGTTTACAATTATATTTACTTCATAGTTACACATTTTGTGTAACATGGGCAAAAATGGTTAGGTCTATTATTAAGGCCCATATAAGTAATATTTATATTCATATAAAAATGTATGTATATAAAAACAAACTAATAAATAAAATGTCTGCTTCGTGAATGGGTTTTTTGTTATTTGCACATTAAAACATTTAAATTTTACCACAAGATGGCAGTGTTTTCCGATGCATTGACTAAAACTTTTTTAAATTATTATCTAGAGATCACAAGTACAAGCCTACTACTTTTTATACAATAAAAAAAAAACATATTCAACCACATCTAGAATTAATTTAAAAAATATGACATTATTTCCATGTTTTGGGTGATAGTACAATTGTGTTTTTTGGGATATGAATAGAACTAGATATTTTAGTCAAGTCAATTCAAGCCACTTTTACTTATATAACGCATATATATTCAAAGCAGCTTTACAGTTATAACAGGAAAGCAATTCAATGATGAAATAGTTCTGTACAGCAGCTCTAAAAAGAAAACTGTGTCATTGTTCAGTCTTGATTCAGTTCTGTTGTAAAGAGCTATCAGGATAAGGTTGTGATCCTTGTAGCATGTTTGTTTTGGGGGATTTCAAATGTCAACAGCATTTGTCAGAAATCTCTAAACAGCACCTTTAAGTTTCATGTAGGCCTAAATATCATGCTACATTAATATGGTTGACAGCTATTTTGAATCAGCTTTTTTATTTCAGTAGTTCATAGCCTTAATAGTCCTGCAGTGTGACAAATGAATTTTTAATGTTCCAGATCTCTCACCTATATTTTAGGTAATTTAAACTGCATATAAATGAATAAAATTATTCATTGAAAATAATTTAAAATTGAGTTTAGCATGTCACACTGCAGGACACTAGAAATGTCACGTCAACTATTTTAACCATTCATATGTCAAAAATACTATGGTATTATTATCTGACACCATCACTGTCATAGTACAATCATAAACAAATTCAGTTGTTTATAAGACAATGCAGAATAAAGACATGTTTTTTCCCCTGGTGCACAAAATGAGATTAAAGAAGAGACGGTGCAGAACACAACCTGTGGGGTTTCACACAGTATTGAACACCCACACACTCTCTGTGTTTTAAAGTCCAGCATGTGGCGTCCCACAATCATCCTGCAAAACCTGCTGATGAAAACGTGCAAGATATGAAGCTTTTCCATCTAAATTACTTTTCTATTGGCTTTCTAAACACATCTGGTCTCTCAGCATGTTATATTAATCTTTTTTTTTCTGTCAGCATTTGTGCTTGATGCCTGGCTCCATAAAATCAGTGAGATTACTATGTGGTTACCATGCCAACCCAAACCTTTATCTTTTTAAGAGAGATAGCCCACTGTTGCCTTGGAGACAAAAGTCCACAGAAATTGGTGTAGAATTTCTGTATTAGATCTAATTGCATCAGAGGTAATGCTCTTTTGGCATCATTTATATCTCAATGTGTTCTTGGACGAAGCTGCATCTGTTTCAGTTGCTTTCAAGGAAGCAGAAGGATCCTGAATTAGAGATTTCAACAACATTGTTTCTGGAGCAGAAATGTGAGCTTCATTAGGTTTAACACTTTCCTCTTGAAACCCTTTCAAAGTAAACTTTTTTTTTTTTTTTCAAGAATGAACCTCATTGGTTCTTGCTGAAGCTCAAACGTGATGCGTAACACGAGAATGAACCTCACTGGTTCTTGCTGAAGCTCAAATGTGATGCGTAACACGAGAATGAACCTCATTGGTTCTTGCTGAAGCTCAAATGTGATGCGTAACACGAGAATGAACCTCACTGGTTCTTGCTGAAGCTCAAATGTGATGCGTAACACGAGAATGAACCTCATTGGTTCTTGCTGAAGCTCAAATGTGATGCGTAACACGAGAATGAACCTCACTGGTTCTTGCTGAAGCTCAAACGTGCTGCGTAACACGAGAATGAACCTCACTGGTTCTTGCTGAAGCTCAAATGTGATGCGTAACACGAGAATGAACCTCACTGGTTCTTGCTGAAGCTCAAATGTGATGCGTAACACGAGAATGAACCTCATTGGTTCTTGCTGAAGCTCAAATGTGATGCGTAACACGAGAATGAACATCATTGGTTCTTGCTGAAGCTCAAATGTGATGCGTAACACGAGAATGAACCTCATTGGTTCTTGCTGAAGCTCAAATGTGATGCGTAACACGAGAATGAACCTCATTGGTTCTTGCTGAAGCTCAAATGTGATGCGTAACACGAGAATGAACCTCACTGGTTCTTGCTGAAGCTCAAATGTGATGCGTAACACGAGAATGAACATCATTGGTTCTTGCTGAAGCTCAAATGTGATGCGTAACACGAGAATGAACCTCATTGGTTCTTGCTGAAGCTCAAATGTGATGCGTAACACGAGAATGAACCTCATTGGTTCTTGCTGAAGCTCAAATGTGATGCGTAACACGAGAATGAACATCATTGGTTCTTGCTGAAGCTCAAACGTGCTGCGTAACACGAGAATGAACCTCACTGGTTCTTGCTGAAGCTCAAACGTGATGCGTAACACGAGAATGAACATCATTGGTTCTTGCTGAAGCTCAAACGTGATGCGTAACACGAGAATGAACATCATTGGTTCTTGCTGAAGCTCAAACGTGCTGCGTAACACGAGAATGAACCTCATTGGTTCTCGTACGTCAAGCGAACATGCTTGAGCTTCCGTTTACAACAACTGATGTGTGAGTTGGTCAATGTTAAACAGGAAGGGAAGTACTTGATATAATTCAAACAAAATATTTAATACTGGTGTTCTTTGGAGAAGAAATTGGAGAAGAGGAGGATCTAAATTTGTTGTCAATAATCATCATGATATTATAAAAGCTTTTTCATTTATATTTAATCTATGCCTTGGATTACAAGTTTGTTGTTTGAAAGGAGGAGTTTAACCTTCAAAACTATTATTTATTCTTAGGTTTTTAATAATATAAGCCATTTTATATTATTTATTTTTTATAGTCCTAGTTTATATATAATTTATATATGTTTTATTTATTATAGTTATAAAATTATTTTATTTATTTTATATTTAGGTTTGCAATTTTTAAACGTTCAAACAGATAAATAAATAAACAAATAAATAACTAGTGACAAAGTTACAAGTAACAGATTGTAAATTAAGCACTAAATTAATTCTATTTCTATATAATTCTAATATTAAAGAACTTACTAGCTTTGCACCAAATGTTGGTTTGTAGTTGAGAAACATATTTCTATAATTAAAAATTTATTTTTATTAGATCTCTTTTCATGAAAAATAATTTTTATTTTAAATAACATAAAAAAATCTAACATTAATTTCACACTTAACAATATAAGATTTTTAAAAACGTAATAATAGATAAAAGAAACGCAATATAAGACTTTTAAAACGTAATAAGAGCGTTTGACGTCATATAAGGACAAGGCGGGGCTGAAGAAGAGGGCACAAACGTCATTGGTTCTTGCTAGTGACGTCAACGCGCTAAATTTAAATATAAGGCATGGCGGAAGGGAAACCGTTTTACCCAATATACAAAACCATTTTTTTCTGTCCAGTTTGTAAGTAAATAATATTTGTTATACTGTTATACGATAAAATGCATATCAATCAAGAAGTAAACAAACAGTCATGAATATACATTTGATTGCTTATATGATTTGAATAGCAATGAATCTTTTGACCATTTGGGTAGATTAAGATGATACAACCTTAGTTTTTTTTTGTATGAATGGAACAAACTATGAACTAAAGAAAATGAACGTTAAACTTTTTAACAAGATTAAATTGATCATTCCTTTTATGCAGTAAATATTCATACCCATATGCCATAATATACTGGTAATATACTGGGTTTAAGTGAACACGGGGTGAAAAACTGGCCTTGCCTAGTTAAAATAAAAATAAAAAAAAACCCAAAGATTCTTTTTCTGATAAACACCTCAGTTGAAGGCCTGCCATAGTGTTGCTTCATAGAGAAGACCACAAGGCTGGACTGAATGAAAGTCAAAAGGAATAATGAGATGGTTTTGTTATTAGGGTAGTCCTCCTTGTGTAATTGTGAGCATGAAGAAGCCAGCAATCATTGAAATTCTTATTTGCCTGCCATTTTAAATCCAGAACTCTAATTGCACTAATTACAACAATTTTGTCATTTCAGCGCTCTTTGGTTCTTCCTGGTTCCACCCCTATTTGAGCGATCCTTCCTCAGCTGAGAAATATAAGGAAACCTCCATTCAGAAGACTGATCCTGTTTAACTTGGGTTTAGGTTTGTATTTATTTTTAGGCCTAATATCATTATTCACTTTTAGAAGCAGCTATCATTACGGTTTTTCTTAGCACTATGATGGATAATGCTTGAGTCAATTATATATATTACATATATATATATATATATATATATATATATATATATATATATATATATATATATATATATATGTTTTATTTTAAATGTTTTGTATTTACACACATACACAATACTGAACAAGCTAAAGGCTGCAGTGGCAAGAAAAGATTCTTAAAGATTTTTTGCTAAGATATGGAATACTTTACACAAACATGCATAAATGTAAATAAAATAAAAAATGCTAACATTGACTATTTTTACTGTTTTCTAAAATGTAATTATGAATTATTGTAAGAAAAGTGTCCATGCTGAAGCCATAGGTCGGGAGGTGTATGTCAGCCATATCCAATGTCTGCCAACTCTCACTCTTGACCACTAGATGTCGCCATTGAAGTGGTTTGCTCTCTCTCTTTATATTGACAGCACCTGTTCAGACTGTCACCTTTGTTTGACTCTGTACAATCGACTGTTAGACTCAGCTCTGCAGTTTTGATACAGCCAGAGTCATTCATAGTGTGAACTGTCATTCGTTTGGGTGTATATTGTCCTAGTCTGTCAATGCTGCTGTTTAGTTCATCTTTGGTTTCTTTTTTTCATTTTTTTTTCATTTCCACTTAATTGATAATGAGTTATTGGTGGCTTGTTGCCAGTATACCAGAGGATGTCCAAGTCCAATCATCCATTATGAAGAGCATGCCAATGGTGCTGCCCTCAATTCCACCCTAATAAAAATAACCTATTGTCTGATTTTTGTTTGTGCTTCGGTTCTTTACAGTGCATCAGTGTTACAATGGTGTTTGCGTCAGCTTTTCGTTGAGGTTGAAAAGCATAGTTTTATTCCCATTAGAACTTAAATACCTCCACCAAATTGTTAGCTGTCTCAACTCTAGCTGAGATGTGATTAAAGTTTTTCTTCTTGTTCCTTTGGCATTGCTAGTCACCTTTGTGGTTTTCTTCAATCAAATACTTCTGAGTTTTGGCTGATGGCACATACCGGGCAGACTAACAGTCATTACTTTTGAAATTATTAACTACATCAATCAACTTTAGCACAACCAGTGACTATAGGCGATGTGCTTGACTCTGACTCCGACTCCAATGAACATAACGTTGTAAAAACTTTAGTTTCGTGCACTTTCAAAGCAAAATGTATCTTAATACAAAACGCTATGAACTTAGGTTGCACCACAGCTGATATCTCTGCGGCCGACGTGCCTCGTATTTGCTCGTCTCGGTCCATGCAAGCAGAGATAATAGCAGACCAGCTGTGTGATCAGGAGCTGCCTGCGAGAGGACTCAGCTGTAGTGAGTGTGCCACCATGCCAAGACCCAGTGCCAGTCAGTCAGCTCCGTTTCAGTTAGGTCTCAAAATGAGTTAATCTAATACAGGCCAGGGAATACAGACTAATACAGACCAACTCTGCAAATACGCACTTTCACCTTGCCTGAACATTTAGGCTAAAGTAAATACTTCAGTCTTTTCAGGATGATTTTACCAGCACAGATTAATAACGCTTCCTTATTGGCCTTCACTATCCAAGGTCTAACTCAAGACTAAGTCAATATAATTGTACAAAATGTGATAATTGCTATAATTAGCTGTGCATCCTATTACTTTTTCCTTATATGTGAAACAATATGGATTCAAGTATTGATTTTTGGCATGATTTATTCCTCATGTGGTTTGTTGAGCAGAGCTGTGCTGTTACTTCTCTTAAGACCCATTCATTCTGAGGACCTGACCTACACATTCAGGGTTTTAGACTAGGCTTGCCTTGAAGAACTTGCATGAACCCTTAATCTCTCCTGACCAATCCCGATACCACTAGTCCCATCTATACTACCGAGTCTCTTATGCTCACCAAGGCTGCATTTATTTGATTAAAAATATAACTTTTCTATTCTAACCTATAACTTTTCTATTTGAATATATTTTAGAATGTAATTTATTCCTGATCAAAGCTGAATTTTCAGCATCATTACTCCAGTCTTCAGTGTCACATGATTCTTTACAAGCAGTGTTGGGGTGATGCATTACAAGTAACGTGAGTTACATAATCAGATTACTTTTTTTGCATTAAGTAAAGTAATGCATTACTTTTAAATTTACAACAAAATAATTTTTTAAATAAGTAACGCAAGTTAGGTTGTTTTCCCTTTTATTGACTGACACCTCACCAGTCGTGTTGAGAGAAATCTGGACTAAGTGCAGAGGCATTTGTGTGGGCTGTGTGAACATGATGGTTATTTTCGTTCTAGACTAAATGTGAGCATGCATTTACTTGCACAAAAACAGATCAGAATCAGAAAGAGTTTTATTGCCATGTGTGCTTGCATACACAAGGAATTTTACTTGGTAGTGTAGCTTCCACATATACAAATACAACAAGGAATATAGTAATTATATTTAAGTATATGTTAAATACAAGTACTTTATGTATTTAATCTCACTTTATTAACCAATGTCTTTGCTGCTGACCCTCGATGAACCAATTCAACCATATGAATAAGCAATATTATCACATTGTGTAACATAATGCATTACTTTCCATAAAAAGTAATTAAGAAACACAATTAGTTACTTTGTTAGTGAGAAACGCAACATTTTAACACATTACAACTTTCCCCAAAACTGTTCACAAGTCATTCTAATATGCTGATTTAGTGCTCAAGAAACATTTCTTATTGTCAATGTTGAAAACAGTTCTGCTGCTTAATATTTTTGTGGAAACCATGATACATTTTTGTTCAGGATTCTTTGATGAATAACATTTCAGCATTTTTTGAAAATCGAAACTTATGTAACAATATAACTGTCTTTTAATGTCACCTTTGATCAATTGAATGCATCCTTGATGAATAAAACTATTAATTTCTTTAAAAAAATCTTACTAACTCCAAACTTTTGAACTAGAAGAGCTTGAGGAAATTGCATCAAATATTGTCAGTCTGTTTGCAATGCAAGCAAATCTCTGTGTTTTTCTCTCTTTCATCCTCCCTTATTCTATTTTTCATGCAGGTGAATATGAGATTTTTGCTACAGGATATATAGCAGCCATCTATTAGTGCCACAGTAGTGTATGTGCACAGCTTGGGATAGAGTCAAAATTAATATTGATTGAATTTGATTGATTTGAGCAGCTCTGCTTGGGTGTGAAATGACAATTTTGCCATCTGGAAGAGAGGTCTGGTTACTTTGAAAGGGCACTTTGCCTTTCTTTATTCACTGAGCTCACACTTTCTCTTTCTTTTGCAGCAGACATCCTGTTTTGCACAGAATCACAACAAAGAATCAGTTCCCTTTTTTGCAGCATAGCTGTGGGTAAAATGCTTAATATTGTACTTACTCTGCTTCAAAGGTTTTCTGAACATCACACAGTATTACAAGTGCTTCTGATGCACTAGTTCAGAGGTGAATGATGAAACTTTAACGAAGATGACAGTGTCTCCTGAAGGGTCCCATTCAGTTTGAATTGAAAAATGGCCTTCAAATCTTATTTCAATTGCTGAATGTAAATTAAGGCAGCAAACAAGTTTTTTCTGGGGTTTGAAACCAATATACTAAACACATTTATGCATGGGACAACTAGTCTGTTGATTATTTTGACATTATTGAACTTGGGGGATGTAGATTATTTATTATATTCTGCATGTAAGGCAATAAATAAAATTAACGTTTTGTCCCAAAATTTTAATTAACCTGTATTATAATTATTATTGTTATTATGTTTGGGTCATGTTATTTTTTCTTGCTACTGTCAACTTTAGCTTGCTTATTTAATATTTATATAATGTTAAATAATAATGCTAATGTATTTGGGTTAATTTAATGCAGAGATGCTTATTCTTATAACACTTAAAATTCAAACGATGGGATCCCCACTGAAAAATAAATAAAATGACATTTAAAAGGTAACTTTTTGTCATTATTTCAAGACATCAGTAATCTATGCATTTCTCCAAGGCTGTAGATCTAGGACACAAGCGCGTTCACGCCGCTCCTCCGCCCTGCCTCTGTTCTCTTGCACGCTCCCGGCTCTGCGCGTGCTCGGTCGAGCCCTTCCGCTGGGCGCACGCGTGCGCGCTCCGCTCAGGATGCTGGGTTGTAGGTGATGATGGCGGAAGAGGAGCTGCGCTGAGTTTTCTCCCAGTTGCTTGAAATACACCCCTATCAGACGCTAGTCAGCAGATCTCTTCTCTGTCCTCCGTCTCACTCCGAGGGACTATGGGGAATGAAGCTAGCCTCGAAGGAGAGGGCCAGCCGGGGCATCCGGGAGGCGCTGTCCCCACGGCTGGAGCCCCGGCTTCCATTTCAGCACCAGCGGGCGGTGGACAGCTCCACAAGCCGAGCAACGGAGCGCCTGCCGGGGGAATGGGCACCGGACACGGCCCGGGAATGAACAGGTATCCCGAATCATTTCAAAAGCTTCTGGCACATGTGATTTCATTGCAATGCTTTTTGCTACACGATTTGAGTCTGTGCGGTCTAATCTTGTGCTTTTACATTTAAAAGAACTATAGTCACTTTTAGCCATATTCAGAATCGATAATTATGTTTTTAACAGCACTTCACACCCGATGATTTACACCCAATGATATGCATTACCTAAACCTACCAAGCTAGTTGTCAGCTAAAAACCTCTATATGTGCATGAGATCAGCAATCAACTAACATATGCTGCACTCATGGGGTTATTTGATCTCTGGCATACTTGATGCATAGATCTATTTACATAAGCATGCTTGTGTACATAAGCATCCATATGAGAATGTTTTGGTTTTGCATGTTTTATTTAGTGTATATTTCCATTCATTACAGACAGTCTGTGCTGTTAGCCTTGCTCCGTCCAGAACCAAGCCACCTTGTTAGTTTCTGAGCTTTAATGGTCTGAATGCATGATTGATGATTTTGCCAGATGCATATTAAGCGAGCAGAGATTTTCACATGCATTCATCTGTATTTAGTAAATAAATACTTGTGTAAATCTGGTGTCTGATGGTATAGGCTATAGAAGCGAGTCATATTCTGAGATAATTTGAGGTGTGTCACACTCTTATTTATTAATATAACCCCCAGTTTGCTTTTGTATGATGTAGTCAGGGCTGTTAAATGAAGTGAAATTCTTTGCTTTGTCAACCACGCCTAACAGTGCTGATATCAAAATGCATTGGTACTAAAATCTCACTGTAAAAGACACTTGAGGGTTCTGAGAGTGCAAGCATGATGAAATGTTATTATAGCATTAATAATTTAATTTTTTTTTACGAGGATGCATATGGTTCATCTGTTACACGTGCAAGCGAAAATCTTTCACTACCTCTCTCTATTCTTCCCCACCCCTCTCTCATCTCCTGTTCTGTCTCCCTTTACAATCTTTAAATAATGCAATGTGTGAATTTTCCTTGCAGATTTAGAATTATTCAAACTTTGTATTGCAATTCATGCTGCTTGCATATTTTCTCTCTCGGGGTCAGTATTGTATTGCAGTGGTTCTCAAGTGGTTTTGCTTCACGACACAGATTTTACATTGGATATGAAGTGGCGACCCAGCACAGTACCAAAATTGGTTATTGTACAAAAACATCTCTTGGATTTCAATAGTTTCGTGCTCTTGGCAGCCAATAATTCATAGCACAAAACGCATTATGATTGGCACAAACTGGTTGGACCCATTTTTATTGTTGCCTGTGTTTACAATGTAAAGCTTTCTTTGTGGTTTTTGGATGAGGGCAGGTCATGAGACTTTACAGTTTACAGTAACAGATATGAATTTGTGCCAAAATAATATAACGTATGGATACATGACCTTTAACAACAAAACATATACTGTAAGGGTTTTCTTTCTATTTTAAAAGTTGAAAAGCCTATTTATTTTCCTGTTCTAAATATGCAAAATTATATGTTTATTAATTGCTTTTAGCATTATGTTTCCCTGCAACCCACTGGTTGAGAATCACTGTTATAATTTGGCTAATATTATAATCGGTCTTGCCTCTACAGTAACAGATAGATTTGTGTCCAAATACTCTCTTTAAAAAGGTTATTTTCTGGCATCTATGTTTCCATTGCACAAAAGGTTCTTTATAGTGGAAAAAGGGTTTTAGATTTGTAAAATGTTCTTTTAAGTTCACAAGGTTCTTTGGGGAACCTAAAATGGTTTTTCCATTGCATCACTACGAAAACCCCAAACATGCACAATTAAACAGTTAATTGCATTTGATTAATTGCTTTTTTAGCATTGTTTCCCTGCAACCCACTGGTTGAGAATCACAGTTATAAATTGGATAATATTATAATCTGACTTCCGTTTAGTCACAGATGAATTTGTGCCAAAATATTGTAAAGTTTGATTTGATGCACAACCCTTGACTTCAACATCAAAACATTTGGGACTCATTTTCCTTTTTGGTGTAAAAGTTGATAAGCCTATTTATTTTCCTGTTCTCAATTTGCTCAATTATACAGTTAGTTGCATTTTATTAATTGCTTTTAGCAGTGTTTACCCTGCAACCCACTGGTTAAGAATCATTGTTATATACTGGATAAATTGCTAGACGGCTTAAGTAAGACATGTTTTGCATCTTGCACAACTTCATATCAAGTGTTTTGAAGTGCAGATACACCGTGTAGCCAACCTGAAACATCGATTTACAATGCAATGATGCAAATGAAATGTATTTGTTGCAGGAGGGTGACCTAGCTGTCGGTTTGTTTATAGTCAGGCCTCTTGCAGTAAGACTATATTCTGGATGTCAGTGTTTCTCAATGGCCTGATTGGTTTGTTCATAAGCTAAAGTTGAATCTGTCTGGACGTGTGAGAAAAGTACAGATGCATTTGTAGGGCATAATGTTAACTGCTGCACGTACTGACTGTCTGTCTGTGTCTGACCGGTATCATTAAAACTCCCGAATGGGTGTGTAGTCGCAGACGTAGCCTTGCGCGAGTGTTTGAGGGAGAAACAAACCCACCGAGGATATTGCCACCTGGGCAGGGAACACATTTGTTTTTCTCATGGGCCGTTCCGAGACTCTTGCAGTTTATTTTTTATTCTCGCGTCCGCCTCATGTTTTTATTGATGTACTGAAATGCCCAGATATTTCTGTACAATGTCATCCCGTCATTCACACACACATAGTGTGTGAAAGGTTGCATCTCTGACTGATGTAATGTCTTATGTACCATATCAAGCCACTTCATCATTCACTGGTAAAGTGCATGTGATGCCTACAGATGAGGCGAGACCTTGTGCTAATCTCCTCATGGGTTTCTTTCGTGGTCGGCTTGGTAAAACCGTATACTTACTGTAAGTCCTAACAATAATAACTACATTTTTCTGTAACTGAGCTTTTTTTAAAAAGTATAATGTACATTTCTAGTAACAAGCTACCAATCACATGCTCTCGAATAGCCTGGGGAAGCCTGATTCATTTTAGTGAGTCATTTCATTTGATTCATTTCAATGAACTGAATGACTCAGTTGTATTCCTGCAACATTTTACTTACATTTTACAAAAAGATATCGTCCCCTATAGCTTCAGTATAATTAGTTATTTTTTGTTTTTCCAGCTTGTAGCAATGTTTACTACTAAAGAATAGTTTGACTGCATGAATTACCAATCTAGTTTCAAATCTTTCCTAGCAACCTTTTCCAATATTACTGACATTCTTGTGTTTTCTTATCATATTTAAGACTTAAAATTAAACTGTTTCATTAAGATTGCATTATGTAGCTATATAGTTTCATGAATCTAATCACTTGGGGAAGCATCTTTGAAAATCTTCATGGCACAAACTCAGGATGTTTCCTTTTGATTGACGGCCAAAATGAGGAACCAGAAGCTATTAGTGTGTTTGTATGGACTTTTCAGAGGAGTGTGTAGGTGTTGTTTGTGCTATTAGTGAAACACGGATGAAGAGAAAGACAGGAGGGATGAGGGAGATGGATGGAGAAACAGAAGAGGATCCGGCGCTTTATTTCCCAGCAGATGGGATAGGAACATTGCTGTCTTAGCCGCCAAACATCACCCCCATAAAAGGGACCTGAATTGTAATGACACAGAAATCGAATAAATGTTCTTCGTGAGCCTGCGGCATTCTTTGAGCGTTCTCCTTACGCTCCCGCTCAGAGTCTTTAAACCACTCCATTTATTAAGCCTGGGAAGAAAACAGATACAATATAGTGATGCACGCCGGCCCACATGTCGAAAGGCCAATTTTAAAAAGGTTAACGCCACATCTTCCCATTTCAGACCTCTTCCATCATATGACACTTAATCTTTAGTTGTTCACGGTTCCCCGGCCTTCAAACCTTACTGTACCAGCATGACATCTTCATTGTATGTCAGCATAGTAACGGTGGTCTGTATTGCAGTATAGTATAGTATAGTGTAGTATAGTATAGTATAGTATAGTATAGTATAGTATAGTATAGTATAGGATAGGCATATAGTACTCCACACCTAGCCGTGGCTTGTCTGTAATTGCAGGTGGGACAGAGCCACCCCCACCAAAATATTCATCCAACATAGATCTCTGTATAAACTGAATCCATTATAAATTGTATTCAGCTTTCTGCAACAATTTTTTTTTTGATTTTCTAGACTATTTTAAGTCATAAAGTGGGTGGGATATATTAAAATTGAGCACATGGCTTTGGCAGCCATGTATTATGATACTAATCTGGGCCTAGGGTACCTGAGTCTGAATATGGATATTTTTCTTATAAAAATGCATCGCTTCACTTCAGAAGGCCTTTATTAACCCTCTGGAGCCGTATGGATTACTTTTATGATGGATGGATGTGCTTTTTTGGGCTTCAAAATATGTGGTACCCTTCACTCCCATTATAAAGCTGGGAAGAGCCAAGATATATATTTTTTTAATACAACTCAGATTGTGTTTGACTGAAAGAAGAAAGTCATATACACCTAGGATGGCTTGAGGGTGAGTAAATTATGGGATCATTTTCATATTTGGGTGAACAAACCCTTTAAAGCCTGTCAATCAAAATTAGAGTGCCACCCTCAGGCTGAATAACGGCATTAGATTTCTCCCAAAAGTGTGTCTGCATGTGTTCAGTGATTTACAACATAAAGCTTACAAAATGTTAATCTTAAACTAGCTCTAAAACCCAGAATCTGCCCTACCTAAATTTTACAGTCAGGAGCCGCTCCTGCTCCACACTAAAGTATAGTGCACCACACTAGAGTAAAGTCCTCTAAAGGTGATGATACACAGGGCAACTTTTTGAGCAATGTTGCTGGGCAATCTTGCTGAGCGATTGTTGCTTGGGCATTTTCTTATTGAAAATGGGCAATACATTTCTATCTGGATGCTTTAGATCGGTCGTGTCTCATCTGGTTGCCCGTTGACAGCAACATTGCTCAAAAAGTTGCCCTGTGTATCATTACCTGAAGAGTTTAGTTCTATACAGCCTTAATATTCTGGGTTCAGTACAAGTTAATCTCAATTGACAGCAAATGTGGCATAATGTTGATTACCACAAAAAGTAATATCAACTTAACCCGTCATGGTTATGGTGAGGCACTTACAAGGGAAGTGAAATTCAGAAATGTAAAACTTCAATTTTTTTTATTAATTAAGCACTTTCCTCTGTATTATTTGAGCTGTAAAGCTGTTTAAATCATCAATCTTAGTCGTTTTAGGCTGTTAGAATTTATGATGTTATGTTGTTTTTTCACATTAAATCATGTAAACACATTGTTTATATTTGTTTCTGCACTATTGAACGAGTATGAGTATTGTAACATGTATTTGCCTCATTGACTTCCATTATAAGTGCCTCACTGTAACCCAGATTTTTGCCTTTTTAAAAGAGTTGAAGGCATAAGTTGACATTCATTGTGTGGTAATCAACTTTATGCCACAAATGACGATGACTTGTCTTGTACTGCGCTACAGGAGTATAGGACTCCACACAGAAGTATAGTATAGCTCTTTTCACACGAGTCCTCGTGTATCTCGAGTGAGAGGAGACATAAATTGAATTTGTCAGTCTTCACCCATGTCTGTTCTTCTCATGTGGAGCTGACTCCCACTGGTTCTGTACTCTCCTTCTGTCACTCTGTGACTCATCAGAGGTGTTAACACAGTAGAGATAGGAGTGAAGGGGACTGCTCAGCACTACAGATCCCAATGAATCTGGTCCAGCAGACATGGCTCTCTAAGGCTGCTGTTAGCCCCTTTATGGACTGCAGAGAGAAGAGGGAATCACAGTTAATGTTCACTCTTGCTCTGGGAAACACTTAAGCCTTTTTGAACATGCGATTGTGCCCAATTTAGGATTTTATGTAGAGTAGTAGGATTAAAGTATTGTCATGCTGCATATAGATTTGATGAATGTAAAGCTGCATTCAGAGGGAAACATGTTATGTGATGCATAGGTTCCACATGAAAATATATAGTAGACTTCTGTTTTTATATTAAGGTAATTATAAGTCTGTCCATCCATCCACCCATCCATTCGTCCGTCAGTCCTTCCATCCATCCATCCATCCATCCATTCGTCCGTCAGTCCATCCATCCTCCTTCCCATCCTTCCATCCATCCATCCATCCATCCATCCATCCATCCATCCATCCTCCTTCCCATCCTTCCATCCATCCATCTTTCCGTCCATCCATCCATTCGTCCATCCATCCATCCTTCCATCCATCCATCCTCCTTTCCATCCATCCATCCATCCATCCATCCATCCTCCTTCCCATCCTTCCATCTTCCCGTCCATCCATCCATTCGTCCATCCATCCATCCATCCAACCATCCAACCATCCATCTTCCTTCCCATCCTTCCATCCATCCATCTTTCCGTCCATCCATCCATTCGTCCATCCATCCATCCATCCATCCATCCATCCATCCATCCATCCTCCTTCCCATCCATCCATCCATCCTTCCATCCATCCATCCATCCGTCCATCCATCCATCCGTCCATCCATCCATCCATCCATCCATCCTTCCATCCGTCCATCCATCCATCCATCCATCCTCCTTCCATCCATCCTCCTTCCCATCCTTCCATCCATCATCCATTCGTCCATCCATCCATCCATCCGTCCATCCATCCGTCCATCCTTCCATCCATCCATCCATCCATCCATCCATCCATCCATCCATCCATCCATCCATCCTTCCATCCATCCGTCCATCCATCCGTCCATCCATCCATCCATCCTTCCATCCGTCCATCCATCCGTCCATCCACCCATCCTTCATCCGTCCATCCATCCATCCATCCATCCATCCATCCGTCCATCCATGCTTCCATCATCCATCCTTCCATCTGTCCATCATTCCATCCATCCATCCATCCGTCCGTCCGTCCGTCCGTCAGCCCACACATATAATAATGGACATGGCAAAACACTTGAATTTACTTATACACTATAATTTGGGGACAAAATTATGCTCAGAACTAAGCCAAATCTGATAAAAACCGCCCTATGGGAAATTGGGAACCTCTGAGATTGTCCTTAATTGGAAAAACATAAATAACTAAAAAATAAAAAAGAAAGAATAAAAAAGAAAGAATAATAATATTTATTTCTTTATATTGATAGTAATGATAAAGGAAAAAAAAAAAACATAAACAAATATTTTTGAAAATAAATGTACATGTGTAACTGTGTGCATATTTTCTGCATATGCAATTTTGTTTTATTAAATCATCTTGCAAAAGTGCAAAAGTTTTCTTAAGCAGGTAACTTTTGAAAAAATGTATTAATGCCAAAATTGTTCATTGTGATGGAACACAACTGACGAAAAGTCTTTATTAAATTCATATTATTATTAATATTATTATTATAATTTTGGGTAAGTCCAGTTTATATAAAAACAATAAATGTCTATGGTATGTCCTCATTTGGATAGTCAAGCAAGTATGTAAACATCCGTATTGTTTCTTTATATCTGTATTTCTATTCGAGCAGATAGATGGTCTTGTGAGTTGTCTGAGAGTGAAATGTCATAATATCTAAATTTGCCATGCATTTTAAATAGAATGACCACAGAAAGTACAATGATTACCTGCAATGAGACACGGAGTAGAAATTGCTAATCAGTGATCCATTATGTTTTTTATTATTTCTGCATTCATGAATAATTACCCGAGCACTAGACAATTATAAGGAGTACATGCTTCAGTTAATGACACAATCAATCATAGCAGAAACAATAGGTCCTTGATTAAACACAGGTTATGGTGTATCGAATCACCCTGTCAATAACCATGGCCCTGCTTGTTAACTCACTAACATTTAAAGTTTAAATCTGTAAAGTACTGGTGACAGACGTGTCTCAAGGGTATGTCAGCAAACAATGTTACAGACTGCATCCCTGTCTGTATAGTCTCTGTCCTAGGCTTTATACACTAACATGGGGTCTGAAAGAGAAGTCTCTTATGCTCACTAAGGCTGCATGTATTTGATCAAATATACAGTAAAAACAGCAACATTGGGAAATATTATTACAATTGAAAGTAAGTGTTTTCTATTGTAATATATTCTAAAATGTAATTTATTCCTGTGATGGCAAATCAAAATTTTCAGGATCATTACTCCAGTCTTCAGTTTCACATGATCCTTCAGAAATCATTCTATGCTGATTTGCTGCTTAAAGGTGCAGTATGTGATTTCTGAGAATCGTTGTTGAACACTGCTAACATTTGAAATCAACCCAAACAAACACACCTCTCCTTTTATTGCTCCGCCCTCGAAATGCAAGAACACACAATGCAAGAGTGGATGTCTCTTTATCAACGCAGCAAAATAATGCTTCACGAAAAATAAAGTGAAGATGACAAATGAACGAAAAGGAAGCACAAAAGTTTTAACACATTTTAAAATTTTTTATTTTGTTTGTAGTTTTAAATTGACGCCCCAAACCAGGCAGAAATTCAAATCTTTTCACAAATGACTATAAACTTTTCTGAGTCTTGAACAGGCGTCCTGTTGCAGATTGTACTTTTAAAGACAGACTATTATGCTTTTTTTCTTTTTTTTTTACATTTTCAACTTTACTGTTTGACTTTGACTTTGTCAACTTTGTTTGAAAAGCTACAAAGCACAAAGTCACTCCAAAGGGAGTTCTTCTCTATATCAGGGCGCACTGTTGCTGAACTCCCTGAAATGATTCGATTGAAGTCTTGAGTTTTCTTCCGGAAACGAACATGTCACAATATTCCTCATTTAAATATTCCCTGCCCAAGGCGTACAAAAAAAAAAAAAGGGAAGAGGCCTGGTTGAGTTATAAGTAGTATGTTGTTCCCATGTCCAAGTGTTAGTTTTTACACCTGATAAGCAGAAAGTCATGGCAATGGAATGGGGCGTGACATTTCCCAAACATGCTTGAAGCGGTTGGCCAATCACAACACACTGGTCTAGTCGACCAATCAGAGCACATCCCGCTTTTCGCAAGGAGGGGCTTCATGGAGACAGGAATTAAACAGAGCGTTACTGACAGATTAGAAAGAGAGGTGCTGCAACAATGTCTAATATGTAAAAAATAATGTTTTTTTTGAACATTCAAGCATGAAAACCTATTCTAGTAGAACCCAAAAACAAAATCAAGAAAATGGCATAATATGAGCTCTTTAATATTCAGGTTGTGAGGAATTAGACCTTTTAAAAGATTATTTAGCTGTCCTGTCATTGTTCTGACTTTTGAGCATGGACATTACAGTAAGCTTGATTTAATATCGAGTGCGTTTACCCTCTAGTTGTTCTCTTTACTGTTAATTCACTCTCTATTGAAGCTTTCTCTCCCCAGCTCAGGCCTCAGGATTTCAGTAAGGATAAATTCAATGCATATTGATATGAGCAATATCTCAGAGTGCATTGGGTGCATTCTGCCCTCAGCAGAAAACTATCAGCCATGTGATGAAAAGTGTAAAGAATTTATCAGTGAGTTTATTTCTGCCACAGAGAATATATCCTAAAGCATTGTATTTGTTGTATGTTATTTAAAACTACTGTCACAGTGATTATTCTAGACATCAGTGAAATTAAATTAACTTTAATCTCAAATGAACTTTAAATAGGCTTTTCATATGTTACTCTTGAGAAAAAGCCTCACAGGTCTCCTGTATAGTTTCAGAAAAGATCTCAAGAATGTCTCAAACTGTGCTCTGATTTGCCAAGATACCTGCAGTATGCAGTCTGAAGTCAGAAATCTCAATATGACCACAAACATCTTTCATCAAATTCTTCCTAAAACAAATAACCTGCATGCCAACAGTTGTCCCATTTGCTTTGTATGTTTATATATTACAGTGCATGCATTTGCTTCTCTCAGGGACATGCAGAGAGTTTCTCAGAGGCAACATATAGGCTATTTTGCATCATCATACAGCCTGCAATTCATACAACAGGCCTGTTGATGACACTTGGACTTAATTTAAACCAATATGAAACGGTAAATCAATATGCAGTCCTTAAATAAGAGTAAATTGTACCCTACTTACCATTAAAACTAGTGCTTTCAAGTCAATTCATGTCCGATTTTTAAGCGACACAATTCAATATTACAATTAAACATACCGCAGATCAAGATCCCTGTACACAAATGCGAACTCTTCTGTTCATTTGGACTGTAAAGAATGATAATCATCTTTTTTTTTCTTTTAGCTATTTCTGCTTTGTTAAAAAACTGTAAACAGACACTGGCTATGTAGTTTACTGGAAAATTACACCACTTTACATTGTCTAAGGAAATGTGAGCTTGTTGTTCCACATCATGAATGGTTGGTGTATTAAACATGAAAATTAAATTGTATATTATTTTTATCCCTCGCATGTCGGCTGAAAATGACAGAATGTCACATTATTTCAATGAAATGATTGTAGTATATTATAATTCGATAATGTATTCTTATTTAATATTTTGTATTTTTAGGGGATTTTATGGTTCTAAGTTATATTTATGCAGTAGTTATAATCTAGTTATGAACTTTTTGAGCATATGCCTGAAAATGAAATTTACAACTTAAACTGCCATAAATCTTGAATGTTTTGGAGCACAGACTTCAGTTTGGTCTCTTTTTAAAGACGACGCATGACAGATTATTGCTGAAGTGAAAAAAGTTAACTTGAAAATTGAAGAATTTTACATTTATTTTTAGGAAAAAGCACAAAAATACCATTTTATATGAAATATATATTTTCTAAAACTGAGAAAGTCATAAATCTAAACAAGCTGTTTTCCAAATTTGAGGTTGATATCTCAAAAAATGAGCTTTCAGTAAGAATTTGTGCGCAGTACCAAACAATAGATGAAATTCGTCTGTCATTCATTTCCAATGCGTTAATTTTTGACCGCGAACAACACAAGTCTGACTACTTTTTTTTAGGACAATTTAACCTTTTCAAATAATGCTCATGATTTTCACACAGCAAGTGCCAAAACCTTTACCAAGTTTTGTACCATTCCACTGAAGTAAAAAAAAAATACAAATTTTTTTTCCCCCCATTCCAAATCAACATATTTTTGTATTCGATTACATTGATGTATCTTTCCAGCCCTAATTTATAATTTCGCTTTCTACATTTTTTAAATGGCTCAAGGCTGATCTGCAATGACTGAAACAAAGCTAGTCAAGTGTTAGCAATTGGCACTGAGTCACACCAGTGGGAAATATAAGGGTGGAGTTGACATTTATTTTTCACTACATTTTAAACTGGGGTTGAGAGAGAGCTTTACCGTAAAATTGATGCCCTTTACCTTGAAATATGCTGAAAGATCATTAATGTACCAATGGATATAGTACCTGTAAGCCTTTCCACCTGAGCTGAACTGTTGCGAAGTCAATATAGTGTCTAAATTGAATGTTGGGAAGGAACTTTGGATCCCTAGTTGGACTGAGATTAAATTTCTTTGCAGGATACAAAGCTGACACTGAAATAATGAGCTTTTCTTCCTCTTTGGCACGTCTCAGTTGATTCAGACCTTGGTAATAATGGCTTTAGATGAAGCAGGATGGGAAAGACGGCCTGATTTTCAGGCGTTGGAGTTTCACTTGAAGTTTTAGGGCAGCATATAATGAGGGACCAGGTGCTGGAAATTTTCCTGGACAGACAACAGAGCAAGATACACACACACACACACACACACACACACACACACACACACACACACACACACACACACACACACACACACACACACACACACACACACACTTACTTCTCAGCTTGACTCACTGTTACTGTGAAACCTGCTATTTTAGTTCTCACACGCTTTTCTTGTTTCTCAGAATCTGACAGAAGTGTAAGCTTTTGAAGTGTCTTGTGTGTACATTCGAGGCTCTCTGTGTGTACCCGTGCGCTGGTGTGTTAGCCGGGCTCTCCGGAGATGTTGTTATGACCATAGAGAAAGCTTAGAATCCATTCTAATTGCTCACTAATCCCAGCACCAGCCTGTGGAAGAAGGAAGAAGAGAAAATCATTACTGCTGTTGACATGTGATAAACGACCTCAGAGTAGTAGAAAGTCTGCACAAACCCTCTCATGCCTTTATTGGCAACTTAGGGGGAAAAAAAAAAACAGAAAAAGAGGCCAAGAAAGGGTTCAACAAAAGCTTAAGTGAGAGTTAGAAAGCAGGCAGCTGTAAATGTGAGAAAGCATAGGACTTGTAAATATGTAATCGAACGAAAATGTGGATATTAAGTATGCTCAGTAAAACAAACCACAATACCTCATTCACATGTAAATTTGATCATGAATAAAACATACAAGTAGACAAAAACAGTTATGCAATGATCAAAAGTTTCTTTATGACGCACTCCATGACTCACATTCATACTAAAGCAGTTCATCTTTAAACAGGACACACATTCAGCATCTCTTTCTAGGGTAATAATGTTGTTTTATAAAGGCTTCGAAATTATAGGTTCAGTTATGTCAGCTCTGGGATTTCCATAATGGTTATTGATCACCATTGACGGTTATTTTGAGTGAAACGACATTAAATAGCTCATTAGAGAATATTGATTAAATGCTTAAGTATGTTCACAGCTCTTATTCTTACCGGCTTCTCCAAAAGTGTCAACAGAAAATCACTCACAAACAAACTTACAGCATGATGTAGTACGTCGGCGAGGTGATACAACGGCCAGTGGCAGATTTTTAAGATTCTTGTGCTGGAATGTGTTTGTGTTTGATGTAAACAGCAGTTCCATTAAAATGGTTCCATTGAAAGGATTTCTTTGAAGGAAGCATTCAATCACCTGTGAGTTTCTCCTTCATGCTCGATGAAAACTATTTTACTGGCTTTTTCCAAATTTTGCCACTGATGTTCTTAAATGCATCTTAAACTTTCTGTGTCTGTCTGTTATCTGATATTTCACAATAAAAAACAATTCAATACCAATACTGATTATTTTAAAGGGATAGTTCACCCAAAAATTAAAATTCTGTCATTAATTAAATTACTCACCATTCAACTAATCCATATGAATTGAGCGGTTTAGTCAACATTTTCCGAAGAGACTCGATCGATTTATATGATGAACAGATGTAATTTGGGTTTTTATTCACATATAAACATTAATCAACTCGCACATCAGTTGTGGTAAACGGACACAACATGCATTATTATATTATATATTATATTGTAAAAAATATAATAATAGTTGTTTTATTATATTGTGTTATTATATAATATATGTTGTGTTATTATATTATATTTTATTATATTGTTTTATTATAATAACAATAAAAGTGCATATTGGTTTTATTGTTGTTATTACAGGTTGCTTTGAACATCTCTAACCATAAGTATGAGCAATAGCAGTGATGCTTGCCTTTAATAGGCACCACTAATGATAATTCATAACCATAATCTGTTTTTTTATTAACCTCAAATCCGATTTTAATTGCCATGATTTTGTAACTTTGCCACTAAGCGGCTTCTGTTCTATGTCAAAGTTCAAGAATGACCATTTCAGACAAGTAAATATGCTTAACCAAAGAGGAAACCTTTTTGTCACCACAAATAACGTTTTCATATTCTTTTGAAGAAGCATTGAAAGTCCTTGTCAATCCGTTTGTGTCCGTCCCCCAGATTTTGCCCTGCTGTATTGATTTATCTTTCTGTTTTCATTCAAACTACTGTGGAAGCTGCGGCACAAAGCTCTATAAACCTCCTCCTGTGAATCCCCTTTGCAGATTTAACAAAGTGTTCAGCTATCGTTGATTTCAAACATATGCCACATCCCCTGCTTTAATTCACACACCAATGTCTTTTTTTTCCCCGTCCCACAGTATCCAAGGCAAACCAAATCAGACAGACCCGAGCATGGGACCTAAACCTGGGGGTCCGCCAGGTACAGGACCTGGTCCTGGAGCCCAGACACAGCCTCAGGGCCCCGGTCAGGGTCAAGCTGCACGGAAGAACCTCCAGGTGGACGTGGGGAGCAGTAAAGGTGGTCACCCTGTCTCGCCCGGGAGCAGCGCTCCCTCCTCGCCCTATTCTTTGCCCCAGATCGCACCCATGCCCAGCAGCAAGCTGTGTCCGGTGTGCAAGAGTGCAGATCTGACGGGCACCACAGACGGCCAGCCAAACTGCAATAAGTGCACACAGTGCCGCTCCATGGTGTGCAACCAATGCGGATTCAACCCAAACCCTCACCTCACTGAGGTAAGCAGCCCAATGCATTATCACGCATGTTTTATGTTGTATTTTTTTTTCTTCTGTATGTCTGTATGGATGCATTTCATTATGAAAGCTTGTTTCTGTCACGGAATAAAATAATAAAAAGGTTATTCTGACTATTTATCTCACAATTCTCAGAATTTTTCTCAGAATATAAACTCGGAATTGTGAGAGCTATAATTCGCAAGTTGCAATTACCTTTTTTTAATTCTGTGGCAGAAACAAGCTTCAATAAAATTGATCAAAAGTGACAGTAAAACATTTATAATGTTACAAAAGATTACTATTTGAATAAAAGTTAACTTTGTATTTATTAAAGAATCCTGAAAAAATGTATCATGGTTTCCACAAAAATGTTAAGCAGCACAACTGTTTTCAACACTGACAATGATCAGAAATGTTTCTTGAGCAGCAAATCAACATATTAGAATGATTTCTGAAGGATCATGTGACGCTGAAGACCGGAGTAATGATGCTGAAAATTCAGCTTTGATCACAGGAATAAATTTATTAAAATAGAAAACTGCTATTTCACAATTTTTATTTTTTTAGTGTATTTTTGATCACATTAATGCAGCCTTGGTGAGCATGAGAGACTTCTTTTTAAAAGCATTAAAAATACTGACCCCACACATCTGAAAGCTATATCATAAGTCCCCCAGGAGAACTATTTTAGACTAGTCTGAGCTTGAATACTCACCATCAGAAAGCAACTGTGTGATATATGAAAAAAAGAGAACATTGCAGTCCCAATGATTATTTTCGATTAGAGTTTACTGTTAACGATAGATTTCTGGAGGAGAGAGAGAGATGTGTTAAACAAAAAGCTCTGGGTAATGAATCCTACGCTTGGTCTCAGCCTCCATCTGGCACGAACCCAGGACACACACTGCACTCAACCTGGAACTGCTCAGAAGAGAGTCCTCTGGGGCGTATGGGAATGTGTGTGTGTGTTTGCTCCGCTTCTGCGTGTAGGATGCATTGGAAAGACAGAGCCAATGTTCAGAGATGCGTGTGTGGGAGAGCGAGAGGGCGCGTGGCTGAGCGTGTGAGGGTGAGATTGTTTCAGCATGTTTGAGGATGTTGCTCGAAGTTGCAAATGGCCGGTGGTGCTTTAAAATAGGCAATGGACAGGAGGACGGAGAGGAGGGGATGTTGACAGCTCATGGTCGCAGAAGGATCAGTGTGGAAGGGGCTTTAAAGTGATTTTTCAGGCGTCTGCTCACTTGGCTCTGAACTCCAGCAAAGCCATCAAGAGGGGAAATGCAAAACAGTCCCCTAGTCAGTAGCCGAGGGAAATTTTAGAAGTGTTGAAGAACAGTTCAGACGTAGAGTCACATGTTTCAATAAACTCTGTCATATGTGAATGTTCTCTATAGAAAGCTAACATCTAACATAAAAGTTTGTGTTTATATAACACACACACACACACACACACACACACACGCGCGCGCACACACACACACTTATTTTTGGAATATTACCTATTAAATTGCCTCTACTACCTGGCAGATTTCACTAAAATAACTGTCCTGAAATCACACATTTGTTTCCATGACAGCTCTCGGCTATTTACATGGCAAGAAAAGGATGTGGATGCAGCCTATGCGCATTAGCCAATCAGAAAAGAGCCTCTCTGTTTGTAATTTTGCATGCTAGGGTTGGCTGATATGTCTTTGAAGGTGGGTGTTTGGAGAAAGATCGTGCGGTTGAAGGGATGGTCTTAATTCAGACCATCAAGATGCCTAACATACACTACCATTCAAAAGGTTGCGGTCTCTTATGCTCACCAGGGCTGCATTTATTTGTTTCGAAATAAAGTAATATTGTGAAATATTTTTACAATTTAAAATAACTATTTTCTATTTTAAGATATTTTAAAATGCAATTTGTTTCTGTGATCAAAGCTGAATTTTCAGCATCATTACTCCAGTCTTCAGTGTCACATGATCCTTCAGAAATAATTCTATTTGGTCCTTGAGAAACATTTCTTATTATTATCCATGTTAAAAACAGGTATGCTTCTTATTATTTTTGTGGAAAACATGATGCTTTTTTTCAGGATCCTGTGATGAATAGAAAGTTCAAAAGCAGCATTTATTTGAAATAGAATTTTTTTGTAACAATGTCAGTGTTTTCACTGTTGATCAATTTGAGTCATTTTCTGAATAAATGTATTCATTTCTTTTAAAAAAATTACAAACCCTAAACTTTTAAAAGGTAGTGTAGGTCGTGGAAAGTGTGGGATGTGGAAAATTGTGACTTGACTTATGCTATAAGTGGACTTCAGGGATTTAAATAAATTGTTAAGTGTAAAATATGGCATTTAATAAATGAAAATTGTGAAAGTTTTTCTAAAAGCTAAAATGTTTCTACTAAATGATACATAATAATACCATTCAGGCATTATAATCAGACAATTGATATATCTGTATCATGTTTCAGCTTTTGACTATCATATAGCCACATTTTTCACAGAAGGCTTCATCTTTAGAAATTCAATTGGGGAAGCTTTTGGGCCCTGCTGTGCTTCATAAAGACAGGATTGAATTAATTGGGCCCCAGTGAAACAGTGGACACTACAAAGCGGTTCTGAGACTGTCTTGATTTATATTGATGTTACAGCAGCACATACAGCACTAACTCAGCGTTTTTAACAGCCCTGCTGTCAGTTCAGCTACATGTGACAAAATGATGGGAAATATGTCATCTGGCGTGTAATTTCAGGGTTCAAGCGCTGTAAGTGCAGATGTTTTGTGAGCATATGGTTTGAATTAGAGATCTCTGCAAAATAGAAATGCAGCAATATTGGGCTGTATTCAAATTAGTTTGAATTATAATTTGCATGCATCAAGCATGAACCAAGCATTAGCATACATTTCAGTGAAACGGATACATCGTGATACTCTAAATCAGTTGTATGTAGAGTAGGGGTGGGTGATATACTGGTAGAAGCAACAAACTGGCTTTTCTGATCACTTTGCTTTCAAAGAGAAGATGAGAAAGCACTTGTTACGAATAAGGTGCATTCTATGTGATGTGGAATTGACACTCCTGTCCTGTCAGTTCTTTGGCAAAACAAACAGGCTATTAAATCAGCTGTATAGCCATATGGCAAACATCTAGACAGAAGCGTTCAGACTGGATCTCAGGAATTATTAAAGGATTAATAGCGCATTTATCTAGTTATTGTCACCCAAATGTCACCAGTATGTCATGGCAGGCTACATACAAAATGTGAAATAGGGGATAAAAATGGGTAATTTACAAAAAGATAATTACAAAAAGTATTTTTGGTAAGAATTTACATTTTAAATATATATAGTTGTTTTGTTTCTGTTTTTGAAAGTTCTCTTATGCACACACAGACTGCATTTATCTGATTAAAATATTGTGAAATATTTTTACAATTTCTTTTTTCTATTTTAATAAATTTAAATATGTAATTTATTTCTGTAAAGCAAAGCTGAATTTTCTCGTCTTTAGTGTCTTCAGAAATCCTTCTAATATGCTGATTTGGTGCTCAAGAAATATATATATTAAAAATCCTACAAGACACCAAACTCTTCCAGGAAAATGTGCATATATTGTAATAAAACATTATTGACAAAACTTCTAAAAAGTTAGAGGAATGTTGATAAAGACAGGCAACTTCATTTAACACATGAATAATATCAATTAAAAATAGCGCAATATTGATAATTTTACCCAATATGGTAATAATGTTAAAAAATTGCTTTCTTAGATTAGCAGCATTTCAACGTCAATCTCTATTGAATGTTAGAAATCAATTGTACGCTGAGTTTCCTCTGCACTTCACATGCCGTTTGTATGATGCATATATAGAGCGTTATTAATTGATGACTTCAGTTAGGATGCTGCTTAGAAGGAAGGATGCTGCTTACTGTATGTAGGAAATATCGAGTTGTTACTATATTTTGTGTTTGTCAGAATGTTCCGGTTGTGATGTTTTGTCCCAGGTGTTGCACTAGTGAAGTGTAAAGATATCATGTTAAAGTTGAACTCTAAATGTCTCTTGGTGAACAAAGCAGAGAGAACATGAGACAAGAAGCAAGAACAGCTGGTGAAGAGGAAAAAGAGGGGTGATCTGATCACTATGCAACAGACACCTGGAGAGAGAGAGAGAGAGAGAGGCATGACATGATGATGACAACACTGAGTGGGATGCGGGAACCAGGGATACACGGACAGAGAAATAGCAGGTTGGGGAAGGGGGATGGAATGATAGAAGGAAAGAGAAAGTGGCCCTGACACACTCCAGTAGTCACCCACCAGCATACAGGAGGCGTTCCCACTCTGCCATTGGCTGATCCTCTATTTATAGATCCTGCTGTGTCTCTACAATGATGCCAGAGAAAACGTGTGAAGGATCAGAGGCGAGAATGGGACGGAGAGAGCAATGATGGTGTAGAAATGCAGAAAACGAGAGGGTAAAAATTGATCAGGCAGCATGGAATCAATATTAAGATTTTTTTTATTGCAGTATTTATTATAAATGATTTATCTGTGCACATATTTAAAAAAAATCATATTCCCTCGTAATCTTTAATCAAAATAACTTCCCCTCCCTTGCAGTGACATCTCATCTCTTCTCTGATGATGTGTTTACTAGCGCGAGGGCGGGGCAACCTGTCACTCACATGAGATCCACCAATAGCAAACCATAACCATTCAATCAATTCCCCATGGACAAAATCAAGTCCCACCCTACATTTTTCTTGTTTGAGAAGCCGTTTCACCTGTGTATACATCACAATAGGGAAGAAAAGACTATCACAACTTCCATTTCATGCCGACTTTAAATAAGCTAAAAATAATTGTGCCTGTTTGGCTCATAAACACTGTTCCCTCTGAAAGCTCTGGGGTAATGATGGTAGAATATGAACATCATGAATTATTCTCACTCCACGAGTTCTTTGGAAGTATGTGAGGAAATCTGTGACTTAACGGAAACGTGAAAGTTAATAGATCGGTTTTGCATGCTGGCTCTGAATGTCTCCTGTCTTGTGATTTTCACGCTATCTAGTGGATCCGTCATGAGATTGACAGCGGAAACTGAGTGTAGGGCCATCTGGGCTACAACACACACATCACAGCACAAACACAAAGAATACATGCACACACACACACTGCCACGACCCTAGAGATTTCATGCTATTTTTCCACCATTACACAAATGTGCCCATGCAGGCAGCATTTGTGTGTTATTTGCTTACCATATGTAATGCTAAATATAAAGACCGTATGTACCGTATAGTGCATGAATGATGTCTTTTATAATTTTCTGACATTGTTATATTAGAAATTTAGAGGTCAGATTTACTAACAGCTTGTGCTAGCGCAAAACCTCTTTTGACGTTAAAAACTACTGTCAGGACTTTCTAAAGAGACGCAGTGAAAAATTAGCGCTGAAAAGGCATGGACAGGGTCATTTTTGCGGCTGACCTTATTACATATGCATTTACCATCAGACGTAAAATTTATGGAAGGCGAATATTTAAATGAATCATGCAAGGTGATTAACTAAGGTTTGCGCCATTATTTACCACACAAAAAAGCAATTCTTAAACCAGACGCTAATTTGTACTGCTCTTAGTAGATTGCGATGGTCATTAAAGAAACGTTCCACTCCCATTGGCGGTTTTATGGAATTGCGCTTTCATGCTAATTTGCCCTATTTAGTAAATCTGGCCCTAGGTATCCAAAAATAAATCATGGATATTTAGTAGTGTTTGTAAATGCTAATTCTGTTTGAGGTGATTGAGGTAACAGTAGCACAGTTTATGATGCTATTATTGTCAGATTTGTTTTTTATTGGAAATTTAGTATTTAAATGTAACATTAACAAACAGTTTCTGAGATCTATCTTTATTTAACTATACTGTAGAACACTTGACTCTAGCATCATAGTTGTGAGTTTTGCATGAGCAGTTGGGTACTTTGTTCAGTTGGGGTATTTTTGATACTGTTTGAGAAATATACAATGTTGTTGTTGTTTTTTTTTGTGTGAGCAAGATGAGTTAAAGGTGCAGTAACCAATTTAAAAGAAAAACACAGTTGAAAGTAGATCGGGCTGAGCACCACATCACACTTGTAGCCAATCAGAAGACGGGGGCGTGTCCACTCATGATGGGGGAAGAGAGAGAGTGAGCAAGATGGAGATTTGAAGAAAGACTAGAAAGAGAGATGACCAACAGACACAACGAAAGAGAAAAGGTCAGAGGAATATCCCTGGAAAAAGAAGGGTTATGATCAGGCAAGATCTTTAGGATCCACGTTAATATTAGAAAAGCTTTCCTGCGCTGTAGAGACGCCTAGGTTGCGTTGTTTTTGCTCCATACATGAGTAACACTGGTTTTGCTGTTTTACAGCACCAAGATATGCTGTTGTTATAATATTAGCTCTAGTAACTGGACAGTTTTGAGTGTCATTGTTTGTCTGGAGCTGGTGGGCTGCTGGTGACTAACAACCAACTCTTGCTTGTGTATACTCTCGTGTATGTTAATTTTTTGTTCTTCCTTGTCGTTTGTTCATCATCTTCGCTTTATTTTCCGCTAAGCGTTATTTTGCTTCACCTCAGCTATGATAAAGAGACATCCCATCTTGCATTGTGTGATTGTGCATTTTGGGGGCGGAGCAATGAAGGGAGGAGCTGTTTGTTTGGGTTGATTTCAAATGTCAACAGTGTTTCTCAGAAATCGCTTACTGTACCTTTAAGAGCCTTGTGCATAAATTTATACTATAAGTGTCATTCACACAAATTCACTTAAAGGAACTAAATGTGTTAACGTGTTATCTGCGGACATATGATAAGATAAATCTCGGTTGAATATTTGAATCACCTGTGAATATCCTTTATTTCCCCTTTTAGCACAGTCATATCAAACAGCACATGGTAAAACTGGATCAGAAGGGCTTGAGTTGATATTGAACTGATGTGTGAAATGGCTGCCGGTCTCTGAGGGCTGAGTAAGAATGCATCGCTCACCACGCAAACATGATTAATCAAACAATAGAGTACTGTGCTTTTCTTCTAAATGGCACAGTGTCTCGCTGCCTCTCCAAGACAATAGAATCTGCCATGCGTTAAAGAGACTGACGCACCACTTTTGGCGCTAATAAACAAAATATGCATTCATGTGCAAACTGTGTTGTAATAGAAATAGTTTCTGAGAAACAGGATGTTTTCTTCAATAAATGATATGATTCTGTGAGTTTTATAATAGGAAAACGCTATGTTTTGCATAGCGCAGATGTCTTTGCTAACGTTCTGATTACCTGAAGGTCACACCTAGACCTTGTGGAATATTGTGGTCTATTCCATCTATGCTGCATTCACAACATGTCGTAAATGACCATAATTACAAGTTGACAACTCGTAGGGTTTACTGAGAGCTGTTTACGTCCTTGGATTCTGAATTCATTTGTTTCTATGGTGATGGTTGTAACACTGAATAAGAGATCATTATAGGGGTGGCTAGCCAACTGTTTTGTGTTAGCTTTGCTATCAGTTAACCATGGTTTGTTTTATTATTAAGTCTTATTAAATGACTGGAAATATCAAACAGAAATATGTGTTAGCTACCAAACCATCTGTAACTTTTAACGCTGCTGCTTGTTAAACTGGTGAAAATGGACAAGCAATGGACAGGCAAAATTAGAAAGTAAAGAAATAATAAATCAGTTTGGTCACGTCTGAATCTAAATGAACTTGAAATTACTTGAAATCTGTGAGTGAGAGTGAGCCAGCTTTTACTGAATAAATTAATGTTGCACCTGCCGCCATCAGTACATTTGGATTTTGTTTACAGAGAATTTAATGACCTATGATCAAGTTTAAAAACTTTTATTATTATTATTATTATTATTATATTATTATTATCAACCTACTGAATGTATTATATGGAAGCAATGTAAACAATCCATAAATTATTTTGTTTAAATAATTATCTAACATAAATTATTTAATAACAATAACAATAATAATAATAATAATAACAATAATAATTTATTATTATTATTATTATTATTATAGCCAAAGTACTGATTGCATTATACAATTTATACAATTTGTTTATTATTATTACTATTATTATTGATTATTATGAAACTACTGATTTTATTACATTGACTACATAGTATATACTGTATGTTCCTAACATTGGAGCTGTCATAATATTTAATGTTTCCAACTTACAATTACGCATCCAACCAAGCTGTAAAAACCTTACAGCCACAAACTCATAATTATGGTGATTCTGACATGACGTGAGTGCAGCTATAGCTTAGCATTTTGATTTCCTCATTAATGGAGTGCAGTTTTCTCATTACTTTGTTATTGTGATCATTATTACTCACAGAAACATGTCACATTCATTACAGCAAACTGATGTAGTTTTTAATCATCTTTAAACACCTCAATTATAAGCTACCCATCAAGTGTACACTGTGGTACTCGGCAAAAAAAGGGTTCTGTACCTTTAAATCTCCTCACCAGCACATTTCCATTAATCAGCTTTATTTGTGCTTTATATGCTCTGATAAGCTGTCAGTTTGGTCTAATGCACGCAGAGAAGAATTAGTTTATGAATCTGGTGCCCGTGGAGACTGGAGTGAAGCTGTGTTGTGTTCTTGTGTGGTGTTTATAGAGATATTCAAAGTATTTGGGGGCCCTCAGAATGCTCTTTTGATGTGTCTCGTCCCAGTTTCGGCTCGGCAATTTGCTACTGTGGATTGTTGTTAGGAAACTGCAGCATTCAGTCTGTCTCTGAACCACTTTAGTCTGGAAACAGGCAGCGGTTCGCCTCCTCGATCTGTCTCTCTGCTCTTAAGCCACAGACTGTCTGCACAGCTGATGTGTCTCTATTTGTCTACAAGACTCTTTGATTGTGACTCCATCTGTTTGTCTGTTTGCCTTTCACCTGTTCTCAATATCCATATAATTTTGTCCTCTAGTTCTGTCTGTCTCACCAGCTGCGTTCTGTTCTGGGTTTAAATCAAGAAAACTCAGTATATACTAAGTCTGAAAAGGCAGTATCCTCACAACTATGTTCCTTTTTTAGAAAGAAATGGTATCTGCAAGGATTTCCAGTCAGGATTTAGACCGTACCATAGTACTGAGACAGCTCTCATTAGAGTCACAAATCATTTGCTCTTATCATCCGATCGTGGTTGTATCTCTCTATTAGTGTTACTCGATCTTAGTGCTGCATTTGATACTATTGACCACAACATTATTTTAAATAAACTCGAAAATTATGTTGGCATTAGTGGAATTGCATTAGCATGGTTAAAATCATACTTATCTGACCGTTATCAGTTTGTAGCAGTAAATGAAGAGATGTCTTATCAATCACAAGTTCAGTATGGAGTACCACAAGGCTCAGTACTAGGACCATTGCTGTTCACTCTGTACATGCTACCCTTGGGAGATATCATTAGGAAGCATGGCATTATTTGTCACTGTTATGCTGATGATACTCAGCTCCATATTTTTTCACGCCCTGACGATAAACTACAGCTGGTCCAAAACGCAGCAGCTAGAGTTCTTACTAGAACCAGGAAGTACGATTATATTAGCAGGTTCTATCAACACTGTATTAGCTCCATATTAAACATCGTATACATTTTAAAATATTGCTGATTACTTATAAAGCACTAAATGGTTTAGCTCCTCAGTACTTGAGCGAGCTCTTATCGCATTATAGACCTTCACATCTATTGCGACCTCAAAATTAGCAGTTAATAATACCTAGAATATCAAAATCAACTGCTGGCGGTAGATCCTTTTCCTATTTAGCACCTAAACTCTGAAACAGTCTTCCTAACATTGCCCGGGAAGCAGACACACTCTGTCAGTTCAAATCTAGAATAAAAACACATCTCTTTGACCTAGCATGCACATTATAAACTTCTATAATTCAATGTTAGGCTGCATAGATTAGGTCAGCCGAAACCGGGAACACTTCCCATAAATCCTGATGTACTCGTTACATCATAAGAAGAATGGCGTCTACACTAATATTAGTCTCTCTGTTTATCACAAGGTTTACCGCAGTCCGGCAGATCCAGGCCGTATCCAGATCTGATGAAGGACCTGCGCCTGGACACGACGACAACGCAGTCCTAAAGTGTCAACTAGTCTCTCCCCTGTGAAGGCCCCCTTCTCCTTCCCTTTACCTCTTTACAGATAAAACATTGTCAAAATAGTTCCGGTTCACATGGCTACTCGGAAGAGCTAAATAATTCTGGGAATGAGTGGGCTGGAGCGCGTTAAAGGTTTTCTGTTATAGCGGTGTCGTGTAAACGGCCCCTAAGTTAATAAGTAATGATTTTTGCAATGGAAGTGAATCAATCAAAACTAACTTTAGCTGGACAATAACTTTATTCTAGAGCTGCTGTAAAGCCAAAACAATCTCTGTTACTTTAATTTCCTATTATCACTGTAAAGCTGCTTTGAAACAGTCCATATTGTTAAAAGCGCTATATAAATGAAGGTGACTTGACTTGACTAAGGACAGCATGCACAGATAGAAGACAGCAAGATATAGGGTGAATTCAGGTTGTTTGGGACACTTTTCCCAAGTCATCTCAATGCAAAAAGTGTTCCAATCACCCTGAATTCACCTCTATATATAATTCACTCAATTATTTACTGTACTCACCTTTATTTTGTTCCAAACCTGAAGGGCTTTCTTTCCTCAATGAAACAAAAAATAAGATGCTTTAAGAATCTTAATGCTGTTCTTTTTTAATACAATGATATTTCACAGGAATCACAGCAAACATATAACACCCTTAATACACTGAAAATAACCATAGATGCTAATAAAAATACTTTATTTTTAAGAGTGAAACTCGTGTGCAATATTCAAAGTCTTCTGAAGTCATACAATAAATATGTGTGAGGAACAGACTGAAATGTAATTTATTTTTCCAGTCAGCTGTTAATTCAATTACTGCTATGACCTGATCGTTGAGTCAGTGAGTTGAATGAATCATCCAGTTGGGTTTGTGAATCGAATGGGGCCTTCTTATGAATTAGCCTGTTGACTTGATAGAACAATTCATTCTCTGATACACTGTCTTGGTGATTTAGTCACATAATTTCTCAAGGTAACTTGTTGGATGGTAAGATTATCATTAAACGAGTGAAAAATGATTTTGTTTTTTATATGTGAGATCAGATCACATATAAAAGTCGATACCAATATATTGCGACACCTCTTTGGAATGACATAATCGTCAGTAAACCAACAATATCATTTCTATGTGAACTTTTCTTTTAAATGTGACCATGAGACATGTACAGTAAATATTTATTATTAACTGAGCACTGTAAGGGTGCAGTATGTTCTGCGGTGTGTGTGTTAGTGTTAGTATTCAGCTCAGTGTCTTTGAGAGATTCTCCGCTTCTTGTGGATTCTCTCTCTCACACCAGCTGACTAATCAATACCTCGGGTGCTGCACCATCATTTGGGTGTAAATCAGTGTGTGTGTGTGTGGAAGCACTCTGAAGAATATTAGCATAAACCTGTACACATTTAGTTTCTCATAAATCACATAAAATCTTCGCACACATGCATAAGCACACATACACAGAAAGTTGCTTGTTTAAATATGCACAAGTCCTGCACGTCCATACGCAATTCCCAGTTGAATGCAGTATATTGTTAGACTTGCAAGACTAACACTGTAAATGTTAATCAGTATCTTCGTAGATGTTTGTTTGATGTTATGGAAATCTGTTTCATAATGTATGATGCATATACAGTATATTTCTTAGGAATGGCTGGAAGATGACTTCCTACACTGGATTCTTTATGCATCATAGACACTGAATTTTAGTTTTTAAATATATTTAAATGTCATGCCTGTTAAAATGAACCTATATGGTGTCCAAAAATGGTGCCTATATAGGTTGCTCGCTAGGTTTTAAAAGACAGCCAATGTCATGATTTTGTTCATTCTGGTCAGCTGTCAGATAGTTAGTCCGCTAATGGTCATAATTTATACAGGGCAGGAGAACATGTAGTTTGAATCAATAGGCCCAGCTTCAATTGGAACACGACTCCATATAAGGAGAATGGGGTGGGACTTGGGATAGGCGGAGTCTTATGAATGCAAAACACATGAATGCAGGGAAAAAAACATTATGGTTTTTTTCACTCTCATGTTGTTCCAAACCTTTTTTCCATACCAAGACAGCTCGATGTGACCATGTCTCTCAAGCTCCAAAAATGACCCCAAAACACCATAAAGTATTCAATATAACTGGTGTAATTATATACGTTTTGTCAAGTAATATTATGATAATCTTCCCTTCCGCAGAAGCTCTAAAGTTTTTCCCAATCAAGTTATTCAGAAATGGCTCCTTGATATGTCACACCAGATTTTACATCAAAATGTCATTGGTCTTCTCTGAGGACAAAGCTATTGTATGTGGTCATTCGAATCACTTTAATAGTATTTTTATGGTAATTTTTTGGAGGCTGAGACATGTGATCACTAAGAGCTGCTGTTGTACAGAAAAGAGCTCTGCAGAAAAAATAACAGCAAACGGATTTGGAATGACATGAGAGTGAGTAAATAATGACAGAATTCAACAACCAAGGACACAGAGACAAAGATGATGATTATATGAAGTAAGAAAGTGGGAAATGACAGTTAGAAAAAGATAGAAAATATCAGCATAGATTGGCACTGGTGACCCAATCCTGTCGTCTTTCTGTAATTACCCATCGTCCAATGGGTATAGAGTGTTTATCTGCTGTGTGTTTGAGTGACAAGTGCAGACATGACACACACACACACACACGGTCTGCTCTGTCTCTGCCACTCAAATTGGACTCTGACTACTGCCCTGTCCTTTAATATGATTGACAAACATTTCTAGAGACATTATCACCAACTAACACACACAGGCTCAAAGTTTGACCTGATGACCATCACACAAACCCTTGCTGACTAAGTAAAGTACATTTACTCTAGAAAATCTCAGCAAAGAATCACTCAATACCCAAACAGCTGGTTAAATTCACAAATTGATGAGCCAGGCATCAAAAGGTCACAGATTATTTTTCAGGCCTTTTTAAATATTTACCATGATTAAATTAAAGGTTATGAATGACTGTGTTCGAGTTCAATCCCTCTAGAATATTTGCAGTTAATAATTGTAAGAATAATGATTGCCTGCGACAGGTCTGGCTATGAGAAATCTTCTCATTATCTTTCTTCATAACCCAGAAGCTCATGCAAGCGAGAACATTTACTCACAAACGTAATTTCTGGAACAGTCATTAAGTCATTATATTTCAGTAGTTGTTATTCGTTTTGTTAAATGGATTTATGCTGAAAAAATGAAAAGTACTGTGATGATTTCAATGAGTAATTGAAAACCGTTTGTGCATATGTGTTTTTGTAGGAAGATAAATGGTCTTACAGGTGTAGTTTTTAATGGCTGACCAATTGGATTTATTTCTTGATTTAGATATGTCCAATATAGATAGCATTAAGAGCTTATTTACATTATATTGATATAAAGCTGAATTTTCAGCGACATTACTTTAGTTTTCAGTGTCACATTATCCTTCAGAAATCATTCTAATATGCTGATTTGTTGCTCAAGAAACATTTCTTATTATTATCAATGTTGAAAACCATTGTCCTGCTTCATATTTTTCTGGAAACAGGATTTTTTGATAAGTACAAAGTTCATAAAAACAGGATTTATTCTAAATGTCTTTACTGTCACTTTTGAGCAATTTTAATGCGTCCATGCTGAATAAAATATTAATTTATTTTAAAAAAAGTACTGACCACAAACTTTTGAACAATTGTGAATATAGGTATAGCCTTGGTATTTACTGTACATGGTACAATGCCTAAAATATTTCAGTACTTGTTTGCACATGGTTGTTTTTTCTCGTGGGGATGAACTGTAGATGACGGATGTTCGCCTGGTGTGAGTATGGTCAATAATGATACGTACACTGTCATGATGTCGGTGGATGTTACATAAGCACTGATGTAATATTGATAGGCATCAGTTATCACACCTGAGCCAATGTGACAGTTATCTCATCTTAACCTGAAAGAGGTGTGTGTCTGGCACAGAAATTATCCTTGACCAGAGAGGGGTGTTTTTTTTTTTTTACTATCCAGAGAAAGAGAGATAAAAATACATTTAGAATTTCAGAAAATTAGTTTTACATTGAGTCCTAACTAGGTGATTACATGGTTTGGCAACAATCAATAGAAGATCTTTGTACGCACAGTATGATTTTTTTTTTTTGGTGCAAATTAGCCATGACAAGTCAAATAACCATGTCAATTTTGTCTGTCTCTAGATGTCTATTTTGTGGCATCGTGCAGGTTATCACCACCCTCAATGATCCAAATGTTCAACATAACTTTTACTAAATATAAAATATAGAAACTAGACAATGTTGGACTCTTAAAGGTAGGGTAGGTAATTTTTGGAAAGGCTAACAATAGCAAGTTAGCTTTGAAAGCATAAGATCCCACCCTCCTTTCAGAGCGTCTAAAAAGCCACGCCTCCTTCAAAACACATGAATGCAGGGAGCAAACAAAAGCGTCATGACTACCTCACATCTCAAAGCTCATAACATTACAATAATAATGAACATAAACAACTTAAAGAGCACTGATCTGTACCACCTGACTGCTGAAGATTAATTTCAGCGTTGATAGTGTTGCAATTGTGAAACGCTTAAATTCGAGTCACAAAGAGTCACACCAGATTACCGTAGTTATGGCGTAAGCTCATTGTTTTGGTTCAGGAGGAACTATGGCTGCTGTTTCGGTTGCGGTGCTCAGTGACTGACGTCTGTCTGACTCATAGCATGAAACGTGCTGATGACGTGAGATGTCTGCGTGAGCAGGTGCGAGTAGATATGAAAGTACATACGCTGTCAGGCATGTAGGACATTGTCATTGCAAACCCTCATGCAACCCCTCATGCAACCCCTCATGCAACCCCTTAATGCAACCCCTCATTGCATTAAGACCAAATACAATGATTGGACAAACATTTTATGCTCTTAGGCATTCCACAGACGAGATAAATACATTTAGACCACTTAACATAGTGATTGCTTTTAGGATGTGAAGAGACTTTCAACCAGCATAACAGAAATGTATCTGGAACAAATCAGCAACCCTGCTTTTAAGTCATGCTAACAAATGTCTAAATGTCATTGCACAGAAATCATGCTAAACTTGTTTTTAAACAAATTTCTTTCTTTCAGCTTGAGGTGTCAACATCCTTAAGTGTTGAGTTTTTATTGCCCTTTTGTTTATTACTTGACTCCACCTGTGGCACAATTTTGGATAAATATGATACTCTTCTATCTGCAGTAATCACAATCATTGGCCTCTAATCTTCAGTAGAAGGCAGTTTAGCACACATTTGTCCGTTTCCTCTACCAGCTCTAAACATAAACTCCCACAGAGTAACCAGTGTCATATCTGTCAGTCAAGCTGTCAGATGTTACAGTTTTGTTTGATATGATTTGTCGGACAGTTATATTAAATCTGGCATGTCGTGGCTCAACATGTCAGTTCCAAATAACGCATCAGCGGACAGCGGACACTAGACAGGCTAATATACTCAACATCAAACCCCTCATATGGTTATAATCCATTCAGGAAGTCAAATATCCTGACTGGACATCAGTTGCGCCTTTTGATCCTATTACTGAATCCTATTTATCTGTGGCAGCATGTCATCTCTGTCATAGAATATGAAGCAATTGTGCTAGCTGTGTCAGTAAGGTAGTTAGTGCTGCTGATGCTGTCTCATTTCCTGTTACAGTGGTCAAATGAGCAGATGATATTATAAAATCTGCTACTATTTCTAATTGTAGTATTAGTTTTATACGTACCTATTAAAAGTAGTACAAGCCGATTTTGTGGATTGTTTGCTAAACTTCTTGTTCTGAGTATTTTGTAGCATGTTTCTATGTGGTTACTGGTTAGCACACCACAAGGTCCTGAGTGTGTTCCATTCTGTAGTGGTTATCTCTGTGCACTATTTCTTTCAAAGATTTTACTGAGTTCCTGAGGGTTGAAAGGCATGTCTATCATTATTATTTTCCCTTTCCAGTGCCCGGCGAAGACATGCATTGTGCTGTTTGGATCACAGTATCTATGATATTCTGGTCACTAGATACAGATCTTGTCCAAGCGTGTCAAATCCTGCCCTTGGAGGTCCACCTTCCTGGAGATTTTAACTCCAACTCTAATTAAACATGCCTGAACCACCTAGTCAATATCTTCAGGGTTACTCAAAACATCCAGTAAGGTTTATTGGAGAACTTTGGATTTAGACTCTGAAATGTGTCTCTCCAGGAGGCTAAACAAGCTAATCAACGTCTTCAGGGTTACTTGAAAATTCCAGGTAGGTTTATTGGAGAAAGTTGTACTGTAGATAGACTCTGTAAGGTGGCTCTCTGAGAGCAAGATTGGGCACCCTAGATCTTACTCCTTCAAAGTAAGTCTATGGGACCCCCCCCCCACCTCTCTATTTTATTGGACACATGGTGAAATCGTAAGTGTGATCACTTATAAAAGTAATAGCACACCACACCTCACTTATAAGCAGTAACACAAGTTACATGTATGTACAAAATTGAAATACTTGGGATTAGTAATTCTCAGTATTGCAAGCAACCTGCTGCTATGTCTTGTCTTCTAGTTCACTTTCTTTTCTTCATCTTTTCACCTTGACATTCTTCATTATGTAAATTAATATCCGAATCTTCTGATATAATTACATAGTCACTAATTGGTTCATTGTCTTTCCCAGGTGCAAGAGTGGTTGTGTCTGAACTGTCAAATGCAGAGGGCGTTGGGGATGGATATGGAGACGCCACGGTCGAAAAGCCAGCAGCAGATCCACTCACCGTCCCAGCCCAGCAAACCTCTACCCCAGCCTGTATCCCAGCCCACGGCACCCCAACCTCAACCTCAACCAAAACCCCAACACCAACACCAACCTCAACCTCAACCTCAGTCCCAGCCTCAGTCCCAGCCTCAACCTCAGTCCCAGCCTCAGTCCCAGCCTCAGTCCCAGCCTCAGTCCCAGCCTCAGTCCCAGCCTCCCTCAGAAGCTAAGAAGTTGACCTTTCCTCAAGCTACCCCTCAAAGCAAACCTCCTGCTCCTGGCGCTGTTCCTCTACCAGGCATGGCCAAAGCCCCATCCCAGCCTGACCTCTCCCGGTCAGGGCCCGGATTCCAGACCCAGGCCCCGCGACAGGACCAGACTCGCAGCGCCGGAAGTTCCCCATCCCGCCAACCTCCTCCACCAGAACAGCCCTTCGGGAAACTCTTCGGTTTCGGCGCTTCGCTTTTGAACCAGGCCAGTAGTTTGATATCAGTGGATCCGGTGCAAATCACACCGCCGGCCCAACAACCTTCCTCCCCCAAGCCCCCGCAGAAGCAGCCGGGACCCCTCGGGCCTGGGCCTGTTCCAGGTCCTGCAGCAGGTGTTAAACCTGCAGCCCAGCCAGTTCCATCACGACAGGAAGTTTCTCCAAAGCCCAAAGTGTCCTGTCCACTGTGTAAGACTGAGCTAAACATTGGAGATCCAGCCAAGACCCCGAACTACAACCTCTGCACCCAGTGCCACACCCAAGTCTGCAACATGTGCGGCTTCAACCCCACGCCTCACCTGACCGAGGTAAGATGAGCTTCTTTTTTTATCTAGGCGATTGTTTACTTTTGTGAGGTTTTAAATTTTAGGTCCTTGGTATCAACTTGCAGCATTCAAGTATTTGATGACGTTGTTGCATCAGCTCAGTTTCATTTTTTTTCTCAATAATTGTTGTTTGGCAGGTGTCCAGAGTTGTTCTTTGGCAGATTTTTGTCTGACCGGTTATAGTATTATTTAAGTCCACAATGACACTCTCCTACTATGAATAACCAAGATAGCTCTTTACCTTAGGCTAAATTTCATCACATAGTGAACATTCTGAGGGATGTAGGAACTTTTTTGTCATGTTGAATTGTTTTTGGGAAGTGTATATGACAGCTTTGTGGTGGTTTTATCGTGGTCAGACTAGTCTTTAGTTCCTGCTGCTGTAATAGGTTTTTCTTTTTTGAGATTAATCGATTTACAGATATTGTGTGGTCAAGGGTTAGTTTAGAAAATGATATGGAGGCATATTATGATACGGTTTTCAGTTTTCAAAGATCATTGATTGCATAATATGATATTGTACATAGTATCATATTAATATGGTAATATGTTATTTAAAGGGGTAGCTTTTATCTGTAACGTTGCATATTGATTTTACAAAAAAGGTCTAACTATATATAATATTTTTATATAGTTTTCAGATACGTTACTTTTATAACTATTTCTTAATAAATACGTTACATCCAAACGTACATTCTCAATACCAAAATGTTGCTATTATGGCACTACTATATTTCATGGCTAATATGGCACTGCCATATTAATAAGAACATCTCTGACCCTTTGACATGTTCACTTGAGGTCAATTCAGAGCAGTAATCTTTTCTTAGGAAAAGTGAGCCTTGGTGGCAGTTTCAAAATATATTTGAAAAGTAGCCAGATTTAGAAACATTTCTTGACATTTAAGCTACCAAAGAACTGTTGAAGTGAGTCGATAGACAAAAACGTTTTCTTTTTATGCAAGCCGCCTTGATTGAATGGAAATCAATAGATTATTACAAATGGCATTTTGCATTTGAATGCAGAGATTCTGGTCAGAGTATATGTATTCATATTTTAATGATTTCAGATATATGCTATGTATTTTTTAATTAAATAATGAAATTATAAGTTAATATAATTTCCTCAGATGCTGATTGTTGCAAAGGTTGTTCGCAACAACGGCGATGCAGCTCAGAAAATTGAAGGCAGATATTTCTCAATACATTATTGATATCTGTATGAATCATATTGAGAGAGTCTTTCCAGACCTTCATCTGTTTTCTTTTCTCTTCCAGTCTGAGAGGAGCAACCTTAGTCAGAGTATTTCTGAAAACTCTTTCACATTTTATCACCTGTCCTGATATCTTTGAAGTTGTTCATTACTGTCGAGCTAAAAGCCATCAAATGGCTCACTGCCCCTCAGGTCAACAGACCGTGAGCGCACAGACGGTTTCATTTCCTTCCAATAAAGTAACGATCCTCATGCAAATTGTTCTCATTGATCTCTTTTAGGCTACTTAATTCAGAGGCCAGCTAAGTTGATCCTGCCCTGTTAGCTGTGCTGGAAAGTTCTGTCATGACAGAATGAAAAGCTGGGAGAGTTTTTCACCTAGACAGCATAAGGATAAATATGCAAATCAGGCCTGATTGAATGATGGTAGTAATAACAAGCTTTCAGGGAAGTGTTGCATTGTTTTATGAGCTCACTCAGTCATTACTTAGACACAGCTGTGAAGTCATTACTACTGGATAATCTTAATAGAATACCATTGGTTGTCTTTCTCATGATTTTAAGAGGAAATAAATGGTTACATTTAACATTAAATGGCATGTGCAACCTATTTTACTTTACAGTTTGGATTTACTGTTGACTTTAAAGGATGTTGGCAGGAGCTTCTTGTTGTTTCTCTTAGTTTGTGTCTCATCTGACCTTTTCTGCTGACTAATTTGACCCCTTGTGGCATTGATGCTTGTGTTAAGGCTAATATTAGAGGTGTACCTGATGTTACTCTGTCCTTTTATGTTCTACGTTCTTGTATTTATGGATCGTGGCGCTATATCTTTGTACATATTTCTGCTATGCTGAAAAACAGTGTTTAAACCAGCCTTTTCCATGTCTCTTAGCCTGGCCAAGCTTGTATTTAGGTGGTCTAGTTGGTCAACCAGCTTGTTTTCTAGCTTAAACATGCTTGAAACTTCTCAAAAAACATCAAAACAGACCAGGGTCAGCAAAAATAAATACATATTCTTTTCCCTTTGAATCAGAATGTTTCTTACACCACTGACAGTTTTTTCTTGTTTGAAGCATTTTTCAGAAAACAAGACTTAATCTTTGTCATTTTGCTCAAGTAAGATTATCTTGATTTTTACATTTTTAAATGTTCGTAGATATTTTTATTGAAAAACAAGACCAAATTACTGAGTAAGAAAATCTTTTTCTTTTCAGTACAGCTAACCATTTTAGGCTTGTTTAAGAGTCCCCCCCCACTTGGAATCTAGACTGATGCTCTAACATTTGAATTTGAATTGAAAGTGAATACCTCTAGTCTGAAACATAGTGAGCTGCCTACACAGACAACATTTTAAGGCACAGATCTATTCTGATGTGAAGGCTGTGCCAAATAGTAGGCACACAGAATAAATCATTGTTTAAATCAATATTTTCGTCTACTTCTTTAGTAAAAACATCTAAACATCCCTAAAACAAGATCAATTGACTTTAGAAACAAAACTGCATTAGATAAGACTTGTTTATTAGTACTTGGAAAAGGGACAAAAATACTGAAATCTAAGGCATTTAAATGTTATCCGAGATGGCAGCTAATTTTAAGTTAGAATACACAAAATATTAGGTGAAACAGTCCATTTTAAGTATTTTTTATGAGCTAATGAGCTAATAATTTTGCTGAGTAAGACTGCATACATTTGTTTATAATACAACCTTTTTGTGCTGGTTAAGGATCTTTTTGTACTGTATATAGAGAGTAACAAATAAACAGCGATTTTTGAAATATCTCTTCAAACGCGTGTGATGAAGCCTCTAGAGGCCCCTCGCATAACCCTCGTCATATTTGCCACATATTTATTTATATCAGCCAGCGAAAACTAGGTCTGAATAATATAGGAACAGCATGTGGCCTAGATGGCTGAAACACAACACAACAAATATACCCCAAATAAAAAACATAATTGGCATATAACTTATTTCAAAGCGTAATAAACGGACATAAAATCTGCTACACTTTTATTATCTTTGTCATGATTCAGATTTGTGTAGTACTGCCAAAAAAAATATTTTTACTCATTTATATCGGAGATGATGTCACCTCGCTGAATTAAACATGCATGATGAGCTCATGTGGCAACATTGTAGCCAGCTACCGTTTAAAAGATTTATTGTTCTGTGTTGCATACTTTCACATACTTAAAAAAAAAAAAAAAAATTGTAAGCATGCATTGTAAACTTTTGCAGTATGAAGTAAGAAGTTGAACATGGAACGGCAATGATTACTCAAATTAGTAATTGAATCATCTTTTGAACGAATTTACAGTATTTGGTAAAATGACTCTTATGGGCTCTCCTTGCCAGATAAATATTATAATCCTCTAAGTGGCAATTGGCTGTTTTTTTTTTTTGCGATCTGGTGGGTTTGAGCTTAGATTGAGTTTGCCGTTTCGCAGGCATCTTCAGAGCAAAACAGCTGCATGGGGAAAAGTAGGTGTGTATTTTTAAATCACAGACCTAGATATTCATAATGCATAATTTATCCTCACTCCGTAGACCCTGCTCCATATTCATTTGGTTGAGATGCCGTTTTAAGATGTGTGACTGTGCACGTATACGTGTTTGTTTGGATGTGCTATCATGTGGAGGCAAGAGAAAGAAAGCAGACATACTTGTTCCATGAATCGTGAAATTTCACTGCAGTTTGTAAATAATTTTTTTGGACGGCATTCTGTATTCTGTCAGAAATAAAAGGTTGAATCAATGTTACAAAGTCTGCCAAGAACATGTCATATTTCACTTCCAAAAGGTGATTTACCAAAAATACCAATAGGAAAGAAATAAAATGTAATATTTGAGAAATATAATACTGTAAGCCTTTTTTTTCCTGAACCATTATTTTCATGACAATTAAGTATATTATTCTCCCAATCACAATTCTTGTAATGTGGAAATTGGCTAATTATTAAAAAAAAATAATATTGATATAAAAATAAATTGTTTTAAATATATGATAAACATATTATAAATATTTAATATAATATTAAGCAATATTACATATAAAAAGAATTGTATTAGAGTAATTTTTGAAAGATGTTCATTAAAATTTCACATTGCAAAAAAAAATCTTTAAATGGGTCATGGCATGAAGAAATCTAATTTGTCTTGACATATAAGAGGTCTTTGTACAATTATAACATCCTGCAAATTTCATTGCTAAAATGTCGTCCTCATTACAAGCAATGCATTTATTTAAACAAGCTCTAAAAACGTCTGGTTTTGATATTGTGGCATCTGTGACGTCACACATTTGCATATGACTGCCTCCAGAGCAAGACATCGACGAATAGTTTTACATCATCACACAATAGGCCCCGCCCACTGGCATTTTCAACGTAATTGCGTATTACGTGACGTTACAAACGTGCATCACAGAACAGAGCAAGGCCAGCATTTGTGCTTATAAAACTTAAAGTGTTTTATTTATTTTTTAAATGACCGATCGTTTCGCTAGATAAGACCCTTATTCATCGTCTGGTGTCGTTTAAAGCCCTTTGAAGCTGCACTGAAACTGTCATTTGGACTTTGAACCGTCTGGTTCCCATTGAAGTCCATTATATGGAGAAAAATCCTGGAATGTTTTCATCAAAAACCTTAATTTCTTTTCGACTGAAGAAAGAAAGACATAGACATCTTGGATGACATGGGGGTGAGTAAATTATCAGCAAAAGTGTTTTAAAAAGTGAACTACTCCTTTAACAGCTGACATTTGCTGCACTGGATGTAAGCGTAGCGTTGCATCAAAAGCAAATAGAACCCATTATAATCACTGACACGGTCTACACTGGATACAGTACACAGATGTGTGTTCATTTTCTGACGTACTCCACACACTTGACAGGACAAATGGAAGAGTGAGGGAATGTCAGAAACAAGTGGAAGGGTTATTTTAACGGCGTCCCGGATCGCGTCAGAGGATTATATGTTTGTTTGGAGCATTTTGTTTTGTAAAAGAGGCACAGTGTAATGGAGAGTTTGCAAATAAACTTTTGTTGAAAGATGAAGCAGCAACTGTATTGGATACAAACCATAAGCAAATGAAGTCATAATGCTTTGTCTGTAAATGGCGGTTTTATATGTATAATGGCTGCATACTAAGCCTTAAAGGAGCCGCACCTTAAAAACAGATCATTTCAGACGGAGGTTCAGAATAAAGGCTGAAAATAATAGATTTTCCAAATATATTTGTTGTTGTTTTTGTGTGTGTGTGCGCACGTGCATGCATGCGTGTGTGTGTGTGTGTGTGTGTGTGTGTGTGTGCGCGCAAAAAACTTTAACATTATAGCCTAAGTGAATCTCAAGGAACAATAAAATAAAAAAAACCCATGTCATGACCTTTTTTAATCGTCATGTAGAGAATGAAGCTTATTTATGCAGAATATTATTTATTTTCTTCTTTATTTTGAAGTGAAATGTGACATGTTTTTGTGACCCAAAAGCTCAATTTCCATATTTTTTCCTCTCTGTATATCGTAGAATAAGATTGGTACCCTTAGCCTGTGTCTTATTGATTTGATAGCCTGTTGTCAGTGTCCTTTATTTCTTCTAGAGCTGAATGTGTTTGTGTGTGTATGTATGTGTGTGTGTGAGAGAGAGATCGTTTCTCATCAGCGTTTGATTGATAGCCATGTTTCGCGTCACTTGTGTTCTGAAATTCTCATTCCAGACCTTTCCTTCAAACATGACACTAACATCTCTCCATTATTACCAATTCCAGCCTGTAGTGCTTTACTTCAGGAATTTTGTGGTCTGAAACATCAAGTGGCTTTTCAATGTGCTCTGCGGATACCGTCTGTGCCGGCAGTATGAGATCACTCGATTATTCTGAGAAACCACGAGTCAGTCTGAGCTTTTAGCTGCTCATAAATTCATACAACACTGATCTAACAGCTGCATGTAAGCGCTCCGGATGCTGCACTGCAACAATGATGGTTACAGTAGCTCTAAAAGACAATGCAGAGAAGGATTGTGTCTACTTCCAGTTTAAATAAGATGTGCTGATGGGTGGGTGTTGTAGTAGTAATGATAAAAATGAATCCAGGCATCTCCCATCATGGCTAGTCGTTGTGATTCATCAGCTTGAGTTCTTACTCATGATGAAGGAGGGAGGAAAGTGAGGCTCATGTCTTTGTGGGAGGATGTTATCATTTATTTTACACTGTGCTCAGTGTTTTAAGTGTGGGGAAAATGGTGTCTGAACTTATCGTGTTTGAATGTTCACTATAGAAATATATATATTTTGGCATAAAAACTGTTGTGGTTTTTATTATTTTGTTTTGAGTCTTAAAAGAGGGACTTCATAAATTAAAATTGAAATCTTAGCACATAAAATTTAAGATTAATAACATTTGTGGCTATCTGTATTTTCATATTTCTATAGACCTGATGTACATTTCAGCATTAGCTTTCTGCATATCCGCATGCTCATATAAATACCAAAAGGACTGTGATCTTTATCCACATAAAGTTAAAGCTCTTTCTCTTAGTAAATCTTCAAGAAGCTTATGAAAGGTTTGGATTTAGATCTTTGTATTACATTGAGTGGCTGGACTTGTACATGCTGTGTATGTTAAACAGGTTTTGTTAGAAGCCTTTATTGAGAGAGTTGTCATTCAGAAGTGTTTTATATAAATAAACATATCTGAGTCAAATTTCAAGAAATTGTATTTAGCAATTTATTTTCTTAATGAAATAAATGCATCATGACAATAAAAATTATATATATATATATATATATATATATATATATATATATATATACTGTATATATATACTGTATATATATGCGTATGTATATATACATACCCCAAAAATTACATGCTTATGTAGGTATGTTATTTTGCGGGGATTAATGAAAATTTAGGTGCGAAATGTTTAATAGTTATGTAAATAATGACACGCAATTGCAAAAATTCTTAATACACCAAAAATGCATATTATTTCTATATTTTTCTTTGACATGCAGAGAAATGTGGCCCAGGCATGCTTTTATAATTTTTTGTGTGAGAAAACATTGAGCTGTTGCATTGTGTGACTGTGTATACTCATATATCTGATTACACCATCCTAAAGACCTTCATGCTCTATATGTATGTGTGTGTGTGTGTGTATGTCAAAGTGTGAGTGAACTACTGAGTGAAAAAAAAAGGTATGGCCTATCAATAATTCAGAAAGGGAGAGCACATTATAAATAGTGCATGATATGAGAGGCAGAGAGAAAGTTCGAATCCATGTGTCAAACAAGGTCTGTGAGAGAGTCAGTGTGTGTGTGTGTGTGTGTGTGTGTGTGTGTGTGTGTGTGTGTGTGTTTTGCATCTAGGGGATATGATGTTTCACCTATGTCAGGGATTTTCATTTAAAACACATGGCCAGTGTCATCAGATTAGATGTGTTGCTTTTTTAAAACATGTCACATTAGTGGAATGTATGATATATGGCCCAGTAAGAATCAAGGTTACATTGTTTGCAGGAACAATGTTTAGAAAACAAATAATATATATTTAGTCTTTCTAAAAAATGTTTTGCCAGTGGTTTAAAGTGAGATGTCAGGGTGTAAATATGAGCTTGTAGTCCTGAGAGTGCTTAACAGATAGACAGGCAGTGAAGATTTCATCCGGCATTGAATAAACCAACTAAGAATTGCACTCCAAAAATATGATTCTATAATATGTACAGAGCTAAATTCATAGATTGAAACAGTCAGAAAGATAGATTTCAGATATTATAATAGTATAAGTAGTAATTTAGCAGATGCATTTAAATAATTTAAAGCTTATTACGTTGAAAATCCCCTGGTTTAGTTGCTCGAGCGCATATACTGTACACCCGATAGTGTATGGATCAACATTTGTGGGTTCAAACCTGCTTCAACCTTTTGATTACCAGCCCAAATTTTTACCATTAAGTTTAAGATGTGAACCTTCTGTCTTCCATTATTCACAGAACAGCAGTCCTGCCCCCCATTGGTTGAGGCAGAATTTGACATGTCGGACTGCTAGTAAGTCTCTGTACAATAAACTTGGCTAGGACTCATCTGAGAAAGTATTTTAACATCAAAAAGTGACATGCTTGACCTTTAAATAAAGTGTAGATCAATAAAATATCCCCAAAACCCTTCTTCTTCTCTCATCTGCAGTGTTTCCGCAGTAAATCTCCCTCAGAGGAGCTTAGCTAGTGTGAAACTCTGACAGACAGCTCGTCATGTGCAGCGCATATTAATGAGTCTGGTTGAATTTAATCCTAATCCAAATCAACTGGACTTGTTGTACTTGAGTGGCGGAATCCCCATCATTTAAACCCCGCAATGCTGTGACATCATGAGATGTGCAGTCATAATCTCTCGTATAATATCCGCCAGAGATTTCACAGCAATTTGCACCTCATGGAGTCGACTCCCTCAGGGAATCGTGACTCTCATGACGCCCCGGATATTTTGAGCGTAACATTCTCGAGAAGAACGCCTGGTTGCTGTGCTTCTCTCGTTTTGCAGTATCGTAGCCAAGCACACAAAATGGCAGGTATTTTAATCTAAAATGATTCTGATCTCTCTAGTATATCTAAAGATGAATGGTATCTAACAGCTGGTGATAACAAAGTGTCTTAAGTGCTCTGGTCAGCAAAATACACTTGAACTGGATCATTTGCTTAAAAAAAAAGACATTCAAATGTTTTCTAGATGTCTAAAGGAAACTCTTTTGTGCTTTTAAAAGTGCCATTTAATGGAATTCCTTTGCTCTTTTCACTGGCTCTTTTCTCATTACAATTGTAATTTTGTTTTACATTGCTATTTCTTCCACTCTATCTGTGACCCTTATTAAACAGGCTGTTTTTGTTGCTTTACCTTAAATAATTATTTATGTAAATGACATCTTTGGACAAACTCTTATAATACCATAGTGTACAATCCTCCCTGTGTTCAAGTTGATGAAAAAATAATCATGAAAAACTAAATTTTAACCACTTTGGTGCAAAAAACTTTTACTAACATGGTGCCTAAGATTGGCCCTTGAAGTTAATTGCTGCAATATTATATGGCTCCCTATGAACATGAGTCTGCAACACCGGAGGCCAAATCTGCCACTCAGCATGCATGTAGAGCTGAAGTCTCTCTCACCCTTGCTGTTTTACATATACAGGCCTCTTTACGTCATTTCTGCCCCTTAACCAGTTTTCAAAAAAAATTTCTTCATTTACCCTGCATGGTTGGGCCTGTGTTAACATCTATATGGACAAATGAGGGAGAGTTGTGTGTGTGTGCATTGGCCTGTTTCTGTGAATTGCTCTTCAGGTCATAGATTCAAGCATACAAACATGCATTAATAAAGCCATGTGCAAACATCAGCATCACTTTCATAGTGTCATGAAAATATTGCTGTGTAGTTTGAGCAAAGGTAATACAAGTGGTATTTTAGTATGCCATAAGCATGATAGCTTTTAGCTACATGACAGTTTGTAGCTGCTAATTTGTTGCCTATGCTCCCTCAAAACTGTCCTTTGGCATGATAGCAGACCCTGAGTCTGTGCATGCATGCATGTTGTATGTGTATGTTTCAGCGTACTGTGTCATACTGGTCTATGGCGTCCTTACAAGCCATGACGCTCTCATTTGGCACGGATCAGTTGTTGCATTGCAGGAGAGCCAACTCGGACCAGATGGCTCCTGTGCGAGCGTAAGCCAGGCAAAATATCACAGGGTGCAACACCAGACATACGTAATGTACAAATATACTCACAGACCTGCACATATTTATACACACCTGTTTGTAGCCGGAGAGATTTGTGTCCGTTTTCTGATTCCCTTTTGTAAGCAAAAGGATGAAAGCATGTGGCGTGATTGGATCGGCCCTCGGGGCCTGCAAACTTGATAAGTGACCTCAGGGGATCCAATAGGATTAGCTGAGTACAACACAAGAGAACAGAATTGAATAGAATGGTGATTTGTAGTGTCACTGCTCACATTGATTTGGCTTGTTGACTGGATGGCAGCTTGATAACTAGGATAACTTGATACTAGTCAGTAGGAGCACTTTATAATAAGTTTTATGAATAAACAACAGTGGTTGGAAGGCAGGAATTTAATTAAATTCATCTTATTTTTCTTATTCAGAATTTTCTCCAATGAATTGCTCTGTTTTCTTACGCAACCATATGAGCGCTGCAGTGATGATGTATTTTTGTAGGCCAACCAGAAGTTTGCATCCATTGGCTTCGGATTATTGCAGAAAATAAGCTCTGTGACCAACAAAAGTTCATGATTCTGATGAGTTTACCAGTTCGGCTGATGAGGTTTAATGTCCCTGACAACTTCTGTAGTCCCATTTAGCTACTTGTTAGCGACTGCCTTTTTCAAGACAAGTAAAAGCTTTAATAAAATCACATTACTGATGTATTTTATGCTGTAGAATAAAAAAGTGAAAATATCTTGAGCCTGTGTTCACCACATACTTTATTTCAGGCATTTAACCAAAAAACCTATTCAAAAAACCCATTGACTTTGAGACGATGGAACCAAAAGTGCTAAAATGCTAACTCGTTTCCAGGTTTTTGTCTACAAAAATATGTCATCCCTGCAGCACTCTGTTTTCAGTCTTTATAAGCGTAGACTTAGAAATCTTCCTTTGAGTTACATTGTTAGAATGCTCGATGGTCAAAGCTAACAATATTTACATGATTGCAATTGGTTCTTTTGGTTGGAGCACTTTTGAAATATTTTGGCTAGTTTCATTTTATTTCAGCCAGAATATGATGAATATACTGTAGTACTCTCAGCCAAGCTTACTCAAAAGTAAAGTGCAGAAAGTTCAAAGAAAGTCTGCAGATTCTGTCTGGACCTCTCTATCACTTTCTATCCATTTTTCCCTCTCCATCTATACGTTTTCTAACTTTCATTTTACGTCAATCTTTAAAACTATTATTTTTCTACCTTGCAAGCAATATAATTCAGTCACATTATATTAGTGATGTGTGTCATTCTTTTCAATATTAAAATATTTCCTGGAAATATAATGCTGGAAAATAATGCTGGAAAATAATACAAAAAAAGTGGCATTTGCATACATCTTGTGATTATTTTAGCTGATTAACAACATACAGATTCTCTTCGCCGTCTCTGTCAAAATGGTTTTTCATTTTCTATTTTGTGGGCTGCACTCTTCCTACTTGTAGAGACAATATATCCTTCTGCCCCAGTGTCTGGCTCTCTCTCTGTCATTCTCTTTCTACTGGGAGGCTACTTGTTTGTTGACATGTTGATTGAATTGGTAACAACTCTTGGCAGAGCAGGTCGAGATGATGTTTCGGCGTGTGCGTGTGTGTGTGTGTGTGTGTTTCGGCGTGTGCGTGTGTGTGTGTGTGTGTGTGTGTGTGTGTGTGTGTGTGTGTGTGTGTGTGTGTGTGTGTGTGTGTGTGTGTGTGTGTGTGTGTGTGTGTGTGTGTGTGTGTGTGTGTGTGTGTGTGTGTGTGTGTGTGTGTGTTTGCCAAAGGGTCGAAAATTAAGTTTTTGCCAGAGCTTCCAACAGCAGATGAGTGGACAAAATTTTCAGCCTGGATTTTTATCTGTATGAAATTGGAACCATTTTCACTTAATTGTTTTATTGTTTTGAGCATGCTATTTATTTTTAAACTAAGAAATTACATTAGAGTTCAAAAGTTTGAGGTCAGTGAGTTTCTTTTTTTTTGTTTAATGTTTAAAAGACATCTCTTATTTGATCAAAAAACAGTAAAAACAGTAATATTGTGAAATATTATTACAATAACCATTTTGTATTTGATTAAAATTTATTCCTGTAATGTCAAAGCATCATTACTCTAGGCTTCAGTCACACATGATCCTTCAGAAATCATTCTAATATGCTGATTTGCTGCTCAAAAAACAACCTTTGATGAACAGACAGTTCAGCATTTATTTAAAATAGAAATCTTTTGTAACATTATACATGTACTGTTAATTTTGGTCAATTTAATGCATCCTTTCTAAATAAAAGTATGAAGAAGTATACATTTAAAAAAAACAAAAAACATTGTTAGAACCAACAGGACTATTGCCTAAATTCATGAAGATTTTCTGTGTTTGGCTATAAATTTTAGACTTAATTTATACTTTTTTACTTTGCGTTTTTTAAATATTTTTTTGTTTACTATATTTATACATTGACTTACATCCTACAGGTCCACCACTTAAATATTGCGAAGTCTGTAAACAAGACGTTAACACAGTCCAGAGCCTGGAAACGCTGAATATGAACATAAAGAGAAGAGCAGAGCACAGACGTGCCAGCAGAGCAAATATTGTACCACTAGGGGAAATAAACAACAAATAAATTTGCTTAATCGAAGAAAAAAAGATCGGCCCATTTGCTTGTAAAAAAATGGACAAATGGAATCGGCCATGAAAAATCATGATCATGCATCCTTAGTTAAAATTAATCTCCATCCTACATTTTTTTCCGTCTTGTTGAATACCCTACCCGATCTCACAGCAATTCATACGTATTTTACGAGGTGGCTACTTTGTACGAATTTATACGACCTACCCATATGAATTCATATGATTTTTGCTAAATCGTACATATTTTTACGAGTTGCCCTATTTGTATGAATTTGTACGAATGACCTACCCCTGACCCCGCCCCTAAACCTACACATCACTGGGGTTTAGACAAATCGTACGAATTCGTACGAATTTGCCTGCTCATACTCACTCGTACGAATTCGTACTAATTGGTCGTGAGATAGCATTGGAATATCCTGTTTTTACGGAGCCCCGCACATGACTTGCAGGAAAAAAATAGTTGGCTAAATCGTGTGCACGATTTACTAATTTGTTCCCTCGATTGAGCACGATATAGCAAATCAAGGGAACGAAATAGTAAATTGTACGTTCGATTTATAAATTTAGGGAACGAAATAGTAAATTATGCGCACGATTTAGTAAATCTAAATAAATAAATTAGTAAATTAGTAAATCGTGCGGACGATTTAGCCTACAGTTCCCAACCCCCCAAACCCCCCCCCCCCCACCCCCCCCCACCCGCCGCATTTCATGTCATTCTAAAATAACTTTGGTTGCAAATGCCATTTCATGCTAACTCTAAGATTCCCTTATTTATTTATTTATGGGCACACAGAGATTCGTTTAGCACGTACACCACTCGCAGATTCATACATCCTTACTGACCATCGGTTTTTGCTGTGTAATCTCATTTGCAGTTACATTTCTCTATATCTGCCTGTTCAGTCACTGTGGCGACTCAATTATTTGAAGCATTTCAGGCCTCCTGTCAGAAGCGCTGTGATTTTGTGGGCTGGTAGAGTAACAGCCTGTCTAAAAGGTTGTTTATTGGAGTAGCACTGCTTCACAAAATGTGATTAAGTGAGGCCAACTGAAAGGCAATGAAGTAAATATACACTGGACATAAAGGGAAAGATAACTTTGTACAGTGAAAAATAGATGTTGAGGTCACTATAAAATCAAGTCTGGAATTTAATCGCTGCAAAACCAGGGGTTCTTGAAACTGATGGTATTTGGAGCTCAAGCCGAGTGATTGTGTCTGCTGGAGTCTTGCTGCGGACTGCAAATTTGTGAATGCGCTTTTGGCAAGAAAGAACCCCACCTCCGCTTTGTGATTAAAGAGCTTGATTCTGCAAGGCAGGCCGATAAAATATTGATAGGGAGGTTCAGCGGCGCTCGCCCCTAAATCGTTAACATTTAACGAGTTTATCACTGCTTTCGATATGAGATCCTTGATCAAGTCACCCAATTTCTCCAGAATGGATGCGGGATATGTCACTTCAGATTACCGTCATCCCTTTTGTTCTTTCTGCTGAGTTATTCTGGGAATTATGTGGCACTGGTGTAGCGGTAAGCAGTCCTGGAAGCTTAGAAATCCAAGTTTTAGGCCTGGTTTAACAGACTAGACCTTAGTTCAAATAAGACATTCTGGTAGCTTTTATAGATGTGTCTTAGAAAAAAACATTACTTGTGTGAATCTTAGGGTTGCTACCTTTGTCTGATAAAAAACCGTGACATATTCGTTCGGTTCACATGACGTCACTGTAGCTTTGCGCCGCCATCTTGACGACCGACGGTCTCAGTAATACCTGCAATATATTGTGCAGTTAGCTGCAACAACAGCCGAAAGAGGAACCCCGAACTGGTATTTTATTCTATACCGAAAGAAAAGGATAGAAGAAATGTCTCATATTGTATGAATGTCTAATTTTTCTGTGCGCACACACCCGACCCGAAGCGTGCAGTTATAGATCCCTATACAGCGCGCGAGTAATGAATTGAGCTCTGTTTCGTGTCTGAATCCTATTTTTTTACAGTCTATGGTCTGAATGGACAAATGCACACAACATTATGTTTAAATGTCCGTTTTGGAGAGTATTCATGTAAAATGTGTCGGTTATGTGTTAAACAGAGTTGCCATCCAGTCTCTTTGGTAGAGAGAGAGAGAGAGACGAGGAAAACAAACAAGCATGCAAATGGAAATTATCGTGGCCGGAAAAATTATCGAGCTCATTTTTTTTTTATCGTGCGATTAATTGATTTATTGACTATCACGACAGGCCTAATCCAGGTTAATGACAGCTAGCTGTGAGCCGTGGCTAACAGCTGGCAAGCTACCAGCTGAGCCACTTAGCTAGCTAACAACTCGCTACCTAGTCAGAGCAAACTACCACCAAAATCATACATTTGAATTTTTTTTTATAATACCAACATTTCCCATGATTAAATATAAATAATATAAATAATAATTTTGACTGGCTTTTGGCAATGCTGTCTTACATGCGCTTCATGAGGCACACACGCTAGCACACACACGCAAGGTCTCTCGCTCTCTACCTCTGTCGTGCGCGCGCTGTTTGAACATACATATTCATGTAGACTTGCGAAAACCGGGACATATTCACATAGCCATTTGAAAACCGGCACATTCAGTGTCCCGGGAGAGTGAATAAATTTCCCGGGACAGGTTTTTAAAAAGAAGAGCAATCCCGGAAAAACCGGGACGGGTGGCAACACTAGTGAATCTTGAGACAAAACAATATGTCAGTGCAGATTTCTTTTAGGTTAAAACAGCTTAAACATGCATTTTAGTCTGGGAGGTTTAAGCCTTGTCCGTGAAACTAGGGGCCTGTGTTTAATTAAAGCCGGGTGTGCACTGTGTGAATTATTTTTATTTGATTTTCCCTGTCCTTTACATTTGTTGCTTGTCTGATTGTTGGATATAATCTGGTGAGATCTTGAGTTAAAGTCATAATGGGAAACATCTAATTAACATATCTATGTTGTATATCATATGGACAAACTCAGTATCTTACTTGTTGTATATATAAACAAGGTTTTTGAAAGAAATTAATACTTTTATTTAGAAAAGACACATTAAATTGATCAAAAGTGACAGTAAAAAACATTAACATTGTTACAAAATCGATTGCAAATAAATGTTGTTCTCAACTTTCTATTCAAAGAATTCTGATTTTTTTTTATCATTAAGCAACACTAGGGTTTTCATCATTTTGTCTGTATTTTGATGATAATAATGAGAAATGTTTATTGAGCAGCAAATCATCATATTAGAATGATTTCTGTAGGATCATGTGACACTAAAGACTGGAGTAATGATGCTGAAAATTCAGCTTTGATCACAGGAATAAATTAAATTTTAAATTATATATTAAAAATATACAAGAATCATTTAAGAATTTTGAATGCAACATTGATGCTTACTCATTATTGATTATTAAAAAAAATTATGTGTGAGATTTTTTTTTCCCAGTGGGAGTTAAAAATAGACATTTATTAATTCATTTATTAACATTAATGTATAATGAAAAAACATGAGTTCACAAAGAACAATAGTATATTTGTAAATTATTAAATTGTCTCTCGCACAGTAAAAGTCACACCGTTCACCTGGTTTTAGTTTCTAGCTAAAATGACACAGGAATTATTTAAATTCCCTTTATTTTGAACGCCGTTAGCATGTTATGCTAAAACTAGCAAACATGGCCTCTGAGGTTTTTGTGAGTTCTGAATCCATAAGTGTTGGCAGAGGTCAAAAACCATTTGTCTCCGGACGAGATTGCTGTTGTGTTATGCAGACGGCTCTATTCATCAGACTAATGCTTCTGAAGGGGTCGATGCCTGTCTCAGACTGGATACGTTTTACACAGGCCTCCTTCCTGTGTGCGATAGCCCTGATTGGCTGGCCTGCATTGATTGATTGATTTGATTGTTCTCCTCTCACAGGTGCTAGAAAAGATGTGACTCAGTGGACAGGAAGGTTCATAATTAAATGATGGCATTGTTCTTCTTTTATAGCTTTAATCATGTCGGCCAGGGCACTTCAGTCTTTAAAAGTCGGCTAATGTTGGAGACTTTATGATCTAGCCAAGTTAATTTTTCTTTTTTTGTATATAGACTCCTAGACATGCCTATCTGTCCTTACACTGTGAACGAGCCACAAAAGGCCTTATTTTTTGGGCCATTAACTATTACTATATATTAAAGGGACAGTAAGCGATTTCTGAGAAACGCTGTTGATATTTGAAATCACCAAAACAAACACGCCCCTACCCAAAAGGATCACACCCTTATCTTGATAGCTCCGCCCCCAAATTCACAAACACGCTATGCAACACGGGTACCTCCCCCCTAATGAGTGTATACCCTTACTGCCGATTTGCAACAAGTGCTATTGGTGCTCAGTCGGATCCACTTTCAACAGCGTTTCTCAGAAATCGCTTACTTCACCTTTAACTTACAGTTCTATTTGTATTTAATAATAATACAGTAATTTTGTGGCAAAAAAAATCGTGGAAATAATTTGTCGTTTTTATGCTATTGTTTACTATATTTATTTGCTTCGTGTGTCATTGAGAGTTTTGATTCTTTTGCTGTTATAGGCTGTAAGGACCTTTGAAATAATTGAAATCATTTGGTGAAGTGATATGAAACTGTAATGCGGTCAAGACCTGCCTGGATCTACTTTAGCCGTGCGTTTCCCTGAAAATAATTGCACATGTTAGAATGTTCTTAAACCAATCAGATTCAAGCATTCAACAGCCCCTTGGTAAGGCAATGATTGTCATCATGGAGGAAAAAATCCAAACTGTTCTCTTGTATGTCTTTGTACAGTGTTGCAAAAAGATTTGTCTTCACTTGATTAAGGAGTCTAGGCAAACCCATTCATTAAAAAGGGTTCTCCACTTTTAGCTCAGAGACACACATAGACACAGCACTGCGTCAATATATTCAGATGAACAGTCAAATGAATGCTCTTCTGACCCATAATGTCTTCCTGAATGTATTAAGTCTTGCCTGAGCTGATTGGCTGTTGTAAATCTACTCGAATGTGATTGGCCATTTCATAATAGCCCCCAGTCACATTGGCTCCCTTCTCCCAGCCAGCCCTGCATATCTCCTCATCAGGCCTGGAGAGCAGTGAAGGAAGAAATGAGAGATGGATGCTGAGACATGATGAGATGATAGTGAGGGATGAGGAAATGGGAGGAGAGGAAAATGAGATGTGCCAAGTGAGGAAACTGGATATCTGCAGAAATCTAGACTCATGACTCTGCACTCTTCCGGTTTGGCTAGAATAGTTGAGGGAAATCTGTATTTTAGAGTATCTCTCATATTATTAGTTACTACTATTTGCCTCACTTTGTTCTAAAAGGTGATCATTTAGATGAGTAGGAGGATATAGATGTGCTGGTTTAATTCATTAATATTAATTAGTTATTGCACAAATTAATTTAATTTAATTAATATATTCTACGTTTTTTATAGTCTATGTGCTGTATTAATCCAGAGATCAGATCTATAGCAGAGTATTTGCTCATTTTTTTTTAGTCAAAACTGACATGTACAAATTAATGTTGCATCAGAAGTCTTTTAAATAACTATTTCACCAGCACATTGATTTGCTTTGTTTACATAAAACTGAGTTCTTATTATGCAGTAATCGGAGGATGCAATCATTCTTGCAGAACAATTTAAGTGCTTAAATGAACTTGTGACATTTAATTTGATAACTTCATTCCATCTGCCGCCATCAGTCCCAGGATTTTGTAGGTCAGCTGTGCAGTAGTGAATACATTGCTGTTGTCGCTTGCCACGACTGATAACAACCACTTTAATGCCACTCGGCATTAAAAATAACAAATTCCAGCACCGAATTGTCACTATTTATAACTCCTATATGAATGTAAAGTTATTGAAGAATAATTACAGTTACAGAGGATGTTTCAGTAGGCTTCTTAATTTGATTATTTACATCACAGAGAACTGGAATGAGAGACACTCAATATCTGTAGTTACTATGGTATTTTGGTAGAAATTATGGTTACCATGGTGAATTTTTGGTGAAGAAATGTACTCTAAAGAGTCATTTGTATCTCACACCAAGACAAAAAATCCAGTGGATCAGTCTTTTGCCTGTTATGCATTAACAAAAGCAGTTAAATTGACAGTGAATAACTGTTCCTACAAGAGTAATCTTCCCCTTAGACACTTCATACACACAGGCCCTGATCTTACACTTTTCACACCTGTCCTTGTCCCCGACGGGATGTCTCAGGAGATTTCCCACTGCCTTTTTGGGCAGGGAACATGCTCTATGGAAGCAGACGTAATCACTTCACCAAAGCAAATTGTACATACTGTACTTAGTGTGTTTATGCAGAGTTGTGATGGTAAGAAACCTTAAGTATCCTAGTGAGTTAGATAAGAAATACCAAGACAGAGCACTCATATTACTATGAATGAGAGAAAGTGAAATATGGCAGAATGAGTCCCAACTGCTAAATAAAAGAGCCAATCGCCAATTGATAAAGTCAGGGTTCTGAGACGTGGCCTTAGGACTGCAAATGTGCATTGGCTGTTCCAGCCTGAACACTATTTGAGCATAAGAAATAACATTTATGAGACAGTTCATGTCAGATGTTGTTGCTGATTAAAAATGTTATTTAAATGTAAGTATGTCAAGCAGTTTTTGAGCTTTTAGGATTTCCCCATTCAAGTATATAGGAATGAAATGCCTAGCTGCTCGAAGGCGTTGCAAACATGGCTGCTGAGTGAATAATCTTTCCTGGAAAGGGACTTTGCTTACCTTCATGTGATGTTGTGTTATTATTCAGGTAGCTAGCAATAAACATATTCAGTGATTTATTTATTTATTTTTGCTAATGCCAACTTTAGTGCCTCGTGGCATAATGATGAGAATGCAACATTTATACTATTTACATTAATGCATTTGACAGATGCTTTTATCCAAAGCAACTTTCATTGCATTTCATGGTATACATGCATTCCCTGGGAATTTAATTAAATTTTTACTTTATTTTATTTTGTACAGTATTGACATAGCTAGATATTGAAACTCACTTGATGAGTTAATCAGTTAGTTGTGGACACTCGTTTACATGGTTAATGAAATCAAAACTGACCCTATTAACTTTGTTAGCGCACATTACCAATCTTATACGACCAATTAAAGAAAAAACTAAATTGTCATGGCAATCTTTAATCAAAATCAAAAAATTTGCTTCCGCTCTGCAATGGCGTTCCTTCTCTGATGACACTTGGGTTGAATATCCTTAACCACTCCATCCAACCGTCAGTCTGCTATGAGCGAGTGATAGAGAGGTGCGCTAAAGCAAAACCCGCCATCTATTCAAAATTCTGTTGCACTTGGAAATACGTCACAACACTGCAGTAAAGCCGGTTGCAACTTCCATGACAAATAGTTGCAAATAGTATGACATTGAGAGACCATCCTGTAGTGGTGGTGTAGTGGTTAAGCATCTGGGATGTAATCTAAATGTTTTAGCTTCACCGTTGTGTGCCCTGATACTTAGCCACAGTTGGCTGTAGAAAATGTACTTTCATTTGCTTTGGATAGAAGTGTCTGCTAAATGACAAATAGCCCAATGAGAATAGGCTAACCATTCATCGTCAGTGCCTGGATATTAGACTTTCTCTGGCTGTCTGGAGTAAAATATGTTTGGGTTGAGAGTCGAAAGCTCCAAGGTGTAGTCAAGAGATCTAGCCTTCCACTCAGGTAATCAGAGAGCATCATGGGCTGCGGGAAGATGATGTACAGAGCAACAGTCTTCACATGGCACGCACTTCATTACAGATAACATCTGATATGGTCTACGGTGTGTGTGTGTTGTTATTGCCGTTACACTCTGTCTGTCACCGAGCGTCTGTGTGATTTCATTTTCAAGCGACTGATGCACAGCGACACAAGCCGTAAATAAAGAGCGCTAAAACATGACCCTGCCCTGCTCCGGCCCTGAGAGCGACTAACAGCGCGTCCTCGCACAGGCTTAATCGCCGATGACAGCCTGTTATCCTGCAGCGACACACGAGTGTGGTATTCTGGCCCACTCACGTCTGTGATATGGCTTCATTGTTACTTCGTTACTTTACTTTGTACATTGTTACTAAAGTAGAGGTGGCAGTATGAATGAATATCACGGTGTAAGAAATTTTACACCACCATTCAAGAGTTTGGGGCCAGTAAGATATTTTTTTAAAAGAAAGAAATTACTACTTTTGTTCAGCAATGACACATTAAATGGAACTAAAGTGAAAGTAAAGACATTTATAATGTTACAAAATATTTCTATTTCAAATAAATGCTGTTCTTTTGAACTTTCTATTCATCAAAGAATTCTGAAACAAATATTTGTGGATAGGCATCATGACCTTTTTGCAGAGTATCATCATGGGTAAAATGTCTGGTAAGCAACATAGTAAGAAAACGAGAAATATTAACGAGAAAACCACAAATACAACACCTTTAAATCTTCAGCCTTCAGATGCCATGTGGTAATGGTACGCCATCTCATTTGCTCTGTATTTTCACATTATTGTTTTAACATTACTCAATGTTTCTTTGTCACTCTCATTTGGTATAATGTAAATGTTCTTGCCACTGTAATATATTTACATTGGTATATTGTAAATGCTATAGCAGAATATTTACTGCTTAACACATTTCAGTGTTTGTACTCTCACAACCCCAGGTTATTCCTTTAGTCGTTAAAACTAAACAAATGCACACTTAAGACTGTGTAGCCTCTAGCACACACAAGACAAGACAAAGGTAGATAGAATTCATTACAAAGCTGTCCAGACAGACATCTTACAGTGTCCTTGTGTTTGTTTTTCAGCACCTCTCTGACCACAAAGGTTTAAGAATTAATTCAAAGTTTGATTAATGTCTATAGTCCCTCTGATTCCTTGTGTGGGATCAGCTTCATTGAATGGATTTGGAATCTGAATGTTTCTTAACTGGGTTGACTTGAGCCTGTAAACAACCAACTAGAAACACCCTGTCAATCACATGGACAAGCACCACTTTTCTTCAGAAGTTTGAAAGTCTAGTTGGTTAAAGGGAAAGTTCATCTCAAAAATGAAAATGCTGTCATTAATTACTCACTCTCATGTCGTTCCAAACCCGTAAGACTTTCATTCATCTTTGAATGGAATGGAAGGAACACAAATGAAAATATTTTTGAAGAAATCTGAGAGCTTTCTGTCCCTCCATTTACAGCTACACAACTACCACTTTGACGCTACAAAAAGTTCATAAAGAGATCGTCAAACGTGCTGCGTAACACGAGAATGAATCTCATTGGTTCTCGCACATGAAGCAAACATGCTTGATCTTCCTTTTACCACAACTGATGTGTGAGTTGTGAATAAAATGTGTGAATAAAAGCCTAAATTCAATCTGTTCATCATATAAAGTGATCAAGTCTCTTCAGAAAATGTGGCTAAACCGCTCAGTTCATTAGTTTTACGATCTCTTTATGAATTTTTTGAAGCGTCAAAGTGGTAGTTGCGTTGCTGTCAGTGGAGGGACAGAAAGCTCTCAGATTTCATCCAAAATATCTTCATTTGTGTTCTGAAGATGAATGAAAATCCTACGGGTTTGGAACGACCTGAGGATGAGTAATTAATGACAGAATTTTCATTTTTTGGGTGAACTATCCCTTTAATACATGCTCATTAACCATTTAATGTTATTTTTCTTTGCACTTGTTATGTTGGTTACATCAGATGAAAAGAAATGTTTCAGATGCAGAGAAAGTTATTGTATTTTGATGACAGCTTAAGAAAACAAACTTTGTTCTTTAAATTAATGTGCATCATTGAGCAAAATATGACCAGGGACATTTATTCAGAATTCAAATACTAGTGTCAATTTTAATTTTTATGTTGTCTTGTTTCTAATATCAGACATTTTCTCTCATTCACAGTTTTGTCTGGCCCGAAAAGTTACAGACTAATTTGAATAATAGGGCAATTATAATGTAATGCAAAACATAAATCAGGCAGAATGCACTGCTTTGAGGGATAGTTCACCAAAAATGCCATTTCTGTCATCATTTATTCTCCTACATATTGCTCCAACCTGTGGAACACAAAAGGAAATTTTAGGCATAATATTTTATACAGAGAGCCTTCATCACCATTCACTTTTATTGCATCTTTTTTCACTACTCAATGAAAGTCAATGACGACTGAGCCCGTCATTCTGTCTGACAACTCTTTTTGGGCTCCACAGAAGAAAGAAAAGTTGACATAGTGAGCAAATTGACTGAATTAAAATTTTTAGGTAAACTTTTTCTTTAATGTAAAATCAAATATTTATTATATTATTTGAAATTGGGAGAATAACTAAAGCAGACAAAATCTCTTCACCTTATTGTGGAAAACACCCTAACTGACTGCTCTCTCAGGTCCTCTTCTCTGTTCTTTTTGCATTGTGTAAAATCACTGGTGCTGCCTCTCTACTGCTAATAATACACAGCAAAATCAATTACCCACATGATTCAAAATCTTTTCGTAGCCTCAGGTGCTGCAGGAGCTTCAGTAAAGACACACTTCGTGCAACAAGCAAAGAATGCCATTCCATTCTCACACTTTTATGTTGCGGCGAATGAATCCTGGTGCTATTATTGGATTGTGAGGCTGTACAGGAGCAAATTACTGTAACGTATGTGTTGCAGTGCTTTAGCTCAGGTGGATGCGAGTGCACATGCAGATGGTCCCCTCTCTTTCCATCTTCCCCTCTTTCTCCCCCCCCCCTTCTTTTCTCTGATGGAGTTTGAATGGGTGCTCTTTGAGTGCCTTTATGCTGGATGATCTTTCATTTCCTACTCTCAGTAATCCGGTGCAGGCTCAGACTCAGGGCAGCAGGCCCGGAGGATCTCTCTCTCTCTCTCTCTCTCTGATTCTCTCTGTGTGTGTGTGCAGTCCCACGTGGCCCATTGAAGGAGTCCCACAGGATTAACCCACATATCCCTTGACTTGTCCTGTAAAACTGCCCTGACACACACATGCACACGCATGCGCACATAATCACACAGCATGACAGATGAATGCACATGCATGTGAGAAACATTCATATATCACTGCTGGAGTTGCTGAGAAAGCCTGTTTTATACAGCACAGATGTGTGAGACCACATTAAAAAATGGGGACTCTATTCCAGGTTCTGTCTATTGTTCTGTCATTCTATCTATCGTTCTATGTCTCAGTCTGTCATTCTATCTAGTGTTCTATCATTCTGTCTGTATCTGTCAGTCGATCACTCTGTCGTGCTATCTCTTGCTTTTATTCTATCGTTCTATCAATCTGTCTGTCTTTATGTCTGTTGATCATTCTGTCTATAATTCTATCTATCGTTCTGTCATTCTATTGATCTAGTGTTCTCTCTTTGTAATGATCATTCTATCTATCGGTCTGTCTGACGATATAGCGTTGTATCTGTCTGTCTGTCTTTAGATCATTCTATCTATTGTTCTGTCTCATTCTGCCTGCCTCATTCTATCTCTCATTTTGTCATATATCTATCTATCTATCTATCTATCTATCTATCTATCTATCTATCTATCTATCTATCTATCTATCTATCTATCTATCTATCTATCTATCTATCTATCTATCTATCTATCTGTCTGTCTGTCTGTCTGTCTGTCTGTCTGTCTGTCTGTCTGTCTGTCTGTCTGTCTGTCTGTCTGTCTGTCTGTCTGTCTGTCTGTCTGTCTGTATCTGTCTATCTATCTATCTGTCGATTGTTCAGTCTTGTCCCATCCATCCATCCATCCATCCATCCATCCATCCATCCATCCATCCATCCATCCATCCATCCATCCATCCATCCATCCGTCCGTCAAAACCTTGAGACAGATGCCACATAAGGGAATACCTTGAATTGCCTTATTCAAATGTCAGAGCTGATTGATAAAGAAAAAAAATTTGCTTCAGTGCATAAACTGACTGGTATCCAGCGCAAAGGCTGATGGGAATCTGTTGGTCAGGGTCAGACATGTGATGTGGAGTGAGGATGAATGGGTGTGTCTTGGCTGTTAATGAGCACTGACATTTCCTGTCCCAGCATGAGTACCTGTGCCCAGTGTGCTGTCAGCAGGGATGAAGCGTCCTGCCGAGACATGAGTGGCAAGCATGTGGCTGTTTGTCAACAGGCGAATGGGAATTCTGACAGAGCAGAGAGAGTGTGTGGACGGCGAGTACGAGCATGTGGTTGCACCTGTGCCCCAATGTGGAGGTGATTAAACGTGTTGGTTTGTGCTCTCTCTGGTGTCCTCCTCAGGGGGAACGGGGGAATCACAGCTTGTCAGAGGTTGGATTTCCTTTTATAATGTTGTATAAGTTCACTTTCCAAGACTGGAGACTGTTTTATGCTTTTTAATTTAATGTTCTCTCGTACATAATGGCAGGTCTCCTAAAAGTGATGAGAGGTTCAAATATTTTTATATTTTAATATATTATATATCATATTATATTACATTACATTACATTATATTATACAATGTATAATATAATATTATGTATAATATATACAATATTATGTCAACTTTAACTAAAGCACAGACACCGACATGTAAGTTTAAGACCGGATATGACCATACTGTTCATATCGACCAGAAAACGTAATGTTCACATGGTTAGACACGGTCAGAGATATAACATGTCACATGGTACCGCTATTGTTCCTGTGAATGTCCATGCAAACCCACAAACATACACCTGTGCTCTGTCATGCAACCGCAGCTCAGGCTGAACTGCAGGTGTCACAGCTTCACTGTGTGGATCAATCCAGCTGACCCTTTTCTTTCCAGTAGCCTGTGGAGAGACGTCTCTGATTGTTCTACTTATGAAAGCACTGTTCTATATTCCAGAGATGAATTCTGATTGGTTTATGACCAAACCACATGTTCAACTTTTAGAAAGGTTTTGAGAGCCATCATACTGACCCCTAATGTTACTGGTTGCTAGATTATTATGCAGTTGCTATGGTGTTCTGTGTTATGATTGGCATGTTTCTATGCAGTTGCTAGGGTGTTGTGGGTGGTTGCTTGGTGGTTTCGTACAGGCCTAATTCAAAAGGACCCATTTGAGGTATCATTCATGTCCACAAACAATGTCAGATGAGTTATGCACCTAAGTTTAATACTCAATGGTAAATATTGGGTTTGTATAAAACAGTAACCTTATAAGCAATAATAATAGTGACCACTAATTCAATTTATTTTGATTATTTCAAGCAATCTGGCATGTTTCATAGCAATTTAATCAGATGACTCCTATATAAAATAAGTTTGTAATCTTATTTAAATGTACTGTACTAAAGAAATCCCTGATACTATATCAAATTCTGTTTCAATCTTTAAGAGACTCTGGAGCCTTCTCATAATTTTGAGGATTCTGGTCATAATCACTGTCTATATTTCTTATATAGAAAGCAGAAAGCAATGCAGCCATCATGATATTATGTAAGTGATAGCCTTATGTAAATCTTATATCCACAGAGATGGGCTAATTTAATTTGCTGGACTGTAGATGGCTCTGTTTGTCTAAAATAAATGTATGAATCACTGCATTTGACTGAAAAGCTCAGACATGAAAGGTTAAACCTCTGGGATTCTAATATTTAAATGTCAAACCTCAAAATTTGAATCTCAAAATTTCTAAATTTAGCTTCTCTTTAGTAGTTTGACCTGTGCTGTCCCTAAACGAGATTAAGATGAGAACATTCACTGATGCATTACTTTTTGAGACTAGTTGCATTTAGAAGTGTCCATTAAAAGGGAATTGTATAAAACCAAATTTTCATTAAAATACTTTCTTGTAACCTCGAGGAAAATGCAGAAAGTCTATAAGAAAGAAAGATTGATGGTCCCCTAAAGTGTAAACACTGTTGCTTATTAGCAGTTTCAACATTGCTTTTTGGTCAGTAGTTCATATTTCAAATGCATCATCTAGCCTACACACTGCTCTGAGCTGGATTCGAACCGGCGTCTCCAGCATGGGAGACGGGCTAGCAAGGACGTTAAAGACAGCAGCCTCTAGCATCAGTCTCTTGATCTCTTGAGATCAGGGAAGTGAGGTTTACCACAGCTCTTACTAGCAGGCCTCCGTTACTATCATAAATGTGAAATGTGTCAAATTTTTGCAAAGTGGCACTAAACCGAATTGCAAATCCAGAAATGGAATTGACTCGGATATGGAAGCTTGAGTTTTCTTGTTTATCCAAATAATTGCAAATGTGAGAAGTTTTGCTTTAAACTCCTAGCGGTGCAGAAATTACACACTTCACCATTTAATTCTGTTTTCTTTTTCAAAATTCTATTCAAAATTCTATTTAATTTCCACCTATTTAATAACCCCTCCCTGTTCTATCCTGTATATAGGCAATGTTTGAAACTTCCTTGAGTTATTTCCTAATTCAAACGAATGTTGTATTCATTATTTGTAAAGTAACTTTGGATAAAGGTATTTTTATCCTTTTGGATGTAAGTTTATCTTCTTCAAGAACAGCACCATTATTACCTCGCTAGTGAGAAATGTTATGTTGCTTTTAAGTTGCTAAACTATTTTACTGATAAAATCATCAGAGCAGCGCTGACGACATGTTTCTGTGCGAGTGTGTGTCCGTACTGTATGTGTGTGCGTTTGAGTGGAAGAGTGAGCGGGAGAAAGAGAGTATGTGCTTTCCGTACTTAATAAAACGTAATATTGTGGCAAAAAACTTGGAAAGAATTTCACGTTTTATCCTATTGTCTACTATATTTATTTTCTTCGTAAGTATCATTGTGAATTTTGGTTCTTTTGCTGTTGTAGGCTGTAAGAACCCTTGAAAAAAACGAAATATTTTGGTAAAATGATGTGGGCATGTAATGCCATCAAGACTCACCTGGAATTATTTTAGCTGTGCATTTCCCTGAAAATAATTGCACACCTTAGAACGTTCGTCAACCAATCAGATTCAAGCATTTAACAGCCTTGTAGTATAAATGTAAATGTATTATGCCTAAATTTTCTCCTATCTGCAGTTACTCTCAGATATGTGGCTACTTAGACAAAAACTTAGACTATTAAAGCGTTTTTTCCCCCTGCATGGCCAAGTGCATTGATTTGTGATATGTGCCTTTTATTGCCCGATTTAGCATTGCATGTGGTTGTAGAAAATGAAAAACACGATAGGCTATAAAGAGAGGGCATCCATTTCAAATTGTTAAAATTATTATAAAAAAATGTATAATACAAATGCATGTTGCCTGAACTAACTACACTTACAGGGTATGTGCAATACATCAACTCTTGCTTTCAAAATCCTATATACAAATCCTTCACAGCATTAGACTGACATGTTTTCTCGCAGAGTGTGGAGGAAAATGGTGAGTTTTTCTTGGATGTCGATATGAAACAGAAAGACAAGCAACACCATCTGTGGAGATTTTTCTCATTTGATTGTCATTTGAATATTTGTTGTGAATCATAATACATTCCTAAAATGTTCCTCCATATAAATCAATCTGCAGTCAATTTAAAACCTTCAGTGTGTTACTTGCTTCATAATCCGTATGATCAATTCTAATAAACCTGCTTAATTGTGATAAATCCTGCTTGCACACATCAAACATACAAGCTCTCATACTCCTTTCTCTCTCTTCCTGCCCCCTCGATCTCAGAGTGATTGATTTCGTGGCCTGTGTGTTTATCCCATTGGGCGTTCAGCTGCATGAGTTTCATGTAAAGCTCTACAAAGGCTAAGGCCTCACACCCACAATCTCTTAGTGAATTTTTTAAGAGCTCTGCACCTCTGCCCTTCACTACAGAGTTTAAATGACTATAAACTGATCTGCTAACACTCTGACATCTCTCTTGTTTTCAATTTTCCACCTCTGTCTTTTTATTTGCTTAGCTGCATGTAATGGTTTGTGAATAGGGACCAGGGAAAGCAATCTTACCGTCAAACATATCCTGAACTCTCGGTTTATTTAACTCAAACCTTGCCTACTAGAGGTATGCTGGTTCCAAAAATGTGTCCAGTAGTAAGTTTGGCCAACCCATTATAATAAAAAGAAAGACTGATTAAACTAAATAACAGTCTGTGCTTGCAAAGATAACGGCTGTAAAAGTTACAAATTTTATGTTTCCTCTTTTTGCTTCCACATTGCTTTAAAGGTAAGATATATCATGTTTTTATTATAGAAATACATTAACAATAGCATAGAAAACATCATGTTGCAAAAAAAAAATTTAATCTGAATGCAGATCAATGATGTGTGAGATTAGATTTTTTTTTTATTAGATTAAAATAAACATTACCTTGTTTTAATAGTGCTTTATATATCGATATAGCTATATATGTAATATTATGCACAATCTGTCACGCCCACTGAGCCTCATAAACAGGGCACGCATGAGCTGAAGACCTCTGAAGTAAACTAACCCTGGAACAGAATCCTCCAGAGCAGGTTATATTAAGAGAGGTAATTGCTATGGCTACTTACATACTCTGAAAGTTACCTCCATTTTTGGCGTTAACGCTTCTCTTTTACTTTGAATGGGTGACGTCATGCATTGTCAAACTGAATTGTGGCTTAACTGCGTCGAGTCACTGGTGTTGCTTGCGGCAGAAGTTGAAAAATGTTCAACTTTTCAAGTGCCAACGCAGGAGTCAGCCAATCAGATCGCCTTTATGCAAATACACTAGAGTGTTGGAGTCCAAGCTGGAAGTTATGTGATTGGCTGTTGTCACTATGACGGTTGTGTCAGCACCAAGCTTCAGACTCGCCCTCAATCAAGCGTTGAATCAGACGCCCTGTGTGAATGCATGGGTATTTCACAAAACCTGCTTTTTGAAATAGCCTACCCCTTAGAATTTGGCATGTTTTTGTAACATATGGAAAGATGCTTTAGAAAACAGCTTATCTATTTGCTAATCATTAAAGGTGATCATATGCATTTACATGAAGATATTTTTATAGGGAAGCAGAGAAATTTCCATCTGAGAGGTATATACTGTGTCAACATCAAACACAAGTGGTGTGTGAAATTTCAAGCCGTTACCATTATAGTCTATGAAGCTTTTACTCTGGAAGTGTCCATTGTAGTCTTGCAGAGCTTTATTTTCCCCATCGGTTTTAAAATTAGTTACTTAGAAATGCCATATGTGTGCTATAACTTAAATGCTATAACTTTCACCATTGTGAAATGACGTGCAGCTTCGATGCTTCCAGTGTAGATGGACTGAAGCCGTTGTGGTGTGATGCAAAACATGATCAGTCGTGTATACATGCAGGCTTTTGATTTGACTTGCCATCTTCAGATTTCTGCTGCTCTTTCAGATGCATGCAGCTATTTGTTCGAAAAGTGGTTTATGTAACACATTTGAAATCTGTTGAATTCAAAGGTTATCCCAACATGCAAAACAGTCATGTCTGCACTTGTTTGATGGCAACATCAAAAGACACCACGAAATGGGAGCAAAAATCACAGACACAGGTATGCAACTAGCTAATTCAGGTCCTGTGGATTAGCTAAATAAGGTTATCAAACATGTAATGTTGTTCACAGTAGTGTAGTTAGCTAGCTGTATTGAATATTATTTTACAATTGAACTGGTATGGTCCAATTAATCCAGTAATTTTCTATTATTTCTAAATATTTGGATGGTGTATTGGTGTGGTATATTCAAAGTTTAACTATGCTAATGTTCTTTGGCAACCAATATGCCAGTAGGAGTTTGTCAGATTGTCTTATGTCCAGTAACAGCTGACACTGCATCTGTGGTTTCCATGCTCTCCAAAACTCACATGAACACAAAATACTACATTGTTAATATTATTTATTTATTTATTTTTAATTTTGTTCTACTTTGTGGGCTTTTCCGATTATTATTATTGGACCACTTCAGATAACCTCATACTCGTTTAAGCTAAGAAAACACGTGCCCCATTCAGATTTTTGAGCCAATTGGCTTTGAATGCAAAAAATAAACATTAAAAAAAGGTTGTTTTATATTTGCCAGAAATCAAGCATTCATGTAAATTTGCCCTGTTCAACTGAGTTGCAGCTTTCACAGATCATTTTCTTTAAAATGAGAAATCATTTACAATTTTTCTTGGGCTTTCTTCACAGACACACTGCATTACCTCTGCTTCGTTCATTATGCTAAAAGCACACCTCACAAATGACTACACTCACACAACGTCCATCTCGCTTCAACACAGAATATAAAAAGCAGAAAGGCACAGATGGCAGAGCATTTTGTGAGCTTTGCACAAGCATTGAGTGAACGCTGCACCTGTTTATATTTAGCTTCAGTGTGGAGCACTTGGGGGGAGTAGAATCAAAAAGAAAAGGCATCTGTCTCGCATGGCAAAACCTTTCCTTTCCTCAGCCTCTCCCCAGAATTCATCCTGACCCGCTCTAGCAGTCAAGCAAAGCTGTGCACATACATTTTGTCTGAATTTTGTTACTAGAATAGCTGTTTACTTACTGCAGAAAGCTTCTTTCTCTTCTCAACAGCCTGATTTTGGAGATTTTCATGGGATCATTTGTATGAAGACAAGTTTGGTTTAAAATGATTAAAATTGCTCTTACTTTGTAAAATCTTTAAACCTTTGTATTAAACTTCAGCATATGACTCAGTAAAATTCCATAGATTTTCATTGATCCAAGTCATATTTAGGGACCAGAACATCATAGAAAATGGTGGTGGGTTCTTTGTCTTTTGCCAGTAAGCAACCAACCATGCTAAACATGCAACATGCTAAAACCCGGTCAGAACACCATCACAACTGCATAGCCTAATCTTGGCAACCAGCCACAATACAGGTGCTGGTCATATAATTAGAATATCATCAAAAAGTTTATTTATTTCAGTAATTCCATTCAAAAAGTGAAATTTGGATATTATATTCATTCATTACACACAGACTGATATATTTCAAATGTTTATTTCATTTAATTGTGATGATTAAAACTGACAACTAATGAAAAATCCCAAATTCAGTATCTCCGAAAATTAGAATATTACTTAAGACCAATACAAAAAAAGGATTTTTAGAAATGTTGGCCAACTGAAGAGTATGAACATGAAAAGTATGAGCATGTACAGCACTCAATACTTAGTTGGGGCTCCTTTTGCCTGAATTACTGCAGCAATGCGGCGTGGCATGGAGTCGATCAGTCTGTGGCACTGCTCAGGTGTTATGAGAGCCCAGGTTGCTCTGATAGTGGCCTTCAGCTCTTCTGCATTGTTGGGTCTGGCGTATCGCATCTTCCTCTTCACAATACCCCATCGATTTTCTATAGGGTTAAGGTCAGGTGAGTTTGCTGGCCAATTAAGAACAGGGTTACCATGGTCCGTAAACCAGGTACTGGTAGCTTTGGCACTGTGTGCTGGTGCCAAGTCCTATTGGAAAATGAAATCTGCATCTCCATAAAGTTGGTCAGCAGCAGGAAGTATGAAGTGATCTAAAACTTCCTGGTAGACGGCTGCGTTGATCTTGGACCTCAGAAAACACAGTGGACCAACACCAGCAGATGACATGGCACCCCAAACCATCACTGACTGTGGAAACTTTACACTGGACTTCAAGCAACGTGGATTCTGTGCCTCTCCTCTCTTCCTCAAGACTCTGGGACCTTGATTTCCAAAGGAAATGCAAAATTTACTTTCATCAGAGAACATAACTTTGGACCACTCAGCAGCAATCCAGTCCTTTTTGTCTTTAGCCCAGGCGAGACGCTTCTGACGCTGTGTCTTGTTCAAGAGTGGCTTGACACAAGGAATGCGACAGCTTGCATACGTCTGTGCGTGGTGGTTCTTGAAGCACTGACTCCAGCTGCAGTCCACTCTTTGTGAATCTCCCCCACATTTTTGAATGGGTTTTGTTTCACAATCCTCTCCAGGATGCGGTTATCCCTATTGCTTGTACACTTTTTTCTACCACGTCTTTTCCTTCCCTTCGCCTCTCTACTAATGTGCTTGGACACAGAGCTCTGTGAACAGCCAGCCTCTTTAGCAATGACCTTTTGTGTCTTGCCCTCCTTGTGCAAGATGTCAATGGTCGTCTTTTGGACAGCTGTCTAGTCAGCAGTCTTCCCCATGATTGTGTAGCCTACAGAACTAGACTGAGAGACCATTTAAAGGCCTTTGCAGGTGTCTTGAGTTAATTAGCTGATTAGAGTGTGGCACCAGGTGTCTTCAGTATTGAACCTTTTCATAATTTTCTAATTTTCGGAGATACTGATTTTGGGGTTTTCATTAGTTGTCAGTTATAATCATCAAAATTAAAAGGAATGAACATTTAAAATATATCGGCCTGTGTGTAATGAATGAATATAATATCCAAATTTCACTTTTTGAATGGAATTACTGAAATAAATCAGCTTTTTGATGATATTCTAATTATATGACCAGCACCTGTATCTTTGGATGATAACTTCTATTGAACCAAGTTTACATTAGTGAGCAATATCTGATGCAGGTTATTGTAATTTGTGTATGCTTGTGTGCACCAGAGATGTATGAGCAGTTGCATCAGTGTAGATCAGAACAGAACCCCATGCAGTGTACTGCTTGTTTATCAACCCGAATCCAGGGCCCTCCATAAGGGGGGATAAAGGGGAAGGTTTTCTGGGGCCCAGCCGCTAGGGGGGGCCCATGCAGTCCAGCAATAATTATGTTCATTCTAAATATAAACAGGTTACCATATTTTATTTTGAACCAAAAAAGCACCATTCATTTTTGAAAAAGTGAGAAAAAAATGCATTTTATTTAATGCTGCTTGAGTAAAATGTAGCCTGTGTCATAATGAAACACCCCTCTCCTGAAAATGGTCTGAGCAGGCTATTTTTTTTTTTTTTTACGTAATGTAACGTCAAAAACGCCAGTGCTTCGCGCCAGTTTGCGGTCAGCAGCAAAGTGACATGAACAAAATAATTATTAGCTATTGTAGTAGCCTACATTTAGTTGGTATGCCAGGTATGTAGTACTCGAGTACATTTCTAAAAAAAAAAAAAAAAACCTTTTACTTCGTTACGTTGGGTGACATTACAAGCTGACATACAAATGAATCACTCTTTTTAGTCGATTCTGTTCAAAGACTTCATCAAACAAGTTGGCAGATCTGTCTAAATCGGTTCGCGAATCAGTTTGAATGATCTGTTCAGTTCCTGCACGCACTGAATCGTCTGAAGCGCTTTCAATTCACACTTGACTCGAAGTTGTCTAACAGGAAGATTTAAGAACATCACAAGCGTTGGATGAATCGGCCGTGGACTACAGTACAGTCAAGTGAGAGCAAATCTTCGAATGCATCATATTGTTTGCCAGCGTCAGCGATGAAGATCTTTATTAGTTGACCATCTTCTTATGCTGTCTGTGAATTAATGATTCCACAGGACGATACAATCGATTTCATTTCATTCAGGTAATACATTTTACAACCAAACAGATTATTACGCCACGATAGCACTACTACAAAGTATGACATCACCTGTTTTTTGGACATATTAAATGTATGAATTAGTGTACTCATAAATCTTAATTGTTCTTACCTTGAAATGTTTAAGTACAAAATACAATTTGCCAGTTCTGCTTACTTAAACTTTGAATTTCATAACTTGAGGCAATCGATTGGTAAAACACCTTTTTTCGAAGGCTTGATTGTGTTTGTGGGGTGCACTGTAACGTGTTCATGCTTCATTTGTAACTTTACAGATGTTGTTAATGCTCAAACAGCAACATTACACACTAACTAAAGTTAGAAAAGTGAAATCATATTCAACCACCCCTTTAAATGTTTTGAGTTTTGCCAACTTATTCGGGTTTACAGTGCAGATCGTTTGTTAGTGCAGATCGTTTTCACCCACTGTTGCACTTGTGTATATGGTTGTGTGACAATAAAAGGATTTGATTTGATTGATTTGATTTTGTTAACCTTGGTGTGTGTGTGTGTGTGTGTGTACCAATGTAGCCCCCATCACTGAGTAAGTCTCTCTCAGTTAAATGTATGTTAATGAGAGAGAGAGAGAGAGAGAGAGAGAGAGAGAGAGAGAGAGAGAGAGAGAGAGCACACACGCATGATATGATTAGCCTAGCAGATTTGGGGAGGGCCCATTCACTGGACCTTTTCAGGGGCCCAGTCATTTCTGTGGGCGGGCCTGCCCGAAATCAACAAACCTCAGTCATCAAACCCAGTAAGCAAATATTCCAACACTACCATATTGGCAAGCCCTCTGCCAGGTGAAAGTATATGAGTCTGACAAGAAAATCGAGAAAAGACAGAGGGGCACAGGAATTTGAAAATGCACTCTCTTTTAAATTTAGGACTAGGAGTAATTTTGCTGTTTATTGCTGTACCCATGCGACTCATTAAACTTAGCGAGGACTTTTGCAATATCCTATCTACAGTGTATCTGTATGTATGGTTTTAGTGTTCTTTAAGACTGGATATAAAACATTTTATGATTTTATAATTATCTGTTGACCCATGGTTGTTAAAGACAATGACATTCAGTACAGATGTTTTTTTTTTGTTTTTTTTTTGAGTGCTGGTGTACTATTTGCTGCTATATTATGCTGAATATTTTTTATTATGTTGCAGAAGAAGGAATAATTGCCTCACTGCTGTAGTGAGTTTTACTATAAAAACTGCAAATGTTTTTTAACTGTTTGATGAGATCTGTAATCTTTTTGTATATCACTCTCTGGGATTTTGAAGTCAGGTGTACTAGATGTCAGTTTATATATTCCATTTGTCTTTTTTGGGTGTTTCATGTGTATAGCTATTATAGGTATAGTATATAGTATACTAATGCACCCTACAGAACGCATCACTGTCAACTGTATTCCCTTTTAAATTGGACGTCATTACATAGTAGACGGTAAATACACTGGTGTATTTTTATTTATAAAGTTAGGTCTATTACCCAAATATTTGCAAGAGCTGCTGCAACCACATATTAGTACATATTCAACCCTATCATCTAATCATATTCGTTTGATTATCCCTAGAGAAAAAAACTGTATGCTCTGCTTTTAGTTTCGCTGCTCCAAATGATTGGAATGTGCTACAAAAGTCATTGAAATCGAATTCATTTATTTCAATCTGCATTTAAAAAACTATTAGGGAGTGTTTTTATCACATCTTGTGGATGTTTTAAATTAATGTATATATGTGTGGGTATAATATGTTAGTATGTCCTTCAAGAGATAATTCTCCTGCCAGGCTGTCGTTGAAAATAAGAACTTTTTCTTAAAGGGACATTGTGTAGGAATTTCTCCCATCTAGCGGTGAAACTGTATTTTGCATTCAAACGAATTGTGCTCTCCAGCGCCTCGCTTTTTCAAATGCGTGTTGCATCTACGGTAGCTGTTATGTACCAAAAAGGAATCCCAACATTGACTCTTGTTCCCTTACGAAGGGAACTCAACGATGCGTCGATCGACGCCATGGGAACGCCCCCAGCGTGACTGCGTCTGAAGCATCTATGTCAACTAGTCCAATGGAAAGAATGAGCGTCACGGGCGGGTGACGTCATGACCAGGAAATGATAAAAGCACATCCGGTGCAAACCGGCATTAGCTTCTGTTGCCTCAGCAAGCGATCTGTGTTATACTGTCTCTGTCTATTTATTGTTGTCTGTTGCAATTTATTCGGAAACGTTATGGCGAAACAAGTGTACAAGCAGTGTGTTCCTCCCTGCCCGCGTTATTTAACGGGTGGGGACACACACGAGCTTTGTGTCATTTGTTTGGGAGTGGAGCATGCGGTCTCAGCCTTCGAGGAGGCTGAGTGTCAACACTGTGAAATGCGAATACCGCTCCGCATGCTCCGCTCTCGCCTGTCACTCTTTGATGTAAAGAGTGGGCAGGCTCGCGATCCTCAGGGATCAGGACCCGCGTCTGCCGATGCGGCGCGGAGAATGCATTCCTGGGGATCGCGGAAGGATCTTTCGGAGGGGTTGGAGACGGGTCTCTTGGCCTTTTCTCCTTCCTTACCCGGAAGATCCAGCGCTCTCCCCCCGGTGTCGGAAGCACTCTCTGCGGTTTCTTCCGCCCGGGGAGAGAGCCCTCCATTACTTCAATGCTCTTCCTCCGAGGAGGTCGATGTTATGAGTATGGAGAGTGAAAGCACACACAGGGGGGAAAAAGATTCACAATTTATTTCCCCAGCATATGATGAGCTGGTGGATGTTATGTCACGGGCTGTAAAAAATTAAATATTGTATGGCCATCTGAGAATAAAGGCGCTCGTCCTAAAAGTAAATTAGATGAGCGCTTTTTATCATCCACTACATTATCTCCACCACGAGAGCTTCCCTTTTTTCCCGATCTTCACAATGAAATATCGAAATCGTGGAATAAACCTTACTCTTCACGACTTTTTAGCCCTCAAGTTAACACTTATTCGAGAATAAGAGGGCTAAAAGAGTATGGTTATGAGGCGATGCCCCAGGCGGAACAGAATTTAGCATAAAAAACAGCTATCTTTCGCCTGGTCCCGCATCGTCCCTGAAAGCCTCGGCTTTGCCCACTAGACCGCTTAAAGCCACCTCGGTTTTAGTGGGCAAAGCTTATACGGCAGCAGGTCAAGCTGGAGCATGTCTGCATACAATGGCAAAAAAAGTGCTACAGGCGTATCAAGCTGACCTGCTGGGGGATCTGGATAGTAGTGAGGGAATTACTCATGACGATATTCGAGTCGTGCTACCGATCTTTCTCTCAGGGCTACTAAGGAGACCGCCAGAACAATTGGGCGGTCTATGGCAGCCTTGGTAGCTACTGAGAGACACTTATGGTTAAATCTGTCAGAGATTAAAGAAAAAGATCGAGCTTTTTTATTAGATGCTCCGCTTGAACCTTCTGGTCTCTTTGGCGACGCAGTCCACGCGGTCGTCGAGCGATTTCAGGAGTCTAAGAAGCAAGCTGACGCTTTTAAAAAGTTTATCCCTCGCCGTGTCCAGCCCCCTGGGGCTGCTGGGCGTGAGCAGCCCCAGCCGTCGAGCTCATCATATCATGTGCAACAGAAAGAGAGTGTTTCGTCTCGTGCACCCCCACATAAACAATGGAAACAGGCGCAACACTCTCAGTCGAAGTCTTCGAAGTCGAAGCCGGATCTGAGGACCGTTCTTCAGGCGAAGAAGACTTCGGCTCAAAAAAAAAAAAAAAAAAAGCGGTCCTGACGTCACTGGCGTCAGACCTGTGAGGACAGCCCCGACCGAAGTGGAGCGGTGTACACCTCAGAATACGGTGCCCGTTCCACTTCGGGGTCCTCACGGGACCGTTCTGCCAACCCCGTCACCCTTGGTGCTTCGGGGCGCAGCGGTCTCCAGCGAGTCGCTGATGCTATGCTGCGGCACTGCATCGGTTTCGCGCCCTCTGAGGGGGGTTTTAGAGCAGCCAGTTCAGGTAGTTCCTGCCATTATGTTTCAGGCTCCGGGACTGGCTGTCTCGTTAACACCAGAGACCAGCCTCGAGAGGCTGGTTCCCTTAGTAAATTTTCTGGCAGCGTGGAAGCTTCTGCCGAATATTTCTCGTTGGGTCCTGCAGATTGTAGAGAAAGGATACAGAATCCTGTTTGGTTCACGTCCTCCTCGTTACAGCGGGGTGTTGCCCACAGTGGTGCATCCCGAGCAGGCTCTGGTAATGGAGCAAGAGGTAAAGGCCCTGTTAGCGAAAGAAGCTATAGAACAGGTGTACTCACCCGACCGAGGTCGGGTTTTTACAGCCGTTATTTCATTGTTCCAAAAAAGGATGGAGAGTTGCGTCCCATTTTAGATCTTCGTCTGTTAAATCGTTCAGTACAGGAACTCAAGTTCTAGATGCTGACACTCAAACAGATCGTGACTCAAATCAGATCCGAGGACTGGTTTGTCACGATAGATCTGAAGGACGCTTACTTCCATGTCTCCATCTTCCCTCAGCACAGGAGGTTCCTAAGGTTTTCTTTCGGGGGCAAAGAATACCAGTATTGGGTACTTCCTTTCGGTCTAGCTCTATCACCCCGCACGTTCACGAAATGCGTAGATGCAGCTCTAGCCCCGCTCAGGCTGCAGGGCATACGTATTCTGAACTACATCGACGACTGGCTGATTCTAGCGGAATCAGAGCAGTTGGCGGTTCGGCACCGAGGTGTCGTTCTCGCTCATATGCAGAGGTTGGGGTTGAGGCTCAATACCAAGAAGAGTGTGCTTTCTCCAGTACAGAGAACCACTTTCCTTGGTGTGGTATGGGATTCAGTGACGATGCGGGCCACCCTATCGCCCGTTCGTGTAGCTGCTATCCTGTCAGCCACAAAAGAGCTGAAGCTAGGCCAGTCACACACTGTAAAACAGTTCGGGAGACTGTTGGGTCTTTTGGCAGCAGCGTCCAACGGGATACCTTTTGGCCTGCTGTACATGAGGCCTTTACAGTGGTGGCTCAGGACCAGAGGGTTCTCCCCGAGGGGAAACCCACTTTGTATGATCAAGGTCACGCGGCGTTGCTTTCGTGCCTTAGTTATATGGAGGAAGCACTGGTTCTTAACCCAGGGTCCGGTGTTTGGAGCTCTTTGCCATCGAGTTACTATCTCGAAAGATGCTTCCCTCACCGGCTGGGGAGCGGTAATGGAAGGCCGCTCGGTTCAGGGTCTGTGGAAGAGTCATCATCTCTCGTGGCACATAAATTGCCTGGAGATGATGGCTGTCTTCAATGCGTTGAAGCAATTCCTCCCAGACCTGAGGGGTCATCATGTGCTCGTCCGTACAGACAACACATCGGTGGTCTCTTATCTGAACCGTCAGGGGGGTCTGAGGATCCTCCTGTGGTCTCTGGGGAAGGTACTCTCCCTGAGGGCAGTGTATATTCTTGGGGACCAAAATATTGGAGCAGACATCCTGTCGAGGCAGGAGCTGAGGCCAGGGGATTATTTGGGAGTTTTACGGCCAAGCAGAGGTGGATCTGTTTGCGTCTCAGCATACGACGCACTGTCCACTTTGGTTCTCCCTTACTCACCCAGCCCCCTGGGCTGGATGCTATGGTGCAGACGTGGCCGAGGCTACGTCTGTACGCATTTCCCCCTGTTGCTCTGCACCCAGGAGTTCTGGAGCGAGTTCGCCAGTACGGAATAAGCCTACTGCTAGTAGCACCACGCTGGCCGAGTCGGATCTGGTTTGCGGACCTGATCCATCTCTTAGACGGTCCTCCCTTGGAGAAATCCCGATCAGGAGAGACCTTCTGTCTCAGGCCGGCACAATATTTGGAGATTTGGAACCTGTGGGTTTGGCCTCTGAGGGGGCCCAACTCATAGAGAGTGGTCTCTCAACTGAGGTTGTTGAGACCATTCTAAGCTCCAGAGCTCCAGCTACTAGGAAACTATATGCGCTTAAATGGAAAGTTTTTTCTGTATGGTGTCACCGACATCAGTGGGATCCGGTTAACTGTTCTGTGAACACAGTACTCGAGTTCCTGCAGGAGCGTTTTACGTCAGGTCTATGTCCTTCCACGCTTTAGGTCTACGTGGCGGCCATTGCGGCTTACCACGCCCTGTGGGGGGTACATCGTTGGGTTGAGACCCCCTGATTTCACGTTTCCTTCGTGGCACACTGCGGACCAGGAAAGGCTGAACCTCTTGTGTCCAGTGCGAGCACTGGATACTTATGTTTATCGGACATCTTCAATGAGGAAGTCCGACCAGTTATTTATTTGCTTGGATCACCTGAGAAGGGTCTTCCTGCTTCTAAACAGACAGTTAGTAAGTGGATAGTTGAGGCTATTTCACTTGCATACGAGTACTCTGACCAGCCGTGTCCTTTGGCGGTCAGAGCTCACTCTACGAGGTGTATGGCGGCCTCTAAAGCCTTATTACTTGGAGTTTCTCTTCAAGACGTGTGTGATGCGGCAGGCTGGTCCTCACCGCTCACATTCATTAGGTTTTACTGCCTGGACCTGGATGCTGCCCCAGGTTCTCAGGTGCTTAGTGCTTAGTTACAACAGACTAACACTCAGGTACTTGGAATTCTGGCGCTTTGGGTATTCTCGTTCCCATGGCGTCGATCGACGCATCGTTGAGTTCCCTTCGTAAGGGAACGTCTCAGGTTACTATTGTAACCATAGTTCCCTGAGAACAGGGAACGAGACGATGCGTCACCCTGCCATACTTCCTGCATCCCTGTGATCGGCTTGCTTCGGCAATTTTCGAAGCTAATGCCGGTTTGCACCGGATGTGCTTTTATCATTTCCTGGTCATGACGTCACCCGCCCGTGACGCTCATTCTTTCCATTGGACTAGTTGACATAGATGCTTCAGACGCAGTCACGCTGGGGGCGTTCCCATGGCGTCGATCGACGCATCGTCTCGTTCCCTGTTCTCAGGGAACTATGGTTACAATAGTAACCTGAGACGTTTTTTGTAATCTCCAGTCACGTTTCCTTTTACGTTCAATTTTTGCCTTTTTTGGCGACGAGGATTTCTTCTCCTGTGGCTCGGCATATCTATAGTCCGCCATTAAAAATAACAGTGCAATACAGCCTTTTAAACTTGCCGGGGCAGTGACAAGCGCCTCTCACTGCTCTGCTCCTCCGTTTCTGCTGCTTTCAGTTACGTGACGCTGGCTCTGAACGAAAACGCGTTGTGGAAACGCTTTGGCCTAGTACTTTTTGACCCTCTCTGCTATTATAGTTTTTCAAGAATGCGGAACTACATGGAAGCCTCCGTGGACCTACCCGTCACATGTATATAAAGATAATAAATTCTTCGTTTACGAGGATAAGTCAGATAATTGGCAGAGGTATTTGTACACCATTGAGGACATATTTATGAATAAAAATATTGATTTTAGATAATAAAATACCTAAAAAACTACACATTGTCCCTTTAAGTGACTTGCCTGGTTAAATAAAGATTAATAAAATAGGGCTGGGCATGTACTGCACAGTCAGTGTTTGCAACATGTATTTCTGAGCATTGTGCTAGAAATGAGAATCTGGTATGCAGTTTTGTGAGCTCTTGATCCAAATTCTAAAGCAAAATGCTTTTATGATGATCATACGTTTATAGTCTTACACTCCTAAATTGTTTAATGAAATGCTTTGTGATTTCCAATGCACAGGATTCTCCTGATGTGGGTGGAATCAGCCATCATTCTGAGCTTGTGTCTCTTACTGGATTTAACAGAAGCTACATAATTGTGTGTGTTAAACATAGTGGCTTTGAAAAGAGTCAGCAAGGCCTTTGAGAAAAGGTCGCAGTCTTGACCAGAACCCAATTATACTTGCTTGCTCGACTTGACTAAATCCCTTTTGAATTACAATAGTTGTGTGACAAAGGCAGAGAGAGAAGAGAGAATGCCAGTGAAGGCAAGTGATGCGATAAATCACATGTATTCTGTCTACTGACACTTTCACCTTGTATACAGTTTTTTTCTCCTTTATATCTTAATTGTTTCATGATACTAATTTCATGTTTGATTTCAATTTCAGAAAAAGGAATGGCTGTGTTTGACATGCCAGACCCAGAGAGCAATGTCAGGGAGCTTAGGGGATATTCCTCCTCCTGTGCCACCATCCGTTGGATCTCCCAGACTACTAGGCCCAGCCAATCAACAACAGCAGCGAGGGCCCAGTCAGCAAGCTGCACTGAGACCTATCGGCCCTCAGCAGCAAAAGCCACCTGGTGCCCAAGTAAGTGGTCCTTTCTCTCCGGTAAAACAGGGGGTGCCACAGTGCAAGGGCCCCTCTCAACAATTACCTGCAACTAAGGCTGAGACAAAAAAACAAGATCAAGGCATTAACAAGAAACAAGCTATGTCCAAAACAGAAACGTCGTCTAAAAAGGGAACATCGGATAAAAAAGATGAGAAGAAAAGTAGTGGCATGCAGAAATCTAAACAAGATGACGTGAGTGGCCCTCTGTGTCCTCATCACCACTGTATTTGTCTTTCATAACAGATCACTTCAACATTCTATGATGGGAATGTTCCATGTACTCAAAACCAGTTTAAAGTTAACAATCTCTGGCGCTAATTACTATTTCCAGTGCCTGATGGTTACACAGTGATGAGTCAACATAATTTGTAAACTCTTTTTTAATTACCCATTAAGAACTGATGTCACAAATAGCCCCATTTAATGTGACATACACTAAGTTATCATTTGTTAATATAAGCATGCCATTTTTATCAACATCATTAACTAGTATTATTATTTACAACTTAGTTTTACATTTTCATCACTATTTAGATTCACGTTTGATGATCATCCACTCCGTTTTGCATGCTTGTCTAATATGTGCCATTTGCATGTTTTGTTTATTGTATTTGATAAACTATGTTATGAATGTTTTAAATGTTAATATATGTCATATATCATTTAAATTAAACTGAAAAATGTACAATATCTAATGCATATCTAATGCACCTAATGCATTATCCTCTGTATTTACAGGATTCCAACAAGTCTAGCACACAGAGCCTGAGTGATACAGGCTACTCCTCAGATGGTATATCTAGCTCCCAGAGTGAGATTACAGGCTTGATCCAAGAGGACTCTATGAAGCTCAATGAGAGGGGGATCTCTGAACAACGCAGCCCCCCAAGTCCATCTGAACTAACAAAACTGGAAAGCTCAATGCGACCTCTGTTGGAGTCACATACAGTCACTGACCAAGGACAGCATCGTGATGGAAGGGACACCGCAGAACAGCAGAGACCTCGATCTCTGTCTATATCACAAGATCAGGAATTTGAGTCTGATGAAGAAGCATCGGATGATCTAAGCTGTAAATTAAGACATGATTATGTGGAAGACAGCAGTGAAAGTGGCCTTTCTCCATTACCACCCCGACAGAAGAAGTCACAGAAAGATCTAACAGATGAGGAGTTCATGAGGAGGCAGATTCTGGAGATGAGTGCAGATGAGGAAGATGCAGCAGATGTTGAGGGCCACGTAAAGACAAAAAGGAGCCATAAACACAGTGGAGATCTAGGGAAAGAGCGACGTCGTCTAACACAGCAATCTAGCAGTTTTGAAGAAGACTCTAAAAGCACTGATAACTACAAATCAGGTGAAGCAGATGACATGATGGCCTCACAAGGTGGCCTGAGACGATTTAAAACTATCGAATTGAATAATACAAATAGCTACAATCGTGACATGGAACTCAGCACAGATCATGACCTCAGGGAGCCTGAGCTTGAGATGGAAAGCCTTACTGGGTCACCTGAAGAAAGGTCAAGGGGAGAATACTCTTCAACCCTTCCTGCAACCACACCAAGTTATACCTCTGGAACTTCTCCAACCTCTGTGTCATCAATGGAAGATGACAGTGATAGCAGTCCTAGCAGACGACAAAGGCTAGAGGAAGCAAAGCAACAAAGGAAAGCAAGGCATCGATCCCATGGTCCACTGCTGCCCACCATTGAGGACTCCTCAGAAGAAGATGAATTGCGAGAAGAAGAGGAACTTCTGAGAGAGCAGGAGAAGATGAGAGACTTAGAGCAGCAGAGGATTCGCAGTACAGCCAGAAAAACTAAAAGGGACAAAGAGGAACTGAGGGCACAGAGACGCAGAGAGAGGTCAAAGACACCTCCTAGTAACCTTTCACCTATTGAAGATGCATCCCCAACAGAGGAGCTCAGACAAGCTGCAGAAATGGAAGAACTCCACAGATCGTCCTGCTCAGAATACTCTCCCTCCATGGATTCAGAAGCTGAAGGATTTGAAATGAGTTCAAAGCTGTACAAGTCTGGCAGTGAATATAATCTACCTACATTTATGTCTTTGTACTCTCCAACAGAGAAAACCTCTGCTGTCTCTCCCTCCACAGCAGATAAATCATTAAAAAGCGCTGAAGAGGTTTATGAGGAAATGATGCGAAAAGCAGAGATGATGCAAAAGCAGCAGCAACGGGCACCAGGAAGACAAGGACAACTAAACCAGGAAAGAGTCCTTCAAACAGACAGAAAACACCATTTAGATTCTGGAACAACTAATCTGAGTCCAGGTACAAGTCCTACCCAGATCTCAGCTCCAGTCTCATTCTCTGGAAATGATCCTTCAGGAAGAGGGACACAAAGGATACATTCTACACAGAGTCATTCACAACAAAGTCAAGTTAGAATGAGCAGCCAAACCTCTAAAGGAGGCCATTCTACTGGTTCTCCACAGTCTCAAGTTAGGCAGCCTGCTCCCACACAGTCTCAAGCAAGACTACAAGGGACAGTACAGGGCCAAGTGCCTGATCCTGGATCATCATCCTTATCATCAAAGATGTTCTCATATTTTAAAGGCTCAAGTCCTTCCACATCCCCTTCTACTTCCCCCTCACACAGTCCAACGCGTGCCCCTGCACCTTGTACTACTTCTACAGTGGTACCTGCTCAAACCTCTCAGATCCCTCATAGAGCAGGGGCACCACGTCTTGCAAGACAACAGTCCTCCCAAGATTCCCCAGTTATGGTGATTACATTGGGATCAGGAACAAGCAGTCAAACCAAACCAGTGACTGTAAATTCCTCGACCTCACCTTTATCATCACCAACAAAAGATAGCCAACAGACAATTTATCAAACTCAATATACAACAATTAAATCACCCACATCACCACAGAAATATCCAGCTCATCCATCACCTCAACATAGCTTGCAAAGGACACAGATATCAGAGCGAGTTAGTGTGGCTGTGAGCACTGCCACCTCTGCTGGTTCCCAAAGTAGTGGATCTCTTCCTGTAGGAAACATATCCTTGTGTAGAATCTCCACAGTACCTGGTACCTCAAGAGTTGTAGAGCAAGGCACAGTTGCCCCTAGTAATAATATAGTGGATCTTAGAGCACCTATGAAGCCTGCCCCAATCATTATGACAGACCAGGGTATGGACCTAACATCTCTAGCTTCTGATACACGACGATACTCTCTTGAAGCAGAAACACCCTCAAGTCGTCATACTGCTGTACAACCTCTTATTATGAATCTAAATGCACAGGCACAACCTCAGGTGACAACAACTATACCAACAACAGTAAGTGTTACTGTGGCAGCATCCATGTTCATATCACAGCCAAAGCAACCGGTCGTTTATGGAGATCCTTTGCAAAATAGAGTCGACTTCGGTCAAGGAGTTGGATCTGCAGTCTGTCTGACCCAGACCAGGCCACCAATCGCAGATCCATCCATTCCAAAAATTGATGCATGTCTGGAAAATCTAGGCATTCAACAGCAGCAACTTCAGAAACAGCAACAGAAACTTCAGCAACAACAAGAGCTCCTTGAGCAACAGCTCCAGCAACATCAACATAATGCATCTTTTGCCCGGTACAACTTAGCTAATCAAGTGCAACCGATATTGTTAAAGAAGGACTTGGTGGTAAGCCAAAACACTGGTGGAGGCACACAAACAGCAGTTACTTCCATTCCCAAGATATCTCCGCTACCTCCACCACCATTATCATGCTCTACGTCCACCACACCTACACTTGGTCATGACATATATGGTGGGGTGGCTTTGGAGCTAAAAAACAAACCTGCTGTGATGAATCTTTCCTCAGTGAAGCCCCAGGTAATGATGGTGCAGTTGGATGAGAATAGCACTCAGGGGTCTACTGTGACCCAGCTTGTTAAAAGAGAAGAGACGCCTGCTCCAGTTGAGGTTCTAGATCTCACAGGACAGATTAAACCAGAGAATCAGTTAGCATGCTGTGATGTGGTCTACAAGTTGCCATTTGCAGGTAGTTGCTCAGGCCCTTTTGCTCAGAGAGGTACGACAACACAATCAGAGCCATCTGCAGAGCCATCTCAAGCTCCCGGACAGCAAAACCAACCTGGAAAAGATGGCTACCAAACAGCAAATATCCAAATGGCTACAGATGAACGCAAATCTTTTACCTTGCCTCCTCCAGGACGACTTCAGCCATCTATGTCAGACAATAATCTAGCCGGTTCAAGTCTCCAATATTATCAGAGGACTGACCCTGGGGACCTAGCAGTAGATTTAAGCACCATGAAGCAGGCCTATGAAGCAGGATATCTTGGAATGGGTGCCCAATATGGATCTTACACTGATCTACGCCATCAAGGAGGTGATACAGCTCCACCGTTACCTTTGCGAAGGTATGGCTCATTGTCCAATATAAATGCAGAGTATAGTTATCCTTCACGTGACCTAGGTGGTTTTCAAGAATCCAATCTTGCACAGTACAGTGCCACTACTGCTAGAGAGATTAGCAGAATGTGTGCTGCTCTTAACTCCATGGAGCAGTTTGGTAGTCGTTACACCAGTAATCCTGAACTTCTGCAGTATGGTGCTGGGAGAGGAGGCCCTGCTGGCAGACTTAACCTTCAACAAGGCCTAGCATCTATTAGAGCCAACCTGTTGTATGGTCCAGATGGCAGACCAACAGTACATGGTCAAACACTTACGAATTTAATCAATGCTAGACAAGCTAGCCTAAGGTCTTTATATCCCCCTGCTGTGAGGACAGCTGATGGCATGATATATTCTACTATCAACACCCCAATTGCCTCCACCCTGCCAATCACCACCCAGCCTGCCCCTGTTCTTAATCCCATGTTAAAAGGAGTATATGGACCTTGCCCTTCAGGCAATGTAACAGCTGTACCTCTTGCTAACCTCACCAGGTTGCCTCAAGTCACCCCAAGAATGCCTCTTAATGCACAGGGACCTTATAGATATCCTCCTCCAAATCGATTTTCAGTAACCACTCCAGATATTTCATCAGGACGTGTCCCACCTTCTAGTACTTCCCAGGAAGCTCCAGTTTACCTCGGAAAGCCTACAGCACCTGGCAGTATGTCAACACCTGCAGCACCTAAAACTGGTCAACCTATTTCTAATTTGGGTATGCAAAGTGTACAATCAGCACATACTAGTACAGTGCCAGTTCAATCAGTTGTAAATGAACAGGCTCCCTTGGCTCATATTTCAGTAGAAGGTACTACAACACAACTCCAAACACAGCCCCAAACCCAACCACAGTCTTTGGTCAAAGGTCAGGAACAATCTCAAGCTCAAAGCCAGCCTCAAACACAACCTCAAATATTAACAGTGCCACAAAAGCAGACCCAGGCATTTACCCGAGTCTTTCCAGATACATCTGCCAGTACCACTATAACCACATCTGCTAATATTGAGAAGGAAAAAGAAGAGGAACGATTGCGACAACAACAGGAGCAAATCTTGCAGCTGGAACGAGAACGTGTTGAGTTGGAGAAATTGCGTCAACTACGTCTACAAGAGGAGTTGGAGAGGGACCGTTTAGAGCTCCAGAGGCACAGAGAGAAAGAACATCTTCTCATGCAGCGGGAGATTCAAGAACTACAGACCATCAAGCAGCAGGTTATTCACCAGCAACAGGCTGAAAGGGAAACCCAGCTAGTGATGCAAAGAGAGCAGCTGGCACAACAAAGGATGCAGCTAGACCACATTCAGTCTCTGCAACAGCAGCTCCAGCAGCAGCTTGAAGAACAAAAGCGCCAGAAAACAGCAGCCATTGAAGCAGCTGCAGTAGCAGCTGGAGCAGAGGCAGCGGCTGCTGCAGCAGCTGCTGCTGCAGCAGCTACAACAGCTCAAGGTGCCATTCAAGGTGTGATGGTTGGTGCAACTACACCTCAAACCATCTCAATTATCTATGATCAGAGTGGTAGAATTATTCCACAAGAAGGCCAGAGTGTGCAGATCTTGCCATGTGCTGATGGGCAGGTGGTCCAGGCAGTAGTGTCCACTAGGCCTTTGCCTAGCTCTTCTTCAGAGATGTCCCTTAAGAATAGTGAAGATCATGGAGATGGTCGGATTATGAAGAAACAAAACTCTATGCCCCGTTTGAGGAATGGATCAGAGGATGAGTCTGTAAAGAGAATTGCAGATTGCAGTGTCCAAACTGATGATGAAGACACGGAGGACAAACTCATGTCTCGTCGTCGTAGAACTAGACGTATAGCTGACTGCAGCGTTCAGACTGATGAAGAAGACCAGGGTGAGTGGGACACTCAGCCAATACGCCGCAGACGTTCAAGATACTCCAAACATTCTGAACCAACTTCAGAGACTAAGAGTGATGCATCTAAATCCAGCATTGCCATTCAGACCACCAATGACTTCTCATGTCAGACTGAGTCAGACCAGTTGGGTAGAATATCTCCAGCCATACACATTACCATGGCTGAAACATCAAAGGTTGAACTCCTTCACTACATATCTGCTCCAGAAAGGACCCAAAAGGGAGAGAGTTTAGCCTGTCAAACTGATCCAGAGGCACAATTCCACGGAGTGGTTGCTCCTCAGCTCAGTGTTCCCACTACTGTTAGCCCCTATTCTACTAGTCTGCAATTAGTTGGTGCCATGCCAACCAAGTTTGAAAGGAGAAAGCCAGACCCATTAGATATTGGATACCAACAAGCTCAGCAGCAAAATGAATCTCCGTCCCGTCAGCCACCCAAATCTCCACAAGTGCTGTACTCTCCAGTGTCTCCGTTGTCCCCCCATCGTATGTTGGAGACTACCTTTCCTTCCAGTGAGAAACTTAATAAGGCTCATGTGACTCCCCAACAAAAAGCCTTCACTGCAGAATCACCACAGAGACATCAGACTATTCCGAGACCCATAAAGAGTGTTCAACGGTCCATGTCAGATCCTAAGCCTCTCAGTCCAACATCAGAGGACCCAACCAAGACCAAATTCTCTTTATACCAAAGTCAAACCAGCTCAGCGAGCCAGGTATGGAACCATTTCATTGCCAATATTTTTTTTACTCTACAGTCTTCTGTTGTTGACTACAAAATCACAGCTTGTAGATAGTAATTTGAGACAATTCAATCCCCATTTGTACCATTTATACAATGTATACACTGTAGGGCCCAATAATAGTATAGACAAAAAAAAAAATTAATAAGGTGGGGTGGGACAACTTATTTATTTTATCTTTTTTTTTCAATTACTGTAGTTCTCTATTTATTTATTTTTTTTATTTACCATTCATTCCCCACTCTCTTTACCACACACACACACACACACACACACACACACACACACACACACACACACACACACACACACAGACACACAGAAAAACTGCTATATCTGGCAAAGTCTCTGAAATGCTAAGGGTTGGCTCAACGTGTACAGTAGGCATACTGGGTCTGCCCTGCTGTCTTCCGGCTTGTCAGCAGCTGGTCAGAGAGGTCTGAGTCTTTCATTCTCAGTTTAATTCCCGTCGAAGGAATGTTCTGGCTTGTGCATTCAGAGAACTGCACACCAGCTAAAAGGAGGCTATTTTTTCTGTCACTTCATCAAATGTGTGATTTAACGGAATTTCTTTAATGGATTCTCTAACTCCACATTACTGTAGGTATGCAGATGTTTTTATTTATTATATTATGTTTTACTATTTATTTCTTGTAAACTAAAAACTATTTCTTGTTAACACTAAATTATTAAGTATACAAAGTCATTACAATTAAATAGGATTGTAGCCATTTTTGTATAATCAAAGTCATGTATAATGTATTGCCTGATTGATTCTAAAAGCACTAACCATTGATAGAATATAGTGTCATGGCTATATATTTATAATTGCTTGACTTAAAATAACTGTTATTCCCTGAGTGTGCTTGCAATACATTGTAATGTGTTTGGATTTGAAATTTTGGTTTGGATGGTTTTATTTATGAAATAGATAAATACTGTAATACAAAATGATACACTGTGATACAACTGTGTCTGTATACAGTATATGCAATATTTAACATATTTACGTAATTTTGCATGTTAACCGTTTAATCTGTGTGCTTTTTAAAGTATTAATGGAAAAGTGGTTCTCTCAAAATTGTTTCTGGCTGTTGTAATATTAATCAGTCTCTAAAATCTCTGCTCTCCAGATGTCTGCCTTGCAGCAGCAGCAGAATGCAATGATGAGAAAGGTGAAGAGAACTCTGCCCAGTCCCCCACCAGATGAGACCCCTGTACCGATTGTAACACCAGCAATTCCCCATATATACAGTTCCCCAGGAGCATCCCAGAGGGTGTTGCCACGTCCTTCACAGGGTGCAATGAAGGCAGGCTTGCTGAGTGAACTGAAAGCCGTAGAGCAAGAATCCACTAAATTACGTAAACAGCAGGCTGAGTTAGAGGAAGAGGAGAAGGAGATTGATGCTAAGCTACGATACTTGGAAATGGGCATCACCCAGCGCAAGGAAACCCGGGTGAAAGAGAGAGAGAGGAGAGAGTTGGCATACCTGCGATGCATTGGGGATGCACGTGACTACATGTCAGATAGTGAGCTGAATAATTTGCGATTAGCTGGAGTAGCACCAGGCACCTATGAAGAGAATGGAATGTTGTCACGCCCACGTACAGCTCCTCTCAACCAGTTTACTTCTGATTTGAATGCATCTCAGTACCCTCCTACCTCCTCATATGTTCCATATCAATATCCACAGGCCCAGCCCACACCCACACAACCACCCACTGCCACCTATCAGCAGATTGGGTTTCAGCCCACACCGTACTCAACCTCCTCACATCCCCAGCCTGGAACCTTCCAACCTCATCCTCCCCAACCTTCATCCTATCAGACCCCAGGGCCATACCAGACTCATAGCTACGGTCAGCCTACTTATGAGTCTGATCTTGGTTTGCAGCAGCCCAGTCACCAGGGATTTCAACCAACTGCACCTTTACCAGGGCAGACCCTACCTTACCCTGCACAGAGCATGTCCTTCCAACCCCAAGCAGACATGCTTTCTGCCCATCAAAGGCCAAGGCAAACCTCGCTTGCTGATCTAGAACAGAAGCTACCTACAAACTATGAAGTTATCAGTAATCCTTCCATTCCAATAGCAACATCAGCTCAAGAGACTGGATTCAGCGGTGTTTATTCCTCGCCACTAAACAATGCTTATGGTCAGTATCGTCCCTCTGACCAACCTTTGGCTGAACGTATTCCAAGTCCATCATCAGGATATGTAACAGATGGTGTCTATGCCACAAATCTAGAACAAAATATACCAAGAAATTATGTAATGATTGATGATATCAGTGAACTCACAAAAGAAAATTTGGGGTCCTCTGACATGTCACGGGTAGGTTATGGAAGTGAGAATGGCCCACGTGGACCAACTTATGGCGATGGCTCTGAGAATTTATATGGAAGAACTTCAAACACCTATCAAAGTGGAGTAGACAGCCATGGACATCCAAGTACCACTGTAAGTGGTTCTGGTTATTATTATGATGACTATAAGCACCCTTCACGCAGCAGTGGGGGAATGGGCAGCCAGAAGCACTCATCCAAAAATTTGGCACCTGCTGTTTCATCCAAACGTAGCAAACATAGGAAGCAAGGTATGGAGCAAAAAATCTCCAAGTTTTCTCCAATTGAAGAAGCTCGAGATGTAGAGTCTGATCTAGCCTCCTACACCATGACAACATCAACAGGTGGTAGCTGCACTGTAGTGTCCAGGACTGGCGTGAAAAAGAGCTATGATCAACAGAAGTACTATGGATCAAGAGAGGCATTAGAAGAGGATGATCGTCTTTATGGCTCTGGACGATCAAGGTCCACAGGTTATGGCATGGATAAAATTTCTTCCAGAGACTCAAGTGGCTACCGAAGTAAATCTTATGAGAGGGACGCCATGGAGCGATCACAGAGGGGCACCCATGGTCGCAGTGGCCGTCCTTCTATGCGTACACAGAACTCTGAGGAAGAGAGTCCTCTGAGTCCCGTTGGAAAGCCCATGGGAATTGGTCGTGGCTCTGTGCCAGATCCTCATGATGTACGAAATCAGTATGGCTCGAGCCATTCCTTACCAGATGTACAGGACCACCATATAAGGGATATACCTAAGAGTCATGTATATAAGCCAGATGACCCTTACCTTGCAGATGACATGCACTGTGCTGTTTCAGACAGTGAAGGTAACTGGTGCTGAATTTAAAAACTGCCTGTTAAAATGCATCCAACAATTAAAAACTTGCATGCCAATGATCTTGCCTTGAAGGCAGAGAGAACAAAAGTTTGGACTATTATTGAATAAATGCATGAAACCATATATGCCTTTTTTGCATGAACTGCATGGTGTGATTCTTTTATCTTTTTGAGATTGTGATTCAAATGTCTTTACAATCTGTCTTTTGGTTTTTCTCGTTGATGGCTGTTTTTGTTGGCTTCCTTTTCTTTTTCTTTGGCTGCTATCTTTGGGATTTGAGCGTTGCATGGCTTCAGTGTGTTCAGATACTGTTCTTTGCCATTGGCACTTCCTATAGCACAAAGTATTGACTTTCTCCCTTCATTTCCCGAAAAGCCTATCATTTGGGTCAGGAGGAGACAGACTGGTTTGAAAAACCACGTGAAGCTCGGTCAGATCGCTCTAGACACCATGGGAGTGGAAGTCATTCATCCTCTAGCAGGAGGGGCAATGTTAAGCACACTTACCATGATTATGATGAGCCCCCTGAGGAAGACCTGTGGCCTCAAGACGAGTATGGACATCAACGGCATTCCTCTTCCACCTCATCTCGGGAACACCGTCACCATGGCAGCAGCTCAGGAAGACACTCCTCTTCCCGTCATTCTTCAGATGATCCCAGGTCGTCTCGTTCTTCAAGGTCACATCCAAAAGATCCTTCCACCCGCTCAGACGGCCGTGCCACAACATCCTCCACACAGAAAAGATCCTCAGATCCACGATCTGCTGGCCACAGAGACTCAGGAGAATACTCCCGTGATCCATCAGGCCACCACCATGGCTCAAGTGGACAACGAGGGCAGAGGCAACCAGGCTCATCCAGGAGGCAGGAGCCCCCTTCAGGTTCTAGGCCGCAGCAGGGTCTTGGAGAGCAGCAACCACAACCACAGCAAGGACAGCAGCGATCCACATCCGGCCAGCAAGCAGCTGCCAAGCAGACAGGGTCTCAGCCAACTGAGACAGGGCAGCAAGGACAACACCAATTGGGACAAACAACCCGTACACAGCAGCAGCCACCACAGCAACCTGGGCAACAGCCAGCAAACACAATGGGAGCAACTCAGCCCACAACCACAGCTGCTGGCATGGGAACAGGTATAACTCAGCAGCAATCTAAGCCAGGTCAGGCTCCAGCACAGGCAAGACAACAGCCAGGAGGACCCCCCACCGCCCAGCCAGCTGCTGCTGTGGTGAGTTTCCATAAATCTTACTTAAGATACATTTACTGTAAAACCACATTTCACATTTGGTTATATGAGGTATGTTTTAAGTTTTATACATAAGCTTGCCCTTGAAAGTGTTATTGACAAATATTTAATTTCTTTGAAATGAGTTAATAGTTTCTTTAACGTTGCCCCTCATTGGTTGTGCAGGTAAAATCTGAGCCTGCTGCACCTGCACCTGCACCTGCACCTGCTCCCGCACCTGCACCGACTCCTGTAGTTGCTATTGGATCAAAAGCTGTACCTCAGGCTGCAAAACCCCCCCAGATTCCTGCTACAGGAATCGGTAAGTGGAAATAATTTTGATTTTCAGCAAGATAGGGAAACATATTTCATTACTGGTGTATGATCTAAGCAAAAGATTATGTGCCTTTTGTCTTTTCAGGTTCAAAGGCAGCACCCCGGCCAGGGGGTATAGGCAGCGCTGCACAACCGCCTGCAGAAGGAGAAAATGTTCTTACAAAGATCCTGCAGGGAGGAGCAGCGGAGCAAGCTGGAAAATTAGGAGATGGTATGGAACTGTGAAACATAAGCAATCAAAATTTTGGCAACAGGGATAGAGACAGATGTTATGGAGAATATGTGGCATGTCTTGACTTAGGATAGTAATTAGTTACCATTTAGCAGATGCTTTTCTTCCAGAACAGCTTTCACTACAGTAATTTCAAGGATAGCGCCCAAGGGTATCCTGGGTTTAAGTGAAAAATGGCTGAGGCCTGAGCAGTACTGTGATCTCAGTAATTCTCAATTCTGTTACTCCTACTTGGGATTGAATCTACAGCCTTTGTTTGAAGCACTGGGGCCATTTATATTTCTAGGGTTGGCCAGTGGCTGCCAAAATTACGTTCACGTTATATATTTTGTCCTTCCTGCTGTCTGCCTGCTATACTTCTCTACCAACCACTGTGTGTGATTTAAAAGAGAAAGCTCATAAAAAAGTGACATCATCCATAGCAATGAGTTCAACCCAGCCTTGCTCTTATATTAAGAGTTCCTTAATAAAACTTGCTCTTATGAGTTTTGTGAATAGGTTTTAAGCTAAAAACCCCTAGCTAGGAACCCTTAGGAGGACTCCTAGTGGTAAGATAAAATTCATTGTTAATATGGCTCAAGATGTTTTAAGATGTGGCACCTAAATTGTGTTTTTGTTTTGTTATCTTTTATACAGCTGTATCTGCTCTCGGGAAGAAGTTTACTTCATTTTGGTGATCTGCTGATAAGAAGGTGAGAAAACACTGTGCATTAACCTTCTGAAAAGATCAGCATGAATTTTGTTGAATGTGGTTTATACTAGTTAGCGCTAGATTGGTAGCCATGCTGGTTAAGCTTAGGGCTGCAACAACTAATCGATAAAATCGATTATAATCGATTATGAAAATCGTTGTCAACGAATGTCATTATCGATTAGTTGGTCTGCTTACGTCACGGGGAGCGTTTACTGGTACGTACACACACGCAAGGTCTCTCTCCCTCCGCCGCTCTGCCACGCGCGCGCTCTACACGGTTTGGAGCACAGTCTCTTCTGTCTCGCATGCGCGCTCTTACTTGCGCGCTCTAGATTCTGGGAGTTTGAACTAATTTGCGGACATCAGGGAGCCGCTATCAATATGCGGGTGACTGCCGGAACTTCCGGGAGACTTGGGATGTCTGTATTTTGTCTCGAGCATCAGGTTGCGCAATCAGTTCGCTCGCAACGTAAGTGATGGATTAAAATAGCGCTACCGCAGAAATAGGTTCAATTAAAACGGTGTTTACAAAGTGAAGCACTAAATATAATGGCAGTTAATAACAGCAGCAGTAAAAGATTGTTTTTTAGTCACTGTAGTCAGTGGTTTTCAGCGAATGCTTGTGCACTAATGCATCATTTTTCCTGTCCTTTTACTCAAGCCTGTTAGCTTGCTGCGTACCTCCATTCCGCTCTCTTTACAGTATTTGTCTACTATTAAGTTTTAATTGTTTTTCAAACGCGATCTACTGCGGCTCTACGTTCACACAATTGTTTTTAATCTTTCTATATTTATTTTATCAATGTATCCTTATAATTCAATTAATTTTAAATAAAAATTAAATGAATTATATATTTTAGATGCTTTTAGCTTGTTTTTAGTTCAGATATTCACATCTGAACAACATGTCTGTGTAAATTTGTTTTAACAAAAATTGTGTTAAAACATATGTTGGATATATATATATATATTTTTTTTTTTTACATTAATCATGGTTGTCAACTTGCCATCAGCAATTATCATTAAAAACAATGCAAATATTGATATTAGTAAAACTCAATGTGTGGCTTTTGCACTTTTTAAAGTACACTTTTACACATAAATACCCTGATTTACGGTTTTATTTAGTTATAATAAACAAAAAATCAAATTGAATTTTTATCCGATTAATCGATTAATCGAAAAAATAATCGTCCGATTAATCGATTATCAAAATAATCGTTAGTTGCAGCCCTAGTTAAGCTAGTTAAAAAGTAGTAAGAGTAGTGTTGACACATTTCTTGCATTACCCCTTTAAATGATTAGTGTTTGTAACTGTTACTGTTACTTGTATGAACTACATATGAGCTTTTTAAACCCATTGGATTTTTTGTTTTGTTTTGCTCAATTGTTCCTCAGGCATAAGTTGGGGTGACTTGGAGTTAGAACTGGAAAAACCTATGAATTTATTGCTGCCATTTAACATCTTTAGCCTGAGGGCGGGGTACACCTGAGGAAACTGGTGAGTATTTTATTCTGCAACTCAGAACAAGTTGAATAATTTGACTCCAGGCAATTTAAATACCAAATTTAATTCTGTCTGATATATGTCAATATGACGAATTACCTTTTTAACTTTGATGTCAGTGTACAGTCTCATTGCATTATAAACCAACGTATGTGAAAATCAGAATGTAAATACATTGACTACAGATGTATGCAGCTAGGGCTGTGAAAAAGGTAATGACTAGCTGTTTAATGCTGAAGGACAGAGCATTTCTTCTCAGAGTGATTTTGTTTCTTGATCTGTACTTCAGGCAGGGCAATTGTGCAACTATGTCCTCTGCCACTTGCTTTGTCGAAGGTTAGAGTTCAGATTAGCTGACCCTGATCCGAGGCCACTGGAATCTAACCTTTCACTATTCAGCGTGGGTGAATTGGGTCAGTCAAAGTGAGCTATAATTAGCAGGCAGATCAGTGGGCTTGGATTAGCATTAGCATCCGTGCAAAGCTCAGTCATCTTTGTGCTGACAATATTCTGATGAGTCACATTAATCAAGACGCAATCAAAATTGCACAGTGTACCATATCAAAGAGTTGTACCAGAAATTAAACTGAAATGGTAAGGGAAAAGTTTTGTTTTTTAAAGTTCTGTACATGGAATAGCTTTGTATTCACCAACTGTACAATGAAATGTGGCCATAAAATCTCATGTCCTATTGAACCTCTTATTCTCTGCTGAACATAGCCTTTCCTGCAGTAGTCATATTTCTTCCATTCCTTTATCTACCTGTGGTCTGTCTCTTCCTCCTCCTCATACTGTCGCTGGTATTGTATCATGGTGACTGTTGTGGTATTTTACTGTCAGCGGGTGTGTTGCATGTGTAGATCCAAAGAAAGAATCTGGGATAAAACAGGTTTAGGGGCTCCTTAAACCACGGCTAATCCGATTCAACTCTCGGCTATCCAATCCAAATCCGGCTCCATACATCAGCGTGGTTTACTTATGCAATCACAGTGGAAGGTGTGAGTGTCATTCTAGTCACTATACTCACATTAAAAGTGATATACTGTCCTCCTCATGCAACCATTTTTTTTGTAAGATTGTGCATGTAAATGCAGTAGTATTGCTGAACATCATGCCATATATTTTAAGTCAAGCTTTCCATCTTTTCTGACTAATTTGTGCCATTTATTCAAATTTGTGGTGACAATGTCAACTTTGTTTGCAACTTTGTTTAGCTTGTTTACACATGGTGCACACAAATGTTTAATAGTGTTAAAAAGTGGTGTGAGAAAATCAGCCTCTTCTGCCTTCTAGTGTTTAAGAAGAGTACTACATCTTATAACCCTCAAAAATTAAAGTAAACTGGGCCAGTGTTTTCAAACTGAAATATGAGGCTTGTGTTTTTGTTAAATCACTTACATTAATTATTCTGTTAAATCCCATTTGAGTTGTAATGAGTCTAAATGCTAATTTTTTTTAGGTGGAAATGTGTGGGGTTTTATTTTTATGGAATAACTTTTGGTTTTACACAGACAATGTCAGTAAGTGATTCTATCTCCTGCCAACATGTATAAAAGCATGTACTTTAGAAAAAGTTAGGGTTATTTTAATATTTCTTGTCTGGACCCTTGAACTTCCACTGTAACATTTTTTTTTTCTGTGGTAATGGACATTGTCATAAATTCTGTCAGTAGAGATTAATTTGCATTGAACCCAAAACATTCCTCTAATAACATTTATTCCATGATCATTTGACCAACTCTGCACTCTGACTATGCTGGGAAAATACCAAATATTGTAATATTTCTTTCTTTTATCTCTTCTCCAGATGTTTCCAATGAAAACATTAGGATGAAATTCACAGGCCCGGTCTATCCAATGATATCTACATAGCAACCAAAACCGGAGGCTAAATCTTTCTTCCAAAGTCTTTCCATAGTTGCTTTTGATGCAATTACAGTTTCCAAAATGCCAAAACTGCCTGTTCTTTTTGAGTTTTTTCCAATTATGTCTTCCCTTATATGACATAATCTGTGCTCAGGTGACCCTCCCTATTCCAAAAACAGCATGAAGATGTCAAGCAGCTGCAGTTCTTAGCTTTTTGCAGTCCTAATGAAGACTTCTCTGCCCAGACTCAAAGAGACCGTAGCAGTGAAGGAGAATAACTACCTTACAAAGGCTTAAAACAAACTGTTTAAAAAATGTACGCTCGATTTCTAAGATCTTGACATTCCAATATGGCGATGATTGACCCTCTCTATGAATGTTTTTGTTCCTCCCTAACCTTTTTGTCACGTGTGTAATGAATGCAAATGTGTAAACCGTGGACATGGAATGCACGCACAAAAAAAATATATGTATACATATATGAGATATATATATATATATGAATCCATATCTGGACAACTTTTCAGAGTCTCTAAGGGTGAAGCCATGTGCACCTTGTATAAAAAGCTGGTTATTTAACGTAAAACTATCAGTCAAGTGCAGAGGTCAGTAATATCAGAATGTTAGCATAGTCATGTCCCTCTTTTATCAACCATTAAGCCATCGCTACCCTATCCCAGAATTCCCTAAATTTCCTTGTTTTCTTTTTTGTTTTGTTTTTTTGCGTGTTAGCTTCTTATCAGTTTCGCCTTTTATTTCCTTTTAAATTAAGAGCCTTACTAATATTTTTTACTTGTATACCTCACATATTTTTTAAAGTTCCATATCATCCTTACTTGATTTATTTTGCACAAGTGTATACTGCTGAACATGTACATATCTCTCGTTAACACACTGCTATTGTAAGATAATGATTTGTGTATTTATGTATTTATATTTCGGGTATTTCTTTGTTTAATGTTTGGTATTATTATTATTTATACCTTAACATTTTTTTCCCTCGTCCAATCTAAACTGTTTTTATAAGCAATAGCATGCTAATCCGTACAGAGCACAATAATTTTGCATTGCATTCAAATTCCTCGTGATTGTCATACATAGACAGGTAAAATAAGTTTCTACAAACCCCAATAAACTACACCATCACCATCTCACCCATCCAGATGTTCCAAAAAAAAAAAAAAAAAAAACACATTTACTGATATGTAGATCCACCTAGAAAAAGGGTTTGAACTAATTTCAAATGTTCTATGCAATAATCCATGTAAAAACTTTTCCCACTGCGACATCCCTCACCGATACTGCATTACGATATGTTCAAATATGACTAGGGACATGTTTGTATTTACCTTGTATGTATGAAAATATCAAACTACTAGATTTCTTTCTTATTATTTTAGTGGCATGTTTATGAAAGCCCTCGTCTTCCCTAGTTTTCAGGGAATCTGTTGCCAAAGGGTTAACTGTGTGGACTGTTGGTCTTGGACATCCACCATCTCTGTTGCTTGCAGCATGATTCTGCTCAGCTCTCTTTGGCTCTTTGTAATGCTGTCATTCGCTCTTCGTGTCTGCAGTTTGATCAGGCGACAAGTCGGGCACACAGCTTATGCACTCGTTATTTCATCTCCTCCAAAAGGGAAACGTCGTTTTACATTCGTGTTTTGTTGCGAATGTTGTCGTGTCCACATTGAATTTACACACAGTTACCACCGAGAGATGGAAAATAAATACCATTATTACAATGCCAGAAAATTATGTGATCTTAAAGGCTCGTGGATATGTAAAATTGATAACGTCATCACAGTCAAAACTATGCTTTGGAAAAGATTCAAAGGCGACTTGCTGTAAACGTGATCACTGTACAGTATGTAGCATGAATTCACCTACATGCCATTCATATGAAAATCAGGGCATGCACATCGAAAGCACAAGCATCACCATTTGAGTTTGCGAGGTGCGTTGATCAGAGGTGAATCTTTTCCTTTTTGATATTGGAATGTTGTTTAGGCAATCAAGACTCTATGATGAAGAATAATAACTCTTCTACATCACTGTTACCATGGAGATATTCAATAACAAGTGCATGAGCCAAAGTTGCCACCACTAAAGCCGGCCACAGTGATAGATAGAAATACGCAAACACGGACATATCTACACAAACAGGCATGTAAACACACAAACACATACACACACATATAGACTAACTGTCGCTGTAAATAATGACTTTGGTTATTTTGTACAGTGTTTAAATATCATGAGTAAAATGATGGCCGTCTTGTGCAACTTCACGCCGGCCTTGCTGCCAACCTTTTGTGCTTTTGTGTATAAAAGAATAATGATGATTATTGTTATTATTATGAGAAAAAGAAAATCATAGTATATATGTTGCTGGCTCTCAATGACTGTTGACTACAGTGGGGGAAAAAATAGAAACTTACAATCTGAAAACATTTGGTCTGTGTAGGGTTTCTATACTATTGTGTTACATCTAAATACAATGGAAAAATATGTAAGTGGCTTCCATCATGACTGTGCCAGAAAAGAGGGTTCAGAGTGAATAAACAGATGTATTATAAATTCAACAGGGAATTGGGTAAAACAACACGGGGAAAAAAGTGAAAAATTCTCTCACGAATGAAGATTCACTCACTGTTGTAAGTGCAATGGGCTAAATGTGAGTCCAGTATTCATTGTGAAATATTGTGTTCTTTTCAATGTATTCCTGTTAAAAGATAAATTTTGGTGCATCATGTCATGTAATGTGATTATGAAAATAATGAACCTGCAATTTGTTTCCAGACTGGAGAAGAATAAAGACAAAAAACTAAAATTGACATGGTCTCTTGTATTGGTGTCCGTCACTCATTGCAGGAAAATGACATTTTGGAGAAAAGGTACGTCAACCTATCTTTCTTGTCCTAAGATCTTATCCCATACTTCAATTTGAAATGCCTAAACTTAAGTAACAAAGTTTGGTTGTGTAATTCATCTTGCACCATTTGTGCTACATAGACGTATACATGAATTATAGGCCTATATCAAATCATGCGGCATGTTGAAGAGTTTTTTATTTTATTTTACTTTTCTTAATTGATTCAACATCAGTAGAGCTGGTCCACATTGCAACGTATGTAATTTAGGAACTGCATATGCATTGATAAAATCCAGGCAAATTCACTGTTTGAAGATGCAAGTCTGCCATTTTTGACATGACCTCTAGGTGTCATCAGAGGACCATTCGTCTCAATGTGAGCTATGCAATGTAACATGAAATGTGGAATAATTTTGCATTTTGAAATGAACTTTGCGGCTCTCTGCAATTTGACTGGAATCAAAAATAGCAAACGCTCACTCTCTAAATAATCAATATTTTGTGCTCTGATAATTAAATTCTTTCCCCAAAGGCCACAAACAAGGACGACAATTGATTTTGTTTGGCAATCAGCGTCCCCAGTGAAAGAAAGGATGAGAACAGTAATGATGTTGTGGGAAGACAACCCTCTCTTAGTTTTCTTGTACAATTAAATACTGTACTTTATCACAGTTGTGCCTTTATGTAAAGATCAATGGAACATTTGTTCAACATTGAGATAAAGTGATAAACTAAAACAGGTCTCGGCCTTCTGTTAATGGAGCTTGACGCAGATGATGTGTGTTTGTGTAACTGTGTACGTGTTTTCTTGTCCACCCACTGTCACACACGCTCAACGTCAACAATTGCTAAAATCCCTCAGCACCAGGACGGCTTGTAGCATGTAAAAGCGCTGTGATCAGACATTATTCACACCACCTAGGGACTGGTTGGTAAGGTTGAGTCATGCACAGGCTAATTAAGTCATTTGCTGTAAACTTACATATCACATTGAAATCAACATTTAATTTTAAGCAGAAACCAAGTTAAAACTGCTAAAAAAAGACAACAGACGCTAAAGAGATTCTCAAATATGTTTTTAGTCATACCTTACAATTGATTCATTATGAACATTAAATGGATTTAATGTCTTATTATTATAATATTTCCTGCAGGCTAAACTTAACAGCCCAAAATTATCTTGCACTCCTTAAACAACAGCAATACATATGTGATCACAATCTTCTTATAATGTATCTGTTCTCTTCTACTTTAATACTCAAAGTCCAGGGCATTTTAAAGACAGACCTCTGACGGTCTCCAACCTTAAGCATCACGTCTGGAGTCAGAGCTGGAGGGGAAGTGTGTGACAGGCAGCCAATCACAGAGCACTGGAGGCATCAAAGCCAATTACAGCAGTGGTCACATGACCACACTTGGCTGCATATGATTGGCATGGCCGCAGACAGTGGGTAGCTCACCGGTCAACTTCATGCAAACTTCTTCTATATGACCTTCACAGAATTCATAATGAGAAAAGATCATAATTAACTTTTCACCTTTCATTGTTTTAAGAATATATATATATAAGAAAATATCATATACATGTTCATATATATGAAGAAAAAATATATATCTGCACACATATATCAACACGTGTGTGTGTGTGTGTGTGTGTGTGTGGTTGATGCATAAATACATTATTTGTGTGTATGTGTATATATACACACAAATAAATGTACTGTATATACAAATAAATATAGCCTACTGTATACAGATAATGATAATATAATTATATATATATATATATATATATATATATATATATATATATACAGTAGGCCTATATTTATTTATGTACAGTACACTTGTGTGTGTGTGTGTGTGTGTATATATATATATATATATATATATATATATATATATATGTGTGTGTAAGTTCATTATATATATATATATATATATATATATATATATATGATTATATATATTATTATATATTATTATAATTGTATATTTGCTTGTCATTTTCCTAATTTTTAAGTTAATTTGAAGGATTGTCCTCTATGTGCTTTTGGTCATCATAGCTTGACCTTATTTTAACATTTTGTGTTAACAGTATTTATAGACGACACTGACTTCAAATTGAGCTTTTCGAGTGATAATACAGTGCCATACAAGATAGGCTACACGCATGACAACGCCTCGTGGTCGACGCTTCTCCTCTCTCACTTTTATGCGCTGGCCCTTTAAATCTGAAGCTCATTTATGCGTTCGGGGGCCGAGTTTGTTTACGTGTGTCCAATCAGAGCGCGGGATGTTGATGCTGGAGTGGATGCAGGACACGGGACGCTGATGCTGATGCTGGGGGACCCGCACAGTGATGGAGCGGCGACGACGCTGAAAAGGTAACGAAATGGGATCTAACGACACACTGGCTTTCATTCACTCTGTTTAGGGAGAGTTTATATTAAAGGATCGAAATTAGAATGGATTTATCGATTTGAGCTAATTATATTCATTTTGAATGATGGAAAATGAGCTTAAATCCGCTGTAGTATGAACGAGATGAAGCGTCGATCGATGCTGTTTCAAATGCATTTACTTTAGGATTCATACATACTCGAAATCAAAATGTATATTAGTGCTAGTCTATCTTCATAATAAACGGTTGATATTTTCTCTATGGATGTTTCTGTGTGCGGTCTAAATGAGAAAATTTCGATGTTAGAAATGACATTTATTAAGCTTAATAATGTTGATTACACCTATCATTTTTAAATGTCAATTTAGTATTACATCTTCAAATATATATTCCACTCTGTGGAATATATCTTCTCATTTAGGAAAAAACATGGGCTTGTATGACTTGTCAGCCTCTAGGAGTGATTTTTGGGGGATGATTGACATTGCTCAAAGCCAATCAGAAAGCAGATGTTATCTGCGCAGCCAGTGGCTGAAGGATGAGGGAGGGCTTTCACATGCGGCTTCTGTCTGATCTTTAAAAGATCCAATAATTTATTGTTTTTTGAATAGTGTCTCTGGCGACCCTTGATAACAAGGGATTTTATGGGATATTTTTTCCACAATGTGACTTGCAGGCATCTGTAAGCGACGGGTTTGTATAGTGTGTGAACAGTCAGCATTGCTTAAAAATTATTTTATTTATTATTATTATTATTAAGATATAATTGAGAAGAGAAACATATCACCATGTTTTATACCTGTAAATCTCTGAAATCGTGAATACATTTTTTGATATGCATGGCTTTAAAATATGCATGTGTGCAATGTTTAATTTTTTTTGTTAAATCCAGTAAATATAAGATAAAGATTGATTGATGAAGAAAGAAGGAAATGTTTATTAGGTTTTTAAGGTTAAATTAATGAACTTTTGAGGAATAGTTTCAGCATTTGCTTTTTCTTTTATTACATCTGCCAACAAGTGATCTGCTCCGATTTGTGGTGATAGACTTTTAGTGAACAAGATAGGCCTATTTTACCAGGGTAAAAAAAAAAATCTTTTTTTGGCTTGAGTTGAATTAAATTGTGGGTTCGAGCCATACACTGAACATTAATCTCTTGGTTAAACCGTATTCCACACAACAAATATCGCTTGGCCAGTTCCTCTTTTAACATGTCGTGTTATTGAAGTCTGGGTAATTTGCCCTTTGTGCCTCTATGAACACACTGTTTCAAGTGTCAGAGAGAGAGTGGCTCATGATATGTACCCTACCACCTTGATTAAGCCATTTATGCTGGAGAGCAGCGGGCTTCTATATATTACTGACCAAAAAAAAAGCTCTTTCTGTCATTTAATTCTCATTCAGGAGTGTTTAAGGTTCTCTGATGGTATTAACCAGCTCAGTCTCTGTTACATATGTCCGTCGAGACCAAAAAGCGACATTTGCTTGTTTAAATTAGGCTGTTGGCAGATACTTTTATCTAAAGTGACTTAGGGTGTGTGGTGTAGTTCCTTTGAATAAGTGTGAACTCTGACATCTGAACCCCGGCGCCACCAAACAAGCGGACCGAGATGCTGAAAAGTCTCTGTCCGCTTCCAAACGAACTCTGGTCCGGTTAATGAAATATGAACACAACATGGACCAAAGACATCAAACAAACCAAAAACAGGACGTGATGTCACAAGATACAACCCTAACAACTATGGAATGCTTAAGCGTACCTGTTTTTTCTCGTCATAGGAGTTAAGTTGCCCATTACAGTCAGGTACAGGACTTCACATATTTGTTATCAGTAAATGAACATTAGGATGTGTTGTGTTTCATTTTCTGTTAATTATTTAATGCTGCATTATATTAGTGTCATGTTGCCGTTGTTTTATGGACAGGAGACTTACAATGGAGTCTGATTCCTCATGTGGCTTTCTCTTTTACCACCTGTATTATGGTTATCAGTACAATTTAAGGTAAAAAGACGATTTATAAGTTACAGTTATAAGTTGTAAAAAATTCCGGCACCAATATATAATCCAATAATACGGGAAATATTGTCATTGTATTTTTACAGTGAATTTCTAGCAATCGTGGCAGAATTTATTTTAAATCTTGGCATTTGGGTGCAGTCTTTTCCTTTTTTGTTCGTTTGTCCAGTATGGCATGCTATATATGGTCTCTGGCTGGAAAGATGAGGGCCGGACATGTCCTTTCTCTGGCATGGAAGTGCACAGATGACCAGGCCATCTGCATTCCGGCTTCGATTCATTTCAGCATAAATATACATTTCTCACTCTCTCTCTCCCTCACACGCCCATGAATGCCCACACATCCTCACTTTTCAAACGAGTGAAAACAGGTGCTCTCTCCTTCATCATCTCAGTCACTGTTGCCATAGCAACCCTCTCCACAGCATCAGCGTCATCCCAGCGAGCAGCAAGTGGTCCCCACCTCTGAGAAAAACTGCAGGGCACTTTTCATTTTGACTCATCTTTCTGAAGAATAGACACTGGCGTTATCCTGAACGGAATTGAAGGAAGTTATGTTTTCTTCAAAATGAAAAGGAACAAAATGTTTCTCAGGAACTTACATGTTTGGATTTTGCTTAACTCTAGGCTGTTATGAATGAAAGAGAGATATGCACAGCTCTAAAATATTAATTGGCTAGATATCTATATTTGTCTGTGCAATAGCTTTATCCAGTAGTATTGAAAAAGGTTTTAAGATTAAACGAATGAACTGTACTTTCACTACTTTCAGCATTTGTCATGTCAAGTCACCTTATACAATACAGATTGTTTCAAAGAAGCTTCACAGTGATAAACAGGAAAGTAACAGAAATGATGATGCAAACCACTTCAAATATGAGACCAATTCAAATTCTGCTGTAAAGCAGCTCAATAGTGAAAAACAATAGTGTCATTATTCAGCTCAAGTCAGTTCGGTGTTGATTAAGTTGATCAATTATGAAATGATTTCAAATCAGCTATAAACAGCTCTACAGAAGACAATAGTGTTGTTATTCAGCTCCAGTCAGCTTAGAGTTTATTAAATGCATTACATATGCTTCAATTTGTGGTGATAGACTTTGAATTAGATATCAGCATAAGTTCTGTGGGGGTAAACGTGTGTTATATCCATGTAGAAATGATTGACATGTGTTGAACTGATTTCTCAGTTTAAACTATGCACTGACCATTAATGTCTTGTTCCAGACAATAGTTGGCGATTTTGAAGTCTTCAACTGCATTTTGAAGTGTGTTCTCTTTTCTAGGATGCACTAAACACCTTTGTCAATCTACGAGGGGCTTTTCTTACGGACGCCAGGCTCTCCGTGTTACAGAAGCTTGTGAGATGTATGGCAGTGCGCGGGCCGTCGGCCACATGGAGGGCAGCCCCGCTCGCTCCCCGCGGCTGCCCCGCTCTCCTCGGTTGGGACACCGTCGGGCTAACAGTGGCAGCTCGGGTGGCAAGACCTTATCCATGGAGAACATCCAGTCCCTCAATGCTGCCTACGCCACGTCTGGCCCAATGTACCTGAGCGACCACGAAGCCGTTGGATCCACGGCTACCTATCCCAAAGGCACCATGACGCTGGGTCGGGCCACGAGTCGAGCGATGTACGGCGCTCGGGTCACGGCTATGGGCAGCACCCCTAACATCCACACGGCAGGAATCCCTCACGCCGACCTGCTGTCTTACGGTGACCTGGGCTCGTTGTCGATGCTCCATCACCAGGGGACGCCGTCTGCTCTGCTGCGGCAGGCGGTCAGGGGAGGGGGCGGGGAACTTTTAGAGCTCCAGGCACAGCTACGGGACATGCAGAGAGAAAACGATCTCCTTCGGAGGGAGCTGGACCTGAAGGACAGCAAGCTGGGCTCCTCCGCCAACAGCATCAAGAGCTTCTGGAGCCCTGAGTTGAAGAAAGAACGTATAATGAGGAAAGAGGAGGCAGCGCGCACTTCTATCCTCAAAGAACAGATGCGGGTGACCCATGAGGAGAATCAGGTAAGGATGGTTACCTTACGTGACATGAATAGACTCTAAAATACCCTTGCACATTTTAAAATAAAGGTTCTTCAGAGGTTGTTTGCAGGACTTCTTCCTATTAAGGCCCATTTTCTTTGGTTCTTGAGATGTATGTATAGTTCCTTGGAGAAAAAGTTCTTGATGTTACATACATTGTCTGTTTTTTAAATTAGTATATTGGTTCATATAGACAGAGGAAAAGCCCTTCTGTTTTTTTCTTTTCTTTGTACCACCAATATGTAGAACTTTCTAAAGAACCATAGAACTGAAAAAGGTTCTCAAATTATGTCAGGTTGTACTACAAAACCCTTTTTGGAACCTTTATTTTTAAGAATGAATTTTGCTAAGATGTAAAAACAATATATTATGGCATTTATAGATAATTTATTGTCTTCTCAATACTTTTGATAAGCATAGCAAGTAGAGTTTGATGTACACTACCGTTCAAACGTTTGGGGTCAGTAGTTTTTTTTAAACAGTCTTAGTCTTAGTCTTAGTCTTAGTTTACACGATGGGAAAACGCAGATATTTCTCTGCTTTTTGCCCTCTCATTTACACGAAAACGCAGTTTTTATCACAGAAAACGATTATTTCTAAAAACTCCGGCCAAAGTGGAGATTTCTGAAAACGCCAGTTATGTGTTGCCGTGTAAACTGGGAGAAACGGGTTTTTAGGTTCTCTCTTGTCGATTCTGAGGATTTTGATTGGCTTGCATGGCTTTATCCTTCTCCCTTCACTGCCGCCCATAGGTTTGGCATAGTTATGATGGCGCTCAACGGCGTATTTATGCGGGTGTGTGCACGATGTTATTTTTGAAAATGGAGAGGGGGAAAATATTCGTTTCTCTAAATACCCGGCTATGTGTAAACGTAGCCTTAGGGCTCGTTTACACAGAACAAAAGCAAAGCAAAAACGCAAGATGCGGGCAGTGGAATGGGGAAAAAACGCAAGGTCTCGAAATACATTCTTTATAATACTAACCTCTCGGTTACGTATGTAACCCTCGTTCTCTGAAGGAGGGAACGGATACGTATGTTGACGTACCGCCGAATTGTGATTGCGCCAATTTGTCTGTAAGTCAATGTACGTAGAACGTGACGACTGAAAGGGAATGTCTTGGTTACGTATGTAACCCTCATTTCCTGAAGGAGGGAACAGAGACATCTACGTACGTTGTACGTAACCGACTGAAAGGAAATTGGTTTTAACTTGAGTGCTGCGTTTTTAGAACGCTGTCTCATGCGCAAAAAGACGCAAGACGCGAGTGCAACGGTTATACACGTCCGTCTAGTCAGTGTTTACATAGAAAAACAATGGAAAAGAGTCAAGTCAAGTCAAGTCAAATATATTTATATAGCGCTTTTCACAATACAGATTGTATCAAAGCTGCTTCACAGTATCAATCAAAACAACTTAAAAATGTTTGTTTATTACTGGAAAAAAGACATCCAAGTTTGGTAGAGCTGATCAATGGTATGATTGGTTAATTAATTTGAATATCCCCAGATAATAAAAGAAAAAACATGTTCTGTGTGAACGGCCCCTTATTCAGCAAGGACGCATTAAATTGATCAAAAAATGACAATAAAGACATTTATGAGGTTATAAAATATTTCTATGTCAAATTTTGTTCTTTTGAACTTTTTATTCATCAGAGAATCCTGAATTTTTTTTACAAAATATTAAGCAGCACAACTGTTTTCAACATTGATAATGATAAGAAATGTTTCTTGATAAGCATGTTAGAATGATTTCTGAATTTTATCTTTAAAATACATTAAAATTCTAATGAAATTGTACTGTTTTTACTGTATTTTTTATCAAATAAATGAGCAGCCTTGGTGAGCAGAAGAGACTTCTTTCAAAAACATTTAAAAAATCAAACCAACCCCAAACTTTTGAACGGTATTTACTGCATTTAAAGAAAAAATTCTAAACCCAAAAATGAAAACTGGCATTGGTTTACTCACCCTCATGTTGGTCAAATCCGTGTTACTTTCATCTGTGGAACACAAAATGCTCAAAATGTAGAACGGATAATGTGTATTCTTAAAATTTACAAGCAGTGTGAACACTGAAAGTTCCTTTTCCACGGCACACAGAAAGTCATACAGGTTTGAAACGACATGTAATGGTGATTCCCTTTAAGACGAGTCTGTTAGCTGGCTATCAGTAAAAGTTCCCTTCTTGAGGGAAACGCCTAGTCCATGAATTCTTGTGTTGCCAAGGTTGCTCTTTCTGCCTCCAGTTTTGGTGTCATCTGTGGGCTGTGCTCCTTTCTTCTCCTCCGTTCTGTGTCTCATTCAACTGTGTAATCACACTCTCACTCTTTTTTTTCACCACCCACTCTCCACTCTCCTGCTTAACTCTCCTGCTCCTCCTTAAGTCTCTTCACAGCTGATTTCTTTTTTGGGTTGTCTGTCTTTTATGTGGCACTTCTGGAAAGAGGCTCTTATAATCATTAATATTTCATAATTTAATCGGATGTGGCAGTCTGTCAATGGACAGGCCAAAGCCACAAATACTGGAACACATTTTAGACAGTTCTGGCTCTAAAATTTAAGTAGATGAGCCACAATCAAAGCCATTGTAGAATATATGTGTGACCGCACATCAGTTGAATTCTATTTTTATTCTGCCAAGTTGCTATATTACAAAAAATGTACTCTTTTAAGACCCTCTAAAAAGAATTGGGTTCTGGTAAACCCTCTTAAAAAATAATTAAATGTTTATTTATATATTTACACTACTGTTCTCAAGCTTGGGGTCAGTCAGATTTTTTATGTTTTTTAAAGAAGTCTTTTCTGCTTACCGAGGCTGCATTTCTTTGATCAAAAATACAGTAAAAATAGTAATATTATTACAATTTAAAATAACGGTTTTCTATTTGAATAATTTGTAAAATACTTTTTGTAATTTATTCCTGTGATGCAAAGCTACATTTTCAGCATCATTACTCCAGTCTTCAGTGTCATGATCCTTCAGAAATCATTCGAATATGTCGATTTGCTGCTCAGGAAACATTTCTGATTATTATCAGTGAAAACAGTTGTGCTGCTTAATATTTTTGTGGAAACCGTGATGCCGTTTTTTTCAGGATTCGTTGATGAGAAGAAAGTTCAAAACACAATTTATTTAAAACCGAAATCTTTTGTAACATCGTAAATGTCTTTACTGTCATGTTTGATCAATTAGATGCATTTTTTTCTGAATAAAAATATTAAATTCTTTAAGAAAAAGCAGCTGAAAAATATTTATTTAGTCTCAGTTGATTTTAAATGTCTGTCAATAGAGAAAATGATTTTAATGCCAGATAATTCTAACCTGTAACACTTGAATATGGCGGCTGTAGAAATGGAAGCTTCTCCTTACGAGTGAATCATGTGTCTGATAGTGGCATCACCTGCTTTTTGCTGTCTTTTGTATTGACATTAGCTAAACTGGCTTTAAAATGTAGAAAGAAACTCTTGATTTATTGGTTATTGGAACATAATCTTGAAAACCAGTTTTGGAGATTTCGGTCTTTTCAGTAAACATACACTTCACTTCCATGAGTATTACCAATATGGCCGCCAAGTGAGCTGACTTTCCTGAAAGGGACTTGTGCTTAATACTGTACAGCTCTTTAGTGTTTAGTTTGACTGTACACAGTGTAGCACAACCTCTCATTCCTTTTTGATTAATAACCTTCAAAAAAAGGCAGATGGTTCAAGATCAGTTTCATGTATTCAACAGTTGAGGACTGGAGGCATTAGTTTTCTCACAGTCTCACCACTTCCTGTCTATCTGTATTTCTGTCTGAGAGTGGAGCATTGGCCTAGTTAAAACACACTCCGTCAGCACGCTGCACGAGGCCAGAAGAAGAAGGAATGTCAAGGACAAATGCTTGTCTGAGAGACTTTGTTTCCCTCCATCTGATTCCTTGTCTTCTCTGCCACCATTTCACTCTACCTCTGTCCATTATTCTCGCTCTCTCTGTCAACCAGCTCTCTCTTTGGCTCCTTTCCTGTCACACATCCTCACTCTGGGCTTCTTCCTCTCTCTTCCTCGTCCTGTGTCCTTCCCATCCATCTTGTTCTCCGTTACTCTATCCACCCATCCTCTAAGGCACCATATGGCATTTTCTCACATATTTTGGATGACATATGGATCCTGTATATTGGAAACACCATGTCTCGCAAAGCATTCAGGCCTTTTACCAGTTCACTAATTTGATGGAATTGCATTTCACATTGGAATTTAGTGACATTTTATTACTATGCGCTGTTGGGCAAATCCACAATTGTATGGAATTTCAGCTTCGTTTTATTCACCATCCTTAGTTGAATTTAATCTGGTGCTACGTGTATTTAAATCAAGTCAATGCCATTCATTTAAACACAAATATGTCTCTTTTTATAGGCTTGTTATAGATTGCACTGTATTCACAAAAGTACATTTTGCTACTGCAATTAAAAGTGTGTGTTTATTTAATAGAGACATTTTGGCAGTTATTCATCAAATGGTGAAGAATGTCATCTCCTGATTTACCATGCAACCGAATGCTCTTTCTGCATTTTCAAGTGCCAGTTCAGTAATCTGGATCTTGCAAATTCCATTATGCACAATTGTTTTGTGCATTTACCAGATTTGCATAATTCCTTAAGAGAATTGTACACTAAAACAACACAGATAATGCATGCAAATAAAATAAATTGCATTAAGTGGGCACAGTACTTTCCTTCTTATATCTCATAATGTATCATTGCAATGTGAATGATTTGTAAAAGGGATTTTTAACAAAAATGAAATGCTGAAATATGCCATTTGCTTAAATATTCAGTTTCTGGGCTGCAGAAGTTTATTTGAATAAATAACAATGACCCTAGCGGGGACATAATTTCCTTGCAAATGGGTTGAGAATAATTTAAATTACTATCACATTTTCTGGATAAAAGCCCTCCAGTTCAAGTATTCTGGTTGTAAGTGAAGAACATTTGTTGAGATGAAGACTAAAGAAGTTATAATTCCAAATATCTTAAGTAAAACAAATGCATAAATTAGCAGCCGTGGGGTGGAAATGGGTTCTTATTAAAATTTAAGAAAGAAGGGATGATGTAAAATACAGTGTAGTATTGCAGGAGGCTTGTGAAGTAGTTCATTATCAACAGGTCAGTTCCTACACACAGGGCCAAATTAATATCAGAGTGGTATAATAAAAGTCCTGTCAGATAGATTATTTGATAAGTGCAGTGAACAAGTGCTCTCCAAATAACCTGAAACCTGGAGCACATCTATCTGGTTGCTCTCGTTGCTCAGGAGATTTAATGGAGTTCTCACGTTCGATTGAAGACTCTTAAAAACAGAAACTAATTAGACTGGTGTCCAGACTGGTGTCTTTTTAAAATCTGAACGTGAGAGACATTGTTAAGATCTCTTCTGAAACTCTAGAGGAGTCAAATGTGAGATTAGGGTGTTTTTCTCAAGAGAAAAATGTTATGAGCAAAAGTAGCTACATTGAGAGGTTCTGATTATTTCATAGCTCTGTATATTATGCTTTTGTTCACATTTTCCGCTTTCTTTAGTGTTGCCGTTTAAACGCGAAAAAAGGTATGCAAAGTTAAAAAGCAAAAAGTAGCAGAACACGATTTCAACAAGTGCAACATGTTCAGCATCTTTGTTGAACCTGGAACAACATTCCAATAAACCAGTCAGATTTGAGGGACAAGTTTACAGTTTATGTCAAGTTTAGGTTTACAGCCTTCTAGTGTTATTCACCTATTATTTCCCTCTGATTTTAGGGATAACATGGTTAGGGTTAGATTTAGGGGTAAGGATATGGTTATGGTTACATTTTCAGACAGGAATGTTGTTCCAGGATCAACAAAATACAGGTCCTTCTCAAAAAATTAGCATATTGTGATAAAGTTCATTATTTTCCATAATGTAATGATAAAAATTAAACTTTCATATATTTTAGATTCATTGCACACGAACTGAAATATTTCAGGTCTTTTATTGTTTTAATACTGATGATTTTGGCATACAGCTCATGAAAACCCAAAATTCCTATCTCAAAAAATTGCATATTTCATCCGACCAATAAAATAAGTGTTTTTAATACAAAAAAAGTCAACCTTCAAATAATTATGTTCAGTTATGCACTCAATACTTGGTCGGGAATCCTTTTGCAGAAATGACTGCTTCAATGCGGCGTGGCATGGAGGCAATCAGCCTGTGGCACTGCTGAGGTGTTATGGAGGCCCAGGATGCTTCGATAGCGGCCTTAAGCTCATCCAGAGTGTTGGGTCTCGCGTCTCTCGACTTTCTCTTCACAATATCCCACAGAGTTTTGTTCGGCAAAACTCAGCAAAATCAGGACGTGCAGGGAGTTATTCTCTATATCAGTAAGCACTGTTTCTGAACTCCCTGCAAATGCTTTAATTGTAGTCTTCAGTTTTCTTCCATGAACAAACATGTCACAATATCCCTCATTTCAATAATTTCCACCCAAAGCATGCACAAAATAAAGGGGGAAGACCTGGCTGAGTAAAACTCGCAGAGCCTGATATTTCCAAAACACACAAGAAGGGGTTGACCAATCACAACACACTGGACCAGCTGACCAATCAGTGCACATTCCAACTTTCGGAAGGAGGGGTTTCAACTAAACAGAGCATTAAACAAACATAAGCCCTTTCAGTCTTCCTTTGAGTCCACACTTTCATGATGTAATTCTGCTTTGACAGTTAGGTAGAAGTCTTCTGTAGAGCTCGTCTCAGTGCTGGCTCGGCAAAAGTGCTCAACAAGGGCACCAATCGGCCGCAAAGGGGGCACTAACGAGTACCCTTCTAAAATCTAAACTGACAAACTGGACACCTTACGCCATGTGTCAAAATCCACTCCAGGAGGGCCACTGTCCTGCAGAGTGTAGCTCCAACCAGCTCCAAAACACATGCCTGAAAGTTTCTAGTAAACCTGAAAACCTTGATTATCTAGTTCAGGTGTGCTAAATTAGGGTTGGAGCAAAACTCTGCTGGACAGTGACCTTCCAGGAACTGAGTTTGACACCCCTGCCCTATGGTCTTGTGGATTTAACGGACACACACACGATTGTAAGTCCACAAGTGCGCATGAAGTGTGCCATTTGGGACAGGGCCCAGGAAGAGAGGTGTCAAAATATCAAAATCATGTGTTTTTGAACATTCTAGCATGAAACACTATTCTAGTAGCATCCCCCCCCCCCCCAAAAAAGAAAAAAAAAACCACTTTGAAAAAGGGCATATAAGGTCCCCTTTAAATAAGAAAATGAACTTGGATTTCGTTTGCATAAATATAAAATTACTGCAAGCTCTCTATTGAGGAGCAGATGTTACAGGAGATACTGGAACAGGGATACAGAAAAACACAAATGAGATTTGATATGCAAGTTAGGCAGGCTTATGCCGTGAAAGAGTATGTGTCTCATTTCTCCTTTCTGTGATGCTGTCCCGTTATCTGAGTCTTCAAGGTTAAATCAGGATGGTGTCACCTCAGCTCCCAGCAACACCTGTGCGTGCGTGTGTGTGTCCGTGCAGCGCTCTGAAAATGGGAAAGGACATTAGCAGAGCTGTAGGTACTTGTGGTGACAGTGCTACCGTGACACAGTTAGTGCCCTGTGGTAGAAAGTAACAAGATTAGACATGCAAGCGGTTTCTTATGAAGCCCTTGGAGTTTAGGTTACACCACCAGACATTGGATTCATATTATTATGCATTTGTTTGTTTTAATTGAAATAGTGCAAATCACTAATAAAATGTGCATTTTAAATGTAATGTAAGTCGTTTTAGATAAAAAAAAAAGCCTCTTCCAATTGCATACATGTAAAAGTAAAATGACTTATGGTGACATTTTTCATAGAGGCTTTTATGAACAAAATATGCAAACAAAAAGCTGTTGTGCTTGGCAAATTCCATAAATAGGAGGTTGGTTCGTTTCAGCTTAACCGTAAGAATAAAATGGCCCTGCTTTGCGACAGATATCACTAAAATAAGTCTATTTTTTTATTTAAAAAATTATTATTATTTTACAATATGAAATAAATGTTAAAATATTTTTAAACTTAATATTTCTCAATAATGTTTTGGTTCGAAATATATATTAAAAATACATTTTGCATTTACCTAAAATGTATTTTAAGACTGAAAATGCATTTTCTTGCCCATTAAAGTATATATAATATATTTTGGCATTTGACGGTTTAAACAAAACATATTTTCAATTTGAAAGGTATATTTCCTTATCCAACACTGTTTTTTCACCATGTATTTAGCATAAAATTTAAATGATTTTTGCCCCTTGAAGTACATATTTTAGTATATTTTGGCATTTAAAGGTTTAAACAACACACTTTTTACATCATATGCTATTTAGCATAAATTTGAAAAATAGGCCTATGCTGAATGCTTTTTTGCTGTATGGGTATTGTGTGCACTTGTGAGATATGCTTTGCGCATTCTGGAACTTGCAATAAATATTAAACTTGTTTGAAATCCATCTACCCTATATCTGACAAGCAAGAGAGCAGCAGTGAGCAAAAGCCAATGATATTGCCAGATGAAAGATTTTAAGAAAGTGTAATTGCAATGGGAAGTGTGATCCAAAAAACGTCAAATTGATTCTGTGCAAATCAGTGCAAACAATTGCAATCCTTCCCTTAGTAGTATTTGCTGACCAGATACTGTCTTATAGTGAGCACTAGGCTTTAGTTGCAGCCCATAAATGTCATCCACCACGTCTGGAGCTCAAGGACACTTGTACGGTGCATGTGCTGAAGATACCGGCTCCACGAAGGAGACACATCACGCTGCATGGGTTTATAGCAGCGGTGACCAGACTCGATTAGTATAAGAAGCACGTCATCGCATGCTGTTAGCAGTTCTCTATTTTTACACCCCTCCTCGGGTTTCCACATGTTCATGCTGTGAGTCTGGAGGTGGGCCGCAGTGATGGTGATCAGAGATCCTTCGTCACAGGGTATCACTCGGGATGTTCAGAATGCCATATGACCTGCCTTTTTTGAATATGTATCGATAGGTAAAATATACGTACAAGGCTATGCCCAGTACTTGACTTTTCCATTTTCAAAGTAAAATATACATTATTTAAACAGAATTGGATATAAATTGTAATTATTTCAGAGATTATAGCTGGATGCATCTTGTTAAATTAAGCATGCATCAAAATAAGGTCATGAGATAACAATGTAGCATGCAGACGATTGGAACTTTTATTTTGCATACTGCGTTCTTCACATAGTTACAAAAAAGTTTAGGTAGTAAATCTGCTGTACCCTGCTGAAAAATCAGCTTAAACCTATAGCCAAAATAAAACTTTGATAGTTTTTTTTCAGGATTCTTTAATGAATAGAAAGTTAGAAAAAACAGGATTTATTTGTAATAAATATTTGTAATGATATAAATGCATTTACTGTCACTTTTGATTAATTTTATGCATCTTTCCTGAATAAAAAATATGAATTTCTTACCGATCCCATACTTTTAAATGACAGTATTAATACAGGAAATGTTAGTCTTGGAAATGCTATCACATTATTACACTTGATGCTTTTTTAAAGAGTCCTTTAGGAATAAATTGTACTTTGCATAAATAAAATACATCTGAAAAGGGTTGTAATAATGTTGCTTGTGACCTTCCTGTTAAGTCTGGTAAATCCTTTCGGTCATGGAGTCAAGAAAAAGTGGTATAGATAAATAGCATGTGCAACCTCTTGATCTTAGTCTAGTTCTTCTAAAACGATCCTCTCCCCATGGATTGATGGTTTCCCTTGATGTTAACAGTCCGGCTTTGATGAATGGTGATCGGGGAGCATCTGTTGGGTGGGTTGTGCTTGGTGCTAATGGCTGTTTTGTAGCTCAAGACTCAGAGGTGAGGGGAACGGATGAGTGAATGTCCTCAGGCGCTGTGGGCTAGTTTAGCTGAAGTGTGGTTGGTTGTTTTTGAGTCAGTCAGTCAGTCAGTCAGTCTCTCTCTCTCTCTCTCTCTCTCTCTCTCTCTCTCTCTCTCTCTCTCTCTCTCTCTCTCTCTCTCTCTCTAAGCCAATACAAAAAGGATTAATGGGGGCTCACTTGTTTTTGATTTGTACAGTAACAAGATTTGATGGTCTGTGTTTAAACGTGATGGTATCAAGGAGAATAATGATCCACACCGCACGTTTCAGCATGACTGAGAAAGCTAATGGAAAGAACAGATTTCGATTGTGCATTTAATGCCCAAAATTAATAAGCAGTTTTGACTTTTCAGTCACCACTTGTCTGTTGCCACTAGAATCACAAACAAAATGGCTTAAAGGGATAGTTGATCCAAAAATGAAACTTTTGTCATTAATTACTCACCCTCATGTCGCCTAAGTTAAAATGAAGCTAAGAAAAAATCTGTTCATCATATAAAGTGATCGAGTCTCTTCGGAAAGTTTGGACTAAAAACCTTTCAATTCATATGGATTAGTTTTAAAATCTCTTTATGAACTTTTTGAAGCTTCAAACAAAGTGGTAGTTGTGTAGCTGTCAGTGGAGGGACAGAAAGCTCTCAGATGTCATCAAAAAAGATCTTTGTTTGTGTTCTGAAGATGAACGAAAGTCTTACAGGTTTGGAAGACATGAGGGTGAGTAATTAATGACAGAATTACAATTTTTGGGTGAACTATCCCTTTAAATAATAATGTTTTTCCATCACTGTGCAACAAGAGTACCATGGTAAGAAGTGTATCTTGTTCAATCTAGTCTGTTCTGTAGTAATTATAATCTAATATGGCAATAAGGTAATATAAATCATCTAGGGCGTAATCTAATGCCATACAACCAGAATATTAGCATTTAAATGCTCATTTCATCCAGTGCTAGCATGGGCATGTGCTGTAATTGAGACATGACTCTTTGCCGAGCCTGTTTGGCATCGAGTCCAGAGGACTGTGGAAGCTTGCGGGTCTCTACGCCAGCTTAACATGCAATAGCTTTCCAAACTCAACCATCCAGTCGACACACACAAGCTAAATCAGAGCAAAGTGGCTCAGTCTGTCACACTACTTCATCTTGTGAGGGAGTCTCTAACAAAACATGTGACATCTGTTTTTTCTGATAAGGATACAGACACTGATGTCAGTTAGAAGACCTTTTATCTGTTTTTATTTTATTTTCGTTATGAAATTATGTAACCTACACTACTATTCCAAATATTGGGGTTATTCCTTATTTTAAAAGAAATTAATACTTTTATTCAACAAGACCACAAGCCTGGGTTTCCCCATGCTGCCTTGCGCGCACCGCGATTTTATTCACGCTGTTAGGCAGTCTGGATTCCATGGACCAGATTTTCGCCTCAGTGAGGGGATCAATCACAGAACGGGGAGGGAGCAGCAAGACGATGACGACGTATATGCGACACACCGAAGCAGTTTGTTTATACCTATGGATCTAACATGGCAGCAGACGCAAAGTTACCTTTCGATGCAGCCTTAGATATTGTTCTAAGTAGTTTAGTTAAATCTCTGACCCATCGTCTTCTTCCTCGTCCAATTTCTGTCGCTCTACATACGTCATCTGGTATAATTGAAACGATTGGCTATGAGCTAAGTACAGGCACATTTGATAGACATTCGAAGAACCCAATAAATGGCTCTGGGCATTCGTAAACCACGCCTCAAATACGTGAAAATGAACATGTGGTTCCCAGACCCACGTCTCAATGAGACTCGGTCTGACGTTAGCCAGGCTACAAGGCCACATTAAATTGATCAAATGTGATAGTAAAGTCATTTATATTATTACAAAAGTTTTCTATTTTAAATAAATGCTGTTCTTTTGAACCTTCTGAAAGAAAAACTGCATCAGTTTCCACAAAAATATTAAGCAGCACAACTGTTTTCAACATTGATAATAATCAGAAATGTTTTTTGAGCAGAAAAATCAGCATAAAATGATTTCTGAAGGATCATGTGACACTGAAGACTGGAGTAATGATGCTGACAATTCAGCTTTGCATCATAAAAAAAAACATTAAAAAATCTTACAGTAAGATTTTGATTGGTAGTGATAAAATCCCGAAAATCATAGTGTTTTAGGTTTTAATTTCAGATTTTCAAACGTTTAATCACTGTTGGCACAGTGTTACTTTTATGCAGGAAAACATGAGATTTTCCTTCCAGACTACATGTACAGTAAATTGTAGAGTAAAGCTGTTTCTTCTAGCATAAACAGGTGAATATATATCAATCTCGGTCTTCGCAGAGGAACATCATCACAATCTTCAGTGCTTGTGAATAACAAAAGTCGTTCAAAGAAAAGTGGCCATATAGCAGTGCTTCTGGTGATGCTAGTACAGCTCTTATCTTTAATGTGGAAAGACGAAATTGATTATCAAAATTATGTTTCATTAACATATTTCAAACCAGCAATAAAACAATGATGTCATAATTTTATCTCAAAGTATGCAAAAAGATGCCTCTATTAACATGGGCTTTTACCTGAAAGGCACGTCTTCCATTCCTAAAGCAGCATATTTGCATTTTCTCCCTTTTTTCAATGAAGGATCTGTCTCCTAGCACTGTTTCTTGCATGACTAAGCCAAAAGAAGGGAATTATGGGTAGTAACAACGCCTCCATTTCCTGTTGTCACGGCTAACAAAGTAATGATCTTCGATCTCATTCGTTCCCTGTTCGAACAAATTGCCAAAAACTAAATGCGAGGCACAGACACTGATTCTTTAATCAGAGACTTTTCTCATGCATTCATCGTGATTACCAGTCCAGAGCGGCGGAGGAAACTAAACAGGAATGGATGGATGGATGAAAAGCACATTTGCAAGGGGAAATAGTGGCCGGAGGGAATTAGGAGACAGATTAGCAAAACAATGCTCTGTGATAGACAAGTGAAGAATTGAAAGAGAGATGAAATGCTATTTTCTAGCCACTGTTTTTGTGAATAACGAGACTATAATAAATGTATGTGTGTGTGCGGTGGGTGATCGTGGAGAAGAACATTACCTACAGTTGCTCAGCACAGATTGTGGTTATTGATCTTGTGTGTTTGTGTGCGTGCGTGTGTGTGTGTGTGTGAGAATGTTTGTTGTGTCCTAGCATGCAGCGATGATAATCCCTGAGATGTTTAGTGGCTTTGGCTATCCACATATGAAATATTCTCTTTTTCTTTATCATTCTATTTTCAATGACTACGTTTCTAACATGCACCCTCATAATGCAATTACAATGAGATTTTGGCAATATTGCAATTAAACTTTGTAAACTCATGTAAACACAATGCTTTAATCAAATTGATGAGATTAAGCTCATAAAAACTTAAAACTTGGCATATGCTGATTTTAATCACAATAAGCAGTCATTTAAACACTTTAATCACATATTCAACTCTGACCAAAATGCACGTGTGTTCATGTTGACAGCGTTGCGCGGCATGAACATACAGTAGTGCAATATACTGAATGTCGAAATGGAGGCATTTTAGGCTTGTCTCTGGATAAAGGACAGAGGCCAGATACCAAAGAACCGGCAAGAAAATATGTGGAAGAGCTTGGCCAATAACATTTGTGTGGTGCATGGGTTATATGAATAAAGACAGTGAAAATAATTCTTAGAGTATAATCAGAACAATAAAAATTGCATGTAAACAAGAGAGAAGATTTGCTTGTCATGCAAACGTCTTACTGCTTTTAAGTCCTTACTCTGATTATTGGAAAGAATCACATTATTAATGCACATGTAAACTTAGTCATTGTTGTCCAGTCACAAATCAACTAAATCCATCTAGATCAGAGGGTTTCAATCATTTAAATGCCAAGGACCTCCAAATATGATCATATGATCATTTGACCCCCCCTAACCCACCCACCCAAGATTTCAAAGGCATCTTTTAGATTCGATTTTAGATTCCAAATTATTCTGTGAACAATTAATATCATAAATATGTCTAAAATATCATATTATAATATTCTTTTTTTAAAAAAACATTACACTAAACATTTCCACGGACCCCACTTCAAAAACCTCTGATCTAATTAAGTTTTAGAATGAACATGCAAATTAAAATGGATCATTTTAATTTCTTTATACACAATACTGGTCTTATTGTGAATTATTTAGTGCATTTTAAAATTCAAAAATGTTGTTTAATTGTCACAATATAGTTGCGATAACATTGAACATATTAACGACACCCACATTTTCATAGCCAGTATTCTGCAACTTATCCCATTATGTTGAATGATGGGGTTGGAATGCTACAAAATGGATCACTTTAATGCTATTTTTTATGTTCCGGTTGTTATTTTGGCTTTCTGTGTAATCATTCAGTTAGAGGTTGACAGCCAGAGGAAAATATTTTTACACATATGGAATGAGCTGATGGATGTTGTGCAAAAAGATGAAGCGTCTGTCATGCGTGTGCGTGTGTGTGTGTGTGTGTGTGTGTGTGTGTGTGGTCCTGGTAAACCCTACATTATGGTTATACCCCACAAAGATGGCAATATCCAAAATCCTTGTCCTTGTGGGGACATTTTGGAAACGCGTCATTTTACAGTACAGTACTCATGTGTACTTGCCTAGAAAGTACTGGGTAATATAAGGTAAGTACATGGGTTAAGGGTAGGTTTAGGGGTAGGTTCAGGGTTAGTACCTAGTTATTATCCAGTTATTGTAATTACTACAATAAGTACATAGTATGTACATGGGAAACAGGACTGTAAAATGAAGCATTACCGACAGCTTATAAATCGTTTCTTTTTTTAAAATGTAAAAATGCAGAAAGTGTTCTGTGATGGGTAGGTTTAGGGTTTAGGGTTAGTGTAAGGGGATGTATAGAATATACAGTTTGTACAGTATAAAAAAAATGGAAAAAAAGTTTGGGACCAGTAAATGTTTTTGAAATGTTTTTGAAAATGTATGTGGTCAAAACAATAATACTGTGAAATATTATTAGAATTTAAAATAACATTTTTATTTTAATATATTTTAAAATGTAATTTATTTCTGTGATTTTCAGCATCATTACTCCAGTCTTCAGTGTCACATGATCCGCAACATTTTTAAAAACATTTTCCTCTTGTTTTAAACACAGAGCATAGAGATACAATATGTGATAATAGTGGGGGGTAATGAGTAATGAGAGGGAGAGGAAGTGATGTGGGCTCCCTCGGGATGCTGTGGAATATTCCTGCCGGCTGCCAGCTCTCCCTTTATCACTCGCTGCCGTATGGGATACATATTCATGCCTGCCTATGCTTCAGTGCATCTGAGAGCAGCTAACACACACACACACACACACACACACAAACACACACACACACACACACACACACACACACACACACACACACACACACACACACACACACACACACACACACACACACACACACACACAACATGAAAGTTGAACACTTCTGAATGACTCAGCTATCTCTACTCAAACCTCATGCTCTTAAAGGGACAGTTCACCCAAAATCAAAAGTCTGTTACTTTTCCTTTAAATGCATGGGACCATATATCGCCTATATGGGCATAAGGAATGGAGTTTTTTCTGGCCAGCATTTTGCAACCCATGGGATTGTGGTTCCTAGCAAACTGTTGTAATCATGTAAATGGAATAATTGGACCGTTTCCTCAAATTCTTTGCCAGCCAAGTCAGATTATTGATTGGAGACGGAAAGAGGAGGAGGGGAGGATAAATAATTGGGAAGGAGACGGGTAGACAGAAGGGCCTTGTGTCCTCAGTAAATGTCCTGACCTGAAGGAAACACAATTTGGGAAGAGTGAAAACAACAGAAATAGAGATGTAGGAATAGAGAGAAAAATTTAATTAGCAAAACTCTCATCTCCTCTGTTTTTGTGTGTCGTGCATATCTAAGCTGTATCCGTAGCATTTATCTTGGATAAATTGAGAGCATGTTTGATTTTGTGTGCGTTTGCAGTCGTGCGTGAACGTTTGTGTCTGCTTAAGGAGTCTGAATTAATTTGCTAATGTGCCTGCAGTAAACACAGAAGACTCCTTACAGCTGCATTTGATTCTTTAAGAGGGAACGAGCGCAAACTATCAGCAGCGAGTCAAAAAGCCCAATTAGTCATTTATATTGGTAGTTACATTATAAGGATGAGTGAATCTCACAAAACCTGACAAAAACATGTCATAGCTCACCCTTGAATTAAAATAAAGGAATAAGAAATTATATTTTGCATAGGCTAAATGCAGTCGGGCTACTTTTAAAGTGCCTCTATTATGCTATTTTACAGTTTCCTAATGTTGTTTTGGAGTCTCCTACAACAGGTTTACATGCATCAAAGGTAAAAAAAAAAAAAAAACGGTGTCATTTTCTCATAAAATTTTGCACATTACCACATTTTTAAAGATTCTCAAACGACTCGTCAGATTAATCAATCTCACTAAATCCCTCCTTTCCGCGAGCTCTGATTGGCCAGACAGCTCAGTCCGTTGTGATTGGTCTACCGCCACAGTGCGTGTGTCGAAAACAAAAACTCCCATTACCATAACAACATCAGCTCTGCTTGTCCTGAGTGTCCTGCAGATTGTCACCAAACACCGTGAACAGTTAACGAACAATGACATCAATTTTACCATATCAAGTACGATGTACGATGATGAAACATTGATATATTCACTCAACCCAAGCCTCCATCGCAAGAACAACTCGAGCAGGACGTTTCTCAGTGATACACTAAGTTACTCAGTTTGAGGTACATTATGAGATGTTGCAACTGTAATTCCTCACCATCAGCATTAACAAGTGCATGTCCATTAACAAACAAAATTTTTTTTACTTTTTTTACAGTTTTAGGTAATAGTGTCCCACAGCTGATTAGCAGAAGTTTTTCAGTAAGACAGTAATAATGTGAGTTAACCAGTAGCAGGAGACCTAGACAATATAAAACTAAAAACTAAGAATTTTGAACACCTCCTGCATTGAAGATTTGAGAACTGTGTGTGTGTGTGTGTGTGTGTGTGTGTGTGTGTGTGTGTGTGTGTGTGTATGTATATATATATATATATATATATATATATATATATATATATATAGAGAGAGAGAGAGAGAGAGTATATTATGGTATTATACATTATGCTGATTGCCTGGTACATATGCTTAAATCCTTTGAGAACAATGAGGGAAATAATCAATATGCCATATATATGAGTGTGTGTGTGTGTATATATTGTGTGTGTATATATTGTGTGTGTATATATTGTGTGTGTATATATATATATATATATTCATTATTTTCATTTTGATTTTAGGGTGAAATGTGACTTGGATATTATGCATTATCATTGTGGCTATTGAATATCAAATACGTGGTTTTGTTAGTTTTCATGCATTTGTGTGCAAGCATCCTCTATGTGTTTATAGTGTGTGTCTGTCTGTATATGAGGAGAATTTATAATGGCAGAAGTGTACCAGCCCAAAACGGCATTTCTTACATAAGACTGAGTGCCCGTTGATCTGGAACTAAGACAGGCTGGCACAAGCCAGCTCACAGTTCACTCGTGCGTCTCAGAAACAGCTCTTCCCTTCCCTCTGCTGGTCAAAGGCAGGCATTACAATGCCATGACTCAAATATATAAATCACAGTGTATGTATCCCATTAATATCTAATCTCTTTCCAGAATGATCATTCACATTAACTCTATGACTTCCTATATGGTCTTTAATTGTATTTTCCATTCTATTATGTTTCCATTAACAATGTGTTTGTATACAGTGTCCTGAATGTAAAATGCCTCATTATTCTTTGTAATTGAATCCTTTGAATAATGTTATCAGTTTTTTTTCTTGTATCATTGCTTAGTCCATCTCCTTCTGCACTCACTCTGCTGTGTTTTCATTTTTTTCTGTTTTGTTGCGCTCCACAATCATGCAGCACCTGATGGACGCCAGGAGGACAAAGGTTTGTTGTCATGTTCGCCACCGCTAGCGTGCGCAGAACATGGTACTGTACCTGATCATGTCCCTGATCTTTAATCAAAATCAGACTGTACCCTGAACCTGATCCCTGGATTCAGATCTCACAGGTTTCTTTGAGTGTTGTTGTTATCTACTAGGGATGCACAAAAAGCACCATAAACCATATTTGGATTTTTAATTATTGCTTTGGTCTGATTAGGCCGGTATTGGAAGCTACTGTATGGAAGCTTGTTTCTGACACAGAATAAAAAAAGGTAATTGTGACTTTTTTTTTCTCACAATTCTGACTTTATAGCTCGCAATTGAAGGATTATATCTCACAATTCTGACTTTATAGCTCGTAATTGCAAGATTTTATCTCACAATTCAGACTTTATAACTCACAATTCTGGATTTTTTTTTCTCTTGCAGTTGTGAGTTTACATCTCACAATTCTGACTTTTAGATATAAACTCGCAATCGTGAGAAAAAAAGTCAAGATTGCGAGATAAAAAGTCTTAATTACCTATTTTATTTTATTTTTCAAATTAAAGGGCAAAAACAAGCCTACATATAGGAAGCAGATTGCCAAATTTCAATTACCATTTTCTATGATATGTTTTTAATGTGATAAAAGCATGTACATGTATTTAAAAAATCAAGAGTAACTTAACTAGAAAAAATAAAAAAGGCAAAACATTATAGATTACATTGGCAAACATACTTTCAGCATAACAACAGCAAAAAAAAAATGATATCAGTGCATCCCTACTAGGTGCTGATCTGAGACCACAATTGCCATTTTAATTATTATCTTTAAATGGATCAGATATTTAAGGACAACCTCAAAAAGGAACATTTTCCCTTATCTACTCCTCCATGTTCCCCGAGATAAGATAAGACGGGGTACTTGGGCCTTAAATAGCTGTTTTTGCCCTAAAATCCTGACCAAAAGCATGCCTGTGATACTCGATTGGACCGGTTCCTCTGACGGAATGATGTGTTCTGTTTGTGATAGTGCAAGGGTGTGTGTTGATCTAAATTTCCAGAGACGATTGTGGGTTATCTGATCCAGTTCTGGGCCCATATACTCTCATTCTGCCGAAGGCACCACATGTGCCACATAGACTAGAAAACCCCATTATCTTGTGACTATTTCTAGCACAGTTTTTTGTCATTAACCTTATTTAACGAGTTATTAGTTAGTGTTTTCTCAGGAGAAACCTCATCTTTTCCTGTTTCCTCTCCTAGAATAGACCACACTGCGGTTTTCCTGCCATATCATTCATTTGGATTCCTTTACTAAGATATATAGGCTACTGTATATAGATATTGATACATTTGCCAGTTTGGCTATTCAGCAATCAGCATTTTACTGCATTCATGATTAGCAATAATAAAATGATAAAGTAATTATGAAATAAAAAATTAACCAGTTAAGTTAAGTAATCTGTACACAAACCAGGTACGATGCTGCAATGGTATAGGCAATCAGTTCTAGCCCCGCCCATAGAGAAATCTCATTGGTCCAAAGGTCTTATTTTACACTGTAAAAAGTGATCAGTTGACTTAAATTAAAAAAAGTGAGGAAATCCATTGCCTTAAAATTATGAATAAACTTAATGCGTAATTGAAAGAATTAAGTTATGTGGAATTGTCAAGTTAGGCATGAAGTTTATTTACTTAATAATTTTAAGGCAACAGGTTTCCTCACTTTTTTTAAGTCAGCTTATCACTTTTTGCAGAGATTTATATACTATTGTAGTATTTATTCATATTTTTAATCAGGTTTTATTTTTTATTATAGTTTTAGTATTTTTTTCATGCATTTTTGTCATGTTTATTATTTTTCTTTTTAAATATATCTAAATATCTTTAAGGCGAGACACCCCAGGTGAATAGGGTAAAAAAAATAACTTATAAATATGACCATACTTCACTAGTTGGTTGATTACATTAATAATAGCAAACATTTTTTGTATTACAAGTTTTCTGAAATTGTATGTTTAAATATGCAAATGAGGCACTGTCTAATTAAATATGCACTAATTTGCATACATTTCTAGAACAAAAATCTTAACACTGGATGAAGTCAGGTTAAAAAGTATTGTTTAATTTTTTTGATATATTAGAGCCAAAGGTTTTTACAGAGAGGACTTTGGATATCTCTATTTATCACTCCACAAATCAGAAAATACTGTCAACAGCCAAAAATAATTACATTTTCGCCATTTATTTTAGGAATAAAATGTTGTATACAATCAGGAAAATTATATATGAACAAACCCCTTTGTAAGAACCTTTATAATATTGTTAACATTTATATTTTATTCAGCTTAATTTCAATTACAGATTTTTTTTTATAATAGTTTTCAGTTTTAGGTTTAGTTAAGAATAACTACCCTGGTCCAAAAGTCCCTACTCCTTTCTTCCAACATCAAATACGTTCTGATTGGCTGTGATTTTGTCACTTTTCATGTTTTAATTTTCGTTGAGGACAGAAAAATAGCTTGATGCAAATAAAATTGTTGCGCAGCATCTGGTTAAAGGCCCGTTCCCATCAAGGACAATAACTATAATGATAACGGCAAAGATTTAGTTTAAATTTAAAGATTTAGTTAAAAATCATTAAAAATGTAGAAGAATAGCAGTCCATACCACAACTAAAACGATAATAACAAAGAGGGATGATATGATTGGAATCACTTTCAGAACAATTTTCTGAATCGATGAACAATGAAATTATTGACAGCCAGAATTCAGACATCAGAATTCATCCTGCTTTAAAAAGATCAAGCATTTAAGGCGGCAGATGACAAAACTGCAGCGCGCGCTTATGATAAACAGAATGATTTCGTGCATTGGTGTGGACACCAATATAGTTATCTTTATAGTTATCGTTCTTAATGTGAGCGGGCCTTAAGGCACAGTGTGATATGTTTATACATCACAGAGAGGTCTTTATAACCTTTATTTCAAAATCTAACCTGATGTTTTTGATCTCAAAACATGGGTCTGGTTGAGGATACCCTCTGATTATTGTCTAAATCCCAAAGATCCCAAAGCATGTGAAGTTCATTCCTGCTTTCGGTTTCTTTTCCAGCACCTCCAGTTGACCATTCAGGCCTTGCAGGATGAGCTGAGGACTCAACGCGACCTCAACCATCTTCTCCAGCAGGAGAGCGGCTCACGGGGCAGCGGGGGCGATCACTTCACCACCATCGAGCTGACCGAAGAGAACTTCCGTCGACTCCAAGCCGAACACGACCGTCAGGCCAAAGAGCTCTTCCTCCTGAGGAAGACGCTGGAAGAGATGGAGCTGAGGATCGAGACGCAGAAGCAGACGCTGGGAGCCAGAGACGAGTCCATAAAGAAGCTTTTGGAGATGTTGCAGAGTAAAGGGCTTCCCTCAGCCTCAGGAAGGGCATCAGATGAAGAGGAACAAGAGCGAGCCAGGCGTATAGCAGAAGCAGAAGCTCAGCTGGGACACCTAGAGGTGATATTAGACCAGAAAGAGAAGGAAAACATCCATCTGAGAGAGGTATTAGGTTCTACTCAAACTTTTTGGGGGGTTGAAAGTGGATTTTAGTGGATGTAACAGTTTCAAAGCATTTTCTAAGCAGAGACTATATTTCAATAGAGACAGTCAGAGACAGTCTCCATGGAACAATCTGAGGTTAAGTGCTTTGCCATTGTAATAAGCAGAGAGATAGTCAGATGCAAGTTAGACAATAACAGCATATGGTCACTGAGTCATCTGGACCCGAGAGAAAAACGTGAGGAGATCCATGCCAGCACTGTTACAACCACACAGATAATGCACATCATTCACTATGTGCTCAAAGAGAAGTCATAGTTTTCACATGACGTCACACCCTTATAGAAATGCCCACCTGGAGGGCAAAACAAGGCTTTCCCCCATTGCCCACCAGTCATTTTAATCATGTTTGTACTAAATACTATAGACATTGATATTAAACAACCAAATTCAGTTTTCACCTTACTGATGATGCATAGTATGTCCCCGGTGTTTTTAGTGATTGAAATCCCACAGCAGGTGCTGTTTATGGATCACAAGTGCCCCAAACTTGCATTTTGTTCACATATTTTGTTATTTTTTTTAGATGGAAAAGAGAAACAGGCTTTTGATATTTTGCCCTCCAGGTCTCTGCGCCACTCACGTGACTGAAAAGTGTGAATAAAACTATAAAAATGTGAAAAAGTGAATAAGATCAGAATGCACAATGTGATCATCAGATGTTCCTGGATTGACATTGACATTGTGTTGGGTCAGGGTTAGGGATAGAGTTAGGACTACAGTAAATAATGGATTTTTTAACCTCACACTATATTTATTTTGATAAAGGGTGATAGCTTTGGTATTTATATTTTTGTGGTTTGTATTTGCAATTACATTTATTATAATGTTCAGTTTTTTTCTCAGGAGCTTCATCGCAGAAACCAGCTTCACCCAGACCCTGGAAAAACTAAAGCTCTTCAGACTATCATAGAGATGAAGGTAAAGATCTGCCAATGCTTTTATGCACTATTTTTCAGAAGTTTGGGTCCAGTAAGATTTTTTTAAAGACTTTTATTCATCAAGGGTGCATAAAAAAAAGGCTGTTAAATTGATCAAAAGTGACAGGAAATACATTTCTAGTGTTACAAAAGATTTCCTTTTCAAATAAATGCTGGTCTTTTAAACGTTCTATTCACTAAAGAATCCTGAAAATGATATATCACCATTTCGAATATTAAGCAGCACAACTTTATAAATTACATTTAAAAATATATATAATATAATATTTTTTACAATAATGCTGTTTTAATATATTTTTGATAAAATAAATGCGTCCTTGGTGAGTATAAAAGACTTGTGTACTGTCATCATTGTATGACGTTCATGTTCTGACTGCTCTGGTAGAACAATAGACTGAAAAAGCAAACAGAATATGAACAGAATAAACCAGAAAGACAAGAGAAATGTCTGATGGCAGATCCACTGCAGCATTCTGGTTAATGGCTGAATAAAACAGTAAGTGGGTTTGTGTGCTCACAGACAGAGCTACTCCTGCCAACAGAAGCATTACACACCGCTCTAAAAATAAAGCATGACCTCATGCAAGGCACGCACACACCCCTCGGGTCCACTCTGATTGGAGCTAAATATTACCCAGAGTTCACCCCTGCATCCATGTGACATGTAAGCATTGATGATACACTCCTATTCAAAGTGCAACTTTGCTAATTCGGTGTATGCATTTTCCCTCAACCAAAAACTGCAAAAGCTGCTCCACCTGTACTGGTTTCCATTGTTCTTTTAACCTTTAGCATCACCGGTAGTGTTCTTTCGCCCTATTGGCTGAGCCGGGATGCTGATTCTGGTGCCATGGGAACAGGTGGAGTTGTTTACAACACAGAGAGCATGAATGCAGGCATGGGTGAGGATGACAGAAAAGAGAGCAATGTGATCTGTTTGCTTATTCTCTGAAGATGGATATTATCTTTCATAGAGCCACAGGGTATAGCGTTACATCCATATGCTAAAAACAAATATAACTATTGCACATTTAAATAGGCTATGCCTTAAAAACATTGACGAGAAACCTAAGTTAGCTGTGATTTATCTAGGGAATCGACTCTCTGTGTACAGTATATGGGAAATGGGATATTGGTTTTCAAAGGCCTCATGTGAAAATGGTGCCAATTGATGACTGTGAAAACAAAAAGACAAGAGAGTGAGTAGTGAGAGAGAGAGAGAGAGTGAGAGAGAGAGAGAGAGAGAGAGAGAGAGAGAGAGAGAGAGAGAGAGAGAGAGAGAGAGAAGGAAGGGCGGGTTACCGGAGAGAGCTTGTGAGAAGAAACGGCAAACGTTCTCTTATGTCTGAATGGGAGATGGACCATAGCTAATGCCAAAGACGTTGTATTATTTATTTAAAAAGCCGAAGAAGCTGCAACGCTGCAACTCTCGGTCTTACAGTCCAAAGAGGCACACGCACGCCTCTCTCTTTCCCAGAGCATCTCTCCGCCCGGGCTGGATGTGCGCTCAGTACTACCAAATGGTGATTACATGCTGATCCATTAGCATGAGAAAGACCGATTCTGCTTGGGCTTTGCGGCAGTAACGTTACTGCAGCTACTCACTGGCGATGCTGCAAGACGTTAGAGTTTCGCATATCCCTGTCTTCCTCGTGTTGTGATCACGCCTGTCTGTTGGGAATTGGGTTTGGCATGCTTCGATCCGTAGAATCGCACAAAAGTTTTCATACTAGCTTAAGATAATGGAGCACAACGTCGCTAATTTTTCCACTAAATTGTTTATCCAGGACACCAAAATCGCATCCTTGGAACGCAACATTCGGGACCTGGAGGATGAGATACAGATGTTGAAGGCGAACGGTTTGCTGAACACAGAGGATCGAGAAGAGGAGATCAAACAGATGGAGGTGTACAAAAACCACTCCAAGTTCATGAAGTCCAAGGTAAACAACTTCTTTAGGGAGCTTTAAACTATAAACAGCCATAGACAAAAAAAATGGAACAGTTTATGTAGGTAACTGATAAAGTGAAATGAACAATATTTCTGTGCTCAAAAATAAAAATTCTGTCATTATTTACTCTCCTGTTGTTGTAAACCCATATGTTGTTATTTAGTTTGTTGAGCACAAAAGTAGGACAGAAAAGTTCACACTGAGCACAACTATCAAGCTCCAAATCATTAAAATAGCATAATTAAAATAGTCCACACAACTTCCACACACGATCTTCTGGAAGCCATGCGGTTTGCATGAGAAGCACACTGAAATTTAGATCAGATTTGAGAAAATACTGACAAGATTTTCATTTTTTGGTGTGGGTGAACCAATTATTGGTAGCAGCCTGAAGATGTATATTTTGGCACCTGATTTTCATTAGTGAATGTTTCCAAAGTGATTTTTTTGTTAAGAAAGTTTTGTCTTTGTAATCTTGCGAAATGTGAAAACTTGCTTTGTCACTGAAACCACTGTCCTATTCAGGTTGACATCCCCAACCCCTCCCCTCCAATCGCTCATCATACACACAGACACGATCCAAACAATTCTCAATGGATAGAAGTCCTGCCATAGAGTTTTGTCTTTATCTGTTTCATATTACTTAAGTGAGATGGATTGTGAACATTGGAGATGGATTGTGTGTTTTATGTTCACTTTAAAAGCAGATAAAACAGTAAAAATTGACAATATCTGTGTAAATATGTCAAAATTTATAATATCGGTTAACATTAAACATAATTTTAATTATTATACTGTTGTTAGCCAAAATTCTACGATCAGTGCATCGTCAGATGAAATATATCTTTGAGGGGTTTTTTTAATAAAGAAATGTGTCTTTTTCACAAATTGTAGTGATGGGTTTCAAGTGTCACGGGAAGTGGGAGAGAAAATCCTCACAGATGTCTGGTGGAATTGTAATGATAGGTTTGCTGAGTAATGCTAGAAGCAGCAGTATTCAAATAGAATCTGTAGGTGTGTAAATATTTCTCACGACTGTCCTGACAGTGTTTCTTGTCAAAACACTTCTGTCTGTCGGTGCAGTGTGAATTGGCTTTTAATGCAATGATGTAATGATATTCTGATACTGAGTTCTGATTGGTTTGTTTGATTTACACCACCCAATTTTACAATTTGGCGTGTATCTTGACAGAAAAGTAGATTTTCTCTATCTGTCATTGGTTAGAAGAGGTGATTTTTTGTGCACATGTACGTGGGTATTATCACTGGTGATGTCTTTGCTGTATCTAACATGCTCATGAATCAGCTGGGGGTTTTGTTGTGATATTTATAGAACTCATTTCATCAATAATTGATATGGCTGATGTATATTAAATGGGGATTGCGTTCTGAAATCTTTTATGTGAGGAGGGTACAGAATAGAGAAGAAAACTCCCATACTCATTTCAGCTTTTCTATTAAAAAAGATGAACATGTTTTATGACATGACTCATTAAAAATAATTTGTCTAGATGTTTTGTAACATTTTATATGCTAAATAATTTCCCTGTGTCATAAATAACAGAATATTATCTTTCTCCGTGCCTTCTTTTCTCTCAATCTCTTTTAGATTGACCAGCTCAAGCAGGAGCTCTCGAAAAAAGAATCCGAGCTTTTAGGTCTGCAAACAAAACTGGAAACTCTGAATAATCAGAATTCAGACTGCAAACAACATATTGAAGTGCTCAAAGAGTCCCTCACTGCCAAAGAGCAACGCGCTGCCATCCTACAAACAGAGGTTACAATTTTTTTTTTATTTACTTTTATTTTACTTACTTTTTATATTAAAATTTACTCTTGTGCAAAGCCCTGCTCCATAGACTCCCAGTGTTTGTGCATTAATATAGTAATTTCATTTTAACGAAATTATGTTCTCACTTGTTAACGTAATATTTGACTCATGACTTATTGCCATATTAGCACTTGAAGGCATATCTCATCAGCTTTGCATGAACTCTGATGCTCATGGTGTGTTGGTTAGGTGGACGCTCTCCGATTGCGTCTGGAGGAGAAGGAATCGTTCCTTAATAAGAAGACGAAGCAATTGCAAGACTTGACTGAGGAGAAGGGAACACTGGCTGGGGAGATCAGAGACATTAAAGACATGCTGGAAGTCAAAGAACGCAAGATCAACGTCCTGCAGAAGAAGGTAAATCACTCAGAGATTAGGTCAGACTGTTTTCATGGCCATATAGTAATGTTTGGGGTGATGTTGGCAAGCAGTAGTTCCTCAGGAAGAGTGTGATATAAGCAACTGGGTTTGAAAGAAGGCGGAGCCTCTTTTACTGTAGATGTAACAGATTTATATAACATTTTATATTGCCTATTTATTGGTTTTGGTCAGATTTGTTGAAAACGGTTTGTACTGAGCCCTGCTAACAATTTTATGTTTTAAGAACGTTTTGCTAATGTTCGTATTGTCCATTTTTTTTAAATGTTTTAAAAAACTTTTTTTTCTTGGTTATGATAACATTAAGGAAACATTCCATTTTATAATTTTTTAAAACATTATGGAAAGTTACTTTTGAATGTTCACTAAACATTCTAAAACAATTCATAACATTTAGAAAACGTTAGACGAACCTCCAACTAAAACATTTCAGAAAAAACCTTCCATGAACAATGTACTATCAATGTTTTTTTGTTTTAATGCTTTTAGAACATTATTATAGACCAAGGGATAGCGAGATGTTTGTTGAAGTCAGGCCATACCATGTTTTTTTTGTTTTGCTTGATGGTGTGACACCTCAGATTCTGTAGTAAGTCAAAGGACGTTTGCTTATATTTTGTCATTACATTACACAGAACCATGTTCAAAGTTGACCACTGATGGACACACAAAAGATAGGTATTTAAAACTTTAAAACGAACATTCTATAAACGTTACTGGAAGAACGTTTGTTCATAACTTTAAGAGATCCTTCTGAGAATGTTCTCTTCTAGATGTGAAAAAAGGAGAATTTATTTTTCATTATAGTCAGCATTAGAAATGCACTTAAAGCTCTTTTCTAATACCCAGTGAGCTGAATTTTGACTGAAAATGGAAGCAGAATTGCTTGCACTCTTCACAAATAAGGCAATCCTCGAATGCATTTAACAATCTCCAAGGAACAGAGCCACAGAGCATTGGCACATTTCTCCACTGTATCTTCTTTCAACTCCTTTTTCATCTTTGCCCTCTCTTTACCATCTCACCGCATGCTTTGCTGGGTTTTTAACCTTTTTCATGTTATTCAGCCACACAGGAAACATCTCAAGTGTCAAAAAAGGCTTCAAACCATATTTAACTTCTGATCTCTTGCTCTCTGTGCAGGTTTTATCTCTTTTTATCTGATATTTTAAGTCACATCACCAACAACCTACTGTATTGCTTACATATTAACACAAAGAAACACCCAGTAGTTCCTTATGCACTTAAAACAGCTTAATTTGCTCTTGAATCCCATTCATACAGCTCCATAATTGTGGGTAATGAGATATTGCACCATTCATCAAAAAGAAAAGCATCCAGTTCTTGGGAAGGATGAAGGAAGGGAAATCTAGCCCATTATCTGACCATATAGAACATCATCAGGCATAAATATTCCCTTGAGATGCTGGCTGTACCATTAGAAACCAACCACCATGTTTCACAGTCAGCAATAGACATTGTGGGTTGAACTATCCTCAGGCTTCCTTTAACACAAACCCGTTCAAATGCAAAACAAGGTGAAAGATGAACCAACAGACCATATGACTTGCTCAGATGTCCAGGTACTTTTCCCGTTACATCAGACCAGGTTATCCATCTTTGTAAGATGGGCTTGAGTACATGCGGTTTCTGAATGGCAGCACAGTTTATATGACTCTTCGTGAAGCTCGCCACACACAGCAATATGAAGTATACATCCATCCATGTCAGTGAATGCTGGCTTATAAATGTTTCTCTTTGTCAGTGCAATTTGTTGTTATTTGACATTTTTCGTTGACCCCGTGTCACATTAAAATGTTTTTGTGACAAATGCTTCAACAATTTCTGCACAAAAAGGTTTATTTGTAACTTTATAGTGATTTTACAACTAATGCATTAATTTTAGAGCAAACAAGCAGAACTCTTGTATAAGTGATTGTTAATTAGCAATCACGATAATAAGTCAAATTAAAAACTCCCGTTCAGTGTGCTTTTTTAAAAAAGTGTGTGATTTTATCACCCCTAGTCGAACACGGTAAAACATTTCCATCGTCCCAAAGTCAATGGGTTTTTTGAATGGGCTTTTAGTTCAATGCCTGAAATAAGGTTTGTGTTTAAAACAAGCTCAAGTCAAGATATTTTCCCATTTTATTCTACAACATTACAATATATCAGTAATACCTTACATGTGATTTTTTTTATGTTGATTTTTTTTTGTTGAAGATTAATGGTTGTGATGTTGGAGTCATGTGACCATGGTTCAAATATAGCCCATGCTTAGCTTTTTACTTTTCGCAATTTTATTTATGCTTCAAAAAAAATTGTGTTCAGTCATGAAGATTATCTTGAGGAACAAATGGTGTAAAAATCATCAACTTATGTTGGTCACAGAGCTTATTTTCTGCAATAATCAAAAAGCTAATTGAAAAAACTATTTTTTTCTGAGGGAACTCCAAACTCTGGATAAACAGTTAGATGTTTGCAATATCCAGACCCGTTTTATCTTCTTCCTCTCTCTTAGATTGAAAACCTTCAGGAGCAGCTGAGGGATAAAGATAAACAGCTCGGGAATCTAAAGGACAGAGTGAAGTCTCTCCAGACGGACTCCAGCAACACTGACACTGCCCTCGCCACGCTAGAGGAAGCACTGTCTGAGAAGGTACCAAAACACGACTGGAAATGAAAATGTAGACCACATAAAATCAGAGCTGCCTCAAAAATGCTGATTTTAGGTTTTTGGAAAGCCCTTTTGCAAATCTCTCTATGCAAATCAGGTAACAAATAAAAACATAGCCCAAAAGTCTATTAAGTATAGCACAATTCCTCAGCGTTCAGACCAGATTTGAGTGCTCGATTGTGAAGGATGCCATAATCTGGTATACTTTTCTGGGACTGTGCAGCATTGCTTGAACTTTAGAATAGGGGTTGAACAACTTCAGATTTTTTTAACTCGACATTAATCTGATTAAAGTCGAGTCGACGTCGACTAGTCGCTGATGACGTCATTAATGAACAAATAAGCCTGAACCTCGAGCTGAGACTAGAACGCGGGTTGCCTTGTGCACAGCTATGGCATATGACACAGTGCTCCTACATAACAGCTAATATTTTATCAGTTCTATTGTCAGTGGGTCTTTATGTTTTTCACAGATTTCTGCTCATTCTAAGTCAGATACAGATAAAGTAGCACAATGAAGATTACATTTATATGAATGCATTAGTGTGAGAGAGAGCGATTGCCTGTGAATTAATTCTACCAGGCAGCATCTCTCTACTAATATTAAAGCTGTGGGTTTTAGTTACTAAGAAATATATGCTAAAAAATTTCATTTTCTAAGCTATTTTATTAATAAATTACAGAACAGTGTTGACAATACATTTCTGTGCTTCTGAATGTTTCTGTGTGCGTGCGATCTGCATGCAAGCTACTGTACTGTATACCAGACTGTATAATCAAACATATCTTGTGGAGCGCTCTGATCATAGGCCATGATCAGCGACTAGTCGACGTCAAGCTTAAAGCGTCATGGCAGAGCATTAAAGTCGACTAGTCTGTGCAACCCCTACTTCAAAGCAAGTTATAGTGAATTTGTCCCCTAATCTGAGAAGAATGAAGACATATACAGACATTTATTGATAAACCATTATCCGTCAGTGCAGGTGCAATGTGTTTTTGTCACAGGAGCGAATTATTGAGCGCCTGAAAGAGCAAAGAGAGAGGGAAGACCGAGAGAGACTAGACGAGGTGGACTCATATAAAAAAGAGAATAAAGACCTGAAAGAGAAGGTGAACACTTTACAGCTGGAGTTAACAGAGAAAGAGGTACGTCAGAGATTGCATGCATGACTGTTAGTGTTGTGTTTCCTTGAGATTTTGGTCAGACTGTCAGCTCTGGTCTCGTCTTTCCTCTTCCTCCAGTCAAGTCTCATAGATTTAAAAGAACACGCCTCCTCGCTGGCCTCATCAGGTCTCAAGAAAGACTCCAAACTCAAGTCTCTTGAGATCGCAATCGAGCAGAAGAAAGAGGAATGCAATAAACTGGAGACACAGTTACAAAAGGTATGATTTTCCTTTCTGACATCTTGATAATTTGATATTTGCCGATTTTAAGATTATCTACCAGCATCGGCCATTAACTGTGCCACTTTGGCACTTAATAAAAGTGGTTGTTCCCCCTTGTGTCGACTCCAGAATCAACCGACAGCTTTGTCAATAGATAATGCACAATTTTGTTTTCAAATATTTTAAGTGAATAAATATTATGTAAAATAAGAAAAAAACAGTTTTTTAGTGTTTAATTTTAGCAATGTATATTTTACTACCTTTCGAAAGTTTGGGACCTGTAAGACTTTTTTTTTAAAGAAAGTAATACTTGTTATTCAGCAAGGATACATTAAACTGATCCAACTGACTTTTACATTGTTAAATTTTGAATGAATTTTCTGTTTATTAAAAAACCCTAAAAAATTATATTAAGCAGCACAACTGTTTTCAACATTGATAATAATAAGAAATGTCTATTTAATTTTATTTACATTTTTAATAATATATTCAAATAGAAAAATGTATTTCATATTGTAATAATATTCCACAATATTACAATTTTTTTTATATTTTTGATCAAATGGTGAGCATAAGAGACTTCTTTCAAAAACATTTGAAATTCTTTCTGATCCCACACTTTTGAACGGTAGTGCATATTTAATCAGTATAACAATCTTAGTGAAAAGTGAATTTTCATCAGTTCACATCACGAATGTCAAAAATTCCATTTGATTATTGAAAGTCCAGAATTTAACATAATATTTGACATGATAAAATTTATTTGTTTTATCACTGTTTTTTTAATCCTAAAAGTTTATTCTAAGTTGTATTTTAAATGAATCCTAGATTTTCAATGTGGTCTCTCTATTCTGGCATTATATTATCCATCCTGCTCTAGGAGCATCTACTTTTTTAAAGACCCATATCAGTCAACCACTAATCGCTATACCACTGGAATTACGTTCAATGAATTAGCCAGTTGTTTCATTGAATGTGTTTTCTGCATCAGCTTAATGGTCACTCATTTTAGAGGGCATCATGGGAACTTTATTGAAGTATTGATAAAATGTTGCTGTCTTTGTCTAATTTCTCCTATCTGACAGCAGCTGTGTCTCAAATCCTAGCGAATCGCAAGCCTAAATGGCATTTTTGGGTTAGCAGAGTTAAAATGTTTTGAATGATCAGAACCGCTGTCTTGGTCGGCAGTTCACTCCGATTTGAGACTCAGCTGGCTTCTTTTTGTTCTTATGTTGCTCTCTGGTTACTTATATTCTCCTGTGTAGAACATTATCATTAACCTGAAAGAAGAGCTAATGATAAAGCTTGTGCTGTTTTACTGGGTCCCTTCATACTCCTCCTCCTCCTCATTCCCCATGATTCCCTCCTTTGCAATGTAGCAAGCAGAGCAGCTGTTCAGTCAAATGAACAATCCCGTAAGTGTCTCTCTGGATCCGTACTAGCACATGTTGAAAGCATGAGGACACTACACACTTAGTTTCATTAACTTCAAATTTAACTTATAAAGGTCTAGAAGGAATTCAGCCCTGCTGGCTTAGAGAGCAGGAGTTGTAATGTATGATCTGATAAACTTTAAGGTTCATCCTGTGATACAGGAACAAAATGTATATTATTAACAGCTATTTTTGGACGTTTTTGTTGTTGTAGTACCAATAGAGGCCTGCAGGATGAAGCAGCTACAGTTTATATTTTATATATATATATATTCTTCCATAGTTCTAATGCAGTATAGGTCTTAATATTTAATCTATGTTCATTTAGTGTTTTTTTTTTCATATGAAGACCAAACCGACGGGATAAAACAGAATTTAGTGTGATTCTAAGGCATTCTGTGAAACATGTTCAGAATGTTCAAAAACTGTATTGTTTCCTCATGCTTCCAGTGCTTACTAATCTGTTTCCTTGTAGTTAATACTCAGATACTTGAACACGCATAAACACATTGCAAAGAATCTTACCACTGAACCATGGAGCTAAAATCCACATTTGCATGTTGCTTTGCATGCTCCTCCGTCTTTGTGTGTTTAATTCCTCTCATGTCATGTGATCATTTTGAGAATCTGGAGTGTCAGCTTTGATTAACTGCCTTTGTGACAACTTTTGGTTTTATGACCACATTATCTTGGATTATACTGTATATGTTGTCGCTTTCTTTAATTTAGTTTTGTATGCGATCAGTGTTGGGTGTAATTAATTACTAAACTAATTACTGTAATTTAATTACTTTTCCCTTGAAAAAATAAAGTAAGGCGTTACTCTTAATTTTTCTGTAATTTAATAACAGTTACTTCTGATGTAATTGCATTAAATACTGTATAGACTAACAATTCTATGTAAACAATATTGGATTTAACATCAATATTTAATGTTAAAATTTATGCTTTTAATGTAATATTCTTCCTTTACACAATTTGGTTAGTTGAAAAAATAATTTATGCAATTGAATATTGTTTATTTGAAAGAATCAAAAGTGCAGTTCCGTGTCTGTCCCTGTATTGTTCAATTCAAGGTTGATATGGGATTTAGAAAGTGATTAGTAATAAGTAATCCAATAGTTTTTAGAGAGAGTAATGAGTACAGTAATCTAATTACTCTGTTGAAGATGTAATTAGTAGCTAGTAATTAATTACTTTTCTTAGAGTAACTTACCCAACACTCTATGTGATCCATTGTGCCTTCATTTTAAACATGCTGATGTAAACTGTGTTTTAGATTGCTTGTAGTGTTTTACAAACTAAGCAAGGCTGCGTTTAAATATTGCAAAGGAATTATGCATAATTGCAACTTTGTCGGTTCTACAGTTTTTAACTACAGTTTCGACTGCAACAAGCCAAATAAGTAAATTTAATCTTTGGAGCTTTTGCATTTAAAGCTTGGCTGATTATCTGCTTTGTGATGCCCAAAGACGCCTCTAGTCTGGCATACGTGTTGGCATTCAGAATTGGGAATGTTTCTTCATTCATTGATTTTGATTGGCTGAGGCTGTGTTTTTTTAACTGGTTTCTATGGCGATGCCTTCCCATGATCCTCATACAGAAGGCCCACGAGGTGGAGGTGCAGCAAAGCTCACGTGGGAACCCAGAGTATGTGGACCGGGTCAAACTTCTGGAGAAGGAGGTGTCCTACTACAAAGAGGAGTCCGGCAAAGCCCAGAATGAGGTGGAGAGGTTACTGGAGATTCTGAGAGAGGTGGAGACGGAGAAAAATGACAAGGATAAGAAGATTGCAGAACTGGAGAGGTAAGGATCCTTTTTTACTTTCAAATGCCTTTGGAAGGGTGAGGTTGAACATTTAAGTCACATCAAACATTTGGACACACTTGACTGAATTTGTTTTTGCTTTCTTGTGCGGACTGCATTCTTATGATCTCAAAAAACATTTTGATCTAAATACTTATAATAAATAATTGAAATTAGTTTTGTGGAAAATATAGTTTGTGACTATGTATGCATTTATTGTATTGTAGGCACATATGTATGCATTACAAATTAATTGATATTAACAAATTAATAATTAATAAATAAAAAGGTTTAAAATAAATTAGTTGGCCGGATAGTAAAATATGCATGCATTTCTTTACTAAATTAACATTTTCATTAAAGTTTTTATTTTTCACAAAAGTGTCTTCCAATACGGTTTTAACTACATCCCAAGATGCACCTCCCATGAAGAGCTGGAAATCAGACAAAGAAGAAATTTGAGATATAATGTGAAATATAAGATATTTGCTTTGTTTAAAGTTGCGACAGTCTTTTATTCCCTATTGTGATGTATATCCGATTGAATGAAAAAATGTAGGGTGGGACTTGATTTTGTCCTTTGGGATTTGATTGGATGGATGTGGTTTGCTATTGGTGGATTTCATATGAGTGACAGGTTACTCCGCCCTCACGCCAGTTAACACATCATCAGAGAAGAAAAGAGATGTCGCTGCAAGAGGAAGAAGTTATTTTGATTAAAGATTACGAGAACACATGAATTTAAAAAATGATGTGCACAGATAAATCAATTTATAATAAATACTACAAAATTCCACAAAAACAAATAAGAATCTGCAATTTTGATTTCATGGTAAGTTTAATAGTCACTACATAACTCAAATACTTCAATTTGTGTTTTTTCATTGTTTCAGACTCTTAAAGGTAGGGTAGGCAATTTTCGGAGCAGCTAGCAATAGCAAGTTAGCCTCCATTCAGAGCCAAGCCTCCTTCAAAACACATGAACGCATACAGCAGAGTTTGCAAAGCATCACGTGATGAGAGATGGTGTTAAACTTCCTCATGTCTCAAAGCACATACCATTACAATAATAATGAACAGAAACAACTTAAAGAGTGCACAACTTGACTGCTGAAGATTCATTTCAGCGTTGATAGTGTTGCCATTGAAATGCTTAAATTTGAGTCACAAACCGCTCCGACTCCAAGTATAATGTCAAAGGTTTCCATCTCTTCCAAATTACAGTAGTGCGTGAACGCAGCATAAGCTTGTTGTCTTGGTTCAGGAGAAACTGTAAAATCCGGCTGCTGTTTCGGTTGCGGTGCTCAGTGACTGACATCTGTCAAACTAATAGTATGAAACTGACGTTTTGATGACGTGAGATGTCTGCGTGAGCAGGTGCGTGGAAATATGAAAATACATACGCTGACAGGCAGGTAGAACATTGTATCATTGCATTCGGACCAAATGCAATGATTGGAAGAACATTTTATGGTCCTACACCTTCCACAGACAATATATAAATTAATTTAAACCACTTACTCCGCTTAAAAACTTAGTGATTGCTTGCAGGTAGGGATGCGCGGTATACCGGTACTGCAAAAATACCGGTATATATTTCAAACGGTACAATATCATAATTTTGTTCAATTCGGTATTTGATGCGCTGCTGTTTCGAAGTTCACCGCTAGGCGGCAGTGCGCTACCTAAACTGACGCGGGTCATGCGAAACTGGAAAACGGTGACAACAGAGGAAGTTCATTCGAATTTCTACACGCCCGAAATTAATAAATAGAGAGAGCAGTATGAGTGAAATCAGGCATTACTTTGCCTACAAAAGTAATGAGACAAGTAAAGAAACAGATCTCAATGCACCACTCTGCAAACGGGGAGGCAACACATCAAATCTGCCTAAGCATTTGACTCTTCAGTTGCTCATCCTGACTTGTTCAAAGAGTTCAGAGATTGACAGGTTAGTGACCGTTAGTCCATCATTCAACTGATTTAATTTAGACTTTTATTGAACACTGAACAGCGCACATACGTAAGAGCTTATCAATTATATATGATACGGTAAACACGAAAGCTCAAATCTGCTTGCATGACACGCTAGAACCAATTAAGTTTAGGTCTCATCATTTTTGCATTTTTAAAAAAACATATATTAATTGAATTTGAATGAATAAAGAATAAAAATTTGAATATTAATTTTAGTATTAGTGATAATAAAATGAATGGCATATTAGTGCCGCTGTGGCGACCCCTAGAGGAATAAGCCTAGAGAGAGAGAGAGTAATAGTAGTAATATGAATATTACTAATATTACAATTAAGCTACATTTGTCAACATTCATTAGGTAACCTGACCTAACAGTATTATAGCATTTATTAATCTATATCAATCAGTAATTAAATGACCTAGAAAATTAAATATACTAATACATGTTTAGCAATGCATTAAAACTAATATGAACCCAAAAAGTAACCAAATGTTGATAATTCTGTGTTGATGCATGACAGCTAATGCTTTACATGTCATTTCATTATTCTATTATTATTATATGTTAATCTCTTATTATAGATATTAACCTATTTTAATTATAATAATTTATAATGTATAATTTCAGTTTTTTTTTTTTTTCAAAATCAAAATTTAACCTACTGTATGTTCCCTGACTGAATTAATTATTATTTTATTTTACATTTTGATACCTTTTCTTAGCACATTTGGTAGTGGAGAGTTTCAAGCAGTGTTTTTTAAGTGTCACTTAAATTTTGAGACTTTTTTTTTTTTTTACCTGTGGTATCGATTTAGTATCGATACCGAGGTATTAGGTTCTGGTATCGTACCGAAGCCAAAATCGTGGTATCGAGCCATCCCTACTTGCAGGATGTGAAGAGATTTTCAACCAGCATAACAGAAAAACTTTCTGCAACAAATCGCCTACCCTGCCTTTAATGATTTTACTCTTATTCTAAAATGTTGAAAGTAGTAAAAAATAAACAATGAATAAATATGTTTTAACGTGTAACGTTTAATGTGTAAATATAAGATTTAACACGCTGAAACATATTATGAAGTCTGCACAAATTTCATAAAGCAGCATCAGGACTGATCTCTCGTTTTGCCGTTATCTCGGGCCTTGACAGCATCAGTTGACAGTTTCTACTGTACTGCTAAATATACAATTCTGCAGGGATATAACATCAAAATGCTGATGTCAAAGGCTGTTTTGTTACTGATGCGGTACAAACCACGCTGTACTCTCAGAGCTGCCGTCAATAATGCATCTCCTACAGGGGAAATATGATGATGATTGCAAATATTTATGCTGTTTCCTGGAATCATGCATTCATGAGGTCATCAGCATTCTGTGCGTTTCTGACATGTTCTGAATGTTGATATCGAGCTTGTTTTTAGTGGTTGTGAATTGCCTCTCTTCATACGCTGTGATGACTGCTATTCCCGACAATTCTATGTGTGTTTTGCCATGTTCATGTACAGCTGCCTCTCTATTTAGTTCATTTAAGATATCAGGTCCATGCTACTCCTGTGTGTTCAGGTTGTACATCATCCTAAATGGCCGTTCACACTAACAGCAATTTGAAAGTGACCCATAAATCATTGACACAACAAAGTTGTGAAAGGCTACATTTCATGCAAATAAGCAGTAGCTAATACAATGTGCTGACTATCAGTGAAAGTTATATTTTACTCATAAATATATAACAATAAAATATGTATTTAAAAAAAAAAATAAATAAATATATATATATATATATATGTATATATATATATATATATATATAAAATTATTAAATAATATTAAAAATTACTTATTTTATATTATAATATTTAACTAATGTTTTCATATTATACTGTATATAGGCTATATATAGATGCACTTTTAATTATCTTGTTTACAATAGCCTATAAATTATTCAGTGCTGCAATTGATATACAAACTTTTTTTCCGTTATAAAAAAGCAATAAAAATCACTGTCAGTGTGAACAGCCTTTATAATAGTTCTGGGCATCAGCCAGTTAGTTCAGTTCCTCATAGATTCTTCAGCTCTGGCTCAAAGTCTTGTTGCTTTTTCTCAGTTGACGCTCATGCTTCAGAGTTAATGTGGTTTGATTAACCATGTGTTTTTCTGTTTTTTTACCGTCTCGCCAACTCTTTCTCTTTCTCTATTCTGTCTTTCGGTCTTTCTCTTTTTCCGACCTCCTTCTCTTCCTCCTGTTCTTCCATGATCCTTCGTCTTCTGTCATAAAACACTCATTTCCTGTTCATAATTTCTTGTCAATCTTCATGTTCTTCCTGTCCTGCAACTCTTCTGCATTTCTATCATTGGCCACTGAATTCCTGTCTTTAACCAATTGAAATTAAACATTGTCTGTCTGTCTATCTATCTGTCTATCTGTCTGTCTATCTATCTATCTATCTATCTATCTATCTATCTATCTATCTATCTATCTATCTATCTATCTATCTATCGTTCTATCTATCTATCTATCTATCGTTCTATCTATCGTTCTATCTATCTATCTATCTATCTATCTATCGTTCTATCTATCTATCGTTCTTCCTTCTTCATTCATGTTACCAGCCCCCCTCCCCCCGCTGCCCGCCCCTCGCCCCGCCCTGGTGGCAGAGCCCCCTCTGAGCCTCCCCCCTCTGTGTCCGCTGCCCCCCAGCAGATTGGGGGCATGATGTGGGACTTCCTGGGAAAGTGAGTGCTCTGTCCTGGCACCACGGCTCTGCTGCATTTATCTGTGTGGCTGTTTGATGCCTTGATGTCCCTGTTGCACGGCTGTCTCTCATTCACTGTTTTTTCTAACAAAGGAAAGGATGGTTTTATTCCTTATAATGTTGTAAATATGTGCCAGATTGCATTGATGTAAAAATCAGTGGACTGAGACAGCTCAGAAAATAAGATGTGTGTATAATGTGTGTTGTGGTTGTGTATGCCGTTTCTTGTGCATGTATTGGGGTCTCTTCTAAACTCTAGTGAGATGCCTCACTGTATACGTAGGCAGCAGCATCCTAAGTAAATTGCTCACAATTGCCATCTTGATCTCGTCACAGTGCATTCTGGGATTGTTCAAAAGTTTGTGGTCAGTGAGATTTTTTTTTCTAAGAAATTAATAATTTTATTCAGCAAGGACACATTACATTGATCAAAAATGACAGTAAAGGCATTTGTTTGTGTAACAAATTATTTATTTTTCAAAACAATTCTTTTAAACTTTATTCATCATAGAATCCTGAAAAAAATGGATCATGGTTTCCACAAAAATGTTAAGCAGCACAACTGTTTTCAGCAGTGAAAATAATAAATGTTTCTTGAGCAGCAAATCAGCATGTTAGAATAATTTCTGAAGGATCACACTGAAGCCTAAAGTAATGATGCTGAAAATTCAGCTTTGCATCACAGGGATAAATTCTATTTTCAAAAATATTAACATAGAAATCAGTTATTTTAAATAGTAATAATATTTCACAATATTACAGTTTTTACTGTATTTTTGATCAAATTAATTTAGTCATGGCGAGCGTAAGAGACTTCTTTCCAAAACATAAAAAATCTTACCAACCCCAAACTTTTGAATGACATATTTAAAGGATACATTTAATGCTTCCTTAGATTTTGGCCAAAATGACATAACTTATTACATATATATATATTGCTGTCTACAGTTTGTTTGGAACATGTTATGAGCACACCTATAGTGCCTAAAATATGTTGCCGGTAGGCATCTCACTTGGCTTTGGAACAGAGCTTATGTGTACATCAACCAGAGTGCACAATTTTCTTTTTATCATTATATCTGTTCTATAATGTGTTTTTGTGCAGTGGATATAGAATTTGCAATATCTCACAGTTTTAATCTGTTTCAGCTGCTCAAAACTTTTTTTTTTCAAATTGTGTCAGATGTGTGATAACTGCACACTTGATATATCTGTGGTGTTGATGTTGGCATGGCTAATGTGTAGTCATACTTTGAAAGTCCACCAAGATTAAAGGGATGGTTCGCCTAAAAACATAAAAACATTTTTTACTCACCCTCATGTCATCAAGCTGAAAGAGAAGTTGTTTACACATATCAAGTCAAGTCAAGTCACCTTTATTTATATACAGTGAATGGGAATGAATGGGAACGAATGCTGTTGAGCTCCAAAAATGACAAAAAGGCTAAAAAATATCAAGATACGTTTACTTGAGAAGCCAAATGACATAAGATTTCAAGGACAAAAAGAATTTAGTGACTTTACGCTTAAAACAAGAAAAAATATCTGCAGAAGTTCATATGACTCACCAAGTAGTTCATGTGACTCATGCATTATATTCCAAGTCTTTTAAAGTGGATTTGTGTATGAAATAAATTAAATTTGAGTCATTATTTACTGAAACTTAATGATGAAACTAATGTACATGAAAAGTACATGAAATATACATGAAAGTGAGTAAATGACAGTAATTTTTATTTTTAGGTGAACTATTCTTGAAATTAAACTTCAAAACAGTGTTTTTTTTCCTCATGCATTTGTTAACTAATGCTATTATCTTGGTTTATTTTATTCCACCCTGCTTGTTAACATGTTCTGCATTTGTTACTCTATTTTGCACACACACGCTTCTGTGATCTCTGTGCTTGCCGCTTGGTGTTGCTGGCGTATATGAGGGCTTTGGCAAGGAGCGGAGCCCCGTTTCCTGACCCTTGAATCCCCATTTCACACTCTGATCTGCATCCCGTCTCCTCTTTCTGCTTCCTAACATCATCTCTCCTCCCTTCGCTCTCACTCTTCTGAATGATCCACCCACCTCAGCCTGCCAAATTCCCCCCAAAACGGCCGTCTCACTGTCCTGCATGAGACGTTGGCCGGCATTGCAGGCCCCGTTTTGCTCTGTGAATGAGCTGGGTACCTTAGGTAGGGTCTGGTGTTCCTCAAGTAGGTTTGCACCCTCATGCCTGAGCGCTCTTGCCCCGTTTGCCCCCCCGCGATCCCTCACTGCGGCTCGCCTGGTTGAGCTGCTGCATGTTGGCACTCTCACGGCCCCTGCAGATCTGGACTCAGTGGTTAACAACTGACAGTGATGGTTTGAGATGATAGTGTCTTGCATCCTGTCTTGTTGATCTTATAGGAGCCATTTTAAACCACCCTTAGTTTCTCACTTGACTCTTTCCAGCTGTTTTCTGCTTCGTTTCTGATAATTCTAAAGTTTTATTTCTCCTTTCCTTCCTGTTCGCTGTGTTGTGAATTCTCTTCCTTCCCGTTCCTGCCCTTCCTGCATCCTTCCTCCCTCTTCTTCCTCCACCACCAGTCTTGCTCCCAGGTAAGTTGGGTGTTCCTCAGGTGTCCACCCTCACTTCTGAGCAATAACCAAGCGTGTTTCGTTCATGTGATAATAACTGTATCGTGTTTCTCGCAGTTGCATATAGTGTGTTGTCATGTCTCATTTCATGGTGTTATATTGTTATTTGCACTTACTAATCACACATGCACTGACACCAAAATGTGTTTAGACACTTAAGACGCACTTTAAAAAGTCTGAATGTTACATAATGAAGTATCAAACCAAATGGCATTTGCAAAAAAAGAAATACTGTTAAGTGGATGCGTCGAAATCTCTTAAGTATGGCTTAAGTAGAGCTCTTTTTTTCCAATATAAATATCTAATCATTCTTAAATCAAGATTCATTACTTGAGAAGCAAAATGAAATATAATTACTATAAGTAAAATAAGTAATAATGACTTTTTTCTGAAAAAAGTATCAAAATTAAGTGACTTTATGCTTAAAACAAGAAAAAATATCTGCCAAAATAAACTTGTTTTTCCTCTGAATTAAGTTTATTTTTGTTACCCCACAGGCAGCTAACATTAACTATATAAATATATAAATGTTTTTTTTGTCTGGTTTTTTTTACTAAACACCCAAAGGGATAGTCCACCCAAAAATTACAATTCTGTCATCATTTACTCACCTTTATGTCATTCCAAACCTGTAAGACTTACTTCTACGGAATACATAAGAAGATATTTTAAAGAATGTTGGTAACCAAACAGTTTCAGTAAAAAATAAAATAAATAAAAAATAGTGGAAGTCAGTGGGAACCGAAACGGTTTGGTTACCAACATTCTTCAAAATATATATATATATATATATATTTTTTTTTTTTGTATTCCGCAAAAGAAATACAGGTTTGGAAGGACCTGAGCGTGAGCAAATATTGACAGAATTTTTATTTTTGGGTGAACTATCCCTTTAATTTACCTTTAAAGTCATTTTGCTTCTCAAGTAAATGTATCTTGAATTTTACTGGAAAAAAAGACAAAAATACTAGGCCAAAGTGACAAAATTGTTAACATCTTCTCAATATGATAATTAATTGAGATCATTGTATCTTGATTGGTTAAATGGTGATTTGTGATTGCTATAAAATTAAACTATTCAGGTGACACATTGTGTGCTTTTTAAGGCAAACCAAGGATCAAAATAAAAAAGGCCCAGGCATCAAGCTTGGCCCTCAGATGGACAAGAAAGGCCCTGGAAACATCTTGCAAGACCAGCGCAAGGATAATCCAATGGACAACCCAAAGGTGTGTGTGTGATTTATACCTGTGTGAATGGATGATGCCTTTATATTTCCTTAGAAAAACAAAAGGTTTTATCATCATTTTCCTGCACACATTTTTCTTCATCTCACAGATGGAGGAGTTGATGAATGTTTTGGAGAAGACGAGGCAGGAGTTGGATGCCACCAAGCAGCGTCTGTCCTCCACCCAACAGTCTCTTTCTGAGAGAGACGGCCATCTGACCAACCTCCGACAGGAGCGCAGAAAACAGCTCGAGGAGATCTTGGAGATGAAGTAGGAATCCTTGCGATCAGACTCTGTTTCTTCTAACAACAAGATCTTAAATATTTGATGCCTAAAATGTCCTTTAGTGTACATGCATACTTATCTCAGACTGTCTGTTCCTCTCAGACAACAGGCTCTGCTCGCTGCCATCAGTGAGAAGGATGCTAACATTGCTTTGCTGGAGCTGTCATCCTCCAATAAGAAGAAGACACAAGAGGAAGTGCTGGCCCTGAAAAGAGAGAAGGACAGACTGATGCATCAGCTCAAACAACATGTCAGTGAATTTATGCACTCAAATGCCCTTTTAATAACACATAGTATTAAGATTAAGTATTAAGTTTAGGTATCATCAATTTATCATAGAGCTGCACAGATATTGAAATCCTGTCTGATGCTGACAAGTGGATAATTATTTTCATTTTATGGCCAATAAATGTTAAATGGGTGATATTATAGAACTATAATGTACTGTATTTGTTTTATAAAAAAGTTAAAACCCAATAAAAATGAATATTGTGCATGTTACAAGTGAATTTAGGCATCACACCATTAAATTGTATTGTATGAGAAATTAATAAATATATATTTCAAAATCTTCTACAATATATCGAGATATCAAGATTAGTGCATATTGCAAAGATTGTGATTTAATTAAATGGTAACACTTTACAATAAGGTTTCATTTGTTTACATTAGTTAACTAACATGAGCTATGAATGAACAATAAACTTAATATTAATAGTTAATGTTATTTTCAACATTTACTAAAACATTATTAAAATCAAAAGTTCTATTTGTCAACATAGATTAATGCACTGTGAACTAACATGAACAAATAGTGAACATCTGTATTTGTATTAACTAACATAAACATAGATTAATAAATACTGTAACAAATGTATTGCTCATTGTTAGTTCATGTTAGTTAATACGTTAATGTTAACAAATGAGACCCTGTTGTTAAGTGTTACCAATTAAATAAATATATGCCCTAATGTTCCTGTATTTTTTTTATATTGCAATATATATTGTAGAAAAACTAAATATCACAATATCAGTTTTTTTTAACCCAATATTATGCAGCTTTAACATATAATACTGTATACAGTGCATCCGGAAAGTATTCACAGCGCTTCACTTTCCCTATTTTGTTATGTTACAGCCTTATTCCAAAATGGATTAAATTCATTATTTTCCTCAGAATTCTACAAACAATACCCCATAATTACAATGTTAAAGAAGTTTGTCTGAAAAAAACCCTGAAAATATCTCATGTACATAAGTATTCACAGCCTTTGCTCAATGCTTTGCTTTGAAGCACCTTTGGCACCAATTACAGCCTTAAGTCTTTTTGAGTATGATGCTTCACATTTACATTTATTCATTTAGCTGACGCTTTTATCCAAAGCGACTTACAATTGCTATATTTCAGAGGTCGCACGCCTCTGGAGCAACTAGGGGTTAAGTGTCTTGCTCAGGGACACATTGGTGTCTTACAGTGGATTCGAACCCGGGTCTCTCACACCAAAGGCATGTGTCTTATCCACTGCGCCATCACCACTTCAAACTTGGCACATATATTTCTGGGCAGTTTCTCCCATTCTTCTTATGGGGAGAGTCGGTGCACACACACATTTTCAGATCTCTCCACACCACATTTGGGTTCAAGTCTGGGCTCTGGCTGGGCCACTAAAGGACATTCACAGAGTTGTCCCGTAGCCTCTCCTTTGTTATTTTGGCTGTTTGCTTAGGGTCGATGTCCTGTTGGAAGATGAACCGTCGCCCCAGTCTGAGGTCCAGAGCACTCTGGATCAAGTTTTCATCAAGGATGTCTCTGTACATTGCTGGATTCATATTTCCTTCGATCCTGACTAGTCTCCCAGTTCCTGCCGCTGAAAAACATCCCCACGGCATGATGCTGCCACCACCATGCTTCACTGTAGGGATGGTATTGGCCAGGTGATAGTGGTGCCTTGTTTCCTCCAGACATGATGCTTGCCATTCAGGCCAAATAGTTCAATCTTTGTTTCATCAGACCATAGAATTTTGTTTCTTATGGTCTGCGAGTCCTTCAGGTGCCTTTTGGCAAACTCCGGGTGGGCTGTCATGTGCCTTTTACTGAGGAGTGGCTTCCGTCTGACCATACAGGCCTGATTGCTGGAGTGCTGCAGAGATGGTTCTCTCCACAGAGAAACGCTGGAGCTCTGTCAGAGTGACCATCCCTGGTCACCTCCCTGACTAAGACCCTTCTCCCCCGATCGCTCAGTTTGGCTGGGCAGCCAGCTCTAGGAAGAGTCCTGGTGGTTCCAAACTACTTCCATTTATGGATGATGGAGGCCACTGTGCTCAGTGGGACCTTCAATGCTGCACATTTTTCTGTACCCTTCCCCAGATCTGGGCCTCAATACAATCCTGTCTCAGAGGTCTACAGACAATTCCTTGGACTTCATGGCTTGGTTTGTGCTCTGACATGCATTCTTCTTCTTCTTCTTCTTCTTCTTTCGTTTTTGGCGCGTTGCATTCTTAGTGCATGCACCTACCTTTGCTGTTATGCAGTCATGATTTCTTATGATCCTATATAACCATCCTCATTTAATTATTTAGTGCTCCATCTCATTCCATCTCCCATAGCCCACCTGTCGCTGCATGTTCAGCTCCTCCAGACTGGACAATAAAATCTGGAATAGACCAAAGCATCCTTATTCTATCTTTAAATCCTTTCACTTAATCCAGTACTATATATATATATATATATATATATATATATATATATATATATATATATATATATATATATATATATATATTCTATTAGTATTCTATATCCTACTCTATCTTTATTAAAATCAAAACCTAACAAATATGCCAAATCCTTATTAACCTTCCCTCTTTCATTTAAATATGATATCAATTCCTTTCTTTCCTCATCATACCTTTTACAATCATATATCACATGCTCCACTGTTTCTTTCTCCCCACAATTCTCACATAAACCAGTCTCATGAACTCCAATTATAAAGAGCGTTGCATTCAATCTTGAATGTCCAAGTCTCATCCTAGTCATTATGACCTCTTCTTTCCTATTTCTACCATTTATGCTTTTCTTAGTATCTACTATTTTTTTTGATATTATATAAATACCGCCCCTTATTATCTGTATTCCATTTTTCCTGCCACTCTTTAATAATATTTTCCTTAATAATAGATTTTTTTTTTAACACTTTTATTTTTATTTTTTGATTTACAGGATGAACAAATAAAGCAAAAACAATATAAACAGAAGGGAGGAGAAGGAATTATGCATAAATACATCGCAGTTGTATGCTACATGGCTTAGACAGCTTTATACTTATACAACTTTGTCACAATATCCACGCATATTCTCAAATATAATCATTGTATACCTGCATACCTAAAATTATATGTATGCACTAACCCCCCTATAAAAAATATATATAAAAAAAAAAATAAATAAATAAAAAAGAATAAATAAAAGAAAGAAAGAAAGAAAGAAAAAGAAACACTGAACAACAAAGCCAAACTGGTGAGGTTAACCATTCTGCCATTACTGTTTACTTAGCTAAAGATGTCTTTACATTCTTTATATATCAACCACTTTTCCCAGTCCCTTTTAAAAGCACCTTTTTTCATCTTTAAAATATATCTAAGTTCTTCCATAACCATGATTTCTTCAATAATTCCAAACCATTGTTTACACTTCAAAGTAGTATCTTTAAGCCAGTTCCTAGTTATAGTTTTTTTGCAAGCCGCAAGAAGGATTTTACATAAGTATTGATCACTTTTAGGGACTATGCCTTTAATATTTCCCATTAGTAGAAACATAGAGGTTCAAGGTATTTTAAATCCAAACACTTCCGACATAACTACCTGCACATCGTCCCAAAAGGACTGGATTTTCTCACAGCTCCAAAAGATGTGTGTGTGATCCGCTTCTAACTGTCCACACTGCCTCCAGCAGGCTTGTTGTCCGGAGACTTGTTTGTTTCTGATCTTAGGTGTTATAAAGAAGCGGATAAGGCACTTCCAGCAAAACTCCCTCCATATTTGTGAACTGGTAGTAGTTTGGTGTATTGACCACAAGTCATACCAATCCGTTTCTGTTATTTCAATCTTTAGTTCTTTATCCCATTTCAATTTTATATATAATGTAGAGGACGGGCCGCTACACATCAACACTTCATACAAATAAGAAATTATTCTGGGTAGTGTATGCTCATGCTCATAGGCGTCCATCATCATTTTAGTAAGGGGATGGATATCATTTACTTTAACTTTCCTTTTTTTGTTGTAGTAGTCCCTTAACTGGAAGTATCTAAATAAATCCTGATTTCTTATTCCAAAGTTCTCCTTTATGTCCTGGAAACTTCTAATTTCACCCTCTGTAATTACACAGCACAATGCTGTTATTCCCCTATCCCTCCACTGTTGAAAAATTGGGTCATCCCTTCCTGACTTAAATTCCTCATCCTGAGTAATCCACCTAAGTATTCCAATTTCTTTCTCCAATTTGAATTGTTTAACAATAGAATGCCATACCTTCAATGAGAATGTTGTTATTGGGTCCAGCTTGTCTTTAATATAACCATGGATTTTACTCTCCCCTATAATTGACTGAACTTGAAGATCTTGTATATGTGTTTCTATGTCTTTCCACTTGGCTATGTAACTAGAGGTACACCAATATAAGATGGGACGCAACTGTGCTGCACAGTAATAATTTTTAAGACTTGGAAGAGCCATGCCACCTTTCTCTCTAGGTAATTGGAGTGTTGAATAGCGCACTCTGGGTCTTTTACCCCCCCATATATACCTGGATATTATTTTGTCCCATTCAAAGAATTGCTTTGGTGGGATTTCCACTGGGAGGGATTGAAACAAATACAGCAGGCGTGGTAAGACATTCATTTTTATTCCTTTTATCCTATCACTGAAGCTCATGGGATATGTGGACCACCTCTCAATGTCACTCTTTATATTATTAGTAATTAGATCGTAGTTGGCCCTATACAATTTTGTTAAGTCTTTAGTCATATTTATACCTAAGTATTTTATACATTTTGCGTCCCAATTAATGTCATAGTTTTGTTTGAGTTGCGTGTTTGGTTTACAATTAAGCATAAGAATTTGGGTTTTTATTACATTTAATTTGTATCCAGCATATTCATTAAATTGCTCTAATACTTGCATAAGGTTTATGAAATGTTTTTTGGGTTCAGTTAAATAGATCATAACATCGTCTGCAAAAAGACAAATTTTATGTTCCATGCCGTTAATTTCGACCCCTGGAATCAACAAGTGCTGTCTGATTAATTGAGCCAGTGGCTCTATATAAATGGCAAATAGAGAGGGACTAAGACAGCAACCCTGTCTAGTTCCTCTTTCCAGGAGGAATCTATCTGATAGAGACCCATTTACTCTTACTATAGCTGTTGGGTTCTGATATAATGACTTGATACACTGGATAGATTTGTCATTAAAACCCAACTTTTCTAATGCTAAGTAAAGAAATTCCCAGTTGACCCTGTCGAAGGCCTTCTCAGCATCAAGACTGATTAGGCCTATAGGTAATTTATTTCGATGAGCCTTATCTATTATATGGAGAGTTCTTCGTATATTGTCGTATGTTTGTCGACCTTTAACAAAACCTGTTTGGTCTTCATCTATCAAGTCTGGTAAGAACAATTGTATTCTGGATGCCAAGATAGAGCTAAATATTTTATAATCTGTATTAAGAAGTGATATGGGTCTATAGTTTTGACAATATTCCCTGTCTTTTTTCTCCTTGGGGATAACAGAAATGATAGCCTCTTTCCACGATGGAGGGGTTTTCCCTTCCTTTATGACCCAATTGAACGTGTCCCTTAGTAATGGCATCAGTTCTTTGTTGTAAGTTCTATACCACTCTGAAGGGAAACCATCGCTCCCTGGTGATTTGCCTGATTTAAATTTGCCCATGACCTGTTGTAGTTCCTCCGTGGTTATTTCTGCGGTTAGACTTTTATTTTGTACTTCACCAATAGAGGGCATATCTAATGTATTAAGGAATTCTTGTGTTTTGGTTCCATTCATACCAGAGGTCTGTTTGTATAATTCTTCATAGTACTTCTTAAATATATTTCTAATATCTGTCGGTTCGCATTTAATTTGATTCGTTTTGGGGTCTCGTATTTTGGAGATTAAATTATCAGTTTGTTGCTTCCGCATTCGTCTTGCCAATAATTTAAGTGCTCTCGGTCCTGATTCATAGTAAATTTGTTTCACGAATCTAGCCTTTTTCTCCACTTCTGACTGCAACAAGCTGTTAACTTCCTTTCTCAATTCTCCCATTTGAGCCAACACCTCTTTATTTGATTTAGTCTTATGTTTGAACTCCAATTGTTTTAATTCTGAAGTAAGTTTCTCATAATGAGCTATCCTTTCTTTTTTAAGAGTGCTTGTAATAGCTATTAATTTTCCTCGAATCACTGCTTTTAATGCATCCCATAGTATAGAGGGGTCCACCTCTCCATTGTTATTTTCCTCCAAATATCTTTTTATTTCTATTCGGATTTGCTCAACTACTGATTTATTATTTAATATTCCTAGATTTAATCTCCACAACGTGTTCCTTCTTTCCTCTCCCAGAGAGATCTTCATATAAATAGCATTATGGTCTGATACGTCAGCTACCCCAATACTACAATTCTGTATCCGGTGTCTGTTTTCTTCTTGTAATAGAAAGTAATCTATTCTAGAATACACAGAATGCGTGGCAGAGTAGTGACTATAATCCTTCTCTAATGGGTGTAATTCCCTCCAGACATCAATTAGGCCCAATTCTGTACATATGTGATTCATGAATTTTGTTACATGCTTTTTGTTTCTTTTATGGCTTGTAGTATCCAGGTCATGGTTAAGCACTATGTTTAGGTCCCCTCCACATATACCAACCCCCTCCATCTCCTCCGCCACAATATCAAAAAGTACTTTGAAATATTGTTTATTGCTTTCCGGTGGGGCATAAACATTTATCAAAGTTACCATGGTATTATTAATTGTTCCTTTAACAATAACATATCTCCCTTCTTTATCCTTTACTTCTTTGTGACAATCAAAGTTAACACCTTTTGGAATTAAGATAATGACCCCTCTCTTACGATGGTTTGGACATGAACTATAAAATATATTTTTAAAACCCATTTTTTTCAGTTTTTCATGTTCCTCATTCGATAAATGTGTTTCTTGGAGAAAATAAATGTTTCTTTTCTTTTTTCAATTTGGTTATAACTTTAGCTCTTTTGACTGGGTTCCCTAGTCCATTAACATTCAAAGACATTATCTCAATGTCTCTCTCCTACATTCAACTATCTCTATAACAATCACTGTATAATGATAACCCCACTGGCAAACATTTGAACAAATACAAACTACTAAACAACTTTTACATAAACCAAAACATATTAGATTAACTGAAAAGATATCAACTGACCTCCAGATGGGTATGTTTACCCAGAACTTAGGGTTTTGAGTCACTGTCTCCATAGAGAGGGAAAGCCTCGGCTGAACTGAGGGCCCCCTTCTAGATATGAGATGCAGTCTGTAAGATGTTTTTGCACCCATACTAGATATATTTTCTTCCTTGTCCATGTCTCCCCTAAGTCAATGCATGTTCACAAACGCCTCTCACTGTATTATTGAATTGTTCTAAATTACGGTCATCGCGCAACATTATTTCCCATTAACCCCTTATGTATTAGTCCCTTGTTCACATCGTCATATAGAGGGTTTCTTACTAATTCACCGTGTTTGTTCGCCGAAAATCCTCCAGCCGTTTCCGTGCTCTTCTGCTTGTCTCCGCTCTCCGTTCTCTGCCGACCCGTTGCCATGCTAAACTTTTCCGTGCCTCGAGTCGTTCCAGTAACGTTATTGGCCCGGCTGCATCTTCGGAATCCGTCACTTTATATCCTCTATCACGCAAGTCTTTCTCCACTTCTCCCGCTTCGTTGTATGTTTTTACTCCATTATCCCAATGAACTCTCATCTTTGTAAATGGAGTCTGAAATCGAATCCCCTCTTCTTTCAAAATTTTCTTGGCTTTAACATACGACTTGCGTTGCTGCACCACAGCCGAGGGGTAATCATGGTCGAAGAAAATCCTCCGCTCTCCAAGTGTGATTATTTTCTTTTCCCATGCTCTTCTCAGGACTTTCTCCTTCGTATTATACTGTAGGAAATTCACCACGATGGCCCTCGGTGGTTGATCTGTTTTAGGTTTCGGCGCCAGAGCCCTGTGCGCCCGCTGAATTTGACAGTCGTTTTCAATGTCAAGTTTACTCCGGATAATTTCTTCGACGAACTGAGTAACAGACCCTTTCTCGGCCTCTTCTGGCACTCCGAAAATCCGCAGGTTATTTCTTCTGGACCGCGACTCGAGGTCCGTAAATTTTTCCATCATCTTTTTGTGTTCTTGTATGAAGTCGTGTAGTAGACCATCAGTCTCGGTGCTCCAGCACTCCATTTCTTCAACCCGAGACAAGGTGGCCTCAGCTTTTGCATTTTGTTCCTTTATTTCTTCTGTTGTTGCCACGATTTTTTTATTTATGTCCTCTTTAAACTCATCTAGCTCGCGTTTCATCTGGGTTTTGAGTTCATCTTTAAATGACCCAAGCTCCGCTTTCAGCTCGCTGCGAAATTCCTGTATCTGCTTACTAATAGCATTTAAGCCCGCGCGCAGAGCGTCTGAAGTTTCTCGGTCGCCATTTTCTCCTTTTTCTTGCATGCTGTCTGTCTCTGTTCGTTTGGGGTCTTTACCTTGCTTTTCGAGGTTTCTTTTAGCTTTAGATTTGTTGCCTCCGCTCATCTCTCAGCACACGAAGATTCTCAACAAATATATATCGAGTTTAGCGGAGTTTTTAAACTGACTTAAGGGAGCTCACAGCTTAACCTGCCATCGTGCTTCACTGCCCAACCGGAAGTCCCTTAATAATAGATTTAACTTCACTTTTACTTAATGGAATATTAAAATCTATTTCTTCCCTTTTTAAAGGATTTTTTGCTAATTCATCAGCAGTCTCATTACCTGCTACTCCTACATGCGCTTCCACCCAACAGAATCCAACTTCTACTCCTTTCCTTGTATTCGCCATAATAATGAAAATATTTCGCACATCAAATCTTCTCTAGAAGTACAATGAGTAACGAGTGATGTTAAGATAGAAGCAGAGTCAGAGCATATCACTATTCTGTCTGGCTTTACATCCTCTACCCATGTTAATCCTATTATAATAGCGACCATTTCCACAGTATATATTGACAATTTAGATGTTAGTCGTTTAGATATTGATATTTTAAACTCTGGAATATACACACCTATTCCTGTAATCCCTGTTCTTGGATCTTTAGATCCATCAGTATAAATGTGTACTTGCATAGAATCTTTCCTGTATGTACTTATTAGCTTGGTACTTAATCATACCCATTTCCTCCCATTCCCGTTTCTTATCTAATATTCCTAAATCAATTTTAACCTCAGAGATGATCCATTTCAGATCCTCTCCCCATACAGGTGACACACTACATTCAATATTTGCAATTTGATATTTCTCTGCTAACTGGTTTATCTTCCATCCATATCCTCTCTCGATACTACTTCAGTATTCCCAACAATTATTTAAAATATCTTTAGCTATACTTTCTCCAGTGTATCTCTTTAAAAATTTCCAAAATACCAAAGACAATTTCTCTCTCCTTAATTTCAATGGCATTTCATTTGCTTCCACTAATAATGCATTCACCTTCTTAATAGTGATTCTGAAGGTGACCCATAAATCATGCAACCATAATCAATTGTTGATCTGAACAAGGCTTGATATATTGTTAGCATTGAGTCTCTTTCTGCTTCCCATTCTTTCCCAGCTATTGCCCTCATCACATTTAAGATCCTCCAGCATTTTTTATCAATTTCCTCAATATGTTTTCCCCAGGTATATCTCCCATCTAACTACATCTGACATGCATTGTTAACTGAATAACCTTATATAGACAGGTCTGTGCCTTTCCAAATCATGTCCAATCAACTGAATTTACCACAGGTGAATTCCAATCAAGTTGTAGAAACATCTCAAGGATGATCAGTGGAAACAGGATGCACCTGAGCTCAATTGTGACCCTGGCCTGGGTCACAAAACCAGTCACAATTAGCACAGGTATTTTTGTGGCAATAGCCGACAATACATTGTATGGGTCAAAATTATCGATTTTTCTTTTATGCCAAAACTCATAAGGATATTAAGTAAAGATCCTGTTCCATGAGGATATTTTGTAAATTTCCAACCGTAAATATATAAAACATTTATTTTTGTGAGTGAATGCAGCACAGTGGTGAACATAAATGGACAACTTTAAAGGCGATTTTCTCAATGTTTCGATTTTTTTGCACCCTCGGATTCCAGATTTTCAAATAGTTATATCTCAGCCAAATATCCTATCCTATCATAACAAACCATACATCAATGGAGGCTGTAACAATACAAAATGTGGGAAAAGTGAAGCGCTGTGAATACTTTCCGGATGCCCTGTAACAAATGGATTTAATTGATTTATGCATTTTGTTGTACAGGGTTAAATATTTTATGTAATCTATCTCTATCCCTTTCTATATGATTGCATAAGCTATCTAACTCTTAAAATAGCCCAAAAAAAATCAGGCAATACATTTAAGGGAAAAAATAGTATTGTACATTCCAACTTTTCAGTTTTAGAGGGATGTTTTGCCTACATAAATTGTGGCCATACCAACTTTGCTGGTTGGGAATGAGTGAAAGAAATTATTAGAAAATCTTCTGTTCTTCCTTAGAAGGCATTGACTCCTGGAAATTGTGTCAAATCAAACCGATTACACTTGGACAAGCTGTTTAGAGATGTTTTTTTCCATTCCGTGGTCAGTCTATAGCAGTGGTCTCCAACATGGTGCCCGCGGGCACCTGGTAGCCCGCATGGAGTCTCTGAGTCGCCCGCCGAGCACGTTCTATAAATAGCCTGAATTGTAATCTTTCATTTAGTTTTTTTATTATTATTTATGATGATGGCATAAAATGAGAAAATAACTAATGGTAACATTTCATATACCATTAAAACATAATAAAATAATTTAAAATATTTTGAATCTGCACGGCGAGCACGTTTAAAAAAAAAAAAACGTAACATAACTTCTGTGAGTTGAGGCGGTCGCGGGCAGACGGTACATACATAAGATAAATTGAACTATAAAAAAGAAAAAAAGATTAATTATGGCTGATGATGCAGGTCATGCAAAAAAGAAGAATACTTATTATTTTAACGAGGAGCGGGAGACAGAATTCCTCTTCACTAACGTTAAAGATAAAGCTGTATGCCTCATCTGTGGAGCTAGCATTGCGGTTGCCAATGGTCTATGACAGGGGTCTCCAACACGTCGTCGCTCGCGAGCTACCAGTAGCTCGTGGCCTGATTGGAGGTAGCTCACCAAGGGGGCGTTCACATATCGCTTCTTTTGCGCGCTCAAGTTCGTTATTTCAAATGTAGGAAGCTCATAATTGAAGCGACGCGCTCATTTTTTCCAGGCGCAGCGAGATGAAAAATCCATTAGCTACTAAAACTTCTTTGTCATTGTGGAGAGCGCAGTGCATAGTTGCATAGCAACGACAGACGCCACGGGAAAATCGGATCGAATTTTACTATTAATAATGAAAGATAAGCTATTGTGCATTGTGAACGTCAGTAATTCATCTTTTTTGACTCATTCTTTTTATAAAAATGATTTAAAGGCTGACATATGCAAGCTTTTTATAAATCTTTTTTTGTCAAAACTTTATTTGAACTTGTAGGCTACATGTTAGTAGATAACATGTCGCAAGACACTCCTTTAAAATCTGGCCATCATTTTTAATGTTGTTATTTTTTTTATGTAAACAAAAAGTGCAAATGAATTCTAATTATATTTGTTATTTGCTGGTTTTCGACATAAACCTTGGTGAATTGATTTTATTGTGTAGTATTAGTACTTTTTGAACAGGATTCTGTGATAACCGTGATCATTTTGGTGACTTTAATCATAAAATGAAATGAAATTTTCATGCCATTTCATCTCTAGTTAAGATGCACTGTAAAATCAACTATAATTATGTGTTTTTACAGTATAATATGCAAAGTATAATTTTCTTCAAAAAAATTAATCTCTGATTCTGTTCTTTTCTCTGACATTTAAGGGTGACATATATAGGCCTACAAAACTCTTTTAGGTCTAAAACAGTTTAGATAGTTGTTAATATGAGAGTTATGAGACATTATTTAAGAGATTTAAGTATTGTATTAGCCTACATGAGTAGCTCTCGGCCACTATCTTTTTTAAAAAGTAGCTCTCAAAGTAAAAAAGGTTGGAGACCCCTGGTCTATAGGTATATGCTTCTTGTGTCTTACTGTCTTTTTTCTATCCATTTTAGACACAGAGCAGGATGAAACTGATTACCGACAACTACGAGGATGATCATTACCACCCTCACGCTCCTCCTCCCCACATGCAGCCTCAACCCCTTCATCCTCAACCCCAACCCCAGCCTCCGTACCCACAGGCCCAGCACCCGCACCCACAGGCCCCGCACCCACAGGCCCAGCACCCGCACCCACAGGCCCAGCACCCACAGGCCCAGCACCCGCATCCACAGGCCCAGCACCCACAGGCCCAGCACCCGCACCCCCAGGCCCAGCACCCACAGGCCCAGCACCCGCACCCACAGGCCCAGCACCCACAGACCCAGCACCCACACCAGCCTCCTTACCCACATGCGCCCCATCCCCAACACCCACAGCCTCCTCCCCACCACCAACCACACCCGCAGCAGCCCCCCCAGGCTCAATACTCTCACCCGCAACACCCCCAGCACCCACAACCACCTGGCCCACACCCGCACCAGCCCAGACCTCAACCGCCCCACCTTCAACACCCTCATCCCGGGGTCCCTCCGCAGCAGCAGCATCCACACCCCCAGCACCCTCACGGACCACCGCCTCAGCAGGGCCCCCACCCCCACCCTCAACCCATCCCACACCCTCAGCAGCACCCCCATCACCCCCCACACCCCGGCCAACAGGGTCCACACCCTCGACACCCACCGCCACACCATCGGGGTCCAGGCCGTGGACCGCCTCATCCCGGACACCGACCCGCCCCAGACCAGGTTGGTAACTCATCTATCTTTATATTGAAATGATTTTGTTTCTATTTTAATATTAGTGTATGTTGTATATTTTGGTAATTTTGTTATGCGGTAATGTCTTCCATAGCTCACTTTAGACATTGTTAATTAATCATTAATATTAATTAATACTTTAGACATATAAGTAACTTTACAACTACCATGCCAACTCAGTCATTAGAGTATTAGCAGACTGTCTGCTTAATATCTGCTAACACTTTATTTAGACATTCTACTGACTGTAAGTAACTTGTGTCTACTAATTCTACTAACCCTAACACCTAACAGTCTACTAAGGCCACCTTTACACAGCAGCAGAATACGGTTGTTAGTCCTGAATTTGAGTCTGGTAACATTCACTCACAGTTCAGTTATTTACGGGAATGACAACCGCATTCTATATCCGAACTGACACCTGTACACCTGTCAGTTTTGTGTTCTACACACGACTCAAAAGCTCCGCTCTCTACCCGGATATAAAAGCTGCTGTAGGTTAGTGAAGATTTGACAGATAAACTCGTGGCTCGATTGGACTCTTTTCGTGACAAAAGTGATAAAACATTTTTTAGTTTTATGGATGTCGCCATCTTGGATATTACTTTTGTCATTGTTGCTTTGTTTACTAATAAGATAATAACGTTCATACATGTACAGACAGTATTCGAGACGCTACTGTAAGTTGCTGTTTGAACGGGACATTTTCGAGACCCACACCTGTGAGTAAAATGAGGTTGTCAATCCCAAAAACTGACAGTGTGAACATAGCCTAATACTCTAATGAGAGAATAAAAAAAAATTCAAATAAACCACAATATATGAAAGTATCATCACAGCCGTAGATTAAGTTGGTCTTTTCAGTAGGCGATGGATCTCTATATAATCTACTGTACAAATCACTCACTGTAAAACATTCAAGAAATGTACAACCTGCTCTTTCACCTTTAACTCATCTAATTCTCCTCATTTCATGCTGACCTCTGGATATATGTTGGGCTCAAAGGATGATGAAGAAGGAATTTGGGCATAACCATACCAAAGCTATGATGATGTTTTTTGGGGGTGAGATATTGATGATTGATGTCAGTCTTCTGGTTAAAAGTAAGTTTTTGTGGATAAAGTGATTTGTGATTATGTTCCTCCTTATATTCTCAGACAATTCAGTCACTAATGGAGGAGCACAGCCATGCTATACAGATGAAATTCTACATTGTTCTCTTGGCCAGTCTTTACCTACACTCAGATTCACTCTTTTGGATGGGGCCATTGATTTCCATGCATTAAGGAAAGAGGCGGAGCATTAGTGTGAGTGGGAGGGCCAACGCTGGAGAAGACCACCTGAGCAGGTAAATACTATCAATTCTAATTGTGTCTGTCTGAAATAAAATCATTTAATTTCCAAATTTCATATACACTACCATATACTTTTTTATATATAATTAATACTTCCATTCATTCAAGGGCACAATCAGTTGATTAAAAAAGACAGCACGAATGTTTTAAACATTGATAATAATAAATGTTTCTTGAGCAGAAAATCAACATATTATAGAATGATTTCTGAAGGATCATGTGACACTGAAGACTGGAGTAATGATGCTGAAAATTCAGTTTTACCATCACAGGAAAAATTACATTTTAAAATATATTAATTAATAAATAAGAATATATCACAATATTACTGTTTTGTTAGCTTGATCAAATAAATGCATCCTTGGTGAGCATACGAGACATCATCTTAAAGATAATTATTCCATTTTGTTGTTTTTATTTCAGATGATTAAAAAAAGTATAAATGGAAATCTGGACTGAACAAACACAGTCACTTCCTGGTGCAGCCCTTTTTCTAAAGACATTTGCCTTGAAGACTATCAATGCTCAAATCAAAATGAGACACTGCAGCTGCTCCTTGTTGTCTGGTTTCCACATGCGACCAGTGCATGAATCCAGCTGGCCCCTCCCCTTCTCCACATTGCCCCGCCCACTTGGATCTAGCTCCACCTCTTCAATGAGGCAACAAGTCAGCTTGCACTCATTCAAGCCTTGACTCTTGTCAGTCATTTCTCTGCTTTTTATGTGAAAATCCAATGTAAAATATTACATTATTAACTTAATTTTTAACCTTTTTTTTACTATCACCTCTGCATTTGCAGTTAAATCTTAAAAGGCCAACTGTTGCCTGCCTTCAATTGTTTAGGTTTTATTATACGTGCTATACATATGTACTTAGGTTTGAATATGCATGTAATTTCTCTGTGCCACGTTTAGCCTCCATTGTTGGTTCTTTAGTGAATATTGGACCTTATAGAGGTGGTATCTGTCACGTCTTTAGAGTTACCTCAGTTGACCCTCAGAGGTAGTCTACTCTATGCAGAGTTCATTTCGTCTCACCGATTATAACGCACATAACATACACCATGCTAACCAGAATTTGCCCTTTCTTTTTGCTTGTGCTCCACTCCAAACCCCAACCCCGGATTGCGTGTTAGCTCTCATGCACCTATGCACCTCCACCCCTTACAACAGGGAACGTTTCTTATGGTGCTTCAACTGGTGCTCAGGCCCAAAAGAGATGGAGACAGCCATGGCTAATCATTTCGGACATCAACTGATCTGTAACACTACATCCATGGCGCCATCATACGAGTTCTTCGGAAGATAATTGAGATGGTTTCCCAAGAAACTGCTACAGGTTGTAGTTGTTTGTTCCACAAAATGAATTTTGTCAAGATGTCTGTTGACAAGGCGAGCCCAACCTGAGTGTCACATAAAGGGAATGTCCTTCCTCCTTTAACAAACCGTCCCACCAGGTACTGGCGGAGCTACCGCAGATTTCTTGTAACGTCTCAACATGGTGGCGAGTGCCTATTTATAAATAGATAGTAGATATATAGATAGAGATATACTAGCTAAATAAAGTGGGTCTACTGTGGTCAGACTATTGTGTCAGAAATCAAAGGAAACTTATTTTCCAGTGTGTTTGAGTTGTGTGTGTTATCGTTGTCTGTTTGGCCCTCGCACTGCTCTCGTTACAAGATCTTGGCATTGGAGTCTGTGCAACAAAAAGGTCTTTTGCTGAACGTTTGCGGAATCTAGTCTCTTGATCTTCAGCTAGACAGTGTTGTATAGAATATGTTGCACCTCACAAAAAAAAAAAAAAAAAAAAAAAGGGCAATGAGTTCTTAAAAAAAATCTCAGCTCAAGCGCACTTGAGGGTAAAGCTGCATTCATGCTGAAAGCAAACAGCAGTCTTTTATTTGGCGAATTTTATCGCTGTCAGTGTGAAGGCACCTTAAAGGGATAGTACACCCAAAAATAAAAATTCTATCATCATTTACTCACCCTCATGTTGTTCCAAACCTATATGACTTTCTTCAGTGGAACACAAAACCGAACAGTTCCGGTTCCCATTGACCTCCATTGTACAGTATGGTCAAAAAATATAATGGAAGTCAACGGGAACCAAAATGTTTGGTTTTCAAGTCTTCAAGTTCAAAATGTCTTTTGTGTTCCATATAAGAAAGAAAGTCATACAGGTTTGGAATGACATGAGTGAGTAAATGATGAGTAAATGATGACACAGTTTTTATTTTGGGGTGAACTTTTTCTTTAAGAAACATCAAAATATTCAAGTGGAAGATTGTTTTAAGATGGCTGAGATATGTGAACAGTTGTTTTGCATTGTCTTATGTGTCATTTCACTGCTGTTGTCTGTAGTTGTGAAGTTTACATTAGGACTTTGGCGAAGCCCAAAATATAGCCAAAATCTGACTGTTAAAATGACCTGTTTGTGTTTCCATGTTGCGTTTAACATACTGAATTTTCAGACGCCTTCACGTTAGTTCCAGATCCTTACGTGTCTCTGTTCTGGAACGTTCCGGAACACCATCCTTAATCTGCGTTCACATTCTGCCGGAATTACCACAATCAAAATATTCTGAGATTCTTTAGGCTCAGAAATTCATTTTTATGGCAATGCTCAACCTTGAGGAACAAAGAAAGAGCATTGTGCAACTTAAAGTAACACTATGTAGTTTTTCAACCTTCATTATTTCCAAGACCCTTGTGATAGTACATCGACTTACAATAGGTTGAATGACACATCTGCCATAGCCTGACAGTGTCTGTATCGCTTTTACTGGCACTATGTAACTTCGGGTTTCGGGTAGGACAGTTTGAACACGGTGAGAGTGTGCGCGCGCGCGACCGGCTCTCTCTGCTCGTTCTTTCAGTAACATGCACCCTGTCACAAGCGCAGCAGTCAGTCATCTGTAAAGTGTTTATACATTTATGAATAAGTCAGGGAGCTGACTATCGCGCGAAATGTAAAAGGATGTAAAATGTAAAAAGCATGGCCTGGCCATGTTACGGAATCTATCTGGTCATCCATTTATCTTCATGAATCAAGTAATGCTAGTAGAGTAGCGAATTATCAATCTGGTAGCTACACTAACATGCTAGTTTACGATGGTTATAATAAATAATCTTTCAGGATAACTATCCTAATGTCTGCAGGCTGATATGTTTGTGTATTTAGACACTGGTGAAAGTGTCTTGCCTTTGGCTATAATGCAAATCGATTTTCAAATTTGCAGATTCATCTATGGTACCTTGATATTATCATATTGACAATATATGGCTATTACCTACCACACAAACATTGAATTGAATTAGCATATCCGTTATGTAAAACAGTAGACAATAGGCTACTATAATGACGCTGTCTTGTAAACGTGAGCTACGCGATCTTTTGACGTTTGAAAAAAATAAAACCCATGAAATTTTATTCATATGACATGCTGAAATATATGCCAATGTACCTGGGATGAAGACATTTCACACGCAACGCTGTCAGTCTGTCCACGAGAACTCAAGACAGTATCGGCTTGTCAACAAATGCACACGTGTATCGCCTGGTGTAACCATGACAGATTTTACGACAGTAGTAGAAGACAATACTGTTTCCCAACTGTAGGGGGACCCCGAGAGCAAAAACCGCAAAAACGACATAGTGTTGCTTTAAAATGACATGAAACTATATGTAGTTTAATGGTAAGTTAAAGGTAATTTTTGAGGTCGCTCATTTTTGTGGTTATGAACATGTCACAATGAGCTAGTCAGAAACTTCCCGGTAATTCTGTCATTATGTGAACGCATCATTGTTGCTCGGCTCTAGAATATTCCTACGTTGCTCTCTTGAACATTTAACTATTGTGGTTGAAGAACACAGATCCAGAATATGTCCACCATGTGAGTACTGCTCCATCTTGGATGTTTCTGAGTCCAGTTTCAAACACCAGAAAAGTGTTTGATCTGATATTCTAATATTTATGTGCGTCTAACTGTCTGTCTGTTGTGCAAGTCTATAATTGTACTATTAGGCAAAGCAAGAGGACAAAAAATAAAAAGACATCAGACTTTACCTTCTTGGAGACATATTGCAGTCCTCCACCTTCAGGACCTTTTACTACTGAATACTTGAAGTAGGGGGGTTGATCTCCTGCCTTGGGAAGATATATATTATACAGAACAAAGAAAAAAAAGAGAAATGTTGACTCATGTGGTGATGATGCATGATTATGTACATTATGTGCCAACTCTGGGCTGTGGTGAAGACAGGTCTAATAGATCTCTATACGCAGAAATAAATATCAAAAGAAAGAAGTTTCAGCCCTGTAGGCTCAAGACGTATATCAAAGGGCCTCTGGTTAGAGAAAAGGTCCAACATAAAGAGAACAAAAATGAAGATTTCTCTCTATATTTATATTTGTTGTGTGCCAGTTGTATTTTCTTTTGTTTCATGATGTCCAAAAAATGCAAACCTCTGGATAATACAAACCACTGTGACAAATGCCAGAAAAGAAATAGTAAATCTAAGAAACATTGTTTTTACTTTTTTAAGATAATTATTTATGTTATGTTTTTTTATTGTTCATGCTTTTTTTGTTTTTAATATGTCAGTTTGGAACTGTAAGATTTGTACATGAAATTAGTTTACTTTTCTTTTTCTGTACAGCAGTGCAAACAAGTCCAATGTGAGTGTCAGCATGCCGAATGATACCGTGTGAACGTGGGGTTCATTTTCCCATGGTGCATCAGTCGTCACGGATGAGATACATTGGCATCATGATGGTGTAATGTGTTTGAGAATGGTGTGTCCTCCTCACCCACATCTTCCCGCCCACTGCCAGTGGATTGCCCGTGCAACAAAATAAAAGCGTTCGCATGTTTTCGGGGTGCAGAACTGAGACGCTAAAAGAGTGTGGGATATGCTTGCATGATTGTTTCCGTGTATGCAGATAAGATTGTTACAGGGTGTGAGTGGTTGAGTGGGTGTTGCAGAAAGTTAGCGGTGCAAAAGCCTCGGAGGCGTTCGGTGTGAAATCTGTGTCATGTTCGATGTTTTTAAACCCTGTTGGGCTTTACTCAGAGTCCTTAACCTCCCTGATATTTGCTATTGTATGTGTTGTAACCCCCAACTATTCTTGAGTGTCAGTCGGCTTGTTTATATCCATTAAATAAAAGTGACTTACTTTCTGATATGCTCTGTTTCATTTAAAACCACAAATAAAAGTTTATTAGTTGAAGTCCAAAGAGTGTTTTACAGTGTCCTCATAAAAGTTGTAGGGTCTGGACCATTCAGACACACACTAATTATTCATATTCACTATATTTAATCAATATAAAGGTCTATGAAATTCTCCCCCAAAACTAACCTCACAAATGAAGTTACTTTGTCAGCCGGGTGTCCGGTTACAAAACACTTTAAGACTGATAACAGACTTTTACGACCTCAAAGGAATGTGGCCACATGCGCCACATGCTCAAGAGAGAGAGACCATCTTTAATTAAATAAACTTTGCGGTATTACTCTGATCTATGAAGGAACATGCCTCACAGAAACTGTGATGATTTACTGTCTCATGTACTATTAGGTATAACAACATGGTATGTTTGATTGGGGTGTATGTGGTTGCACAATGACCCAACTGTCAATATAACTTCACCTGTATCATTCTTCCTACCTAATTAATCCTCATTTAATGACACATACTTTGATGTACATCACCTTCTCTTAGAATGCAATTTGAATTTGTTATGTCTATTTGAGCTTGAATGAACAGTCTAAGCACGCTGGGGACAAAGACCATAAATCAACTAAGAGCCGCTTCCCCTCTTGGACATGTCACCTTACTCATAGGTCCATTCAAACCTTAGGGGTGGTTCTTTTTCAGACTATATCAGAGACAGGCAACAGTGACCGCCCTCTCTTGGTTTTCCATCCTGCCGCAAACACTGTCTCGGGTGATACGGGGAAACCCCCCCTCCCCCCTCCATGGTTGCCAAGAGGCCTTCCAGCAGGCCTGGATCCCAACCAGATCCGGCCTCATGGAAAAGAGAGGAGACTCTCTCACAAAGAACCAAAGACAATCTCAGGAGTTTTGGAACAAAGACTCCAACCAACAACGACTCCAATCACCCATCCTTCCGACTTCCTCACTTCTCCTGGGTGCTCGGCGTGGCCTCAACAGAGTCCCAGGCCTTGACCAAACAAATCATGCGTTCCTGGAGAAAGAGAACGCTCAACCAACTTCCACTTGACACTGCCGGAACCATCAACGACTTCAATTTTCAACAACTTCAAGAATTGTTCCCATTACAAATGCAAGTATTCAATTCAATGAAATGTGAAAATGAAATTCTGATGGTTCTTCTCATAGACCCTCTTCTGGTTTCCAATTTCATCCTATCACTAACCTATTTATGTATTCATGTGTGTATGTTGTTTAGTTTATTTATATTCATATAAATATCTATATTTAGTTAATAAAACTTGTACATAATATCTATTTGGTTCTGCTTTGTTTGCAATACAATGTCACTTTATGATCACGGTTTTTGCTACTGGCTCAACGTGCGGTATATGCGAAGAAATAATTATTCTTCTGTGGCCATGGAAGATACCCTTTTCTTAGAATAAATTAATAATCAAAAGAGTTCGTTGGACGAACTGATTAATGGATTGTAATATTAATTCAGCCACATCAAGTTAATCAAATTAACTGACCCAAATATTTATAATTAATAATAACAAGATATTATTGATTATTCATATTTCCAAAAAGCTGACAAGCTTACAAAGCTTACAAAGTTCATTTTATATCAAATACACTATTGTTCAAAGGTTTGTTGACAGTGAGGTTTTTATTTTTATTTTATTTGGGAAGGACATTAAATTGAAAATTAAAAAAGAAAATTGACAAAGTCATTTTGAATGTTCTATTTTTACAAACATCACAGTTTCCACATAAATATTAAGCAGTACAGCTATATTTAACTTATCAATATTACTTCAGCAGCCAATCAGCAAATTATAATGATTTCTGAAGGATTGTGTGACTGAAGAAGACATGCTGAAAATGCAGCTATGCATCACAAGAATAAATTACATTTTAATATATCCTAATAGAAAAAAACTGTTAAACTATTTTAAATTGTAATAGTATTTACAGTATTGCTGTTTTTACTGTATTTATTATCAAATAAAAGCAGCATTGGTGAGTATCTTCTTTCAAAAACATAATCTTACCAACCCCAAACTTTTGAAAGGTAGTGCACATTTATTAAACTTAGAAATAAGCTTTTATAGCATATGTGACATACAGGGTCCGAAATTAACACCCGCCAAGCGCCAAATGCGGGTAGATTTTCCGTTTGGCGAGTAAATCTTAAAAGGCTATCCGCCATACTGGCGGGTGAATGTTCCAGACATCGCAAGTCTCCCGCATATTGATAGCGGCTCCCTTATGTCCGCAAATTAGTTCAAATATCCTGGAATCTAGAGTGAGCGAGAAAGAGCGCGCACATACTGAGCTCCAAACCGTGTAGCGCGTGCACGCCTGAGAGGGAGAGAGCGAGAGACCTTGCGTGTGTGCCTCCCTCAAGAAGCGTGTGTGAACCTTCTTCACACCTAAAATAGACCTACACTAAATATATTTCTTTAACTTAAATAATTAACAAATTAAGATGACAAAAAGAAAACACTGAATTAGTTTGAAGCTTTGAAAAAACTGCTTTGTTTCATCAGACTACGTTTTTTTTTCGTCAAATAAAAATAGCAGACCTACCTCAATCCACAGCTTGTCTAGTTTTTACTTAAAAAAAGTAACATGTCTGCATGATGTGGGGTTAGTCTGGGTCTCCGATGGCACAGATTCTCAAGGTCGGACATCCGGGACTTTTACTCCCATAATGCACTGCGCGCGCATATCAACGCGGCAAAGGGTAAAACAAACAAGCGCCCGCCATTAAGCAACACGAAAGCGGAAGATAAACAAGCGCCGAGAATCATGTCTAAAAACTGTTGTGTTGTTAGTTGCACAAACAACAAGCGTAAAGAGGAGTAACCTCTCATTTTACATGATAGCGAGGCAACTGAGCCAGAAAGGAGAGAGAAATGGCCCCAGGCGATTGGACGAGGTGTTAGTTCACACAGCACAAAGCTATGGCGGCCTACATCAGATTTACGTTTGCTCCTCTCATTTCCTGGAAGCTGTAGTCGTTAGACACTACATTCAATAAAATGTAATCTGATGTCGTTTTTGGAGCCTGGGGTGTCTGCAGAGACCGCGTTTTTTTACAGTGTGTTCAGGGGACAGGCATCTAAGTTAGCAGATACGAGGAGATGTTTGCGGTGTGTAACAAAAAATGTGTTGGCCTAAAAAACGCATGACATCGCTGAAGGTTAATGCAAAACTATGAACATACCATTTTACTTTAAATCTAAATAGAAATGTAATCTCAAATGAATGGACAAATTGAGGGACAAATCAAAGAATAACAAAATAATACCACTGCAGAGATGGCCACTCAATTTTCTGTTGCTATGTTATGACATTGCTATGCATAATGGTCTCCAGCTCTACACTGATAAGCAACAATGAAATGCACTAGTTGTGTGGGGAATATGCCGCGTTCCAGGCAACCTGTAACCCGTGTTTTTCCAACTCGTAACTGGGAGTAACGTTACATCGTTCCAGGCAACTTGTAACCCGTGTTTTTCCAACCGTATACCCGTGAAAGTGCACTGGAACGGCAGTCAAACCCGTGACTTCCCACCCGTGAATTCGTACTAGATCGATGTACTCCCAGTTACGAGTTGAAAAAACACGGGTTACAGGTTGCCTGGAACGCGGCATAAGATACATTTATGCAGTTAGCCTTTATAAACTGTGTCCTCACTGACATTGCACAAGCTGTGCCACTGACAGACTGAGCTCATTACAGCCACTTTGTAACACAGTGCTTTTGAATGAACAGTTTTTGGTTTTGTTTTTAATGAATAAAAAATCGATTACATAGTTAATGCATTCTGTAATAGAAGAAGAAGATCTGTATTCATATAGCTGCTAGCGCCGTTCACAGACATGTAACGTTAGCTAGTCACAAAGCGCTTTACATTAGTGTTTTATTAACGTTACATTCACTTCTCACCACCTACATACATTCGCATACACAGATATAATTCATCATTAATACAAAGTAGTCCGTTAGTATCCATAACTGACATAATCCACAGCAAAACTTCTGTGAATAGATACCTTTTTGATTTGCCTCGGGCTTTGCCTTCGGTTTGTTTTACCCTTCGCGGCTGGTTGCTATGCAGGTCACATGATTTGTGACGTAACGCCGACCAAGAGAATGTCCCAGGAGAGATAACGTCTCGCTAGAGTGGCCAACTTCGGAAAGCGCCTTTCATTTGCTTGTGGATGTTTGCATCGCAAGTGATATTGCATTGTAGCCTACTTGCACTAGGCCTACTGCTTTATTTTAATACCGCGTAGCATATTTTCCAAGTATTCGTCGATCTTTCTGTCGAAATGGTGCCACAGTAGCTACTTCTTTTTGCTTGGTTCATTTTGCTTGCTTAGCTTGCTTGCGAATTGCGAAATATGTCTTTAGGCGCGTGTTGTTCGCGTGTCGACGTACGCGCCCCGTGATTTAACAAATATAGGCTACATACTGTTTTTTTTAACCATGCCGCAAACAAACAAAAAAACGAAATATATATATATATATATATATATATATATATATATATATATATATATTTATTTATAGTAATATTATTAATAATATATTATAATATTATATAGTAAATATATATATATACTTTTAAACCGTTTAACTGATAGTATCAATCGGTATTTTTTTTTACTTTCGGTAAAGTATTTGATAGTTTTACAAAACCTTCAAATGTTCTGTTATGAGCACTAGTTCCATGCTCACATCTTCCATGTCTTACTATTTGTTGCTCTGTTTTGACTTCTACTTTAGTCATTCAACATAATACCTTATCTCAATTAAATGTACTGAAATGAATGTATATGTGACACAAAAAGGCCGTTTATTATTTTGGCCGGTAAAAAATATGCTTGGCTGGTGAATTTTTTCATCTACCAGTCCCTGTGGCAGGTGAGCCAAAAAGTTAATTTCGGACCCTGGTGACATATGTAGTCTCTCCAATAACATACTTTTATTTAAAGCTGCTAAAAGCAATTCACCTAAAAATTCTCACAGTGCACCATAAAAAGCAATTACCATCAGACCCTCACTATATAAAGTCTGATCAAAAATAGTTATGAAATCATGTTCCACCTAATCAAAAGAACTTTTCTTAACCAGTTAGTGCAATGTTGTTAGGCTAAACTGTTAGTTTGCTACCTAAAAACACAAACAACACAATAAAAAAATGACATCCAATTCATATTAATCCAAAAAGTTATTACCGATACAGGCAACTAGTGAGTGGAATGAGATTTTTTTTTTTCTTTCTTGTTGCTTGGGCCATTTGATGTCAACATACATTCATCTCATTGTGTAAGAAATGGCACAACTCAAAAAAGTAGCAGGCTTTGCAGAAAACATAACTGCAAAAAAGTCTGCAGGCCCCTTTTGTATTTATCTCCCCTTCAAGATGGAATCTATCAGTCGGTCGCTCTTATCAGAGAGCCAGTATCCAGCCATGGCCGCCACGGCCCCCATAAAGATGGAGGTGAACACCAAGTCCCCTTTAGCCGCCAACGTGGCCAATGCGCACAACACCACCCCGAAGAACATCTGCTGCAGAACCTCGATTTCATCCTCCTGAATGTCATCAAAAAAACCTTTTTCTGCAGAATCTGAAAAAAGATACAGAAACATATAGAACATACAAGACCATATTTAAAAAAAAACATGCATTTCAATTATTCAGTTTAAATGCAGTGTCGTTAAAATTACATAAGAACAGTTGGTGAAAAAAGAGAATATAGATATCAATGAACCACTTCAGAAGACATTCTCTTTTTTTAAAAAAATTTTTTTAAGAATAATGTGCATTGATGAATTATGCACTGTAAGTGGAAAGTACACAGGAACATTTATTATTAAAGTAACTAAAGTTCAGTTTCAAGTTTTCTTTAAATATAAATATACATTTTAGAAATATATTTTCGGTAGCACTTTCACATTAGTTAGTTCATAGTTAACCGATGTCAACAATTGAAACTAACAATGAACAATATTTGTACAGCCTTTATTAATCCAGCATTTATGTTAATTTCAACATTTACTACATTATTAAAATCAAGTTGTATCAGTTAACATTAGTTAATGCACGGTGAACTAACATGAACAAACAATGAATTACTATTTTTATTAACTAACTTAAACAACGGTTAATAAATGCTGTAAAAAACAATATTGCCCGAAGTTAGTTCATGTTAACTAATACATTAATTTATGTTAATGAATGAAACTTTCACTTTCGTTTAACAGCATGTTGACTCCCAAGACAATAAAGTTGCATGTAGAACAGGTTTAGCAACTCTTGAACACAAACATGAATACTTTCTCTCATGTAACAAGCACAATACACTGAGTTACACGAAACTGCAAAGGTCTTTTGGGCCAGATCTAATTCAGCATTTGAAGTTCACAGCAGGTTTTTATAGTTTACTAAAACTAAAACCACAATAAATATTTTGGTTACACTTTATTTTAAGGTGACAGTTACATTGTACTTACTCAAATAAGTACACAGTAATATTAATTAACTACATGTACTGACTATAGAGCTACGGTTAATCTAGAGTAGACGTACTACACTCGCCATGTTGTCATTATCATGTGATCTACCAGCGTCAGTTACGTCACTTCACTGCCATTCATTAGTCCTCTCCCATGGCCTCATGGGACAGTAAAGTGTCCATCGTATACACACTTCCGAATCTCACAGGAAGTAGTAGGTCATCCAGGTACTTTTTGCCTACTGTTTTAAGAGTACTGTGAAGTGGGACATACTTCTTTTGTAACATACTGTTTTTCGCCAACTATATAGTAGGGAAGTGTGCGATTTGGGATGCAGCCAATGTTTCCAGCTCACCTGTGGTCTGGCTCCTCTCACAGGTGTTGCCCGTGCGTGTGTATCCGCCTGCACACTGACAGTGAAAAGACCCCTCTGTATTCACACAGAAGACATTGACACCGGGACAGGCCAACACCTCCTCGCCACACTCGTCTATATCTGCAGGAGAAACAGAATACAGCTGTCATTTCTCAAACACACACCCAACCAGTATAATGCTTACTGAAAAATGAAGACGAGAAAAGATAAACAGCTTGACAGTTATAGAACAAATAGACAATTAAGAAATTATATTATTGCAATATACTAATGATAAAAATTATTTTAAAAAAAGTATTGCAGTTTTTTAAATTGTTAACTTTCTTGCTGGAAATGCGTATTATAGCCACAAGATGGTAGCATTTCATGCAGAAGAACTAATTTGTGTCATTAACTTAGCGATTAATTCTGTTCATAGATTTTTCAAGCTTGAACAGTAGCAAATGCATTCACATGTATTTATTTTATTAATGCCTTTTATTTATTTATTTTATTAAGTATTCCTTTTTATGAATCTTATCAATCTCCTTTTTGTAAATTTTAGTCATCGATAACTATGTATTCATTTAATCATCATTAAATAATTGCATTTTTATTATTTTACATGTTATTCATTCATTTATATTTTCTATATGCTCTAATATGTTTGATTATTTCAAAATGTAAGATCTTTGGTGTCTCTTCTGTGCTGTAAGATCGAGATCGAGTGGGTGTATTTTCCATCAAAATGTAATATGCGATGTACATTTGTATCAAAATATGTCTGTTTCCATCTCTGCAGACACGAGATAATGCAAGATCTGCAATATTCTCTTAAACAACACCTTGTATATATATTTTCATCTATATTTGACATTTGACCTAGCCGTTACACCAACTTTGACATAATAGATTAATCTGTTTGACCTTTTCTTATAGACCAAAAGATAAGTTAAGGAGGAATGCAAGTTTCCTGCATTTATATTCGTTGCTCTTATTTTGCTCTTCACTTCTGCCTCTCCTTTCATTCTGCAAATATCTTCTCTATACTCATCTGTTAGATTCAGTTCTCTGGATTTTATTTTAAACTATTGAATAAGATGGATCTTATTTTTGTTTAAACCTATTTGGTAGTACAATTTTCATATTTACTTAATTCATTTGTTGTCTGTATAAATTTTACTTAATATATTTGTTATTCCTTATTCAATTTTGATCTTTCACATAATCATTGCTTGTCTGGATCTCATTGCATCAGAAACTATATATATTTTAAATGATTTCCTCCTGCTATTAATATTACTGTATGTCAATCAAGATGAAGGAACACCTTTACATTATTCAGCCAAAAAAAAAACAGATCTACCACGGTATTCATGAAAGAAAAAAGACATAGAAAGCACTTCGAATTTCAACTTTATTTAAATTCTGTTATTTTTATCCTTACATTAACAACAATGATGTTTGTCCAAATTGTTGGCAGAATTCAGCCGACAAGAATCTCAAATGTGAAACTTTTGTGGACCTGATTCTTTCTCAGGTTTGTTCTCAAATTACTTTAAAAAAATACAACTTGAACTTTTTCTCTACAGCCTTCAGTGTTTTAGACTCATTCCTGTGAATAAATAAATCATGCATTCTCTGGCTGTACCACAAAGTGTCTGTTCTGCTCTTCTGTGAACAGAAGCTTTGTGGTACAGTCAGATAATGATATTTACTTCTGGAATGAGTCTAAGGGCCCTTTCACACCTACCTTGTTTGGTCCGGACTTTTCAGTTTGGTCCGAATCAAAATTACAGGTGTGAAACCTACCCCGGACCACGGTCCGGACCAAACAGATGAAATTTGGTCTGACGAAAAGAGGTAGTCTCGGTCCGGATCAAACTGAACAAAGGTTTGGTTCGTTTCTAGTGTGAAAGCATTTCTGTATGGTTCGGACTTTCAGACCTTTCACAGGAAGTTCCGGTGGTTCCCGCATAGCCGAAAAAACAGAAGGTGGCAGGAAAAATGAGCCGTGGTAGCACATGGGGAGAGGAGGAGACGAGTTTTTTAATTGAAGTATGGTCTGATGACATAACAGTTAATAAGAAGTCAACTGGAAAAAACACACAAAAAAAGAGCTCACATGATTGCTTGCAGTCTTCTCCTCCTTTCCTGCCGGCGACGATAAAATGTTCGCACGACGAGGACGTTCATTTGGCGAATTTGAACTAGCCTTGTGTATAGTTGATGCTGCAGGTAATTATGCCATAAAAATAACAATAAAGTTGCAACGATATGCGTCTGTTCATTCACGTTGTTAAAGTTTCCGCCGAATTGACAACACGCTGACGTCAGACGCACGTCCATTTACAAACCAATCAATGTCAAGATGCAGCCCACATAGATGATGACGACAGGATGCAAGTATGTCACGCCTAAGGGCGTTTTCACACCTGAAATTCCGCACCAAAGTTCCGAACCAAAGTTCACATTTTGATACATTTTATACTTTCAGAAAGTTTTGGTTTGGTTTCACACTGCAATTATGCGAGCGCACTAAAGAACTTTACGTGACATACTTGCGTCCTGTCGTCATCATCTATGTGGGCTGCATCTCGACATTGATTGGTTTGTAAACGGACGTGCGTCTGACGTCAGCGTGTTGTCAATTCGGCGGGTAACTTTGACAACATGAATGAACAGACGCATATCGTTGCAACCATAGATATCATACAGAGACTAGATGCCCTATTGGCCGCTGGAAACCGAGAAATCCGGCCGCCATCTTGAACCGGTCGTATTCCTAGTTTCGTTGCGTGGCAGCAGATAAGATGCCAGAGCATTGTGGAGCATTTTCCTGTTCTAATCGCCGGACCATCGAAAATAGGGCTTTTCACAAGTAAGTCTTAACATTACCGTACTATTGGTTGTATTTTGTGAATAGAATATTACCAGATAATCGAGAAGGAGCAAGGATATTTGCTATTACTGTACTGAAATCGTTGTGAAATGCTGTTTACTGCATCAGCCGGTGTTCACCCGGCATGGAGAGGTGGGGTAACTGTTAAAGTAATAATTACAAGAGCTTCTAGGTTATCAGAAAAGCATTAAACTGCCCTGTTGTATAGGTTATTTGTGTTTGCGCACATGATATCAATGTAATACACACGCATGACAGCGATGCGCAAATTGAGTAACCCCTCCAACCTCTAGTGTTATTGATAACCTATATCTTATCAAATGCGATTTGGCTATTGATATTACAGAAGTCCTGTGGTAAAATTACATTATTAACTTACTCCATCTACCCTTGTAAAGTTAATCCGAATAGGGCTTTAGTCTCGACATTTTCCCCTCCCACATCCACATACAATAAAAAAGGTATAGGCTTAATGTTGTCCGCATTTAATTTTTAGAAATTACTGATGCAAACACGTTGAAAAGCTTCTTCTCAATTTTTATTACAGGTGGCTGCGTTCTGTGTGTGTGTGTGTGTGTGTGTGTGTGAGAGAGAGAGAGAGAGAGAGAGTGTGTGTGTGTGTGTCTGTTCGTGTTTGTTTGTGTGTCTGTTCGTGTGTATGTGCGTGTCACAAATCATAAATTGTTTCTTCAACTTATTAAAATATCTTACTTTACTGCAACTATCTGTTTCTACTTCTTTATTATATTTATAGTGTGTGATTTATAAATTACATTATATCCTTCATCACACATAATGTGTCTGGTCACTTTATATCTTATATCAGAATATTATATTACTGTATTACTGTTAAGCCTACTATGGATATTAAAATACGCCGAACCATTTGTCCTGTATCATAGCTACATGAATGACGTTTGTAGCAAAAAAAAACGCGTGAAAATCAGTTCAGTATTCAGTGAGATATGATTAATTTAATAGGCTGACAGCTCATTTTACCTGCCATTCAGATTACACTGAGCGGAGCGGATGACCGGTTTAAGATGGCGGCTCCAATTCTCGTCCGTGCCAATAGGCAGTATCGGTCGATAGGGCGTCTACCTATATGATGTCTATGGTTGCAACTGTATTGTTATTTTTTCGTCGTGCAAACATTTTATTGTCGCCGGCAGCAAAGGAGAAGACTGCAAGCAATCATGCGATTATTATTATTATGTCATCAGACCATACTTCAATTAAAAACCTCGTCTCCTCCTGTCCCCATGTGCTACCACGGCTCGTTTTTCCTGCCACCTTCTGTTTTTTCAGCTATGCGGGAACCACCGGAACTTCCTGTGAAAGGTCTGAAAGTCCGAACCATACAGAAATGCTTTCACACTAGAAACGAACCAAACCTTTGTTCAGTTTGATCCGGACCGAGACTACCTCTTTTCGTCGGACCAAATTTCATCTGTTTGGTCCGGACCGTGGTCCGGGGTAGGTTTCACACCTGTAATTTTGATTCGGACCAAACTGAATAGTCTGAAAGTCCGGACCAAACAAGGTAGGTGTGAAAGGGCCCTAAAACGCTGCAGGCTTTAAAGAAAAGCAAGTTCAATTTGTATTTTTTAGGCAATTTGAGAACAAACCTGAGAAATTATCGAGTTCACAAAAGTTTCTCAACTCTAAATTCACCATGATATCAAAATGGACAATTCCAATTCCAGTTATTCATGGAATGTTGCAGTATTTATTATAAATGGTTTATCCATATATAAATTTTTTTAATTTATGTGCCCTTGTACTCTTTAATCAAAATAACTTCCCCTCCCTCTGGCAGCAACATCTCGGCTGGTCCGAAATCGCACACTTCCCTAACAGCATGTGAAATACAGCATGTGACAAAAGAAGTACTGTATGTCTTAATTCACAGTTCTCATAAAAGAGTAGGCAAAAAAACCCGGATGACCTAATACTTCCTGTGACATTCTGTGCATACGATGGACACTTTACTAACCCATGAGGATAATGACAACATGGCAAATGTAGTACGTCCGGATTACTTTATAGAACATACTTTTTAGCACTCGCAAAGTTCTTATTCAAAATAAGTACCTACTCAAGAGAGTATGCGATATCAGCCATTTTCTCTTCTCCGATGATGTGTTTACTAGCGTGAGGGCGAGACTATATAAATAAGCAGCAGTTACCATGTCATCTCATTGACAAATTCTTCCGGCAGCTCAGTCCAGTAAATTATCTCTATCCACTAATGCGCAATTCCATAATAAGGGGGTGATGAGCATCAGAGCTCAAGCCGAGCCTCGGGTTCGAGCCTCCTCCAAGGACAGCAAGCCAAGTTAGTTTACTATTAACCTTTAAGGCTGAAAGGGCAGGCGAAATAGTGTATTCATTTTATACTCCTAGTTATATTTTATACTTCAAAGACTGAAAAACAACACTAGTTATATTGACTACAACTCACCTAGGCATCTTATGCCTGATGACCTGAAACCAGGAGCACATTTCTTACAGCGGGCAGCTCCTCCACCCATACAGCCAACACAGGCCTTATCACATCCTGGAAAAATAATAAAACAATGTAAACAAAATAAAAGGAAATCAGTGTTATCAAGAGTGTTACTCTGGTAAATCCGTGTGTGTTAATGATAAAATACCTCTGAGAGTAAATCCCACTGACCTTTGCATTCATAAGAGCCATGGGTGTTCAAGCAGTACGTGTTGTCGGGACACCGATCCAGATCAGTTCCACATTCATCAATATCTGTCAGTGTAAAAGAAGTGAACCTCTGAATGAAACGGAGCATGAGGTGAATCAAGCGTACAGTCTGGTGATCATCTTACCAGTGCACAGGTTGTCATGCAGGATGAATCCGGTGTGGCACTGAAGACATTGGTCTTTCTCTGGCCCTCCACATGCTTTGCAGTGCTCTGAGCAGTTCTGACCCAAAATGAGATGAAAAAGGGCCACAACGAGCGCAGTAGACAGGAAGAACATCCGTGAGGGGGACATCACTCTCCACGCATTAGTGCAACCCTTCAAATGCACGCTTTCCTCAAAGTTTAAGCTGGTACGGAGACGTTCAAATTAAAACTCCTTGTGAGATCTGATGATTTTAAAAACAGGAATTTGTTTGAGGACAAAAAAGTTAATTTCATTTACAAAACCTTTTAACAATTTTAAGGTGTGATCTTTTATCCAAAGCAGCTTAATTATATTATTTAAAGTGTTTGAGGTGTGAGAACTCTATGTTAAAGAAATCAGGCCACTGCTTTTATCAATTATGATTTTAGACCTTAGCTTAACTGTTATTTCAGTTGTGATAATTATTAAAAATTTTCTTTAAATAATTAATGGATTGCATTTGTTAAACTTTTTTTCATTTCACATTTCTGTTTTTGTACATACAGTCTTATTGTTTATTTTCAGACTGAGTTAGTTTAACTCTATTAATTCAGTTTATTTATTAGAATTTGTCAAAACAGAAATATAAAATTAAATTTATATTAGTGCTTGACTTATATTTTACCCAAAGTTTCTACATATTACTTTTTTGGAGCGCGAGCATAAAGTTATATAAAGTTTTGGTAACACTTTATTTTACGGTGATGTTAGTTAAGTTACTACACTTACTATAGTAATAACAGTAGGCTAAATTATGCATGATTAGGCTACAAGTAAACCCTAAACCAAATCCTAATCGTAACTCTATATTAAGTAGGCTTCATGTAGTTAATTAACTCAGTAGCCTACTTATTTAAGTACAATGTAACTACGTCACCTTAAAATAAAGTGTAGGCTAATATAAGTTTTTAGTTACGATATTTGTTTAGATTCGTAAAAATTGTTAACAGGAAAATTATATTTAGCTTGGCTATATTTTAACATTATTTTGAGTTGTTAAAAAGAAATCAAAAAGCAGAACGCATGGAATTCGTTCACCATGGAATTCGTATTTGAAATACTCACAAACATGCGACATGAGAATCTAAATTGATGGTTGGGATGTCCGTAAAACCAGCTTCCCCAGTTCGAGTTCAGGACGCAACTCTCTCTCTCTCTCTCTCTCTCTCTCTCTCTCTCTCTCTCTCTCTCTCTCTCTCTCTCTCTCTCTCTCTCTCTCTCTCTCTCTCTCTCTCTCTCTCTGTGCGCGGTTTGGTGGATAATTACAAATTAGCTATATTATGGCGAAGACTTGCTTCATGAATATTGCATAGGATATATCCAGCATCGACTGCTAAACGAAAAAGCTTGCTCAGTAATATATATGAGGGCCGTGACAATCCTTTAATGGTGATGCGTTGGCTCATGAATATTAAGAAAACGTCTTCGCTAAACTATCAACTGCTTCCTATGGGATTCACAAATGGTTGACCAGCGCGGAGAAAAATAACACACACCACATGACTACATCGGATAAACACTGCTTCAGGGTCATTCTGGATTATTATTTTTACCTAGGCAACAAAAGAGAAAGTCTCTGGTTTTTAAAATAGGCCTACATAATAAAGATTTAAACTGGAACAATTATTGTACCTGACTTTCGATTCACCAAGTCTTTTTCTCGGTTTCTAAAGAACTTCTCTTCGGTCATGAACGCGCAAAACCAGTGCAGCAGGACGTCGCGCGCGACACACAGCTCTTCTCAAATAACAGCGTGTATTTTTAGCGGCGGCTCTGGTGGTGTAAAATATTTGTATGCTGTTCCCCTCCTTATCTTCTTTTTATAGACTTGCCTGATGCTCAGTCTTGTCTAAGTTAGTGGTGGACTGTGGTTGGCCAGTCTGACCAGCTGAAGCATGCCCCTAAACCTTTTTTTAAAAACCAGCAAACAGACCAGGCTGTAAAACCAGAGAACTGAAGTCTAGCTGTTTTTTCATTTATTCAATTCCACTCAAGTCAGCCAATGACAGAACACTATAAGTTCCAATAAACTGTATAATTGAGTACAACAAGAGCATTTCAAATGCATGACATTACAAACCTTCAGTTAACAAAATAAGCCATGTTTAAGCTACATATGAAATGTATGTAGCCTAAATATATATTATTGACAAACACCATGTTAGAGCTGAGATGAAAAGGATCAATTAGAGGTAACATCTTTCCAAATATAAAAATATATGAGTAGGCATTATAGGCTACATATTCTACAGAATAGCCTGTAGGCATATGAACTCTTTTAATTTGCAGTGTATTTATCCATTTAATTTCTTCATTTAATTCCTGTAGCGTCTGTACTTAAAATTTCCTCATGTGCACATGGACATGCAGACTTCCTTCTTAAGCAATCCTCTGAGGTTATATCCAGGTATTGTAGGCCTAAATATACCAAGGTACTTCATGATGGGATGGTACTATGGCACATGTCTAAAAATCTTTAGAATTTCCATACGCACAGAAAAACATGACAATACCATGTTTTAGGACGTGCTATTACCATGGTACCTTCTGGTACTTGTATGTAGTCTGTCCACAGTCCATAGTGACAGACATTTTAAAAACAATGTTCCGATGTGACGAGAGAGAGTACATGACATGTCAGCGCTGTTCATTTTTGAGAAAAACTCTTTCCTCAGTGTCTTCCGTGTCTAGGCTGAGTGAGTCGCTTTGAGTGAGCATGGTTTCAGTCCTCGCCCTCGTCCTATTAGAAATGTTCTGCACTCCTTTGGCCAGCTTCCTCCGTGCCCTTTTTATCCACCACATCTTTTCCAACTTCCCGCACACACTGTTTGGGCTTTCCACACACAGCTCCATAAGTAATCCCTGAGACTGTGAGGGCAGTTTATAGAGCGGCAAGCCCCTGAACAACACTGGCAGCTCCTCTTTAATGAGAAGTTCCTGACAGTCTAACTGCACTAGGAAGAACCGCTGAGCAGCGCCGCCCTTCTGGCGGTCAGCTAAAATGCAGGCCAGGGCCGAAGCCAGCGTATCTGAGGAGTATGTGGCAGGATTGCTTTGTTTTTCCACTGCAATGTTCCAGTAGCACTCGGCTCTCTGTAGTGTTGATGGACAAAGCAAAAGAAGGGCTTTGCCTCCGTGTTTCTGGATGTGATCGAGCTTGGAGTGGAGCCACGCTGCCGGGCCGAGAGAACCAAGCTCTGTTGGGTTCCACAGGTCGAGAAATACTCCGAAACCCAGCTCAGAAAGCAACAGGCCCAGCCTACACACCAACTGTGGGTCGGTGGCTGAGGAATGGAGCAACAACACCTGTCCCTTCATATCTAGAGAGAGAGAAGAGGTAAATGAAGTAAGTAAATTAAGACAAAACATTTTTGGGAAAACTTTCACTATGCTAAAAGGCACAGAACCTGATTTCGCCAAGTACAACATGTTCCTAGATCAACATCTTTGTTGATCCAAGAACAACATTCTAATCAACCAATCAGATAGGGACAAGTTTACAGTTTATGCCCAGTTTAGGCTTACAACCAGGGTTTGGTACTACATCAGTGTTATTCACCCTCATTTTCATCTGATTTTAGGGATAACTTATGATAGGGTTAGGTTTAGGGGTTAGGACTACATTTTCTGACAGGAATGTTGTTCCAGGATCAACAAAATTGACCCAGGAATGCGTGTTACTCTGCAAAATCAGGATGTGCACTTCTTACAGACATAGACATGCATAAACATCTTGTGTACCTTGAGAATGACATCTGTCCCATTCGCGAGACGCTGTGAGAGAAACATACAAGAATGTATAATCGCATCAGACAAAAACATGTTTGAAACCATTGAAAGAAACTCAGTGTAAGACACAGAAAAGGCCAAGATGGATGAAAGAACAGAAAATGAGACATGAAAGAGGAGAAGAGACAGACAAAGAGCATGCCAAGATGAAATAAATGTGTTCTACACAGATCAGCACAAAAATATGTGCTGTTGACAGACACATGAATAGAACCATTGAGAGCAGAGAGACAAATGCAAAACGGACACAGAGTCTGTCCGGTCAACATCTCAAAAATCTCAACAAAAAAACACAACTGTCTCTTCAAATCTTCTGGGCTCAGTAATATAAAGTTTCTGATCAGTTGTACTTTGGCATAAAAATGCTGAATTTACATTAGAATCATTGACACAATGATATATAATAAAGTAACTGAGTTTATATATATATATATATATATATATATATATATATATATATATAAGGCCTTTTTCATGGTGAATATATGACAGATTTGAATAAAAAAATTGTAAATAAAAAAAACAACATCACAAATACATTATTTATATACGCCATTATATTAAAATATATACAGTATAATAATTGTAATAGAAGTCATTTTATTCATTGTGTTGTAGTTTCTTTGTTGCTGAGAGGAAAACGTCTTACTATATAAACAGAGATGCTGTAGACTGTAAAGACTTACATTTCAGTTTGTTCACCAGAAGAAGTACTCCAAAAATAGTCAGACAAACAAGGATCAGCGATAGAAGAACAAGAAGGCTCCAGTACTGTCGTTCCACTAAAACAACAATACACCATGAAACAACTGATAACACCTGTCATATACAGTACAGCAAATGTTGGTTTTAACACATCGAACACACAAGCATCACCATGATCAAATGACAATGAATGGCAGCTTTAAATAAACAGGATATAGGAGATGTTTTTTCTTTTCATAAACTTACAGCGATGTTGACAGTACTGCACAATCTTTTCATCCACTTTAACCTGCAGACAAACACACAACCAATGAATAATGTTTGCCATGTTCATGATCTGTTTGCACTAAAATGAAGTGAAACTAAGGAAATTAAAAAGGGAGATGATATCATACCTTCACACAGAGCTGCAGGTGATTTCGAGACGTGATATTCACAAATTTCCCGGATGCCTGCAGAGCAAATAGCATTATAACAAACCACTTTTTAACCAGATGGAAAAACAAATATTGGCTTTGACCTCAGTCTGAGAGTAGATGTGATATTCAATTTCAAGACAGCAGTACGGCCTATTTAACATATTGTATTGTTGTGTACCTGGGAGTCAATCATTCAGCTTCAAAAGTCCAAAAGTCTCTGATCACTAGTGAAAATGCTTCTATTTTGCCTTCTTTCAGATTTAGATAATACAAAATTGTTCATTACTAACTATTACAACAACAACAACAAAAAATAGGTAACACTTTATTTTATTATTATTATTATAAAAGATCGACTCGATTACATCATTTGCAGTGCTTCATGGGAATAGGCGGAGCTAGAGCTCTTTTTTTCTCACTAATTGGTGGAATTTCCTTCAGCATCGTGGGTAATGTAGTTTTACACCATGGATTCTGCTGTTCAATTTTATACGAAAAAAAATAATATGGGCTGACAAGAAAACTTGGATGTCTTTTTTCCAGTTAAAACAAACATTGTTAAGTTGTTTTGATTGATACTGAGAAGCAGCTTTGATACAATCTGTATTGTGAAAAGCGCTATATAAATATATTTGACTTGACTTGACTTGACAAGTTCAACAGAAGCAAATATCATTGATTAACAACCTAGTAGTTCACAGCAAAGCTGTCTTTAAAGTTTTTTTAAATTATTGTTAAAAGTTTACTTCCCAATGGAGAAAATGAATGGAGGTAACCGACTGTTGCACTATAGACAAGAACACTTGGTTTGTGATTTATTGAATGGACAGTATTTCTGCTGTCTCAAGCTTCATTCCATTCATGTCAAATTTGACATATTCCCATATATTTACCCATAGCGTTGTGCTGTTTTCTTCCCAATCCTTCAAGTGCTGCTGTCTGAATCCTTTAATTTCTCTGCAGTGTCCATCTGCCTCGAGCTGACACGGCCACAGTTCAGCACTTATCCTGCAGGGTACCGTTAAATTCCAGCTCATCACCGGCTCATCATCATTTGTCTTGATGTGGGCCACAGACACTGACATGTTTCTCAGGACATTGGCATTAAATTCTGCCGAAGAAAAACATTGTAGGTAGACAGAATATATGAATATGGCATTGAACATCCTCCAGATCTAAGATCTTTTTTCAAGAAAACCGGGTTTTCTTTTTTTGGGTTTCAGAAAAAGAGTTTTTTCTTGCATGAGGGCCTCAAGATGACTTAAATTAATTTACAATATAAGATATAACAAACATTAAAATAAGCCTTATTTTAATTCAGACCCACAACAACTGTTTGTCTTTTTAAAGAACTAGGGTTCCCACTGTCTTGAGAACCCTGGGTGTACAAGATGAGTTCTAATTTTAAAATAGTGGTTTCTAGAAATGGAAAAGTCATGTATTTTGATTATTTATTTTCTAGTTATGCCAAGCTATAAAACATTTTATCAGGTAGAAAAAAAAACATTCAAAAATATATAATTTTACAAAATGTAAATGTGTTTTCAAAATATATTTTTATTAATCCTTAAGCTTAATATATAAAAATGTATATTAATCCTTATCCTTATCCAGAAATTCACAAACAACTAGAAAAGTCATGGGGCCATTTGTGGAATTCTGTTGTGGTTTTACCTGTTTTATTGTTTTCAAAGGGACAGTATTCTGAACGAGCTGTGTTCTGATCTTCTTTCCAAGCCTAAAGTGTATCCACAGACAAAGGGAATGTTAAAATAATGTACAAATGTGTTTTAGCCAGTGTTGTAGTACTCAAGATCGGTCTTTCTGAAGGTCTTGGTCTTGCCTCGGTCTCGTCCACATTTGTACTCTTTCTTGTTTCGGTCTCAGATTGAGAGGGATTTTAAGAGGGTAAGACTTAGAGGGGCAAGACCGCACTAAGTTCCCAGTGCATGTTCTGATTTATTTGTTAACATCTCTAATGTGATTGGATGTAAAATGTCCTGCTTGAAATGCAATCCGTAACTTATTTCTAATTTTATTTCTTTTGTTACTGTTGTGCCCGGTCAGAAATCAATAAATGTGTATCTTTTAGATGAATTTAAGGAGTGCTGGTCTGGTCTTGGTTTTTACTCGGTCTCGCACTGCCTTGGTCTTGTATTGGTCTGGTCTCAACCCCTTAAACCCTTGGTATTTTCTTGGTCTTAACACACATTGGTCTTGACTTGGTCTTGTATTGGTCTCAACCCCTCAAAGTATTGTTCTTTTCTTAGTCTCAACACACATTTTGGTCTTGACTTGGTGTCGGTTTAGATGGTCTTGACTACAACACTAGTTTTAGCAGGCATTGTTTTGGGTGTGTGCATGTTTTAAAAGTACCTGGAAACACATGCAGTAAGTGATTGACTCCAGAGGAATGCTGTTATTTGGCAAGAGCTGAGAGAAAAAAAAAAGGTATGATAAGTTACAAAGAAAAGGCAGCTGATGAAAAGAACAAACTGGTTTGCATAGTAAGCGCAATGAGCCTTCAGACATTATTCGCACAGAAGTAACGTAACGTAACAAAGTTAACTGACCCAGCATTTGCCTTCTCTTCCACGTTTCATACACATAAATGTGGGGTTAGACGATTCTTTATCCTCATTGGCTACCACAACCTTAACCACATCCTCATGTCTCTTAGTGATGATCCTGGGACCTAAAAATTATCAGCCAAACATGGAGTATTAAGTGAAATGTGGATGATTTTTATCATACATATGCTATAAACATTAGGTACTGCAAATAACTGTCCCGGGTTGAAGTGAGGACTCAAGGATGCAGAGGAATATGGGCTTTATTAAAGTAAAACAAAACACAAACAGAAACTACCCCGTGGAGAAAAACACTACAGACTAGACTTGACTAGGCAAGAAACACACACGACAGGAATCATCAGACAGGCAGGGTAACAACAGCATGCGACGATGTGCGACAGGTGGGGAAACTGAACCAATAATCAGATAACAAGATGGGATAGACAAGACAATAGACAAGAGACACCAAACATGAAATCACACACAAGCACATGACCAACAATAACCAATCACTAGCCATGAGCTTACACAGAACAAGACACGAACATGCAGCTAATGAGAGACACTCAAAAGCTGTGTGTTCACACAGAAAAAGATAACATGAAAGCACGCAGTCAGTGAGAAACACTAGCTGTGTGTGACACAGCACAAGACAGAAACACAACAAGACACAAAGACAGGAGAATACAGGAGTGTCAGGGCTCTGTCACAAAACCAAGAAACACACTGGACTGAGGTGACAGAACCCTACTCCCCCTCAAACGAGGAACACAAGACTAGAGCATCACAGAACAAGATAAGACCAACACACTAGAGAAAACAAACAAAACAGTCAACAAGACAGGAGAACAAAACAGACAAAAAGCAGGGAGGATGGGGAGCCAAGTCAACACAGGAAAAAAAAATTGTGGAATTGTAGAACCTATTCAATTATTCCTAAATGCCTGTTTGGCATTTAAAAGAGGCAATTACAAAAGAGTACTGTTTGGCAATTACAAAAGAGTACTGTTTGAAATACATATTAGTATGAACTGAAATAGGGGAAGCTATTTTAAAGTCAGAGAGATTCAGCAACACAATGAATCCAAACATACCTTTACACTGCTTTATGTCTTTGAGGTGTGGTGAGGAACATACTGCCAAGCGAAAACACATATTAATGATCACCCTCAAAAGAATTTTAAACGCATGTGCCCTTCAGCATAAACAAATTGTTTAAATAACAAGGCTGCATTTATTTGATCAAAAATACTATTTTATTGTAATTTATTCCTGTGATGGCAAATCTAAAATTGTAAAAAAAAAATATTTCACAATTTTATTGCAATTTATTCTTGTGATTCACAATATTACTGTTTTACTGTGTGTTTGTAAAAAAAAAACATATTACTGTGTTCAACATGCAGCCTTGGTGAACATGTGAAAAAACAAATTATTATTCCAAACTTTGGACCGGTAGTTGTGTATGTGTATATAGAGTGAGTAAAAGCAACTGCTACCTTGTTTTAATGTAGGGATATTAACTTCTCGTGACTGAGGGGACGACACAACTGTGATCTTCATGCTTCTGCCAAAGTCAACATCTTCATACTCCACCAGAATCAGCTGCGTGACACAAAATTTAACGCTGAGATTAAAATCAAGTCACCATTTTATGCAAAGATTTTCTTCACCACTGAAAATCAGGATTTTCCAGAAATTCTGCATTTGTTCACTCTTTACTTTTACAATGTACAATACACCTGACAATTTGAACTTGCCAGGCCAGCTAGAAATATGTATTTAAATATAAAATAAAGTATTAATTTTAAAGTTTCAAATACTACACTGTCATCATTACTAATTAATAATTTGGTCAAGTTACTCATGCTTACTTATTTACTGAGAATTTGTAATACTTTTGCTTTTTGAAAAATGTACAGTGTACAAGCAATCCAGCCTCACAGATCAGCCCACAGAGGAGAGCAATGTGTGAATTTTCTGAAGATGAAATGAACACAGAGGTGACAGACACTCACATTGAGAAGTTTGTGAGTTGCAGCAGAAGTCATTGTGAAGTGTAATCTCTTGCAGCGCTCTTGCTGCCTTTCTGCTGATATGTAGCATATCGTAACTACATGAAGAGAAGACAGAGTCAAGCTTTATCAATGCACTACACGGCAAACAATAGTCTTTCAAAAAAAGCATACAGTGTGAGAAAATGTAAGCTTGCTTAAATCCATTAGCAATGATATAAAAATGACGGACTAAGATATTTTGAGGTTCACTTGGCCTACCTTGATATGGGTCTTCACGCAGAGAGTGTTCCTTCTGTTAAAATTAGTGAGGCGTTAAAGGTTTTAATTAAAGATGAAATCGAGTGAGGATACATTCTTTTTTCAAAATAAAATTGAAAATGTTGTTATGAATGAACAAAAGCTTACCCTTCGACCTACTGGTGTGTTGTTTGGCGTGGAAACGCATCCTGAATCCAATTCTCCTGAAATTAGAAAAGTTTGTGATTATGTATACTATATGTTTGTGTACTACATTAGACCAACAACTGTAATATGCTGCTACTATGAGGACTTACCACTGATTTCATCTTCATCTTCATTTTCAATATCGCTGTCCTCTTCATCCTCAGGATCGGGAAAGATACTCAAAGAGATGTCGCTCCACAAGCATGGTGTACAATCCTTCCCATGACAGCACAATTTTGGCGTCACGTCAAGAGAACACACAAACACACGACCATAGTCCACATCATGAACTCCGAGAGGTTCTGTATATCTCACACTGCAGTTTGAAAGAGCCTAAAAACAAAAACTTGGGTTATAATCTGATCAATATCTTGCATGCCTGTATCTTCTAATAATCTTTGTATTACCATTTGAATAAATGCTGTTTGGTATGTATTATTGGCTCAAAATTTTAAAATGTATAAACAATATAACATTTAATAATAGAAGATGCTCATATTCATAAATAGATGTGCCTACTTTAAAATTATCTGTATTTCAAAAAGAATTCTGGAATTATCAATCTCTAAAACATGGCAAAAGAAAAAATCTAGTTCTGTAAATTTAAACTGACATATAAAATATATATAAACTTTTTTCTGTCACACCTCCCCCGCACCCCCATTGATTCTATGTGCTGTTTTACAAATATAAAATGTAATGTAATATAATATAATATAATATATATCTGAATATTCTGTAAATTCAGTTTACTTTTACAATGTTCAATATGCCTGTCAATTTTAACTACAAACAATTTTAACTAGAAATATTTATTTAAATATAAAATCAAATATTATTATAGAGTTTTAAATATTAAGCTGTCATTACTAGTAGGATCAAGTTGCTCATATTTATTTACCTAGAATTTTAAATTTGTATTTATATGGTCTGTTTTAAATAATATAATATAATATAATATATGATATGATATGATATGATGTGATTATATTTTGTGTAGATATTTTATATTTATAATATTTTATATTTAAATGAATACAAGCAATTAATAAAAGCAAACTTGTACAGTAAATGAATAATCAACCTGAGGACAGATGACGCTGTTTTCTGGTTTGTGTTCGACTCGTACCAGTGAACACACACAGGCGCTGGCCAATAGGAGCATTTGAACTGTCCACCACGTCAACTCCATTGCGCAACAGTTTCACTCTCGAGTCCAACAGACGATTAACCGAAACTGGTTAAGAACAAAATCCCATAGATTATATCCTTCGCTTTGTAGTCTCTATGAGGCTTTAAGGGACCCCAGAGGACCATAGTTCTGACCGGTTCGGTTACACGGTCTGAATCACCCGTCCAGTACTCGAGTCTCCTCGGTCAGGAAACGCGAGAGCGCGCAGTTACACAGCATACTGTCCCGGTTATCTGAAAGACGGCAGAAAACGATCAGATACATTATTCCGTCATTTCAAGTCTTCAGCTCCTGTTATCTGATTTGAGCTTCTGGGGCTAGTTGCAGTTTATGCAACCAACAGCAGGTCCTAAAAGAGCAGTAAAAGTGTGTTCGCTATAAGAAGTCATCTGGTTTCCAGTATGCCCAGGTGTGTCTCCTTGAATGACAGATTAGCAGATAACGTGGGTGTTTATGAATCATGTTTGCTGCTTAGAATGTCTGGATTCCCTGTACATTTTATTGTAACTCCATTAAGTTGCCCATAAACGTATTTGGACACTTATGTCATATTTAGAACATCGATATATAGTGACATTTATGTTTAAGATAGCACATACACACCTTTCAAGCTAAACATTTTTATGAAAAGGCGTATGTTAGGTTTCAAATCATTTAAATAAAATTGGACATAGCTACAATTCAACTTTAAGACAACTTTAGTAGAACAACTTAGTTAATAGCCTATAATAACTACATCTAAATCACAAAAAACACCAGCTCATTAAACGTCATTAAGCAAAAATGACAAAAAAAAAATTGAGCAGAACATTTTAGTTCTGAAACTAAACATTTTTTTAGACGACATTTTTACAACTTTTTATGAAAAGGCATGTTTTGTCAAAATATACATTTGTTACCTTTTAATGTGTATTTAAGTGCAGGGAACGTATTTTATTATCACTTGATATCAAACATTAAATATAGGCTATTTTCTTTGTGCGAGTATAAAAATAATCTAGTTTTAAAATGATTTCCATTTTTTTTAATCCTTATTTTTTATTGACCCGCATGTATTTTTAAGTGAGACAATTTAGCATTTTTATCAATTATTTTTGATTGTTTACATTCTATTAATGCCACCACTGGTATATAATTATATCACATAACTGAATTTTAAAATACATAATATTTGTTGGTTATGGTATGTTGATACTAGGATGATATTGATTGCTTATGGTAATAAAAATGACAATGAAAGATCAAATATTACATCAGAAAAAAAATACTCACAAAAAAAAAACAACAATGCAAAATGTTACTTACTGCCCAGAAGTCTTAATTTTAATTCATGTTTTTGAAGCACTTCAACGCCTCACATGACTTGGCTTCCATTGACACACATTCATTAAATGAGAATGTGTGAGTGAACTTTGAGTGTACATGAGAGTCTCACCCCTCCCAGCTAAAAATCAAAACACACACACAAAATGTAAATTGGCTTTGTGGAAGAAAACGTCAGTATAACAAGATGTTTGTGTGCTCATAATTAACAGGGCCGCTGTAGATGTGAAATATGATCTTGTTTATTTGCAGCTTTGTTAAACTATAACCAGGTAACTGCCAGGTGCAAAGTTTCATCTGGCGCATGCTCTGTAACCAAGTGAATTTGTTTAGCGGCTCTGTTTCACGTATCTTGGCAACTGGTTAATAACGCTCCTGGATTTAAGAGTCACTGTTAATAACTGACAGCAAACACCCAAAACAGGGAGCAACGTATAGTGAGTTCATCCAGATGCTTCATTCTGGGATAATAAGGCTCATGTTTATAAAGCAAGGATTGTTATCACCAGCAACACCCCAAAAACACCCATCCCTGAAGCTGAATTCCTTTAGGGGTGACTAGGGATAGTTGTCACATATAAACCTCAATACAGGAGCAACTGTCAGGTTGGGGCAAGTTGTCACATATGTTTCATGTGTTGACCTGTAGGTAAAAATCTACACAAAAGTAGCTTTTTGCACATCTAAAGCTGTTTTATTGAAATCAAATTACATGATTTAATGTGACTGAATCAACCTGACTGCATTTGTTGAACATTTGCTGGACATTAAATACTATTCTGTGTACTGTTGTAGAAAGGTTTTAAGGCTAGATAAGTCTTTAAAGCTACATTTTTTTTGTTCCGAATAAACAAGTTAGTTAGCATTCTCACCCTTTTTTTATCTCTACTTTGACAAAGGTGGCATTTCACAGACCTGCCCCGTCACATTCATTAAATTTCTCTGTCAAAGAGCCGACCGAGGTAATATGATGCTTGTAGCCCAACAATTGTGCCTCAGAGATTATAATACACAGTTTATGTGTTTTTGTTGCCTCTCGTGTAAGAAGTAAATATTGAGTGATAATTACATTTATTTGTCATTGTATATAGGGAGGGTATTCAATTGTTTTTTTTTTGTTTTTTTTTTGCAAATAAATCAACATTATTCCATAACATTGCATCTTAACATTTAGAGCATAAAAATTGTAATATATGGATTACTCTGTGGCTAAAATATAATTAAACTCAAGCTTTTGTGCAGTCAGTAGGCATTTCACCTTTACTACAGTATGTTAACAGTGAAGTCACAAAGCGCCACCTGCAGGCACTTTTATATGAGCCTGACATTTGAAATATTAGTCCAAAAAAATCTCGCCTGTAGAGAGTGTAAACAATGTCTAGCATTATAACCTAATATATCATGTCTTAACATAGAACATGGTTAACTTACCACAATTGTGACCACAATTCCTACTATGGGATAGATATAATAATGTGGCAGTTTCTGTGCTCCAACTATGTCCTTTTGTCTCAACTACCTCTCAGATAACACTCTATTCAAAAGAGAAGTTGAAAAAAAGAAGAGGAAGTTCTCTTGCGGAACTATTGAAAGATAAAAGCAAAAAATGTTGAACACAATAAAAAATCACCTCTGCATTCACAATAACTGCAGAACCTGTTATTGTGGAAAAATTCAAAATACTTAACAGTATTACTAAACAGTTAAAAGAAACTTCTCAAATGCTGATAGAAGAAAAAAGATAAACAGTATCTATAGGCTACTCTTAAAAGTTTTAAAACCAGCACAATGATTTATATCCTTACATGTTATTCTATATACCTTCTTCTCAATTTGGCTAGGAAGCCACAGAGAATCAGGCCGGTTTTGTCCATTGTTACTTCACATTAATGGGACTTTTAAGTGCACACAAATGTCGGACCCACGTCCAAGTTTTCCCCTTATGAAGGGTTCAAGAGACTCTGATTACAAATAGCGGGGGAGGTTTCTTCATCTGGTCAATAATAGCCAATAGCATGATGTGGACAGGAGTTTAAAGGCAGTGTGTGTTTCGAGGTGTGTTTTCTAGACAGGTCATGATGGATCGAGCAGCTCTCAGACTGATTCTCTTGGGCGTCTTTCTCATCTCAGCCAGTTCACAACCTGTTAAGAAGGTGAGGGTCAACGCTCAGGATGTGCAATGTCTTTGGGGTACAAAATCAGATAAAGGCAAAGTTAACCCTAAAGCCTACATTTCTAAGCCTCTAAATTATCAACATGATCAAAACTTTGCTAGAAAATCTGCAGAATCTAATTTCTACATGCCTTCTGCCCTGTACAAGTACAAGGCCTTTTAGTTTAATTATAAAATTGTGTGGTATACTCGTGTCTATTAGCTGTGAACTCTTTAATGAGAGTAAGCTTAAGCATAACTTTTATATTGATATTAATCTTTTGAGACGAACATTTATTGAACAGAAGAAATTAGGTTTTCTTGATTATCAATATTTTATTTATTAGAAAAATTATGTTAAAATGTATAAAATACAACAGGCTTTTGAGTATTGTTTATTTGTACATCTCTCAATCATCATTGTATTGCACTGCATTATATTTTTTTGCCCCACAATTAAAACTACAAACCTTTGATCATAAAACTAAGCATTTAAATATTATCTAAGACATATTATTGGGAGATATGATCGGTGACAACTGATATTTCTATGCATTATATGGTAGTTTACTACTGTTATAAAGATTGGTCTACATTACATCAGACCTTTTTTTTGAACATATATAAATATTGACATCTGCACCATTGCATATTTTCTAAACAGGTCGGGCATCTGAATAAAGTTGATGGTGTGTTTTATTTCCATATGGGCCATAAAAACCCTAGTGTATTAAATATATGATACAAAACACGTATGCAAGCTTTCTAATAGCCTACTTTTTTCAATGTTTTGTCTATTCATTAAATGGTTATTTCAAAAAATGAGATTTTTCTGACTATTATTTTATACTGTATGTTAGGCTTTAAACGGATTAAATACCTACCTTTGAGATCAAGATAGACTAGGTTTTGTATGTTTCATTTGTGGTAAGATGTGATTGGCCTACAAGTACTGTAGTCAAACAGTATTTTCTTTCAGTCCAAAGGCCTTTTCTCGAAGTCATTTACGAGCAGTAGCCTATGTTTGAGCAATCCCACGCAAAAGGGAGTGCAAATGTGCACCACAGCTGTTTACACAGAAAGTTTTTGTGTTCCACTACACTGCTTTTTAACTGTCTTCTAGGTTTGTCCGTTGCATCTCACGCATGAGTTTTTGAGGTGTATGTCATGTTCAAATTTGTTTATCGTGGTTATAGTATGACCAGCATTGCCACTATGGACCCCCTGAAACGTTTTCTTGGGGAGCGCAAAAGCATTAATATATTATTTTTCTTCTCATCTCATATTTTTTTCGACCAAACACCATGTCCCCTTAGGGGATCCTTACTATACGGTTACACCACATAAATAAATAATTTAATACATGCACATGAAAATTGTATTTAAGTTAAAATGATTAGCATCTCACCTGCGTATGGGTGATAATTTGACATTCAGCATTGACATGGGCAACAGGCAGCAAATATTAGGAAATACATCAATTGTCCCAGAATGCAACATACTAAATAAACATGAGTAGGGTACCTTCTGGTGTCTTAACAGAAACAAAATGTGGATATATACAGCTTCTACATTAACTCCACGGTCACCGGTCGCTACGCCACAACCGTCATCACAAGCCGTGTGGCAAACACAGTGAATGAATCTCAAGAGATCCAGTTTGAGGTCAAGATACCCAAGAATGCCTTCATCAGCAAATTCAGAATGTAGGGAAATTCAATCTTAAACATTTTAAATAATTTTATTTAATGCTATAAATTTTGAAGTATGTTTAATGTGTGTGAGGCTTTTCTTTTCTCCATAGGACCATAGAGGGGAAGATTTATGATGGTGTTGTGAAGGAAAAACAGGAAGCTCAGCAGCAGTACAGTCGAGCAGTATCTCGAGGAGAAAGTGCTGGACTGATCAAGTACTGGACATTACAAATAAATAGGTCCATGAAATGTGTTTTTATAGCATGTTTATTAATATGCTGGGATTCATTTCTATTTCAGATCTGTTGGAAGGACTTTAGAAGACTTTAAAACTTCAGTGACGGTGGCTGCTTTTAGTAAAGTGACTTTTGAGTTGACTTACGAAGAACTGCTAAAGCGTCGCCTTGGCAAATATGAGCTACTCATCAATGCCCAACCAATGCAGCCGGTGGCAGACTTCAAGGTAGGAGATTAAACAAAGAGGGAAATAGATCATCAATTAAGGTGGATAGAAAGATATCATTTATTTTACTCACATTAGATGGATGTTCACATACAAGAAAAAACAGGAATTTCCTTCTTGGAGGTGAAAGGAGATTTGAGCACCGGTGATCTGGCCAATGCCATCAAAACCACCAGAGCAGACAAAGATGTAAGAGCTTAAAATGAGGGGTAAAACACTTAGCTTAAATGTTCTCATTATGCTACTACACTTCAAACAAAGTTACCAGATAACCAAACTGATCATTTCAGGCATGGGTGACCTTCTACCCCACTCGAGATCAACAGACCAAGTGTAAAAGCTGTGGAGAAAATGGACTGAATGGTGACATGCTTATAACATACGATGTCGAGAGACCAAATCATAAAGGAGAAGTCATGGTACATTTTTCAATAACGTACTTTACGACAGTAAAATAAATTTGCTGAAGGATTTTGAAAGACTGACTATGTAAAAAGACATGAATGATATTTAGCATGTACTTTTGTTTTCTCTCAGGTATCAAATGGCTATTTTGTCCACTACTTTGCACCCTCTGATGTTCCACGTATTCCCAAAAATGTGGTTTTTATAATTGACCGGAGCGGTTCTATGAGCGGCAGAAAAATGGAACAGGTAAATGTCAACGTCAAGTTTAGGCAAATCAATTAAAAGGATATAACATGCAATACAGTTTTTATGGCAAAACCCTTGAAGGAGATTTTTTAAGGATCTTCCAGCATTGTGCATTTATATGTTAAAATAACAGGGATTTATGCATTGAAATCATTGTGGAGTTACTTTGTTTAACAAAACTGGTAAAAAAGAAAGAATAACTTGTGTTTAAAAAAGTGTTTTTCTTTAGACTCGTTTGGCACTGCTAAAGATTTTAAGTGATCTTGATGAGGATGACCACTTTGGATTGATCACTTTCGACAGTGAAGTTAAAACATGGAAGAATGAACTCCTGAAAGCTACCAAGGAAAACCTGGAGACTGCAAAATCTTTTGTGGAGGAGATCAGAGATAGAGGAGGTGATTTCCTAACTCTAAATGGGGAGTAAGAAAGTTGTACCTCAATGTGACACAACTATGTTTGTTCTTCCTTTAGCCACAGACATTAACGCTGCAGTTCTAGCAGGAGTGGACATGATCAATCGACATCCACGAGAAGGAACCGCCTCCATCCTCATCCTGCTGACTGATGGAGATCCAACTTCAGGCACAGATTCACTGACAAACACAAGCTTATGTGTTTTATCCTAGCACTAGTTCACTCAGTGTAATTAGAAGACCTGTTTATAAAAGGTTTAAGACCTAATTAAAATACCTGTAGGACCAGAGGATTATTATCATAACCAATTTGGTTCTTGACTTTGTCAGTGAGAGAAAGGAAATATGAAATTGCCCAATGCATCCATTGCTTTCTGGTCACTCAAAAATGATGTTGTAATGCTTGAAAATTTTCAAGCATGTCCTGACTTATTTTCCTCTCTAACAGGTGAAACTAACAAAGACAGGATAATGGCCAATGTGAAAGAGGCAATTGGTCTAAAGTTTCCCCTATATTGTCTTGGTTTTGGATATGATGTTAACTTTGACTTCCTGACAAAAATGTCATTGGAAAATGGTGGAGTTGCTCGCAGGATTTATGAAGATTCGGATGCTGATCTACAGCTGCAGGTGGACGACAGAGAATCAGCTGTGAATTCATCCTCAGTGCTTATCTGTTCTGTGTTTGAATGCATTTAAATCCTTTATTTCGGTTTGTATTGTAGGGCTTCTATGACGAAGTTGCCGTCCCTCTCCTCACTGATATTCAACTTAAATACACAGGAGGGACAAACCTTACCAAGACCAGCTTTAGCCTGTACTTCAACGGCTCTGAGATTGTGGTATCGGGACAAATCACAGACAACAGTGTGGAGAGTTTCACCACTGAAGTCATTGCAGTATCAGTAAGATCATCATGGTGCTTTACAGTTCAACATATTGGTAGGGATTGAGTGGGCTGTTTTTTCTCTGCAGTTTCAACCGAGGTCATTACATTGGATATTTGGATAATTGATGATCAATTGTTTAAGAGTTTGGAATAATGGTCACTTTGTTTTCAGAGAAAGTTATTGATGAAAGTGGTAATGACAGCGTTCCTGATGAAAATGTTCACTAGTATTTTTATTTCTGAGCAGAAAGGCAGTAATGTGACGTATCAGGAAACTGTAAAGGCAAAAGACCCCAGTGTTATCCCAGCTGAGAATGAAGATTTCATGCCGAGACTGTGGGCCTACCTTACGGTGAAGCAAATTCTGGAAAGGCAGTAAGTTTATTTACATATATAAAGTACATACTAATGTAAACAACTGTCACATCATAGGACAGTGAAAATTAACCTTATAATCCTAATGATCAGGTTAAAACTGTTTTTTTAGAATATAGTTTGAGGCCAAAAACATACCATTTTACAGATACATCTTCTTAACATTGCTTGTGTCAGATTCATTATCCCAAGCATATCCCAAAATATGCCTGGATGGAGGAATATGCCTGCAATATGTAATCAAACTGATCTGTCTATCTGTGTTCTCTCTGTATTTCTGTCTCAGAGTGCTTCTTAAAGGACAAGAGAAAGAGGATGAAAAGAAAGAAGCTCTCAAATTGTCCCTGAAATACCAGTTTGTCACCTCCCTCACCTCTATGGTCGTCACAAAGCCACAGGAAGATGAAGTAGAAGTTGCCGACAAACCCAAAGAGGGAGGAGAGGAACCCAATGAAGACATATCTACATCTTATGGTATAGGAATGGGACAAGCGTCTGTTGGTAAGAACTGAGAAATTACCTATGTTCACCTTTTGACCAAGGAATCCAACTGTCTGTTGGGAAAAAAAAGATGGTGATTTTAAAAGTGACATCTTTCTCATTATTATTTTATTAGCAAACTACGCTATTGAAGAAGATGCTTCTCTGTGTAAGTTATAAAATTATGAACTAACAGTAAAAAGATTTTATGTGTGGTCAGAATCGACACATAATAGTTGTTCCCCAAATATCCCTATGTCCTAAATTTCCTAAATATAAGCATGTCTTGCCTTTTGAATTTGTTTTTTATTCCAGTAGTACTTGACTCGTGGCCCGGTATGGCAAATTATTTTCTCCTTTATTTAAGATAATGAAAAAAAATCTTATTTTATTTGTTGTGTTTTTTAAAATTACTTTTATTTATTTAGTTTTCTTTATTTCATAGATTCAATTCACAGATTTCATGATTCCTTTCACTATGGTAGGCTACGTTCAAATATTTCAATTTTTATTTCATTTACTAGAGTGTTTAGTATGTAAAAATAAATGTAAAATGCTAAAGGGGGTTGTTAGTTACGATGCACAAAACAACCCCTTTAGCTGTGATCTTATGAATTTTATTAAAAAAGGTTATTATTAAGGAAACTATTTTAATGAAGTGGCATATTACTTACAAAAGATACAGCACTTGGCATAGCAATGCAATGCATTGAAATAGACATTGTACAGAAGCATGACTGGAATGCTGCATTGACCAGTCAGATGAGTATTTGACAGTTCACAGTTTTCTGGGAGATTATTTGTGGGAGTGCATTAAAAATTAAAAATATTTCAGTCATGCTCACAATGTGAAAATGTTCCTTCTTTTCAGATGATGTTCATATACAGCCGACTTGTAAGTTTTTTCAATTTACAGTATTTTATGTTTTTTACTTGCATTTATTTAGTCTCAGACTCATAAGTAGACTATAGACGGGCTTTGTAGGGTACAAAATCATGATAATAATTTTGGTTTCTTATTGGTTATCAATAATAAAGACACCCATACTGTGTTAAGAATGTTAATTGTAATTGTAGCAAGCTTTTTATTATAGATGATGTGTTTAATTGGTGCCAATTACACACGTCACCTTTGAAAATAAAGACTAAATATACAGTAATGAATGCAGTATGTGAATTTACATTCTTATATATGGGGGCCTTAGATATCTCCCAAACTGAAACAGCGCTTACAACCGAGGTCCCTGAAGTGCAAGGTACATAAACATTTTTCAAACTCATTTATTTGTTTTGTGAGCACCTATTTTACAAAATAATCCTGGTAATTTCACTCCAAAAGTTCGTAGCAACCGTTTCCTGCTGCCTTCTGCTGGTCAGTCTAAGCCACTTTGTTTTGACCTTCCTGTTCCTCACAAACTCAAACTGCTACAAGATTCTGCTTCAGGTCAGACATTTAGAGCTGTTTGTTCTACATGTGAATCTGTTTAACAGGCCATTGGTCTTATAGTGATATTTTCTGTGCGTATTTTTGTGTATTTCTGTGATATTTTCTATTTTCCTAGAGTTCTTTATGAATGGAGAGTCTCTGAGTGAGCAAAATGGATTCCATCAAATTGCTTTTCATTACAAAACTAACCATCACTTGATAATAAGCACAAAGAATATCAGTTACCGAAATGGACAGGATGATGTGCAGTTTTCGTGGGGCCAGACACCGACCCAACATGATACAGAGGGGTAGATACTGTTCACAGCATGCACCGTCAATGACAAAAACGACCCTTACAAAAAAAGAAGTTTACTCAAGTGTGCTATTAGTATACTTCTTTTAAACTGAAAATAAAAAAGTGTACTTTCAGTCTACTTTTTATGTACTTCTCAGAAATATCCTCAAAATCACACTTGACTTATACTGACAGAAAGGTTTAAGTATATTTGGCCAATACTTGTACTCAATCTTTTGATCGAGATATACTTAAACGTATAATTAAGTATTCTAAGTGTACTTGGCTGGCTTGTAGTTGTGTTTACTCTTTTGATTGAGCAGCCAATTAAATACTTTTTTCACATCATTTTACAAACCATCGTATGCACACTTCAGAATCTCACAGGAATAAGTAGGTCACCTGGTACTTTTTGCCTACTCTTTAATGAGACCTGTGAATTCGGAACTACTTCATTTTCACATACTGTTTTTCACCTACTAGTAGGGAAGTGTGCAATTTCACATGCTTCCCCGCCATTGACAGAATTTTCTGGCATTCGATGTTTTCACTGTTATACGGTAGAGGGCGCTATTGGTGCGTTCAAGTCCTCCTGGGAAGTTCGTACTTACGAGGTGGGAAGTCGTGTTTACGACTGCAGGTGCGTTTAAGTCACTTTCGTCGAAGTAAGATGGCGGTGTACTTTCTCTTAATTAATTACACAAAAATACAGCAAAGTTCTTAAACTCTAGTTCTAGAAAATGAAGAACAAAGACATGTGCATAAGGTGTGCTTTGCTTTTTTATGTTTTAGTTAATTTATTAAGCCACTGCAAACTTTAACGTTACGTATTACATTGTTATAATGTCATCATAATCTGCGCAGGAAATCAGCTTGACAATATCACAGCTAAATACCTTGAAGTATTGTGGTATTCCACCATGTTTCTCACTGACACACCCCCAACTTGTAAAGATCATGGCTTAAAGAAAATCCCGAGCTAGTTCCCACTCGTATTTACGACATTGTGGTGGCGTTCAAGTGCGTTCAACTCGTAAATACGATCTTTACGAGATATGACTTGAACGCACCTCTTCTGAAAGAGTACCGAATCTCCGGATCAAAACACAGGTGAAGAAACAAACGATAAAGGCATTGCTCATGCACATGTAAAATAGCGACCATCAAACATTAATAAGCAAATAAATCAAAACTGCCATACCGAATGAAATGTCGACCCAGGACGAGTTACAGGACTGTGCAAGCTTTGGGGTGTCGATGAAAGTGATCTACTCCATCTATGTTTTGATCATCATTCTGAATCCGATCTGGAGTCTTTGACAATAATGCGATTTTATCAGCTTTTTGTTTAAAATGTTAATGGTAGGGGACCTTTTAAAAAAAAAAAACTAGCGGGGAAAGACTTAAAGCACAGTTAAAGGTATATTTCAAGTATAAAAATGAATACCTAAATAGGAACATAGTATACTTAAAGTGGAAAAAATAATAGTTATAAATAGTAAGTTATAAGTATGATGTTAAGTACTCTTAAGGAAAACTTGCAAGTAGTTTATTTGAGAGCATACTTCAAAGTTTACTTTCATAAACTAAAAAATGTGCTACAAGTATTTAACTACTTATAAGTGCACTTGTAGTTTAATTGCAGTATGAAAAATGTACTGTTACAATTAAAGTATAGTTAAAAGTATATTTTTATACAAAAAAGGCAAATTAAGTCCCAAGTGGTTTTGAAATAGAATACTTAACTAGTACATTGATACTAGTATACTTACTATCTAAAATATACTTGAACTTTACTTAAGTATACTTATTTTTTGTAAGGGAATGAGTATTTTACTGAATCTTCTGCTTATTAACTTTTATCTGTTTGTCAACAGTTTTATTGAGATACAAGGCAGAATTCACTCATGATTTGCTCTGTATCAACAGTGTATCTCTGGTTGTACTTGATAATGAAATGAACGTCACCATGGGAAATATTGGTGTTGTTATTCTTCTTCAAAAGAAAGATGAGGTCATGTTTTTGTGGCCTGCCATTTGGGAATATCCAAAAGATGTCAACTTGACAGGCATTTTAGGTAAGAAAGCAAATCACCGTCTAAACATTTAAACATTATTTTTCATCTCTTGGCTCTTATCAATACTGAAGTAAGCTGCAACAGTAGATCATGGCGCACATTAATAACCTTTAATCTGTCAACCATTTCAGAAGAACAATGTTACTATGTTCAGAATAGCATGCTTGTTCTTACTATTGTATATAGTATCTTATATATATATAAGTATATAGTATATAGTACATATATATATTCAAGAATGAGCTTTGTATCCCATAAGGCAGTGCAACCTTACTCCCAAGGCTGTGTTTAACTCCACTTTTAGACACACACTCGCAAACTTCCCTAAGCTTTTCTTCCTGGGGGAATTCCTGCCACCATTTTTAAGTTCGTTCAACTTCGTCAAGTGGGCGAGGGAAGTTTGGACAAACCCTCGACCCCTCGATTCTGACGGAGGGATTGGTCTACTCATATGTACACATATGTCCAGGCAGATCCATAAAACACAATGAAACATGATTGTGACATCACCGCAGATCACTCTTAATTGACCCCCACCCCGCACAACTCTAGTGTATGTTATTGGAGTTATTTTGACATTTAACCACATTGTAGCTACCTTACGCTAACCGTTTTTTACACCGTTATAGTTTATTGTGTAATTTTGTAATATTTTCACCAACAGCCTATACAGGCCTATAGAATGGTGCATGAAACTCGTGCAACTTAAGCAATTACATACTGTATATCCAAGAGAATGAAATGAAGAGAAGATAGTTAGGGAAGGGCATACAATTGCAAGGGTTTGAGGTCATATGACAAAAATGTAGTACACTATTGTTTGAAACCATGAAAAAAAGGCTAATGTTAGTAATGGCTACAGAGCATGTGATATGCCATGTACAAAAAATGTGAATAATACGAATATAACCAGAATGTCAGTGATGTTATTGTGTATATTATGTACACATTTAATGGTTAGCTAACAACTATTTATTGTTATTAAATGGATTGTTTTGGATAAATTGTTTTCATTGAACCAACACTGATGACAAGTAACAATATGTGTGGACGATCTTTAAGGAAAAGCCAAAATTTCATACGAGGAGATTGAAGGATCGCAAACACCTACTCTAAAGATAACTGACAAGGAGGTGAAGACGTCTTTGTAAGTGATTAAATAATAAAAAAAAAGATGTAAAAGATGTACTGTGTTGCCCTTTATGGTTACATATTGAATTTATCATTCATAAAGTACAGTATTTAATGAAACCTGTGTCTATAGGGAGACTGTCAGCGATTACAGACTTCATTCAACTCCTGTTCGAGAATGTTGGCTTTTACCGTTCCAGGCTGTGATGGAGGACGAGATTTCTGATTTCACTGTTACTCAGCTGTAGCATTGACAGAGTTGATAAAAAATGTTTTCCCATATATTTTGATGGTCTGTTTTAAGCACAGTAAATATTTCAATGGTTCAATCCCATGTGGTTTAGTAATTGTTCAAACTGACCAAAGGGAGTATGGCATTGTCTGTGGCACTGCTTTCTCAAGATATATGTTAACAAATAAAAAGCAGCCAAATAACAGGTTTCCATTCAAGACTTGCTTATAATTGTCTAGTAATTTTAATTTTTTAGCTTGCTTTGCTTCTTTTTAAAATCCACTTCAGCCTTTCCTTGGGTTAATCCAGTTTTTAATCACAGTACAATATATATATATATATATATATATAATGGGGGTTTTGCATAGAAGAGCCAATTTGTGTACAGTTCTTAAAAGATACATTTTTCTTCCTTAGCCTTTGTCCGAAAGCTTTAAAATGCTGCCCCCTGAATAGGAATGCATAAAGGCACATCCGAATCCAATGTTAGATTCAGCATAGATTAATCCTTCACTGCCTAGCTAAACCCACAATCCTTTACATTCCATTTTGTAACAGTTGAGCTAAAAAAATAAAGATGGCATCTGAAAGTTGGATGGTCAGTTTTGTGTAAATGTAAGTTTTTGACCAATGTTTTCCACTTTTTATATTTTAGGATTGTAGTTATTAAATATTTACTTAGTTATCACCAAACATCTATTTTTCTGTAGATCTTTAAACGGTTATGTTGCCTCAGAAGTCTGTTTTGAATCAGTTTTTTTAAATACCTTCATGCGCAAACGTTGCCTGCAAAATCATTGCCTGATAGGGCAGCGAAGCAACAAGTCAACTGCCTGAGCTTTCTGACGCAGCCTTGATGTGAAGGACATTTTTCCAATGTAAATAACTTTTAGTTCCATGGTTCTTCATGGAACCATTGATGCCAATGAATAACCTTTACTTTTAAAATCAAGTCAAACTACACCATCTTTTGATGAACAAATCCTTTAAGAAGTCTGCAAATTAAATCTCAAAACATTAAAAGAATGTACAATGTATCATAGACAGTTTGGTTCTTTAACATTATCAGAGGCTCTGCAAAAAAAAGTTCCATTGAAATACCAGAACACCATTGCTAACTCAAAAGGTAGTCAGAATTTCCTTAGTGTCCATTGGTCATTTTGGTATCACTCATGGAAATGCTCTACACATTTTCTTAAAAAACAAAACACTTATTGTTAATACCAGTACACAGTCATTCAAGTATGTAAACAACATATTTTATGCAATAAATCATGCTATTTGGTAACTCTTAAAAGGTAATTCCGGCATCCCATATATGGCTTTAGGAGAGTCTGTTTGCAAAGCATCCTCGAACCAGATCCATTAGTTCCTTCCTGAATTTCCCAGACATGAAAACATAAAGAATGGGGTTGGCCACTGTAGAAGAAGTTGCCATTATGCGAGCAAAGGTAGCAAAAGGTCCAAACTGAGGTAAAGGACCAACCGCATTGACACGCTCAACTATTTGAGCAAACATCAAGCCATAGGAAGGCAGCCAGCACAATGCAAACGTCAGCACTAACAGAGCAGACATCTTGGTGACATGCACATGGTAGTGCTCCAAACGGTCAGTCTCAGTTGTGCAATCCTGCCTAGTGATTTTGAGGAAATGGTATATCTTGACATAGGCTATTACAATGATCAGAAGCGGAAATGCAAAAGCCAGAAGGAAGTGGCACACTCCATATGCCAACTGGCTCTTGTCAGAAAGGAAATTAAAACATGCCAGGTCCTCACGAGCTTCATGGTTGTCCGAGCCTAAAATCAGCGCCCTCCAAGCGAACTGAGGTGACGCCAAGACAACAGCTGGTATCCACAGTACACCTGCAATCACTTTTAAACGCCCCTCTCTGCGCCATCGATACGCTTGTGACTTATGAACCACGATAATATACCGAGCAAAAGCCAAAGTGGCCAGCGTAAAGGCACTCGCGGCTGTACACATCGCACTCAGGAAGCTGACTGACTTGCACATAAAGCTTCCAAATGGCCAGTGATGGGTTGCAATGGCAACTGTGTGATATGGAAGACAGGAAAGTAGGAGAAGGTCCGCCACACTTAATGACAGAAGAAGAACATCTGTGCCATTTGCATTTGTTTGTTGGAGTCCTCCTGTCCTTCCTTCATGTCCTCGCCGCATCGTACGACAGATGATGATGAGAACCAGGATGTGTCCCACTATCCCGGTCACCAGGATAAAGCTGTCAAATATGGGTACCAACACTCCCTCAACATCACTCGGTCCAAGACTGGAACTGTTTGACTCAGTAGCCACGTGTACCATATTGGAGTGTCCAAGAGTTGACAACAATGTAATTTTAAGTGTAATTGGTTCTTAAATCCAAGCTTTATTTTTAATGCTTCTTTAAAAATACTTTTACTCGCTTGAAAGTTTCAGTCTTACTGCAAATACTAAAAGCATCTGGACGTTTTGCGAACATTTCCCCTTTCAAACCTTCTCAGACCAGTGTTTAAACATTTCAAAACCATGTTCGGTTATACAATGTACACCCTTATTCATTCTTGTAGTTTTGCCTGAGAACACAGAGATGTCCAGCATTGATTGTATCATACAGTAGATAAAACGCTCTGGAATGCATCAATAGTTAATGATTGCAGCAGGACTGAAAGAGCAGAAATACTGCTATTTGTTTAGTTCTCTCCAAGTAAATCAAAATATTGCTTGAAATCATTGTTTAATTGTCTTTTCACAGATATATTTTCTCTATTCCTTTGATAGATCCGAAGACAAAAGGATGGCAGTTTTACTTGCCCGCAGATGCATTCAAAAGATTGCTGGACTCTTCTTCTAACTTGAAGATCAGTGTAACAAATCCAATGTCTATAAGCTCAAATATCCAGAGAATCAATCTTCCGGAACTCCAAAGGTATTATTCACAATATCTGGAGTGGCTATCCGTGCTTCAACAGAGACTTCAACAGACGGAGAGGTAAGTCAAATGGCCTTTGACCTGACAGCAGTGACGCAACTCCTATAAACACTGAGCTTTGTTTAACCACTCATTTAGTGAATTGTCAAGTTTAGTCAATAGATAAAACTTTCAACTTCTCTCTGTAGTTTCTTTCTATCACATGATTCTAAGTTTCACCCTGGTAGTTGACAATTTCCATATAGCCTTGCCAGCATGTTAAAATATAACTTAATCGTTTTTTTCCATCCAAAAATGAAATTGTCATGATTTTACTTGCTTCCATGTCATTTTAAACTTAAGAATCTTAGGAACACAAAAGAAGATATTTTAAAGAATGTTTTTGGCCATACAATAAAAAGTCAATGCGCCGGGCTCAAAACACAATTGGAGCCCATTGACTTGCATCGTATGGACCAAAAACACAGACATTTTAAAAAAAATATATGTTCTTATGTGTTATGCAGATTTAAAACAGGTTTGGAAAAACATGAGGGTGGGTAAATGATGACAGAATTTTCATGTTGCGGTTACTGAGAAATATGAGAGTTGCGTAATCTTGAATTTCCTTCAAGTTCAAGTGTTACAGCAAGTCATAAACTCAAGTTTACATGATCAGATAAGTTTAAAGCACAAGGGCAAAGGTTAAAGCATGTTTTGCACATAACTTAGATTGTCTGTGTAACTGCTGACTCATAAATACCCTTATTAGTAAATTGTCTTAGTTTAATCTAATTAATCACCAGGACTTGGTTTATGGCATAAACTTTGGACAGTGTTAAAGAATGCATCCATTTGCCTGTTGAAGTTAGCACATGCAACGTCCATTTCAAGTTATTTTTCATTGGGACTTCTTGACATGAAACTTCTAAGCAGAATAAAACATAATTTTGTTTATACACAAAGTCGATTTTTCTGTTTCTGCCTTTTTCTGTAGTTCCAAATAAAAATAATTAAAAAATATATCTAAAATTACATCCTATAATTGACATTAATTAGTGTAATTTGCTAATGCAAACAAAAATGCAATCCGATGGGTGGATGGATGGTCAATTTAGGCTAGAATAGATGCTGATATATGCTGAATAGATGAATACATTTTATCAAATGTTTGTTTAATCACAAGAGAGACAATGGAGACATGTCTTAATCAATGGAAAGACATGCTTATTTAAAAAACAGCATATTATGGTTACAATCACATAGATTTTCAAGAGGGGTCATTTTAAATACATTTTACATTGATGAATTCATGAAAAGACTGGTGGGTGGGTGTCAAAGCAATTTTGTGCTTGCCAATGACTGAAACATCAGCAAGTGTTTTACATAGAAACATGTTCTGTCCCAGTTTATAATTTGCCCACATTGAACTCTACAGCTGAGTGACAGTGAAATCAGAAATGTCTCCCGGCATGACAGCCTGGAACGGGACAAGCCAACATCTGATAACCGGAGTTGAAGGAAGTGCGTAGTCTGTGACATCCTCCCTAAAGTTACATTCATAGATTAAAACAGATATATAATAAAGAAAAAAAATCAGCTGTGTGTATGATCACTTTTGATCACTTACAAGCTCGCCTTCACTTCCTGGTCCATTATCTTTAGAGTTGGTGTTTGTGATCCTTGAACCTCCTCATATGAAGCCTCAGCTTTTCCTTTAATATATTCCACAGTTATTGAGATTTTATCCCATGTTGGTTTAATAAAGCAAGATTCAAATCAAAATGTACCATTTAATTGCTCATCCAGCTAAAAAATATCTTCTAAGATATGAACTATGTTCTAAAGCAGGGATAGGCAACGTCGATCCTGGAGTGCCGCTGTCCTGCAGAGTTTAGCTCCAACCCTGATATAAACTCACCTGCTTTTAGCCTTAGTAATCCTGAAGACATTGATTAGCTTGTTCAGGTGTGTTTGATTAGGGTTGGAGCTAAACTCTGCAGGACAGCGGCACTCCAGGATCGACGTTGCCTATCCCTGTTCTAAAGTTTATGTTCTCTGAACATTCAAAACACTAAAACGAAAAGCGCTAAAGGAATGTCTAAATAAACTGTTTCAGAAAAAAAAAAACATTCCATGAATGATATCTCAATCATGACAAGTCTCGGAATAGTTTTAGCATGTTATTTAATATGTTAATGTGTTAATGTATTTGGTCTTGGCAGACAAGGTCTGCTACAGCTAGTATATGAACTCTCTACTGCTAATAGATACACAGACACACTGCTGTCAGCGTGTCAGATATGCTCCAGCTGCATAAAAAGACACATAAATCCTGTAGCAGATGTAGACAGGTGGAGCTGGGGGAGGTAGAGGTTTCAGAGGAACTCTGATAGTGCGCTGCAGGACTAGCTTACAGCAAACAACAAACCAGACTATTCAAATGTTGAGCAAGTGTAGCACTGAGTAGTTCAAAACAGATAAAAAGCACCCCCCATTTTGAGCTTGGTAAAGACATGGTGACATTTATTTGTATTACTGGATTGCACTGTGTCCTGAGTAAAATCACTCTGGTTAAACTCAGGTTCGTCAGCAGGGGGCACCCAAGCGTTACACTACGCATCAGTAGCTGACTAACAGAATAGAGGTAGCACTCAGTACATAATGAAGTGCGGTGTACACGCAATGGAAAGCGCTCCTTGTTTGACCTGTGTTTTCATGTCTTTTGAACAGAAATAAATGTGTTGCCCCAGGAAGTGACATCGCATCCTTCTTAAAAGTGTAACGCAAGCAATCTCATTGGCAGCAGGATCAGCAGAGGCCAATCAGCTTGTGCTCTGTGGAAATGATGCAATTGTTTGCAGATTGCATGTAAAGGACCAATCAGCCTGCGACCTCTAGAGTTTCATGACTGAACTAGATATATAATTCAACATTTTCATGCTAATGTTTTGAGAACATTATTAAATACCAGATAACTTTGAACAAACATTCCATTAATGTTACTGGAAGAACATTTGTTCATAACTTTGAGAAAGCCTTGCCAAAACATTAGCTGAATTTCTGAGAAAGTTCCCTGTTAGCTGGGTCAGTTGTGTAAAGTGTTAATACATGTTTAAATGTTTAACCAGTAAAGTACTCTTACCTAAAATGCCCATCAAAATGACATCTTTTGGCTGTTGCCGAACAGCAGGCCACAGAAACACTTCACCATTTTTCTTGTGAAGAAAAATAACAACACGTATGTTTCCCATGGTAACATCCATTTCATTGCTCCGTAATATCAGGGACACACTGTTGAAACAGAGAAAATGATGAATAAATTCTACTTCACAGAAAGGAGCTATAACACAAATGTAGTAAAACACTTATAGTTTGAGTAGTATATACCCCTCTGTATTGTGTTGAGTAGGTTCCTGGTCCCACAAAAACTCAACATGACTCTGGCCATCTTGGTATCTGATAGAGCTTGTGTTTATTGTCAGGTGATGGTTTGTTTTGTAATGAAAGGCAATTTTACTGAATCCCTGTCGTCTAGTCATGAATTGTCCATTCATAGAGAACACTAAGACACACAGAAAGTCGCACAGTATGAGTACATACAAAACATTCAATTAAAAAAAAAAGATGACTTTCAAAAGGATGTGCATGAAGAGTAAATGTGTAATAGTAACCTGATGCAGAATCCTGTAACAGTCTGAGTTTGTGAGGATCAGGAACCTCAAAACAAAGTGGCTTAGACTGACCAGCAGAAGGCAGCAGGAACCGATTGCTACCAACTCTTGGAACTAAGAGAAAACATAAGCAAATGCTGTATTAGAATTATTATAGAAAATTGTCCCACATAATAAGTACGTTTTAGAGATCTGAATGTACTTGACATAGTAGGGAGAACAGCGTCTGCACTCTCCCATGGAATTGTGGGTATTTGACCTAAGCCAAAGAGAAGGTATAATTGATCAAATTAGACTTACTTGATACAAGGCATAATCAAAGTTAGAGCTTATTTATGCGTACCATGTCTGGAGATCAGCATTTCTCTATCATCTAAAAAAAGGGGGTTTAGTCATTAAAAAGTCAGACTATTTATAATACAGCTTTTCATTCTAAGTCAGTTTATCAGTAATGTTACTGACCAAAGCACTGAATAAATAATGAAAAAAGTTCAATGTACCAAAGCATTTTGAAATAAAGGTAACTAAATAGAGAAATAATTAAATTAATTATGAATGTAATAAGTTTTATTAAAGTAATTAAAATGTACCGAATAATTTTTTGTCAAATATCTAGCAAATAATAATAATTAATATTTAAAAAAAAACAAAAAACAATTACACATTTCAAAATAATTACTTCCACAAAAAATATTCTACATTTAAATCCTTTTCTTTTCATGATTAAAATGTATTTCCAAATGAAAATGAAGACATCATTTACTCTCCCTGGTGTTGTTCTGATGCAGTATGCTATTCTTTCTTTTTGTTTTTTTATAAAAAAATCCTGCTTGCACTTGTCCATATATTGGCACTGAATAGCAACCAGAATAAATCTTTCTAAATAAGATGCAAAAGTATGACAGGATGATCTCATGCTACATGTTGTATATTACAAGTGTTCTGGGGGTATTCGATAGGGTTTGGTGAAAACAAAACAAAATTGTATGTATTATTTAAGGGAAATCCTGACTTTGACCGTTGGTCTTCTGTGCTCGACTGTGTTTGTGAGACCATAAGCCCCGCAGTTCACTCCGAATCGCCCAGGAAAAGCATACAAGTTGTGAGAAATCAAGATTCATGTGCAACATGAAATATTATGCCTAGAAATCGCAAAAAGGTATCCATGTACCTTCTCTATGACAGAACTGACAGTTAACTGATGTGAACTTGATAACTTCTTGTTGTGACGAACGACAGATATATTCACCTCAAAGAAGAAGGTACATTAATTGTTATTGTTGCGTTTTTTATTAATCTAGATTTCTTGCGTGTTTTTCTGGGCGAGTTGGTGTCAACTCGCACAAACGCGCAGTCAAGCGCAGAAGACCAACGGCCAAGGTCAGGATTTTTGTTAAATTATTACATTTCGTTTGTTTTTCATCAAACCCGATCGCCCCCGGAATACTTGGAATATACAACAAATGGGGTGGGATCATTTTATGATGCTTTTGCATCTTTTTAAAAAAGCTTGATGCTGGTTGCTATTCATTGCCATTATATGGATGAGTATAAGCAGGACTTTTTTTATTAAATACTCCTTTTGTGGTCCATAAAAGAAAGAAGGCATTAGAACAACATTAGGGTGAGAAAATGATGACTTCATTTTTATTTTAGGGCGAACTATCCTTTTTAAGAGACATTTCTGAATCGCACCTAATGCCTTATTTTATTTATTTTAATTTCATTCTCTGCACTTTTTTTATGTGGATTTTGCTTTTAATAAAGCAAATTTGTAGTAATTTTTTGTAAAAGCAAAGACAAAAGTAACCATTGATAAACACATTCTCGAGAAAGTATAGGAGTCTTTGTCAACTTTTAGGAAAAAAAGACATACCATGATGATGAGCAGGAGGTGGACGAGGTCTGCCGACCATCATGGGCAGACCGAGCCGACCATGCTGAAATTTCAGAAGACGGTGACTGGGCGGACCGAGCAGACCAGGCTGACTGGGACTGAAACGGTACTGACTATATCCTGGTACTGGGATATAAAAGTGGGGAAAATATACATTTAAAGGCCGATGCTGTATATTGAATTTTGCATAAAATGAAAATTCACCCCATCTCTTTTCTAAATGCATGTTGTAAAACATTTGTTTATTGTGAATGATATTTTCATGTATACGTTTTTTTTTTTTTTTTTTACTTCATAGTTTTTAATCAAAATATCATAACTGGATCTTCCTGTGATAGCGACAGACTTCTTTCTGGTGACGTATGCATGACTTCAACACTTTGTTCAAATAAAGTTTGTGTAGATGTAAAAAGGTGTTTCATCTCAAAATCGTATTTATTTATTGATACGCCATTTTACTCAGATGTGCATCACAATACAAAAGTTTCATCACAGAAAGATGACGTCGCACATTTCAGTCGCCGCTAAGTCCTTCAGGCGATCGGTGAAACACCACCCCTGAGACGGGCAACCCGGAGATGGACGGAGCTGCTCTTCGCCCGGAGGAGAGCAGGACGGAGAATCTTTTGAGCCAAATTACTGTTCCGCCGCTGGCTGTGATAACTAAATTCTTAGTAAAAGAGCAGCCTTCTCTATCTCTGGGTCCCAGGAAGGTGCGGATGGAGTGTGTGACGCTTTACCTCGCCACTCTCATCCCCATCTCCTATCACCAGCAGGCAGTGGTGTGCAGTTTGAGGATGCAATGCCTTCTCACGCACCCCTGTCGGGACCCTGTGCTCCACCACGCTGCCCCACTGCAATACGTTGGTAGTCCCTCTGACCCCGCTTGTACAGTGTCTGGAAGCCTGGATAGCACTTCCCAGCTCGTGTCGCTGGCTCATTGGTCTATTCTATGCGATTCAGTTCGCCCGGCGGTCAGGAGCGCCTGGTTCACCTCAGTGGCGGACAAGGATGGTCCTGTCCTGCATGTGGAGATTGCAGTCCTACTGGCGAAGGATACGATAGAGCCGGTCCCTCCAGCCGATATGAAGACAATCTTGGACCTGCATGTCTTCACATGCTCCCATTCAAGATGCTAACGCATAGTCGCATCTCTGAATGCATTTGTCCCCAAGATTGGTTTGCAGCGATCGACCTGAAGGACGTGTACTTTCATGTCTCGATTCTTCCACAACACAGACCGTTTCTACTCTTTGCGTTCAAAGAACAGGTATGTCAGTACAAAATCCTCCCCTTTGTGCTGTCCCTGTCGCCTTGTGTCTTCACGAATGTCAAAGAGGCGGCCCTTGCTCCTCTGAGGGAGCATTGTGTTCGCATTCTCAACCACCTCGACGACTGGCTCATCCTAGCCCACTCACAAGAGCAGTTGTGCGAACACAGGGACTTGGTGCTCAGCCCTTTGATCAACTGGGAAAAGAGCAAACTCTGAGAGAATCTCGGACAAGCGTGTTCAGTCTGTGCTGAATTGCCTGAATTCATTCAAAGGCAGGATGGCGGTTCCACTGAAATAGTTTCAGTCGCTCATGGGTCATATGGCGTCCGCAGCCGCAATCACGCCGCTCGGGTTGCTTCATATAAGTCCACTTCAGCACTGGCTAAATGGCAGAGTCTCGAGATGGGTATGGCAACGCGGCACACATAGGGTGGCAATCACACCGGCCTGTCGCCAAACCTTTAGTACCTAGTCAGACCTTGCTTTTCTATGGATAGGAGTTCCCCTAGAGCAAGAGTCCTGACATGGCCTCAACTGCAGTGGCACATCAATTGCCTCGAGTTGTTAACAGTGTGTCGCTGCATCAAATCGCGGCAAGAGGGTGAGCATGTGCTGGTCCGGACGGACAACACCGCTGCCTTTGTGTACATCAACCATCAGGTTTGGTCAAACCTCCCGTCGCATATCGCCCGCCATCTCCTCCTCTGGAGACAGAGGCACCTGAGGTCGCTTTAACCTATTCACATCCCAGGCAAAATCAATCGTGCAGCCCAACGAGCTCTCACGATAGCCCACGCTACCAGGACAATGAAGACGCCACCCCCAGATGGTCCAGCTGATTTGAAGACATTTCAGAGCCACACAGGGAGACCCTAGGTAGACTCTTTTGCTAAAGGTCAAATGTTTACACACCTTTATTTAAAAGGTTTGTAAAATACTAAAATGTCTCAGTTCTCACCTGGAGGTCTGGGTTCCTCTCCTCCCTCTTTGGGTTTGTCGGCAACTTCTACTTCATCTTCCTGTGGCTTTGTGACGACCATAGAGGTGAGGGAGGTGACAAACTGGTATTTCAGGGACAATTTGAGAGCTTCTTTCTTTTCATCCTCTTTCTCTTGTCCTTTAAGAAGCACTCTGAGACAGAAATATGTCCTCAATGTCCAACATAAAATGCAGAATGTCATATCACTCAATAAACTTACTGCCTTTCCAGAATTTGCTTCACCGTAAGGTAGGCCCACAGTCTCGGCATGAAATCTTCATTCTCAGCTGGGACAACACTGGGGTCTTTTGCCATTATAGTTTCCTGATACGTCACATTACTGCCTTTCTGCTCAGAAATAAAAATACTAGTGAACATTTTCATCAGGAATGCTGTCATTACCATCAATAACTTCAACATCAATAACTTAAGTGACCATTATTCCAAACTCTTAAAGGGATAGTTCACCCAAAAATGAAAATTCTGTCAGTATTTATTCACCCTCATGCTGTTCCAACCCCGTAAGACCTTCGTTCATCTTCGGAACACGAATTAAGATATTTTTGATTAAATCTGAGAGCTGGATCACTCCTCCATAGGCTTCTAAGGGATTGAAACTTGCCAGCCCTGAAAAGTTATTAAAGACATCGTTAAAATAGTCCAAGTTACTAAAGTGGCTCAATCTTAAGTTTATCAAGCGACTAGAATACTTTTTGTGCGCAAAAACAAACAAAAATAACGACTTTATTTCAACTATTCATTTCCTTCTCTGTGGGCCTCTAGTCAGTTAACGTAGTGTGATTGCGTAGAGCTACGTCACACGTAGGCTCACTATTGGCCGACACTAGTCATGTGTGTGATGCGTGTGACGTACAACAGCAGAAGAACTGCGCTGTTACACTAGTGAACTGACTGGAGGCCCACAGAGAAGGAAATTAATAATTGAAATAAAGTCGCCATTTTTGTTGTTTTTTGCACACAAAAAGTATTCTCGTCATTTGATAAACTTAAGATTGAGCCACTGTAGTCACTTGGACTATTTTAACAATGTCTTTAATAACTTTTCGGGGAACAAGTTTCAATCCCTTAAGAAGCCTATGGAGGAGTGAGACAGCTCTTAGATTTAATCAAAAATATCTTAATTTGTGTTCCAAAGATGAACGAAGGTCTTACGGGGTTGGAACAACATGAGGGTGAGTAAATACTGACAGAATTTTTATTTTTGGGTGAACTATCCCTTTAAACAATTGATCATCAATTATCCAAATATCCAATTTAATGACCTCGGTTGAGACTGCCGAGAAAAAACAGCCCACTCAATTCCTACCAATTTGATGAACTGTAAAGCACCATGATGATCTTACTGATACTGCAATGACTTCAGTGGTGAAACTCTCCACACTGTTGTCTGTGATTTGTCCCGATACCACAATCTCAGAGCCGTTGAAGTACAGGCTAAAGCTGGTCTTGGTAAGGTTTGTCCCTCCTGTGTATTTAAGTTGAATATCAGTGAGGAGAGGGACGGCAACTTCGTCATAGAAGCCCTACAATACAAACCGAAATAAAGGATTTAAATGCATTCAAACACAGAACAGATAAGCACTGAGGATGAATTCACAGCTGATTCTCTGTCGTCCACCTGCAGCTGTAGATCAGCATCCGAATCTTCATAAATCCTGCGAGCAACTCCACCATTTTCCAATGACATTTTTGTCAGGAAGTCAAAGTTAACATCATATCCAAAACCAAGACAATATAGGGGAAACTTTAGACCAATTGCCTCTTTCACATTGGCCATTATCCTCTCTTTGTTAGTTTCACCTGTTAGAGAGCAAAATAAGTCGAAAAATAAGACTACCAACAATACATGCTTGAAAATTTAGAGTGATCAGAAAGCAATCGATGCATTGGACAATTTCATATTTCTTATTTTTTTCACTTACTGACAAAGACAAGAACCAAATTGGTTAGGATAATAACCTACTGGTCCTAACAGCATTTTAATTAGGTCTTAAACCTTTTATAAACAGGTCTTCTAATTACACTGAGTGAACTAGTGCTAGGATAAAACACATTAGCTTGTGTTTGTCAGTGAATCTGTGCCTGAAGTGGGATCTCCATCAGTCAGCAGGATCAGGATGGAGGCGGTTCCTTCTCGTGGATGTCGATTGATCATGTCCACTCCTGCTAGAACTGCAGCGTTAATGTCTGTGGCTAAAGGAAGAACAAACATAGTTGTCACATTGAGGTACAACTTTCTTACTCCCCATTTAGAGTTAGGAAATCACCTCCTCTATCTCTGATGTCCTTCACAAAAGATTTTGCAGTCTCCAGGTTTTCCTTGGTAGCTTTCAGGAGTTCATTCTTCCATGTTTTAACTTCACTGTCGAAAGTGATCAATCCAAAGTGGTCATCCTCATCAAGATCACTTAAAATCTTTATCAGTGCCAAACGAGTCTAAAGAAAAACACTTCTGTCAGAACACCTGAAAGTTATTCTTTCTCCATTACGACTGCACTCTCATTTACCAGATATGTGCAGGGTTTTTTTTGTACTAATTTAAAGTAAGCAAATCCACAGTGATTTCAATGCATAAGTCACTATTATTTTAACATATAAATGCACAAAGCTGCAAGATCCTTAAAAAATCTCCTTCAAGGGTTTTGCCATAAAAACTGTATTGCATGTTATATCCTTTTAATTGATTTGCCTGAACTTGACGTTGACATTTACCTGTTCCATTTTTCTGCCGCTCATAGAACCGCTCCGGTCAATGATAAAAACCACATTTTTGGGAATACGTGGAACATCAGAGGGTGCAAAGTAGTGGACAAAATAGCCATTTGATACCTGAGAGAAAACAAAAGTACATTCTGAATATCATTTGTTTTTTTTAATAGTCAGTCTTTCAAAATCTTTTGGCAAATTTATTTTACTGTTGTTAAGTGCGTTATTGAAAAATGTACCATGACTTCTCCTTCATGATTTGGTCTCTCGACATCGTATGTTATAAGCATGTCACCATTCAGTCCATTTTCTCCACAGCTTTTACACTTGGTCTGTTGATCTCGAGTGGGGTAGAAGGTCACCCATGCCTGAAATGATCAGTTTGGTTATCTGGTAACTTTGTTTGAAGTGTAGTAGCATAATGAGAACATTTAAGCTAAGTGTTTTACCCCTCATTTTAAGCTCTTACATCTTTGTCTGCTCTGGTGGTTTTGATGGCATTGGCCAGATCACCGGTGCTCAAATCTCCTTTCACCTCCAAGAAGGAAATTCTTGGTTTTTCTTGTATGTGAACATCCATCTAATGTGAGTAAAATAAATATGATCTTTCTATCCACCTTAATTGATTATTTATTTCCCTCTTTGTTTAATCTCCTACCTTGAAGTCTGCCACCGGCTGCATTGGTTGGGCATTGATGAGTAGCTCATATTTGCCAAGGCGACGCTTTAGCAGTTCTTCGTAAGTCAACTCAAAAGTCACTTTACTAAAAGCAGCCACCGTCACTGAAGTTTTAAAGTCTTCTAAAGTCCTTCCAACCGATCTGAAATAGAAATGAATCCCAGCATATTACTAAACATGCTATAAAAACACATTTCATGGACCTATTTATTTGTAATGTCCAGTACTTGATCAGTCCAGCACTTTCTCCTCGAGATACTGCTCGACTGTACTGCTGCTGAGCTTCCTGTTTTTCCTTCACAACACCATCATATATCTTCCCCTCTATGGTCCTATGGAGAAAATGACATCCTCTTATTATGTGTATCTCAGACAAAAAATAATTTATAAATCTACCTGTATTAGCAGACATGACCTGAGACCAACATGCTGCTTCTTTACCACTTTATCTCTACTTATATAACACAACTCATGTTTCCCTACATTCTGAATTTGCTGATGAAGGCATTCTTGGGTATCTTGACCTCAAACTGGATCTCTTGAGATTCATTCACTGTGTTTGCCACACGGCTTGTGATGACGGTTGTGGCGTAGCGACTGGTGACCGTGGAGTTAATGTAGAAGCTGTATATATCCACATTTTGTTTCTGTTGAGACATCAAACAGTACAATCAGACTGGATTATGCACATTCACTCCTCTTTTTTGCATGGGATTGTTCAAATATTTACTGCTCGAAAATGGCATGCAGAAAAGGCCTTTGGACTAAAAAACAAATACATTTTGATGACTACCTCTCAGTGTAAACTATTGATCAACAGATAGTTCTCTTTACTCAATTTAAACGATACACTGCTTTTCAAAAGTCAGTAAGAATTAAAACATTTTTTGAAAGTCGTCTTTTATGCTCACCAAGGCTGCTTTATTTGATCTAAAATACACTAAAATCAGTCATTTTTGTGAAATATTTTTTTGTAATTTAATTTTCTTTCTATCATATTACACTTTAAAATATAATTTATTACCGTGATGCAAAGCGGAATTTTCAGCATAATTACACCATTTTTTAGTGTCAGTATGCGGATTTTCTGCTTAAAGGGATAGTTCCCCCAAAATGAAAATTCTGTCAGTAATTACTCACCCTCATGTTGTTCCAACCCCGTAAGACCTTCGTTCATCTTCGGAACACGAATTAAGATATTTTTGATAAAATCTGAGAGCTGGATCACTCCTCCATAGGCTTCAAAAGGATTGAAACTTGCCAGCCTCGAAAAGTTATTAAAGACATCGTTAAAATAGTCCAAGTGACTACAGTGGCTCAATCTTAAGTTTATCAAGCGACGAGAATACTTTTTGTGCGCAAAAACAAACAAAAATAACGACTTTATTTCAACTATTCATTTCCTTCTCTGTTGGCCTCTAGTCAGTTAACGTAGTGTGATTGCGTAGAGCTACGTCACACGTAGGCTCACTATTGGCCGACGCTGGTCATGTGTGTGATGCGTGTGATGTACAACAACAGAAGCTCTACGCTCTTACACTAGTGAACTGACTCGAGGCCCATTAATAGGAAAATTAATAGTTGAAATGAAGTCGTTATTTTTGTTTTTTTGCGCACAAAAAGTATTCTCGTCGTTTGATAAACTTAAGATTGAGAAGATGTTCATCTTCGTATTCCGAAGATGAACGAAGGTCTTACGGGGTTGGAACAACATGAGGGTGAGTAAATACTGACAGAATTTTCATTTTTGGGTGAACTATCCCTTTAAGAAACATTTGTAATAGGATTGTTTGAAAAATAAAGTTCAAAACAACAGCTTTAATTTTAAAATAGAAATCTTTTGTAACATTATAAATGTCTAGAATGTTATATTTGGTCAATTTAATAAATAAAAGTATTCCTTACTGACCTCAAATTTTTCAACATGTATGAAGTAAATCTAATTAGTCTTGACCTTTATCTCAAATACAAAAAATGAATCTCATTTTTTGAATTTTGACTCGCATCATCTTTATCTTAAACCGAGCGTTGACCCTCACCTTCTTAACAGGTTGTGAACTGGCTGAGATGAGAAAGACGCCCAAGAGAATCAGTCTGAGAGCTGCTCGATCCATCATGACCTGTCTAGAAAACAGACCTCAAAACACACACTACCTTTAAACTCCTGTCCACATCATGCTATTGGCTATTATTGACCGGATGAAGAAACCTCCCCCGCTATTTGTAATCAGTGTAGCGACTGAGACTGATCAGACACAATTATTTGTTATATTTAACAAATAATATCTCTAACCCAACAAGCAACCCATGGGCTAGAGTTACCTGCAACTAACACTGGTTACAGCTTTTGGTTAAAGGACACATGAAGACTGATAAGACTGTTTATGACCCATAGGAATTTAGAGAGAGGTTTGACTGTCACTTTCTATTCTAATGGAAAAGGACAAATAAACCCTTTAAAACTATGTATTCTATATATAACCACTTGAGAAATGTATCAACATGTATTCCATTTTTCCATCTCATGATTTTCCTTTTATAGGGTTTGGCCTATGTATTAATTCAAACTATTTTGGATTAATGTTTCAGAATTGCATGGTTAACTAAAATAAACTAAAATCTGTAGCATGCATGTTATCTAAGAACTCTAATTTTCGTTCCTTATTTGTTCATTTACATTACATTTTGCTTACTCTTTGACACATTAGTATAAGAAGAATCTTGAAGGTTCTTCTCTTAAATACCCTCTTAAAGATCCTCTGACTCCAACTGGTTCTCGCTCATCAAGACAAAATCAGTAAAGATCAACTGGAGCAAACTTCATCAGGACCGTTTTATTTGAATATCAAACTTAGTTTCATTATTTGATACATTAAGTATACCTATAACCTACCCTTTTAGGCTGTGTTAGATTTAAAGGGATAGTTCACCCAAAAATGAAAATTCTGTCAGTCTTACTGACCCTCATGTTGTTCCAACCCAGTAAGACCTTCGTTCATTTTTGGAACACGAATTACAGGTGAAACTCGAAAAATTTGAATATCGTGCAAAAGTTATAATTTTGATGATTATGGCTTATAGCTTATGAAAAACCCAAATTCAAAATCTCAGAAAATTAGAATATTACATGAAATTAATTAAAAAAAATAATTTTAAATACAGGAATGTCGGCCCTCTGAAAAGTATGATCATGCATATGTATATAGTTATATATACTAAATGTATTATGCATATGTATATTAAATGTATTAGTTTCACCTTTTAATTTGAATTACTGAAATACATGAACTTTTGCACGATATTCAAATTTTTCGAGTTTCGCCTGTAAGATATTTTTGATTCAATCTGAGAGCTGGATCACTCCTCCATAGGCTTCTAAGGGATTGAAACTTGCCGGGCTCGAAAAGTTATTCAAGACATCGTTAAAATAGTCCAAGTGACTACAGTGGTTCAATCCTAAGTTTACCAAACAACGAGAATACATTTTGTACGCAACAAACAAACAAAAATAATAACTTTAAGAACAACGAGGCCCACAGAGAAGGAAATTAATAGTTGAAATAAAGTTGTTATTTTTGTTTGTTTTTGCGCACAAAATGTATTCACGTTGTTTGGTAAACTTAGGATTGAGCCACTGTAGTCACTTGGACTATTTTAACGACGTCTTGGTAACACTTTACAGTAAGGGTACATGAATTATCATGAATTCAGGTATAAATTCATGAATGAATTAGGCATTAATTCATGCATTAATATCTCATGAATCATCAGGAACTAACACGAGTTCAACGTTTTTCATTCATGACTTCATGGATGAACAACACCTTAATTAAAACATTAACTAAGATGAGTACATCACCATGAATTATGATTTATTACGCATGATCATGATGTTTTCTTTGTTCACAAAAAAATGTGTCTTTACTATCCATTGTGGATAAAGCTACAGTTATGGTACATGAATCATCATGAACTCATGCATAAAAAAAGCAATAATTCATGCATGCAAGACTACTCTTCGAATTATTAATACAAAAATCCACATTACCTCATGCATGCATACAGGCTAGAACAGTATATCAATTAATGTGAGAACTGTTTTTCTGAATTATGATCTGAGTTTCCAAGCATGTTCATGTCTTCTTCATAGCCTGTAAATGGACAGACCCCAAAATTGGCCAATCACAGCAAATAGCACACAAATTCTGTTAACATTCAAATACAGTCATCATTAACTAAGCATAATCTTTTAATGACTTTGTAGGGACTGGGCGAGGTGAATCTGAATAACTAAATACATACTGCTAAAGACCAAAAATCTCTGAATGTAAATTAACCCAAACACACACACACACACACACACATTCCCCCACCAGGGAAGACCACACTCAGGACAGAGCGTGGTGTCCGCTTACAAGACATTTTATGACTGATCGGAATGTCCCAAAGGAAGTGGATTCCAAAGCGAAAAGAAACTTCTTTTCTTTAAAAGACATTTAACCAGATATATTCAATGTGTTTTATGTGTGTTTGTTGAATTGTACGAACAATGTATACAATCTTATCTTACGATTTGTCTTTTATGTGTTTGATCTATGTTGTTGGGAAACTCTAATGGGATAAGGTTTCAAACTTTGCAAACTATGAGTAACCAACTCCATGTGAGGCAAGTTTGGATTCTCTGAGCTCCAATCTTCGTTCCACATTTAGCCATTTATATCACATCTTGCTAAAACTTTGTGACACATAGGACTATAATAATTGTGAAGATTCTGCTCTTAAACACCCGACGAAATTAGGGTTTCAAATGTCTCTCTCTTAGACAAAGAGCAATAAAAACCAAAGTCCCGCCTGTGAAATTCCAACCCTCTAATTGGCCAAGCCAACAGGAAGAGGCTGGATTTCTCCAAGGTGATAAATGAGGCTTCCCCCCTCCGCTCGTCTCTTACTTCTCTTGTCCTCGTGTCATAATGTAACGTCTCGCCTCCGGGCGAGCTCTTCGCCTTTCTTTTATTTGTTTCTAGTTTAGTTTGTGTATTTCAGTCTTAGATAAGTCTCAGTGTTTAATTCCAATCGACGAGTGAAACGAACACCGCGTGACATATCTCTTCAGCAAATCCATCTACAAGGGACCTTTAAACGAGCGCGCGCTCGCTTTGAAGGAAAAACACGCGCACGTAACCACGTGACGCGCCGGACCGAGAGACACACACGCTTCTTCACAAGCCATGCAAAGAATTACCTGTGCAAGTATCCGTGTTTGATCACGCTTTTAAGATTTGTTGAAGTCTCGTTGTGTCTCAAAATTCTGTTGTCTATGTGAATTTGCTATTTAGAAAGATCCTCGGGTCTTTCTAAACTCCCTCTTGCATAACTGCAACTCTCTACATTTCCTCTCTCTCTCTCTGTCTCTATGCATTTCTCATTCATCGATGCCTTATCGTGTTCTCTTACGAGAGTATCTCTCGTACTGCGTAATAGCTTTACGCTAGGGGAAAAACTCTTTTCCGCGAGATATTGAAGCCAAAAATTATCCTTAATTTTTTATTAATGTAAAACGCTTTGCAGCAGCAAGCAAACATAGGCGAAACAGCTCGCGCGCCTATTGGTTGCTCTGCAGCAAATGCAGCAGCCTATCGAGAGAGACTCTGCGTGACGTAATGACCAATGGGGGCAATTCGCGCCCATATCGCCACGTCCCGCCAGAAGGGGCGTGGTCTCGCCCTATAAATATGCTCGTTAGGCTGATACAAGCTGATTTTTACCTCTTCAGCGAAGCACACGCATCGCTGGATCCGGAGTGAGAAGCCGCGCCGTCGAAGCAAGCCTTTCAGCGGGACGAGCTCTGGAGTCGCTGGCCTCGCCGCCTTCAACTGCTGTACCTGCTGCGCTTTCCGGCGTTATATATCCTTTTCAATACTCTGTGTGTATTTCTCTTTTGAGAAGTGTTTGTTCGCTTACTTGACGCGACTTACACTTCTCTCTCAAAAAGAGCAGCGTATTTTTAAAGATGCCTTCCTGTGGCTCGTGCCGCGCCCCGCTCAGCGATGGAGACCGACACGTCATCTGTGTTTCCTGCCTGGGTGAGGATCACGCGGCTATCGCGCTCGCTGACGGCGGATGCCCTCATTGCGAGTTTTTGCCCATGGTGACTCTGAGGACGCGCCTGGCATCATTCTCCGAGCCTTCACCGCAGCCCGCCGTGGTGCCGCGCCGCAAGAAGCGCCGCGCCCAGCGCGCTCCCGAGCTTTCTCCAGCCCGCCAAAGCTCGCCGGTTCGCCCGCCAGCTTCGCCGGCTTCGCTCGAGTCGCTCACTGACGGACAACGGCCGCCGCCTGCCGCCGCGTCCATCCACGAGCTTGACGAACCCTCGGAGGCGTGTTCTCTTCTGGCGTCCGATAGTGAGGATTGGGCGAGCTCCGTGGATCTCCCCTCCGCTAGCGTTTCCCGCCAGACCACTGGTAAGAGAGCCGGCATTGAGACTGAGCTGATGCGTCTGCTCTCTCAGGCCGTTGAAAGCATCGGCCTCGATTGGGAGGCGCCCGCGCAGCCGCCGCGCAACAGAATGGACGGACGCTTTCTCGGAAATGACGAGGCTCCGACGAAATCGCGGCCCGCGCCCTTCCTCCCGGAACTTCACGAGGAAGTGACGAAATCGTGGAACGCCCCCTTCTCCGCCAGGCTGCGTACCTCTGCTTCTGCTGCTTTCTCCTCTGTGGATGGCGCGAAGGAAAGAGGATACCTTTCTGTTCCTCCTGTGGAACCAGCTGTAGCGTCTCATCTCTGCCCGCCCTCCGCTGGACGGCGCGCGCACACGACGCTTCCTTCTAAAGCCTGCCGAGTGACGTCATCCATGCATGGTCACGCTTACACCGCCGCCGGGCAAGCAGTTTCAGCGCTGCACACTATGGCTATCCTGCAGATTTTCCAGGCCGACCTTCTCCTTAAACTGGACGAGGAAGGACCCGGAGCGATCTGCGTGGCGGACCTGAGAAGCGCTACAGACCTCGCTCTTCGCGCTACTAAAGCCGCTGCACAGGCCATAGGACGAAACATGGCCTCTCTCACCGTGGCTGAGAGACACTTATGGTTGACGCTGTCCGAGATGACGGAAGCCGAGCGCTCTGTGTTCCTCGACGCGCCATTTCCCAAGCGGGCCTTTTCGGATCTGCCGTCACAGACTTCGCGGACAGATTCATGGAGGTGCAAAAAACTTCGCAGGCCATGAAGCACTTCCTTCCGAAGCGCTCAAGCTCCGCTGCAGGTCGCCCTAAACCGCCGCCTGCTCGCAGCTCTCAGCCGCAGCCTGCACCGCCCGCCGCCGCCGCTTCACAGCGCCGCCACGCCCGAGACCAAAGACCGCGCTCTCGCTCTGCTGGACGCCGCCCCCCTCAGCGCGGGCCCCGGCCGAGGATTGAGATCAAGCCCGAGGCCTCAAAATCTTCCTAGCCATTCTAGGAAAGCGACGGTGTTCAGATCCCACTGCGGCCGGATTTTCACCGAAACTTCTCGCTCGGTCAGTTCCAAACATCGCGACTGTCCCAGTGTATTTCGCAGAGAGTCAGCCGGTGTCACAGCCCGTTTGCCTGCGCACAAAAGCCGTTTTTACGGCTACCCAGATAAATCCAATAAAGAGTGCATTTTCTGGTGTTCCGGCCACGGCCGAAGGTGTTATGAGTGTTGTAAGAATGCCCACCCAGTGCCCATTCCCACACACAAACACAGCCCGCCGCGGTGCAGGGCTAGCACAAATAAAATCGACTCCGGTCGATTGTGCAAACAATGTAGTGCAAGCGCCCATGTCACCATGCCCGCTCACACTACATGCTGCGTGTCCCATGGTTTCTGTAAAAACGAAACCAACACACATTCAGTCGGCCATGAACGACAGTGTTTTGAGTGTATTAAATGTGCCCGCAGCCCCGCGCCCACATTTTCTCACAGACACGCCGATTCCCACAGGATCTTCCCCGCTCGCTTTTTCTGCACAATCTGCCATAAAAAAGCTGAGCGCGGCCAGGTCGCCCGCTGTGATCAGCGCGCCCCCCGCCTCGAACGCTGTAAACACGGTGTTGTGTTCCCAGTATGCCCGGGCTCTCGAGCTGCCGTTTTGTCGCGGCCAGAGCCCGGATTTCATTCTGCCTCTAGCTATTCACGCAGATGCGTGGTCAAAGCTTCCCGGGGTATCAGAATGGGTGCTGAACACTATAAAGAGAGGCTATTCGCTACAATTCGCTCGACGCCCGCGCCGTTATACGGCGCGCGTCGAAACTACGGTGAAAAACGAAGTATCTCATCTACTTCGTGCCGAAATAGCGAAACTACTGAGCAAAGGGGCTATAGAACCTTTATCTCAGGCTCAGAGCGAAGGGGGCCTATACAGCAGATATTTTCTGGTACCGAAAAAGGATGGGGGTCTCAGACCCATTTTAGATCTACGACAGCTGAACAGAGTGCTTGTGAAACGCCAGTTCAGAATGCTTACGACCAGGAAAATCCTCGCGCAGGTGCGCTACGGGGACTGGTTTATGTCGATAGATCTGAAAGACGCCTATTTCCAAATACAAATAGCGTCCCATCACAGGCGATTCTTGAGATTCGCCTTCGAGGGCCAGGCATATCAATACACAGTCCTGCCGTTCGGCCTGTCCCTAGCACCTCGTACATTTACGAAGTGCATGGACGCGGCGCTCGCACCCCTGAGACTTCAGGGCATGCGAGTCCTGAACTACTTGGACGATTGGCTGATTCTAGCTCGATCGCGATCGGAGCTCATAGAACACAGGGCCGCATTACTCGAGCACCTCGAGAAGCTGGGCCTCACAGTCAATTGGGCGAAGAGCTCACTGTCTCCCAGTCAGAAAATTTCCTTTCTGGGAACCGTGTTGGACTCGCTGTCCATGACAGCACGCCTGTCACCAGAGCGCGTGCTAAATATTCAGCGCGGCGTGAAATCCTTCCGCCACGGCGCGATAGTCCCGCTCAAAAGGTTTCAGAAAATGCTGGGGCTGATGGCCTCAGCAGCCTCTGTACTCCAGTTGGGCCTGCTCCGCATGCGCCCACTGCAGATGTGGCTGAAAGCGTGGGTTCCACCCAGGGCATGGACAGCGGGTCTGTTTCGCCTCAGGGTCGACCTTCAGTGTGTTTCAGCTCTGGAACCTTGGAGAAAAACCGACTGGTATCAGTCAGGTGTGAGTCTGGGGACCGCTTCGAGTGTGAAGGTGGTGTCTACGGACGCCTCCACCTCGGGGTGGGGAGTGCTGCTCGAGGGCAGACCGCTAGCTGGCCTGTGGTCAGAACGGGAAAAGCTCCTTCACATAAACTGCTTGGAGATGATAGCAGTCGACAAAGCGCTACGGCGTTTTTGTCCCCAGATAACAGGCCACCACGTCTTGGTCCGGGCGGACAACATGTCGGTGGTGGCATACATAAATCGCCAGGGTGGCGTCAGGTCTAGAAACCTTTACAGGTTGACGGAACGCCTCCTGGTTTGGGCTCAGCACAACCTGCTCTCACTGAGAGCAGCGCACGTGCCTGGTCACCTGAATGTGGGACCAGACAGACTGTCCAGGAACAATGTTTCAGCAGGGGAATGGTCGCTGCACCCGCAGACGGTCCAGCTGCTGTGGAAAACGTTCGGCAGAGCTCAGGTGGACCTATTTGCGTCCCACGAAAACGCTCATTGCCCGGAGTTTTTCTCGAAAAGCAAGGACGCGCTGGCTCATGTTTGGCCCCGCTGCCCCCTATATGCTTTTCCTCCTGTCTCGCTCCTGCCTCAGGTGTTGGAACGAATCAGGGAGAACGGATGCCCAGTGCTGCTTGTAGCCCCGCTCTGGACGAACCAGACGTGGTTCCCTGCCCTGATGCAGCTGACCAGCACTGCCCCATGGCCTGTACCATTGAGGAGAGACCTCCTCTCTCAGGCGGAGGGCTCGATTTGGCACCCTCGCCCGGAGTTATGGTCCCTGCACGCATGGGCCATCAACGGGTACCCGCTAGCCTCCCAGAGGGAGTGTTAAACACGATCGCGCAGGCTAGAGCTCCGTCTACCAGGCGGCTCTACTCCTCGAAATGGTCTGTTTTCTCTGCATGGTGTCAGGCCCAGAGCCTTTCACCTGTGGAGTGCGGGGTTTCGGAAGTGCTTTCCTTCCTTCAAGAGCTACTGGATAAGGGCAGGACCCCATCCACGCTCAAAGTATATGTGGCGGCCATAGCAACGTTTGCAAAACCGGTGTCTGGCCAGTCGCTGGGGAAAAACGACTTAGTCGTGCGTTTCCTTAGGGGAGCTCGGAGGCTGAACCCTCCAAGGCCCCCTTCAGTCCCGACGTGGGACCTTTCCACGGTCCTGGAGGCCATGAAAGGCGCCCCGTTCGAGCCAATCCAGCTGGTGGACATGAAACACCTGTCGTTCAAGACAGTGTTTCTCATGGCTCTCGCTTCAGTGAAGCGCATAGGGGACTTACAGGCGCTTTCAGTGAGCGCGTCGTGTATGGAGTTTGGGCCTAATGACTCGAAGGTCATTCTCAAACCAAAGCACGGGTATGTCCCGAAATCCCTCAATACGCCGTTCAGGGCCCAGGTAATTTGTCTGTCTGCCCTTCCGGTTCTCAGTGAGGAGGAGGATGCAAGTCTCCTTTGCCCCGTCAGGGCATTAAGAGCTTATGTGTCACGCTCGTCTGTTTTCAGACAGACGGAGCAGCTTTTTGTTTTGTTCGGCGGGCGTTCCAAGGGATTCGCCGCCTCAAAACAGAGCCTTTCCAGATGGATAGTGGATGCCATTGCGCTCGCTTACTCTGCGAAGGGCTTACAGTGCCCCTTGGGTGTCAGGGCGCACTCCACGAGAGGCGTGGCCTCTTCGTGGGCATGGTCTAGCGGGGTTTCCCTGCAAGATATCTGTACGGCCGCGGGCTGGGCCTCGCCGTCTACATTTATAAAATACTATAACCTGGAGGTACCCGCCTTACAAGCTAAGCTTTTGGCGGTCTAAATTCAGTGCTATCTGCCCCGCTGTGCGGCCCAGATGCTGAGTTTACTGCAGCCCCATGAGTGTTGACTCACGTATGGCCACCCAGATCAGGCTGAATGCTTTCACCCTGGCTGCGCGTTTGATTGTCATATAATAGCCCCGCTGGGTGCTTTTTTATAGGGAATGACGCTTCCAGCCTCTCTTCCTCTACTCTATGTGAGTTTATGGTGATTATGCACTACATGAGCCCTGGGCTTCGGCCCCTGGGACTTTGGTTTTGGATCCCTGTACGCACGGCGTGTTGCATTGTGTTTCCCTAGCGTAAAGCTATTACGCAGTACGAGAGATACTCTCGTAAGAGAACGTACTCGGTTACTAACGTAACCTCGGTTCTCTCTAGAGAGGGAACGAGTACTGCGTATCTTGCCGTCTTACTCGGTTACTAACGTAACCTCGGTTCTCTCTAGAGAGGGAACGAGTACTGCGTATCTTGCCGTGCGTGGAATACGCTCTGGTTCGCTTCAGCGATAAAAATCAGCTTGTATCAGCCTAACGAGCATATTTATAGGGCGAGACCACGCCCCTTCTGGCGGGACGTGGCGATATGGGCGCGAATTGCCCCCATTGGTCATTACGTCACGCAGAGTCTCTCTCGATAGGCTGCTGCATTTGCTGCAGAGCAACCAATAGGCGCGCGAGCTGTTTCGCCTATGTTTGCTTGCTGCTGCAAAGCGTTTTACATTAATAAAAAATTAAGGATAATTTTTGGCTTCAATATCTCGCGGAAAAGAGTTTTTCCCCTAGCGTAAAGCTATTACGCAGTACTCGTTCCCTCTCTAGAGAGAACCGAGGTTACGTTAGTAACCGAGTACGTTTTGTTGTTTATTATGTTTGTAAATACATATATCCGTAGTAAATACATAAGTAGTTCTGCCTTATTAAATTCATTATATTCATTTGATTGATGTACTGCCTCTGCTCATTTTCCAAGTCCCTTAAGTGCCAAAGATCTAACTTAAGCCACAAGCTTTACAAATTAAAGATACTTTAAAGAGTATTTGGTTTATAGGGCAGAAAACCCAATTCTAGTGGCCACAGAATTGCGTTTCCTGAAATCCTATAAAGTAGGATGATATTGTGGATCCCCACAAATATTATTCTGACAATTGAGCTAATTAATTTTGCCTGTTTTGTAAGACGTGGTCCGTGTAATTAATTACAATCAACTTGCGGTTAATTGCAGGGATACACATGCATGCATGCAGGTAAAATGACACATCATCCCTTGGCGGGAGATTTATTAACATGTAAGACTGATCTAATCCAAACATGTATGAATAATTATTAATTACCAATTATTAATTATGATATGCAAATTCCCCCATGGATTAGATCCGCCTCTGAGTCTTTACAACTTCATCATGTGTGTGGCCCCTCAACTAAAGTGATGACTTGGTCTTTTGAAACACTGATGAACAATGTGTTTTCATTATGATCTGAGTTACCCAGCATGTTCATGTCTTCATAATAGCCTGCAGGTAAATGCAGACCCCAAAATAGACCAATCCCAGCTCATAGCACATCAATTCTGTTGACATTCAAATACAGTAGTCATTATCAACTAAGCATTATCTTTTAATGACTTCATCATGTGTGTGGCCCCTCAACTAAAGTGATGACTTGGTCCTTTGAAACACTGATGAACAATGTGTTCCCTTTCGAGAGATCTCTCCTATTGCGTAAGTAGCTTACGCTATGGGGGAAAACTCCTTTTCTCGAGAATATTGAAGTCTTTATGTAAAACGCATTGCAGCTGCACAGCTGACAGCAATGAACGAAGGAACTCGGTCATTGGCTGTGCTGCGGCAACTTGCTCAAACCAATGACGGGGCGACTCTGAATGCGCGACCAATGAGCGCGCTTCGCGCCCGCGTGCGTCAGAGCCCGCCAAGATGGGCGTGGCCAAGCTATATATTGGGCGCCCCGTCATGAGAGTTCTTTAGATTTAATCTCCTTCAGTGAACACCTTCTTCGCTGGATCCTCCGGATTATTGGAAGCCTTCGCCGCCGTGGAAAAGCATACCAGCGGGATTGCTACGAGGACGTCGGCACCTTCAGCCGCCTTCAAGCACCTCCTACTGAGCCATCCGGCGCGCCATATACGCAAGTATTTTACATCTGTCCGCCCCGCGACATTTGTGAAAGAGCAATTTTCCAATAAGGCGTTGTTTCAAATGCCTTCCTGCGCGTCGTGCAGAGACCTTCTCCCGGACGGGGATCGTCACATCATCTGCGCTCGCTGCCTGGGCCGTGACCACGCAGAAGCTGCATTGACCAAGGGCGGATGCCCGGAATGTGATGACCTGGCTCTCTCCGCACTACGGGCTCGCCTCGCCGCTTTCGCCGTGAGCGAGCCCATCGCCACCCCTCTGTTTGAGCCGCGCACTAAGAAAAAGCGCCGCTCACAGAGGCTTCCTGAACCTGAGCTCAGTGACGTCACGCCGAGCCAGTCTCCGCGTGCTTCACCGCCACTCTTGCCTTCCCCACCGCCGGTTCAGTTCACCCAGCCGGACCCACACCCCTCTAGCAGAGCGGTGGGCCTTGTGACTTTCGGCGCGTCCGAGGACGACGGGGGAATGGACGACAGCTTGTCCATCGACGCTGCATCGGACAACTGGCCGGGCTCCACTCTCGACCCCGCCCCGTAGACGCTAGCTAGCACGAGCGGGGGCTCCACTATGGATACTGAGATTATCCGTGTCCTCTCTAAGGCCGTGGAAGACCTCGGGCTCGATTGGTCTTCTCCCGAAGAACCAACCCGGAGCCGACTGGATGAGTGGTTTCTGCAGAGGCGCCAGCAGGCCCCTCGGCAAAGGCCTTCTCCCTTCTTCCCGGAAGTTCACGACGAACTCACCAAGTCGTGGAAAGCCCCCCACTCTGCGCGCCTAAAGCCTTCTTTTTCTTCTTCGCTCTCCTCAGTGGACGGCGCGAAGGAAAGAGGCTACGAGGGAACGCCGCCCCTCGAGGAGGCCGTGGCCAATCATCTCTGCCCGCCCTCCACCACCGGATGGAAAGCCAAAGCTTCCCACCCCTCGAAGCCCTGCCGCACTACCTCTGCTCTCGCCGGTCGCGCCTACGCCGCCGCCGGCCAAGCTGCATCAGCTCTTCACTCAATGGCGGTACTTCAAGTGTTCCAAGCCAAGCTTCTCCGCTCTATGGACGAGTCTGGCCCCGAACCCGAAGCCTTCAGGGACTTACGCAGCGCGACTGATATAGCTCTGCGATCCACGAAGGCCACCGCCCAGTCCATCGGCCGTGCTATGGCTAATTTGACTGTTCTCGAGCGCCATCTGTGGCTGACTCTGACTGAAATGAAGGAAGCGGATAAGGCGCCATTTCTCGATGCGCCTATCTCCACCAGCGGGCTGTTTGGACCGGCGGTTAAAGGTTTCGCCGAACGCTTCACTGAGGCCCAGAACGCTTCACAAGCTATGCGTCATTTCCTGCCAAAGCGCTCCAGCTCATCGCAGAGCAGACAGAGACCGCCACAGCCGCAGCGGGCTAAAACAGCTCCCACCGCCTCTCAGCCCGCGCCTCAGGCTGACGCTCGACGCCGCTCGCGCTCTCACAACCGCAAGCCGCCTCCTGAGCGACGGGGTCCTCGGCCCAAGATTGTGCTGAACCCTGAGCCTCGAAAGCCGTCCTAGCCACAGAAATGAGAAGAGAGAGTGCGTGTCTCGCAAAAGCCGGACCACTCTCTCTGCAAAAGCTCAAACATTACCCAGTCCCCTTACAGGCGGCTGGATATGTCCATACAGCAGTCAATGGGCCAGTCACAGAGCTCGCTCACCTGCAAACAAACGCCATTTTTACGGCGACACACAGAAAACACAAAAAGAGTCTTTTTCTGCCTGCATCACTAAGGGTTCACATGTCCACAAAGTGTGCATTCCCAGATACTGTCAAAACAGTGCCAAATTCATTCCCAGCTCAGGCTGCGCTTCCCATGAATGTAGATCACGTGCCTACGGTCATGTACGCACCACTACACACAAGCACTGTTCACACAGTTATAAATTCATCCCCAGTAAAAGCGGGAAACATTATAAAAGTGACGCGTGTGCCTACCACTGTTTATGCACCCCCACTTATAAACACTGCCCTTACAGTGTCAAACAAAACCTCAGCTCAGGCTGCGAGTTTTACAAACACAGCGCGCGCTGTTGTAATCACACACGCGCCCATTCACTCAGCTGCTCAGCGCGCGCCCGTGCCTCTGAGAGCTACGAGCTCAGGCGATTCGCTAGCCGGGTCCCTACGTCACAGCGGCCCGCCCCTAGCCTGTATTCAGCCCATATCTGTACGCGCAGCGGCATGGGAAAACATTCCAGATATGCCGAAATGGGTATTGAATATAGTAAAGCACGGATACTCGCTCCAGTTCGCTCGCAGACCACCACGTTTTACGACTGTGGTGGAGACGAAAGTGAGAAAAGAGTGTTCACATGTTCTACGCACCGAGGTGCGCAAACTAATAGAAAAGGGCGCTGTGGAAACTGTTTCCCCCTCTCTGAGCGGGACAGGTTTTTACAGCCGCTATTTTCTCATCCCGAAAAAGGATGGCGGTCTCCGCCCCATCCTAGATCTCAGACACCTGAACAAAGCACTAATGATTCGCTCGTTCAGAATGTTAACAACCAAGCATATCCTCGCGCAAGTGCGCCCAGGAGATTGGTTTCTCTCAGTGGATCTGAAAGATGCTTACTTTCACATTCCAATAGCGCCTCATCACAGGCCGTTTCTGAGATTTGCTTTCGAGGGACAGTCATACCAGTACACAGTACTCCCGTTCGGCCTGTCCCTGGCTCCCCGTACATTCACGAAATGTATGGATGCAGCACTTTCCCCCCTAAGACGAAGGGGAGTGCGAATACTGAATTATCTCGACGATTGGCTGGTTCTAGCACAATCAGAGAGTCAGCTAATAACACACAGATCTTGGATTATCAGCCATTTAGAATGCCTGGGTCTAAGAATCAATTTTGCAAAAAGCATACTATCTCCCAGCCAGAGAATTTCTTTCCTGGGAATAGTTCTAGACTCGATGCAAATGACCGCGCGTCTCTCATCGGAGCGCGCGCTCACCATTCGGCGCCTTGCAACATCATTCAGAGCGGGCGCGCGCGCCCCCGTCAAACGGTTTCAGAGGATGCTCGGTCTCATGGCCTCAGCATCGGCCGTACTCCAGCTAGGATTGTTGCATATGCGCCCTCTCCAACGCTGGCTCAAGAGCCACGTCCCTACTCACGTGTGGCGTTCGGGCCACTTTTTAATCAGAGCGAACCACGGCTGTATAAAAGCCCTGACGCACTGGAAAGCCGCCGACTGGTACCAGTCAGGCGTGAGTCTGGGTGTGAACACAAGGAGAAAGATGATAACGACAGATGCCTCCAAAATAGGTTGGGGGGCCCTTTACGAGGGCAGGCCTGTCTCCGGCTTTTGGTCAAACCCGGAGAAGCGCCTACACATAAACTGTCTGGAAATGAAAGCGGTCGCTTTGGCTCTCAGAGCCCTGCTCCCACATCTAAAAAATGAACACGTCCTGGTCCGAACGGACAACATGACGGTAGTGTCGTACATAAATCGCCAGGGTGGACTCAGGTCGAGCTCCATGCATTCAATGGCCAGGAGACTCATTTTATGGTCCCAGCACAACTTGCGCTCGCTGAGAGCAGCGCATGTGCCAGGCGCCCTGAACCAGGGGGCAGACATGCTATCCAGAGACAAGATTCTCCCAGGAGAATGGGCTCTCAACCCTCTGACGATTCAGTGGTTATGGAAAACCTTTGGCAAAGCGGAGATCGACCTCTTCGCCTCCAAGGAGAACGCGCACTGCTCTCTTTTCTTCACGAAAAGCACGGACGCGCTCGCCCAGAGCTGGCCGAGCCGCCCCTTATATGCCTTTCCCCCGATCGCGATGCTGCCACAGGTCATCAGTCGGGTCAGAGAGGAGGGAAACGCAGTGCTGTTGATAGCCCCACTCTGGAAGAACCAAACATGGTTTCCAGATCTGATGCAAATGCAATCTGCACCACGGCCGATTCCACTGAGGCCAGACCTCCTCAGTCAGGCCAGCGGGATGATATTTCATCCCCGCCCCGATCTGTGGGCCCTTCATGCATGGCCCCTCAACGGGTTCCCAGGAACCTCACGAGCGGAGCGCTAAAAACCATCACTGAGGCGCGGGCGCCCTCCACGAGACGCTTATATGCCCAGAAATGGAAAGTGTTCAGTGACTGGTGTAATACCAAGGGCCTGAACCCTGTAACATGCGAGATTACGAGTGTACTCGTTTTCCTACAAGGGCTTCTGGAGGCGGGCCGCACCCCCTCCACGCTCAAAGTATATGTGGCTGCCATCACAGCGTCACACGACCTTGTAATGGAACGTCCATTGGGAAGAAACGACCTAATTATTCGTTTCCTAAGGGGCGCCAGGAGGATGAACCCTTCACGCCCCCCCTCAGTGCCGATCTGGGACCTAGCTACGGTCCTAGACGCTCTTAAAGGGCCCCCGTTCAAACCACTCCGAACCGTGCACCTTAAACAGCTCTCGCTCAAGACGGCGCTCTTGCTGGCACTCGCCTCGGTCAAGAGAGTGGGCGACCTGCACGCGCTTTCAACAAGCGCTGCCTGCCTAGAATTCGGACCTAACGACTGCAGGGTCGTCCTTAGACCGAAACATGGGTATATTCCTAAAGTGCTCACCACTCCCTTCAGAGCACAGGTTATCTCCCTAACTGCGCTTTCGTCTCCAGCAGACGAACACGACGCTAATCTACTCTGCCCCGTTAGGGCTCTCAGAGTGTATTTGGAGCATTCTGCCCTATTCAGACAGACAGAACAACTGTTTGTATGCTTTGGCGGCCGTACGAAAGGTTCCGCCGTTTCAAAGCAGAGAATCTCTCACTGGATAGTCGAAGCTATAGCGCTGGCTTATGAAGCTAAGGGACTTCAATGCCCCTGGGGAGTCAAAGCACACTCCACCAGGAGTGTGGCTTCTTCCTGGGCATGGTCGAGCGGGATACCGATCAAGGCTATTTGTGCGGCGGCAGGCTGGGCCTCACCGTCCACATTTATCAGATTCTACAACCTACAGGTCCCGACATTGCATTCCAATGTGCTATCAGCATAATGCTAGTTGAACTGCGAGTTCGTATCTAGATTATGTATGTGCTTGTGTCACACTGAGCGCCTTCTAGCCGCTCTGTATTTTTTCCCACATATAAAGCTCGCCTCTGCCGGCTAGTTGGATGATAACTTTGCTTTTTAGCTCAGGCACCTGCCTCTGGCTATCATAAGGTGAAGTTCAGCACGCACGGCGTTTTGCATGGTGTTCCCATAGCGTAAGCTACTTACGCAATAGGATAGACCTCTCGAAAGGGAACGACTCGGTTACTAACGTAACCTCGGTTCCCTGAGAGGAGGGAACGAGTATTGCGTAAGCTGCCGTGCTTGTGCTTGGTTAGTTCGCTTCAGTCGTTTTAACCTAAAGAACTCTCATGACGGGGCGCCCAATATATAGCTTGGCCACGCCCATCTTGGCGGGCTCTGACGCGCGCGGGCGCGAAGCGCGCTCATTGGTCGCGCATTCAGAGTCGCCCCGTCATTGGTTCGAGCAAGTTGCCGCAGCACAGCCAATGACCGAGTTCCTTCGTTCATTGCTGTCAGCTGTGCAGCTGCAATGCGTTTTACATAAAGACTTCAATATTCTCGAGAAAAGGAGTTTTCCCCCATAGCGTAAGCTACTTACGCAATACTCGTTCCCTCCTCTCAGGGAACCGAGGTTACGTTAGTAACCGAGTCGTTTTCATTATGATTCGAGTTATCAAGCATGTTCATGTCTCTTCCCAAGTAACGTTATTGCTGTTGATTTAACTGGTAGGCTATACTGTTTCAGAATAAACAGCATGGTCTCATTGTTAATACGTAGGTATTAATACGTTATTTTAAAAGATAGAAAACGTACTTTTTTGTACGTTTGGATAGATGCTGAAACGTATAATATGGACATATCTGCAACATTTAAACGTAACATTATTACGATTTTACAGCTACAAAACGTTATTTACGTATATTCCATATCATAAAGATATCTGTATAATTTCCCTTTTACCATGCATTTTATAGATAAATGTAAGATCCCTTAACCCTATTCCCAAACCTAAACATACCCATTTTATACAGAATATAAAAAGGATAAAACGTAATGGACAGAGATGTGTAGAGAAATGGCAGTTTTATTAACAATATAGCATTAAAATATATTTTGAGCCACTAATCCTACCCATAACCATTCCTTAAAACTACGTAACGTTAGACTACAATTATGAAGAAAAACATAACAGACAGACAAGTATAATCACAATAATTTATTTATTTATTGCGAAAATGTCAAAACCGGTACCAAAAGTCGTTCACATGATGATGTGTTGGAGTCGCAGTCCTCTCTGGCAGTATTATAATTTTGTATGAGGTACAGAGCAGATTTAAGTTATTTAAGTTAATAATCCATGAAAATGTTAATCCGGCTTCGGTTCGCTCTGTGAAGGCGCGCGCGCTTTTCCATTTCAAATATACTAGTACACCGTCACCGACTGAAATACGGCATGTCGCAATCTGTGACGAAGCAGGGAAGAGCCAATGAGCGTTTGATATCACTGCCGTAAAACATGACGTAACGCTTCTTGAGGGCGCAATTTTTGAATTTGAATTCATCACCGGCGTGGGATTTGACGTTTACGGTCGCTTCTGAGAAATGGAGATGAAGATCACTGGATAAAAGGCTGAATTTGGATCTGTTTCTTGCAAACAACGTATGGATTCTAAAGATTTGGATTACATCAAACTAATAAAATTGATGTCTTTTGTGAATTTATGTTGTGTATTATAGGAGAAAACGCTTTTTGTGTCTCACAGTAAATAAAAATGGTTAAACTAGTAAAGAAGGTATTTTTAAGGTCTTAAAGTGTTGGCCTATTCTTTTTTAACACCATGCAGGCAAAATGTTCATATTTATGAGTATTATATTAATAAATGCGACTGAAAACTTAATTGATAAGACAGTTGAATGCAATAGAGTCGTTTCTGCGTGTATAAAACGTAAATAAATGTACGTATGATAGAACTAACTTACACTTTACGTAAAAATACACACGTATTCTCATGAGATCAAAGCAGTAAAGTTAAGATCAAAGTCCATTTGTGTCCACAGTAACTTACATTGTTTGCAAAGGCTTGAACGTTCATGTTCATATTCATGTCATTTCACATCAGTGTTTCAAAGGACCAAGTCATCACTTTAGTTGAGGGGCCACACACATGATGAAGTCATTAAAAGATAATGCTTAGTTGATAATGACTACTGTATTTGAATGTCAACAGAATTGATGTGCTATGAGCTGGGATTGGTCTATTTTGGGGTCTGCATTTACCTGCAGGCTATTATGAAGACATGAACATGCTTGGAAACTCAGATCATAATTCAGAAAAACAGTTCTCACATTAATTGATATACTGTTCTAGCCTGTATGCATGCATGAGGTAATGTGGATTTTTGTATTAATAATTCGAAGAGTAGTCTTGCATGCATTAATTATTGCTTTTTTTATGCATGAGTTCATGATGATTCATGTACCATAACTGTAGCTTTATCCACAATGGATAGTAAAGACACATTTTTTTGTGAACAAAGAAAACATCATGATCATGCGTAATAAATCATAATTCATGATGATGTACTCATCTTAGTTAATGTTTTAATTAAGGTGTTGTTCATCCATGAAGTCATGAATGAAAAACGTTGAACTCATGTTAGTTCCTGATGATTCATGAGATATTAATGCATGAATTAATGCCTAATTCATTCATGAATTTATACCTGAATTCATGATAATTCATGTACCCTTACCGTATGTCTTTAATAACTTTTCGGGGAACAAGTGTCAATCCCGTAAGAAGCCTATGGAGGAGTGATCCAGCTCTCAGATTTAATCAAAAATATCTTAATTTGTGTTAGAAGATGAACGAAGGTCGTACGGGGTTGGAACAACATGAGGGAGAGTAAATACTGACAGAATTTTCATTTTTAGGTGAACTATCCCTTTAAGAAACTAATTGTCACGGGTGTGGTACGGGCTGAAGGAGACGCCGAGTCAAAAGGCTCCAATTCAAACTTTTACTATTAACAAATAAACAAACAGGTACAGGCAGAGGCAGAGGGTACACACACAAAGTAACATTAAGGCAAGAACTGACCTGGGGGCTGTTCCATAAACCAAGATTAGAGTATAAGCCAGGCTTATTTCGGTTAGTCAGGCTTATTTTTGGTAGATTCGGTTTCATAAATCAAACTTAAAAAAGTTCAAACTCAGTTACCCTGGCAACTTATGCTGGGAAACTAGCCTGGTCCAGGGCAGGCTAACTGTCAGGATAAGCCTCAGTTGTTACACAGATCCTCAACACTGTCAGGGACCAATTAAGCTCGGTCCCATCCACCACTCAACGTTCACTTTCACCTGAGTATTGATATCATACACCTGTTCCAAATCAGCACATTCATTATCCAGCACTATAAATTCCATCTTACAACAGCACTCCAGCGTCAAGCCTCAAATAGGAAAGACCACTTACCCGCCTGTCTTTGTTTATATGACCAGTTCCAGGTTTTCTAAAGAAGTTTCCTTATCCGAAGATAGTAATTCTTGTGTCTTTGTCAAAACCTTTTCCAGATGCGTTAAAGGATCTCACGGATGTTCATCTGGGTGTTCACGGAAATTCGGGCCCTTTCTGACCTGCCTGCCTCTGTGGAGAAAGAACCCTTGGACTAAAGACTTTCCGTCCACTATATGACTCTTTGACTCACGGAGATCCTTACCTGCTCATCTTCCACGCGCCGTGTGTTCATCACCTTCTTCGTCACGTTTTCACCAGAAAACGCTCCTCGCACATTATTCTTGTAAATAAACACTGTGTTTGCATTCAATTATCTGGTCCCCGAGTGTGTATCCTGACAGAAGGCTTGACCTGTACCGACATGGATCAAACACACCCGGAAATCGCTCCAGCACCGCGCACAGCGCCCCAGCCCATCGCTTCCGCATCTCCCGCTCCTGTACCGATGCAAGCCGATAATCCAGCGCCCATTTCCGCAGCATCCGCTCCTTCGCTGACGTACATTGCTAACCCAGCCTCTAGACCAGCGCCCTTATCTGCCAGGGCGGAAAATTGCAATGGTTTTCTGCTTCAATGTTCACTGGCTCTGGAGCAACAAACACACCAATATCGAACAGAAAAATCTAAGATATCTTTTATTATTCAACAATTATCCGGACCAGCTCTAAGATGGGCAAAAACTATCTGGTTTCAAGAATCTCCAGTTACAGCATCCTTACTAAATTTTGTAACCCATTTTAAAGAAGTGTTTGGCCGACCAGTGGGTGACTCTTCTATCAGCGATCAACTTCTGCAACTGCGACAGGGTAATGATTCAGTATCTGAGTATTCATTAAAATTCAGAACCATGGCTTCAGCTAGTGGATGGAACGAGAAAGCACTCTTCACCGTGTTTCGAAGAGGACTTAATCCTAAACTCCGTCTGCAACTGGCCATTTATGATGACAACATGGGATTAGAAAAATTCATGCAACAAGCCCTAAGGGTAAATCAGCGATCCCAAGTTTGTTACCGTGACTCTCCGAACCTGGTTTCCACTCCTCAGTTTAACGTCACGGAGCAAGAGACAACCCACGGGGTCGAAAGAATGCAAGTGGATACTAGCAGATTATCCCAAGCAGAGAGAAAACGTCGCTTTGAACTCAAGCTGTGTCTATATTGTGGGAATCCGGGTCATATCCTACGGTTATGTCCATCTCGTCCTCCTCGCTTATCGGTGAGTTCGGTTTTTAACAACCACTCCGTGTCCTCCCCACTCACGATCTCTGTGACATTGATTTCTCCCCGTTTGAATGTTTCCGTCTCTGCCATTATTGATTCTGGCTCTGCAGGAGATTTCATCTCGGGAGAATTATCTTCCAGACTCAAGCTCGAAAGGATCAACACTCCGAAGCCATACTCCATTCACGCAGTAACTGGAGAGATCATCAATAGGGGGTATGTGAACTACCAGATCAAGCCAATTGCATTGTGTGTAGAGAAAGACCATCGAGAATGTTTTTATCCGTTGATTCTTGAGAATTGTCAAATAGACATTATCCTGGGTCGTCCATGGCTGATTCGGCATCAACCTGAGATCAACTGGGAAACGGGCAAAATCATCCGCTGGGGTAGGAATTGCTCCGCTTCATGCCTCTCTGATCAGTCTTCAATCATAGAGAAATTATCTAATTCAGTCCACGTGAATTCTACCTCCATTGAAAGTCCCAATGAGAAACTGTCAGTGAACATACCTCCATGTTATTCTTCCTTTGCCGACGTATTTAGCCCTGTGGAAGCCTCCAAACTACCTCCACATCGATCCTGGGACTGCGCCATTGATTTAATGCCAGGTGAATCTATTCCCAAGGGCCGAATATACTCCTTATCCATTCCAGAGCAAGGGGCAATGCAGAAATATGTCCAAGAAGCCTTGCAACAGGGATATATTCGACCTTCTACCTCTCCTGCAGCTGCCAGTTTCTTTTTTGTTCCTAAGAAGGATGGAGGATTAAGACCCTGTATAGATTACCGAGCCCTCAATAAGATCACGGTCAAGTTCAGTTATCCACTCCCGCTTGTGCCCTCCGCTCTGGAACATCTCAGAGAGGCTACCATGTTTACCAAATTGGACTTGAGAAGTGCATATAACCTGATCCGAATTCGAGAGGGTGATGAGTGGAAAACTGCGTTCATAACACCAGCAGGACACTACGAGTATCTGGTAATGCCTTACGGACTGGTAAATGCTCCCTCTGTCTTCCAGAGTTTCATGGATGAGGTGCTTCGAGACTTCTTGAATCATTTCGTAATAGTCTATATCGATGACATACTCATCTTCTCCAAGAATCCCTCCGAACACCAACACCATGTCTCTCAGGTGCTCCAACGACTTCGGAAATTCTCGTTGTTTCTCAAGGCGGAGAAGTGCACATTTTATCAAGAGTCCGTCGACTTCCTGGGATATCGCCTGAGCAAGAGAGGGGTGGAGGTGAATGATAGTTAGATCAATGCAATCACCACATGGCCCACTCCAAAATCTGTGAAGGAGTTACAAAGATTTCTTGGCTTTGCAAACTTCTATCGTCGATTTATTGATAGGTTTAGTATGATGACGGCTCCATTGACCTCCCTCCTGAAAGGAAAGCCTAAGGTCCTGAGTTGGAACCCAGACGCCCAGGAAACATTCCAAGCCTTGAAGACAGCCTTTACAACTGCCCCGTTGCTCTGCCATCCAGACCCGGATAAAGTATTCATCCTAGAAGTAGACGCATCGACTACAGGAGTCGGAGCCATTCTCTCACAACACCAAGAGACCTCAATCAAACCCATGCCTTGTGCCTTCTTCTCGAAAAAATTGTCCTCTGCGGAAAGCAACTATGACATTGGGAATCGAGAACTTTTGGCAGTCAAGCTTGCACTCGAGGAGTGGAGACATTGGTTGGAGGGGGCCAGACATCCGTTCGTAGTGTTAACAGACCATAAAAACTTACAGTATCTGAAGGAAGCAAGGAGACTAAATCCCCGTCAGGCCAGATGGGCCCTGTTCTTTACCCGCTTCCATTTTACAATCTCCTATCGTCCCGGGTCGAAGAACATTAGAGCAGATGCTCTGTCATGACTCCATTCTCCCGAAGAAACTACGGACAAATCTGAAACCATTCTTCCGACCAAAATATTTGTCAACCCCATCCAATGGGACCTGGATGAACAGCTCCAGGAAGCATCACAACACCAAACATCTCTTCCTGAATGTCCTCCAGGAAAGACTTATGTTCCCGAAGCCTTCCGCACGGCTCTAATCTCCTCTGTTCATTCCTCAGTAGGGACGGGTCACCCCGGGAATACCAAGACGTGCGCATCAATTCAGCAGAAATATTGGTGGCCAAATATGCACCAAGAGATTAGAGAGTTTATCCAAGGTTGTCAACTCTGCGCCATGACCAAGGTTCCTCGACACTTGCCTTCAGGAAAACTGTTACCACTACCCATTCCACAACGCCCCTGGTCCCACCTCGGAGTAGACTTCGTCACCGATCTACCACCCTCTGGGGGGAATACGTGTATCCTTGTTACCATCGATAGGTTCTCTAAAGCATGCAAATTAATTCCCCTCAAGGGTCTACCCACAGCCTTTCACACTGCGGAATTACTCTTCGAACATGTCTTCCGAAACTTTGGGATCCCGGAAGATATTGTGTCTGACAGAGGACCACAATTCATCTCTAGGGTCTGGCGAGCTTTCCTCTCACTCCTGAATGTAACAGTGAGTCTGACATCCGGTTACCACCCACAGGCAAATGGACAGACAGAACGCAAGATCCAAGACGTCAGCCGCTTCTTACGTACATTCTGCCACAGCAATCAAAACACATGGAGCAAATATCTGATCTGGGCAGAATATGCCCAAAATTCGCTCCGTCAAGTGTCCACTAACCTCACACCATTCCAATGTGTTCTGGGCTTCCAACCCCCATTATTTCCATGGTCAGGAGAACCTTCAGAAGTACCTGCAGTAAATCAGTGGTTTCAACAAAGTGAAGGGGTTTGGAACCAGGCCCACCAACACCTTCAACAAGCCAGGAATCGGCAAAGACGGTTTGCAGATTCCCACAGACATCAGAACCCAAACTACCAACCTGGTCAACTGGTATGGCTATCAACACGAGACATTCGCCTACGTCAACCCTGCAAAAAACTGAGTCAAAGATATATTGGGCCGTTTCCAGTACAAGAACAAATCAACCCAGTCACCTACAAGCTCCAACTCCCTGCCCAGTATCGGATACACCCCACATTCCATGTCTCGCTCTTGAAACCTCACCACTCACCTGTGCCCGTTCCCTCCACAGATTCGATCCCTGACGACAGCCCCTCGCCACCATCCATTGAAGTTGACCCCATCTATACGGTCAAGGAGATATTGGACTCCCGACGTCGGGGTGGTCGCCTTGAATATCTAGTGGATTGGGAGGATTACGGACCAGAAGAGAGGTGTTGGGTACTGCGTAATGACATCGTTGATCCTAATCTATTAATGGAATTTCACAGACAACACCCTCAAAGACCGGCTCCACGACCCCGAGGCAGACCCCCACGACGTCGGGGTCCTAGGCCCGTTGGCACGGACCCTGGAGGGGGGGGGTAATGTCAGGGACCAATTAAGCTCGGTCCCATCCACCACTCAACATTCACTTTCACCTGAGTATTGATATCATACACCTGTTCCAAATCAGCACATTCATTATCCAGCACTATAAATTCCATCTTACAACAGCACTCCAGCATCAAGCCTCAAATAGGAAAGACCACTTACCTGCCTGTCTTTGTTTATATGACCAGTTCCAGGTTTTCTAAAGAAGTTTCCTTATCCGAAGATTGTAATTCTTGTGTCTTTGTCAAAACCTTTTCCAGATGCGTTAAAGGATCTCACGGATGTTCATCTGGGTGTTCACGGAAATTTGGGCCCTTTCTGACCTGCCTGCCTTTGTGGAGAAAGAACCCTTGGACTAAAGACTTTCCGTCCACTATATGACTCTTTGACTCACGGAGATCCTTACCTGCTCATCTTCCACGCGTCGTGTGTTCATCACCTTCTTCGTCACGTTTTCACCAGAAAACGCTCCTCGCACATTATTCTTGTAAATAAACACTGTGTTTGCATTCAATTATCTGGTCCCCGAGTGCGTATCCTGACAAACACTGACGGACAAGAACACAATGATATTACCACTGACAGTCTCTAATACCATTATTGGACTTTATAAATACACAGTATACAGACAATCAACTTAAATAAGGCTACAATATAGACAATATAGACACATATATAAGGCGTTTTAAAGTTGTCCGTTAGGACATGTCATTTTTGTAATAAAGACATTTTAATTAAGGAGTGCCTCGGTTATCAGAGAATTCTTTCTCTACACTGTCTCTTATATATATCGCTATCTTAACAATGTTTGTTTATTACTGGAAAAAAGACATCCAAGTTTGGTAGAGCTGATCAATGGTATGATTGGTTAATTTATTTGAATATCCCCAACTGAGCAAGCCAAAGGCAACAAAGTTTAATCCCCGCTTTTCTAAGCTTCATGTATGGAACAGCCCCCAGGACTAACTGAACAGAAGGAAACTACAGATACAAATCAACAATAACGAGGTGAGCACATGCAGGTGACACGGATGATGAGGACGCTGAACAGGTGGGAAATGAGGGAATGAGTTCAGGTGTGAAGACACAAGGGATTCTGGGAAGTGTAGTGCAGAAGAAGACTGTGACACTGATGGTTAGTTCAAGACTTTTAATTTGCTGAATTTCAAACAATGCTTTCCTTTTCAAGATGGCGCCGCGGATGGCTGCCTCGGTGTGGAGCTCTCCAGCTATTGTGTTGTTTTTGTTCGTTTGTTCTGCGTTTAGTCATTCTTTTCCTATCAGTTTCACCAAAGACGAATTACTGGACAATAGGAAACACACACCAGAAACCTTTTCTACAGTTTTTGATTATTCGGACGTTTTGCTGGACATTCTCGTCGGAGGGGCAGCGGTGTTCAAACGTGCGTTCAGACGCAAACGCGGGAAGCGAGCCGGCGCGCTGGTTAAACTCCGCGAGCGCGGCCTGCGCACTGCACTCCCCAGTATTCATCTCGCGAATCTCCGATCCCTTCCTAACAAAACGGATGAACTTCTTCTCCTCACCCGCACTAACAAGGATTTTTTAAACTCTGCTGCTCTGTGCTTCACTGAAACCTGGCTGAGTGAAGCCATACCGGACAATGCAATACATCTGCCGGGCTTCCAGCTGTTCCGAGCGGATCGCATCGTGGAGCTAACGGGGAAAACAAGAGGTGGTGGATTGTGTTTCTACATTAACGAAAGTTGGTGTTCAGATGTAACAACACTGAAGAAGATGTGCTCTCCTAATTTAGAGGCACATTTCATAAACTGTAAACCCTTCTACTCGCCTCTGGAATTTTCCTCTTTCATTCGCGTCTGGAGGTTTACATCCCTCCAGACGCGTGCGTGAGTGCAGTGCTACAACAGCTGGCTGAACAAATAGCTGAAACGGAACAAAGGTACCCAGACTCTCTTTTAATCATTCTTGGGGATTTTAACAAAGCAAATCTTTCCCGTGAACTACCAAAATACAGACAGCACGTTACATGTCCCACCAGAGACAGTAATATACTGGACCACTGTTACACCACAATAAAAGATGCGTATCACTCCATTTCACGAGCAGCTTTGGGGCTCTCTGATCACTGTTTGTTTCATCTCATACCGACCTACAGGCAGAAACTGAAATCAGCTAAACCTGTAATAAGGACTGTAAAAAGATGGACTAATGAAGCAGAGCAGAATCTACAGGCCTGCTTTGATTGGACTGATTGGACTGTTTTTGAAGCTGCTACCAACGATCTGGATGAGCTCACAGATACTGTAACATCATATATAAGTTTCTGTGAGGATATTCTACCAGGACATTCTTATCATTTACTAATGATAAACCATGGTTTACTGGGAAACTCAAACACCTTTGTCATGCCAAAGAGGATGCTTACAAAAGTGGGGATAAAATCTTGTATAACCAGGCCAGAAACAGATTGACAAAGGAGATCAGAGTTGCTAAAAGGAACTACTCTGAAAAACAGAAAAAACAGTTTTCATCCAACGACCCATCATCAGTCTGGAATGGCCTGAGGAACATCACCAACTACAAGTCACCATCCCCCCGATCTGTGGACAATCAACACCTGGCTGACAATTTAAATTCATTTTACTGCAGGTTTGAAAAGCCCTCATTCACACCACACACCCGGTCTGACCTGCACTTCACACATTCACCATCACCTCCTGCACTCCCATTACTCCCCCCTCCTGCCATCCTACCAGCTTAAGGTCTGTGTGGAGGACGTGAGAAGAGTCTTCAAAAAACAGAAGACTAGGAATGTCACGTAAACCAAACGGGAAGCAGAGAATCCAATAGCAGTCGTTTAACTAAAGGGCAATCCAAAAACACGTAGTCATGCAGGCAGGGGTCAAAATCCAAAAACACAAGTACAAAACCAGGAACAAGAACAAGGACGCAGATCTGGAAGTGGTGTGACATTAAACAAGGACTCCGTGACACACACTGAAACAGACTGGGTTATATACACATATTTAACAAGACTAACACAGAACAGCTGGGAACAATGATTACGGGGAACAGCTGAGTGCAATGAACTGATGAGTGACAGTGACAGACAGAATGCTGGGAATTGAAGTCAAATGTGAAACGAGGACCTCTAGTGATAGACAAGGGAACACAACCAGACACTGTGACAAGGAAAGCCTCAGGCCCAGACGGCATCTCATCTGCTTGTTTAAAAGCCTGCGATGACCAACTGGCCCCGGTCTTCACGCAGATCTTCAATAGATCATTGGAGCAGTGTGAAGTTCCCTGCTGCTTCAAACGCTCCACTATCATTCCTGTCCACAAAAAAAAACAAAATCACTGGACTTAATGACTACAGACCTGTCGCTCTCATGTCTGTGGTCATGAAGTCGTTTGAAAGACTGGTGTTGGCCCACCTGAAGGACATCACTGGACCCCTGCTGGATCCCTTTCAGTTTGCTTACAGAGCAAACAGGTCTGTGGATGATGCAGTTAACATGGGACTGCATTATATCCTGCAACATCTCGACAGACCAGGGACTTATGCAAGGATCCTCTTTGTGGACTTCAGTTCAGCCTTCAATACCATCATGCCTGGTCTTCTCACAGCCAAACTGACCCAGCTCTCCATACCATCCTCGATCTGTCAGTGGCCACAAGAACATCGGGGCACAGGAACAGTTTCTTCCCACAGGCCATTTCCCTCCTGAACAGTTAACACACCTCCCAAGGCATATGCCTTAAGTGCAATACTCCCACTGTTTAGTGCAATATCCTACAACTCAGGTGATACTTATATGTAGATTTATTTATTTATAATATTTAAAACACTGTAAATATTTTCATAATCTGTAAATCTGAAAATTTCTATTCCGATTAAACCCAACTGTGATACTTTTATCCTCATATATTTATATTTTTATTTTTTATTCTTATAATTTGTAGTATTATGTTTCTTGTTGTATTTGTATATGTCCACTGGAAGCCTCAGTACCAAAACAAATTCCTTGTGTGTGCAAGCACACTTGGCAATAAAGCTCTTTCTGATTCTGATTCCTGTATTGTGCTTCAACTCTCTATCCCTCGGTAAACTGTATGCATGTGTGTGTTGTTAGAGTAGTTTAAGTGTTTAGTAGTTAATAAAGTCTTGTTCGTGTCACATGTAAAGTTGTTTGTGCTCATTTACTGGAGTCCCTAATCATGCAGATTTTGGCTACATGCTCATAGTACTGTATAATAAGAAAGTTATTTCCCTTACCCCGGTAATTACAATTTCTTAGAATAAATAAATTAATAAATACTGGGTGTTCGCTGGACAAACAGGTTATTTTATTGTGGTATTCTGTTAAGTTAATTCTATTAACTGATCCAAATATTTATAATAAATTATAACAAGATATGTTTTATTATTTATACTTCCCTTAAGCTAATGTCCATCAGAGACTCTTGAACCCTTAAAAGTCAATATTGAGGCATGTTTTTTAGAAAATATATTATCTATATAACTTGTAAATACTTTACATTCTGTGGAAGTTTGTTGCTGTTTTTTTATCTTACTATCAAACATGACCTCATAAAATACATACTTTACAGAAAAAAATCACAATCACTACTTTGATTGAAAAGGCACCAATCAGATGGTTACTATACATACAATTTTAAGTGCTATTTCATCAGATAGACAGACAGACAGACAGACAGACAGACAGATGCACGCAAGTGTTTTGCAAATATGTTTTGTCCCAGTTTATAATTTCGGCTCCTGCTGAGAAAGTTGAGCTGCTGATGAACTTCATTCAGACTAACAAACCCTCCATGTATCAGAGATTGATAAGAACTGGTAATTATGTGACAACAGTTCCAGCTGGACAAGTAGCCTGGGTGAAGTGTCAGGTCCCATCCGCTGTAGACCAGACAGACCCTCTTCTCTAGTTTGAACCTAACGAGAACAGTGGCCATCTCACCGAGCTTGAGATTGAGGAGGGCTTACTAGAACTACAGACCGCAAAGAGACCTTATGTCATAATGTGAGGAATAGCACGAAGCATCCTGTTACAATACCAAGGAAGACAGCCCTTGGTAGCGTCCAGACGGTGGCTAGAGTGATTGAGATCAATCCATTAGAGAGCCCAAGGCCCAGAGTAGCAGTCGTTAAAGCAGCAACAGCCCCAGTTAAACAGAGTGTTCTAGCGTTATGGCAGCCTCATGTGGACCTCAGCCACCTTGGTGATGAGGAACAAGAGAAAGTCAAGGAAATGCTGTGGGAAGAATCGGCTCCTTTTGCTCAAGACAGTCATGATATTGGATGTATTCCTAGTCTACAGATGTCTATCTCACTCAAAGACGAGATTCCAGTGCAGAGAGCTTACTCTTCGGTGCCTAAACCACTGTTCAAAGAGGTAGAGTATGTACAAGATCTGCTCATGAGAGGTTGGATTGTGAAGTCAAAGTCCTCTTATGCTGCTCCAGTGGTCTGCGTCCAAAAGAAAGACGGTACACTCCGCCTCTGTATCGATTATCGTCTCTTGAATCAGAAGACCATCCCCTACCTAGGATACAAGACCTGACTGATAGCCTCGGTGGTTATTCCTGGTTCAGCATCCTCGACCAAGGAAAGGCTTATCATCAGGGCTTTATCACCAAGGATTCCCAGCACCTCATTGCTTTCATTACCCCGTGGGGGCTATATGAATGGGTGCGTATCCCTTTCCCAACGCCCCAGCAGCTTTCCAGAGGAGTATGGAGGAGATGTTGAGTTCCTTGAGAGATGATTGCTGTCTTCCGTACCTTGACGACGTGCTCTGCTATGCAAAAACCTTTGACGAGCACGTGGAAGGGGTCCGTAAAGTACTCCAAGCTCTTCAGTGACATGGAGTGAAACTGAGACCTGAAAAATGTGAGTTATTCCGACGAGAAGTAAGATATGTGGGTCGTCTTGTGTCAGCTCAGGGAGTGAGAATTGATCCCAAAGACCTGGATGCAGTGCGGTCATTAGCCAGCAGGACACCACAGACAGTGGGAGATGTAAGAAAGCTCACCGGGTTCCTGGGCTATTACCATTCCTACATTCAGGACTTCTCAAGGATAGCAAAGCCCATCTATGAGCTGCTACAAGTCAAGCCAGGACAAGCCGCTGTAGCACGTGTAAAAAGTAAAGGTCCACAACTACCATCCAGAACCCCTGTGGAGTGGGCCACCGAGCATCAGGAAGCCCTCGACCGTCTTGTATCTCTCCTTGTTAGCCCCCCCGTGCTAGCATACCCCAACTTCGACTTACCCTTTGTATTACATACCGATGCTTCAGACCAGGGGCTCAGAATGGGAAGTTAAGAGTCATTGGGTACGGGTCTAGGACTTTGACTGCGGCTGAGCGAAACTACCACTTACATAGTGGAAAGCTAGAGTTCCTCGCCTTGAAATGGGCCGTGTGTGAAAAGTTTAGGGATTATTTATTCTACGCACCCCATTTCACAATATTCACCGACAACAATCCCCTGACCTACGTCATGACTACAGCCAAGCTAAATGCAGTAGGCCATCGGTGGGTAGGAGAACTCTCCGATTTCAGATTTGACATAAAGTACAGACCAGGAAAGGCTAACATCGATGCCGATACGCTGTCGCGTCTTCCTTTAAACATTGAGGCCTATGCTGAGTCCTGTACCAAAGAGTGTGCCGAAGACGTGGTTCATGCGATATGGGATGGAAGTAAAGTAGCCAAACTGAAAGATGTACCGTGGGTGGCGGCTCTCAACATCTCTTCCCAAGCCGACTCATCCCCCTCATTTGATCACTTGACCGCAATCAGTCACGATGAGCTTGTGGAGGCACAACATGCAGATGAAGCCATCAGTGAAATGATCAAGTTAAAAGAGGCGGGTACACCTTTAACTGACGAGATACGGAAAGCGACTAGTAGAGCAACTAGGAGACTATTTCATGAATGGGGAAAGTTATTTTTGGAGAATGGTCTCTTGTACAGGCGTGCTAATGAAAGAAGGCAGTTGGTGCTCCCTGCTAAGTACAAAGACATTTTCTTGAAGAAACTCCATAATGAAATGGCCCATGTCGGTACGGAAAGAGTCCTCAATCTTGCCAGAGAGAGAGATTTTATTGGCCCTTCATGGCTAGAGAGATCGAAGAACATATCACGAGGAAATGTCCATGCATAAAATCGAAGAAGCCAGTTACTCATGTTCGCGCGCCAATGGGTAGTATCACATCAAGCTCGTCACTGGAGTTGGTGTGTATCGACTATCTACACCTAGAGACCAGTCGTGGGGGTTCCGAATATATCCTTGTGGTCGTCGATCACTTTACGAGATTCGCCCAAGCTTATCCGACAAAGAACAAGAGTGGGAAAACAGCAGCTGAGCGAATCTTTAATGATTTTGTCCTACGCTTCGGATATCCATCAAAGTTACACCACGACTAAGGCCGTGAATTTGAGAACGAGCTCTTTCGTACGTTGCAACAGTTGTCAGGTATTCGTCATTCGAGAACATCACCATACCATCCTCAGGGGAACCCGGCGGAACGGTTTAATCAGACGATACTCCAGATGCTAAGGACGTTGCCAGAGAAAGAAAAGGAACGATGGAAAGATCAAATCCCACAAGTTATTCATGCGTACAATTGTACTCGGCACGAGTCGACAGGCTACTCGCCTTTCTTCCTTCTTTATGGTCGTCATCCTCGCCTTCCAGTTGACTTACTGTTTGGGTTGGTTGAAGAAACAGAGCCTGACTCAACAAAGGGATATGCGAAGAAGTGGGCAAAGCAGATGACGGAGGCTTATCGAATTGCTAATGAGAGTAGTAAACAGGCCAGTGCCAAAGGCAAAGTGCTTTACGATAAGAAAGCAAGGGTGGTACTACAGCCTGGCGATAGAGTCTTGGTCAGGAACCTTGGTGAGCGTGGTGGACCAGGAAAACTGCGGTCATATTGGGAGAAATCGATCTACGTTGTGAAAGAACAGTTCGTGGATAACCCAGTATACGTAGTGTACCCTGAGTTTGGAGACGAGACTGACAAGGACATTGCACCGTAATCTGTTGTTATTAGCAAATGACCTTCCGGTGGAAGCTCTTTCATGCCAAGATGCTCCTGAAATGGGAACACAGAAAAGGAAACATCAGACTCGAGGCACCAATGTCTCAGAACGTGCAAGTCTACAGGAAGTATCAGGTACAGACTCAGATTCTGGAAAAGACTCAGATGGTCCTCGTTATTGGTTGAGGGTACCAGTAGAAAAGATAAAGGAGATACCCGTGGTAGCCTCACCACAACGACCAGTAACCTCTCTGAGCCAGCCAACTCCACTACCTGCTGAAGAAGAGGAGGAATTTAGGATGAACCACTTACCTGAAACGGATTTGTTACCTGAGGGAAACGTAGGGATAGAGGAACCCGAAGAAGATGAAGATCAGTTTGTTGTTGCGGGACCTGAGGAACAAGATGGATATGATGAGGATCCAGAGTTCAGTCAAGAGGAACAGTTTCCAGTCAGTGCAGTGCCAGATAACCAGACCCAGGTCAGAAGGTCAAGTCGGGAGCGACAACCTAAACAGATTTTCACATATGAGAACCTTGGTCAGCCTACACAGACCACAGTTAATGTGACAAACACACACTTACAATCACCTGTTTACCCTGTACCTCAGACTACTCAACCTTTGCACCCATTTATGCCTTATTTAACCCCAACATGTCCACTTAACCCTTATTCTACCCCTTACCCCTTATTTACATACATGCCTTATACGGTACCAGTAACACCATATCTATGGCCAGGTCTGGTTGCTTGTTAATAGAGACTTTGAGTTAGATAAGTAGAGAAGAAAATGGTGGGACCCATTTATTTTTGCTGGGAAGAGTGTGACGATCACAAAAGTATTGTAATTGTACTTTAAATATAATCAAAATTATTGGTTTCATTTTGAATATGTTATTGTGTTATTTTGGAAAAAGAAACATTCAGAAGGGTTTTATTCTAATGTGATTCCTTTTAAAAGAAAAAGAGAGAAGTGTGCAATGCTACTCCTGACCGTTAGGGGCAGAGTCGAGCGATGGGTGTTAAGCTGTGCGAGTCATGAGTTTTTTTATTACTCCAGGGAGCTTGAACGTGACACACTGTCTCCTCGTTTCTCTCCTGTGTTACAGGTGGGTAAATGTATAAAAACACTTTAAAGTTGAATTTAACCATGCTGAAATGTGTTTAGAATATAAGTGAATTGTTTTAGAGAAGTGATGTTCGTCAGAGGTTGTTTTTGAGTTTGATTTAAAGGGGTGATGAACTGAGAAATCAAATTTTCCTTGAGCTTTTGACATCTAAGAGGTCATCATATTATAATAATATCCTGTAAATTTCAGAACTGAAAACGTCCTTGTTAGTCCAATAAATGATTTATTGACACCAGGCTCAGCAAACGACTTGTTTTTGTGGGGAACTATGACGTCAAAGAGGATAAAACACCACCCCCGCTGAAGAAGATCAACGCCTACTTCAACACGGCTACTTTAGCACCGCCCACCGATTCGTGCATTACACGCATAGCTAAATAACATGGGCCTTCCTCGTGATGACAAACCGGATCGAGCTACCGAGCAATAAACATGACATTTACAAAATATTGTGCAATGCCTGGTTGTGGAAGAAGACAGTCGCTGCATAAGCTACCTCTGGATTCCAATAGGAATGCTTGGTAAACTTTATTTTTAATGACGTTCCAGCTGATGTGGGTAAAACATTGTCCGTTTGTTCGCTTCATTTCACTGAGGGTTGTTTTGTAAACAAGACACAGGTCGAGACTGGATTTACAGACCGATTAAGATTAGAAAACGGTGCTGTGCCTTCTATATTGGATCCGACAGGAATGGTGCAACACACTTATGTGAGTAAAATTTTTATTTAAAAAATAATAATAATCTGATAGGCTAGTATTGCAGTGTTACAGATCGTTTGATATCTAATAATTATGTGTACATGTGTATCAGTCTAATCGTTACTGACGAGTTAGTTGAAACTCCTTATAATATGCAAAACTGTTATCCACTCACAGCAGTGGGCGTTTACTTCCAAGACTTCAATGCGAGACGCCCATAAAAACCGAGCGTTTTTGAGCTAGGCTCAAAACTAGGGTAGAAAATAGCCTATTACTTATGCATTTTGATGTTTTTGAATGTAAAAACCAAGCAAACGTCATAAGTTGACCTCAGACAACATTATAACATTTTTTAAAAAGCTAGTTCATGACCCCTTTAAGCGAGAGAGAAAAGCTCGACTGATTAGCGGCCTACTGAAAACGCATATGTAACGTTTGTGAGCGTGTCAGTTAAAGGTGCCTTATGTCAAAAAATCAATTCATACTCCACATATTCCATACCAGATGGGGGCAGTATACCTCCAGAAAGTTGGCCTACTCTAGTCTGTTTTTTAGTTTCAGGTTGTTAATCTTCTAAAACCGTCAAAGAGTCCGCTTTGTCCCGCCAAAGCCTATTTTGATCGGTGAGGGTTGTAGAATAGAATGACTGCTGCCGCTGCGCTTGACAGGGCACATTACGAGCAGAGAGAGAGAGAGAGAGAGAGAGCTCGGCCGCGCGCGCGCACTGTCACGTCTACAAACAACACGAGCGCGGTCCTGCTCTCTCTCCCTCGCGCATATTAATCAAATCAATTGACACTATAGTAAGACCGCAGTTTCACGTGGAGCATTTGGAGATTTTTAGAGATTAAAGAGATACAAGCCGTGCGAGTTATTCGTGTGTTGCAGTTTGGCTGGTGGTTATGTATGTTGCCCGCATACCGCCTCCCATGGCCGAAACTGGTAATAGACACCAGCCCGGCCGGGGCTAGTAATTTAGCATCATTGCACTTATTTCTTCTCATTCTTTTGATAAGTGTAGCTCATTTTTGGGATATTTTTACCTCAATTTTTACATATGGCACCTTTAAAAATATACATTTTTCCTTATACAAATGCACATGAAGGTATTTTATAAGCTTTAAAGGTTAATAGGTATTGTTTAACGTACTATATATGTGTTTTGAAGATCGATTGATAATGGTAAATGTGTTAAATAAGGTTTAAAGTTATATTTGAAGTATATTAATAATTCTGAGAGTGATTTACAGCATCGTATTAATGTGATACTGGTAAAATATTGTGAATAGAAATGATTAATCATTTAAAAGAAGTAATTGAAGTATATTACTATGGTTTTTGTATTTCTTTTTTTGATGAATAGTGTGAAATATAAAAATACAGAGTCAGTGAACATGAATGTGAAATTGAGAAGTGTATTTTATTGCAGATGGTGAATTGACATGAACATTGAAAGTCATTATAATGTTAAGAAGACATTGAAAATGTGATATGTGAAGCATAATGTGACTCTGAGAAACAGAGATTTGTTTAATGAACATATTGTGAATAAATTACTCCAGAGAGCTTGAACGTGACACACTGTCTCCTCGTTTCTCTCCTGTGTTACAGGAGAATAATCTGTCCCTCACGGGTGCCGACGCTACGGTACCCGTTACACCCACAATGAACTCTACAGCTGAGTGACAGTGAAATCAGAAATGTCTCCCGGCATCACAGCCTGGAACGGGACAAGCCAACATCTGATAACCGGAGTTGAAGGAAGTGTGTAGTCTGTGACATCCTCCCTAAAGTTACATTCATAGATTAAAACAGATATATAATAAAGGAAAAAATCAGCTGTGTGTATGATCAGTTTTGATCACTTACAAGCTCGTCTTCACTTCCTGGTCCATTATCTTTAGAGTTGGTGTTTGTGATCCTTGAACCTCCTCATATGAAGCCTCAGCTTTTCCTTCAATATATTCCACAGTTATTGAGATTTTATCCCGTTTAATAATGCAAGATACAAATCAAAATGTACCATTTAATTGCACACCTAGCTAACAAAACAAAAATATGTCTAAAGAGAGTTTTGATAACGTTTCTGTTCTGTTCTCTAAACATTCAGAACGTCCTTTTTTTATGTTCTGAAAAACGTTTTTTTTTTTGTTTTCAATCATGACAACTCTCTGAATAGTTTTAGCATATCCTTGAATATGGTAATGTTATTTGGTCTTGGCAGACAAGATCTGATACACTGCTGCTGCTGCAGAGCAAGTATATGGACACAGACACACTGCTGTCAGCATGTCAGGCCCCATCCACACTACTGCGTTTTAGTTTAGAAACGGAGAATTAAAACGAATACGATCTCCATCCACACCAGCGTTTTAGCTGCGTATTAGAGCTGATCTCCGTCCACATTAAAACGACTGAAAACGCGGATCACGTCACCATTCACCTACACTGGGCATGCGCGTGCCGGTGTAAACAGGAAACAGATTGACTATTCCTCAGATTTCGCTGAGGTTGATAAGTGCCGATCTGGACATTCAAAAGCAAACAGCCGGTTTTGGACTACACAACATTCCTCCGGGGTTGCTGACGTCAGCAACCCCAATAAACCCCTCCTCCGAAAATACGAAATAAGGTGGGCATTTTATATTGCGTGGGAGAAGAGTTATTGTGGTATAGGAGTGTTGTTGCCGCCGCAATGTCGTTGAAACGCTGTTATTTTCATCAGTGCCCGGATTGCAGGTCCACTTTGTTCAGCCTTCCTAGGGTTGCGGGAGGTAGGGATCAATGGTTAATTATTACCCAAATCTCGCTCTCTGTGCTGCACATTTTACGGAGGAAAGCTTCCACGATCTTGGCGAGTTCAATGCAGGATTCGCACAACGGCTTGGGCTGAAAGATGGAGCAGTTCCAACTTTAAGAACAGAAGCTGTTGTTTACGGGCCACAATCTGTAAGTATGATTTATTTTTCGTCGATGTGTTTTCCTGTAATAGTTCGTATTGTTAATTGTACGTTGTAGCAAGAAGGTAAACCAATGACAATGCTGTTTATGAAGCTTATTTTTTTGTAATACTATAATAATTAGTACAATTAAATAACAGCGTATCTAAAAGGTAATGAGACAACAAAAAACAAACCTTTCTGAAACGTCGTTTAACAGCCGTTCTTGAACAGGGGCCTGTTTCAGAAAGGAGGTTAAGTGAAAACTGAGTAAGTTAACCCTGAAATTAGGCAAACTCTGGGTTTTCCGTCTCAGAATGGGAGGTCTGTCAAACCCGAGAAAGCAGAGTAAGTCAAGCCCGTTTCTGAAAGAGGGGTAACTTATACTCAGAGTCAGTTACCATGGTGACTTACTCTGTGAGTGTGAACCTAACCTGGTCGGGAGCAGGTTGTCTTAAATAAACCCATAGTTTTTCTTTTAGCAAATGCATTTTGATTTAATAATCTTTAGATATTTTGACTGGAAACAACAAGACAAAAATGGTAAGTAAGAAAAGCTTTTTTTTGCAGTGCAGTACATTCATTCATTGCACATTTTTCTATATATCATTGGAGAGAGCACATTAGTAAAGCTGCTGTATCAGAGCGGGAAGGATATTGTGCCTCAATCTCTCATGCTCTTTCTGAGAGTTTTTGTGTTGTTGGACACAAACTCATGAGATCCATCAAAGAGAAGTTTCACAGGATTGCAGGACAGTGGTGGAGAAACCAGTTTAAATGAGGATAATCTGATAAATGACATTCATTTGATAACATCTTGCTGTAACCTCTGAAAGTAACCTAATAATTAGATTTTCCTTTAGGATTTCCAATGTGGTTGGATGCATTGATGACATGCATATGTCACGGGTGACAAAAACGCTTAGCGAGCGGAACCCTCTTGATGAGTCACGAGTTTCTCGAGGGAACGATTTGTGTGCGACACATCCCACTCCGGTTCCGGGTGTGGCAGAAACATTGTCCGGCCTGATTAGCGCTAATGCACTGCAGGTGCGGGAGAGAGAGGAGCGGCGTTCACACAGGCTTCCTGCTTCACAAGCCAAAGATAAAAGGGCTATTCAGAGAGGGTTCGTGGTGGACGTGGTCTGTTTTGTTTTTGGAGCAGTTTGGGGCTCAAGCTTACTCGGGGAAGTTGTCTGGATGTGGAAGCCGCCTATTGAAGTCTGCTGGATCAGAGTTCGTCTGTGGGAGCCTGCTGGACTAATTTATTGATTGAATCTGCGCTGTGAAGGGAGAGAGAGAAAGATAAGTGAATTGATTTCATCTTATGAACATTCGAAAAGCTCGAAGAGGATGCAGTGAATGTAAATCTGACTGTTGGGGAAGCCATGTGTTTCAGAGTGTGTTGAGGAGGAACTGAGGATTAAATATCCCCTACGGGAGTGTAACGAATGGATTGAGGCCTCTGATCAGCCCTATCATGTGAGTGAATTGCAGTGCTTTTGCCTTATTTATATACATTGATTCATGGCTGTGGATTTGAAGTGAACACGAGTGTGGTATGCTTTTGCTGAGAAGCGGTCCCAACCCCTGCTTACACGTTTGTGAAAAGTTATTATATCTGTTCTCCATCAGAAGCCCAGAGTGATACAGCTGAGTCTGGAAGTATGCAGCATCGTTGGTGAAGTAAGCTTTTACATCACTGTCTCACTACTGTGCACTGACGGAGGTATCCTTTATTGAGAGGTATCCTTACCATCCGAGTCCTGAAGTGAGCCGTATCATTGGTGAAGTTGCCGTCGGGGCGAAACTGTGACGTTCGATCAGTACCTAGTTGTAGCCGAAGAAGATCTAGAGGACACTGAAGTCTATCACGTTTGTGCTTCCTGATATATTGTGTTCAATAAAGATTATTCCTTTGAACTTATCTCGGACCCGTGGTGTCTAAGTCGGGCGGCTGGTCATCCGAGTCCGCCCCGGCCCGCACCGGTGACACATATTCCCATCATCGCACCTTCCGAAAATGAAACAGATTACTGAATGGAAGGATAGTCTGAGATATATGCCGTAACCACCACAGCTGTTAAATGCGCACAAATTATTCACAATTTATTTGGTAATCTTTATTTCCTACAAAAGCAACAGTTATTCTTTCCTGTTGGATTTGAATATTCTTCCAGTATTGTGCATCTCCTCTTCATCTATCAGTGACGGTGCTGACTTTTTTTTTTTTTTTTCTTTGTCTGTGGGATACCATGAAAATGAGTATTAGTTCAATAACTTACCTTTCTGTCAGTTTTCACCTGATAATATAACCGTGAATAAGAATTATACTGTGGACATCTGTTTGTCGTGCTGTTGCCATGGTGAATCGTAATTTCGGAGCTCCATTAATAATGGCTTTTCATAGTCGTGGAACGTGGTGCACGTGCTTAACTCCGAGTCAACCTACTCAGAGTTGATTGAACTATAGCTCATTTCAGCTGTTCTGAAACCGAAAACTCAAGAGTTTCCCATCTCAGGGTAAGTCAACTCAGAGTTCAAGTTTTAATTCAGAGTTGGTTGAACCTCCTTATTGAAACAGGCCCCTGGTCCTGCTCGATCATCTTCACTAACATTCTCTGGGTCTGATTCGGGCTCAAGTTGGTATGGTTTTATTGACGCCATCGTTTATAATACACCAAAGCACAAACTGGCTACCAGTAAAGGTTAATATAAAATATCCAAACAAATTACATATGCAAATACCCTGTTAGAACAAGGGATCGTAAAGTTCTCTTTCATCATCTCGTGTTCGAGATCCACCTATGGGAAGGGCATCCGTACCTGACGTCTGCAGAAGCATCCAATTGCACCAAGTCTGGCTAGACAGACAGAAGCGCGCAGCCAATGCCAGGTGAGGCCACACCCCCTCACCTACGGGCATATAACATCTGGGCGCGCTGCTATTCCTCAGTTGACATTCGCTTCTCGCGATCTCTGCATCTCACAGCTTGGTTGATTTTTACACTGCTCACCTCGTGTCTTCAGGAGGACATATCAACCAGATCAGCCTCCGCCGGACGTGACAGTTGTTTATATTTCAACTACTGCTGCTTTGCATTCGGAGCCGCCCACGCTGCCCGGCTGTTGAGAAGTTTTGTGTCCCTTAATCCACAAGGTGCAAAGCATGTGCCACACCCCTCTTAGCCTGTTAATTTTCATATTAACTCTAGCTCCACCCACCTGATTTCTTAGCCAATCAGGACTCTATATCTGGCTTTATTAACTGCACCTGTGCCCTGAACATGTTACTTCTGTTTGTAGCACATGGATGTACTGTGCAGAGGACTGAGTTTTTCTCCTTTCTTTGTTTTTTCCTGCGTGTGCGTAATTGACCATGTAAGTGCCTTTTGTTTGATACTTAGTATCGTTCTGTATTTCTTAAAATTTGTCTTTAACCTGTTAAGGTTCAAGGGTACTTTTGAAAAATCCCCAGAAATGGCATACCCAAACTTAAACAGATACAGTTCATGAACCCTTTGCACTAAAAGCACAAGTATGATCTCATTTGAAAGCTGACACCTAGTAGTTTATTGTAAATGTAGAATTAATTATTGTCATAATGAAATTTTTTTTTTTAAATAGCTTCAAAGTTTTGTAAAGTTATTAGAAATTTATTTTTATGAAACATCTTCATGAAAATAAAATTGAAGTTGGCCCTGGAGCAATCTAGAAATGCACTGCAGCTAAAGCCATATGTGTGACCATTTTATATTTAAAATCTGAAAATGATAAGTCTAAAACTCTGTATTTAGTTAAATGTTTTTCAAGATCATGTCAAATTACTTTATTTTGATGAGACTCTAAAATGCAAACTGATGTTTAGTCATCTTCTCAATCATCTATTCAGTCTATTGTCTCTATTATTTTGTGGTGCAAACGAGCCCCATTCAGTGTGAGTCTCCCCTGCACACATTCACACTTCTCCAGACTGGTTATGGCTCTAAATATGCATCTCTTTTGTCTGCATTATAGCTACTAACGACTGGCTATTCACAGGCTATTCATAGGGTTTCAAACTCTAACTTCTTTTATCAAAGTTCTCACTAAATATTTGAAACTGGTATCAAATGCACTGAAACATTTCAGTAAGCATTCCTATTTAGAAAAAAATCATAAAACAATAACTGCTAGTGGCAGGTGCACCTGGGCTAGCTAGCATGTTAGCTTAGCACACCATCAATACACGACCATTTATGAGATTAAAACCATGCTTGTGTTCCAAACTTACTTTATAACGCAGGTCGAGTGTTTTAAATAATCTTCTGTGATCTAATTTGGCTTCAGATTAAAAAAAGTCCGACAGAAAATGTATTATTTATAGTGTTCTGCACGATGATGAAATCTATATCGATTAGCATTACATTATAAATATAATCTATTATTATGAAATACCTGGCATGGCTTGAAGAACACAGGTAACTCAAATATCATTGCAATCATGTTTATTGTCTTCAAAACATCTTTATCTGCATGTTACAGCGATCTCTGTCAGCTACTTTCTGTATCAATGACGTACTGGAATGTCACATGACTAAGCTTCTTCTTCATGAGCAATATTTGGACTGTTATTGTGCATATAGCGCCCTCAGGCTATTGGTATGAATTGAAAACACAGCACATCTCAGTAAGAAGCGATCATAATGATTACATCGACGCATTTGGGTATAAATTCAATAAATATTATTCCTGTCTATAGAAATATGATGTGAATCTATGAGAATATATCAATATTTCTCCAAGTCTGCACATTTTTGAGCTAAAGCCCTGAGGGACGATGTTTTGTGAATCGCTGTCATGACGACAGCACGGAGTGTTTTTTATGAATGGACCAGTTGACGCTCATAATTCATATTAAAGGTATCGACTCATTTTTTCATTTCATAACTCCTGACACAAATTAAGACATAACTGTCACTATAAGTTTCTCAGAATACAATAGTGGTCAAATACTGAATCTTGAGTATTATATCTTTTTAACCATGTATAGTTTGTCACGGTATAACATTAAATCTGATAGTAAATTTGAACTAAATAAACAAAAAACGCGTCAGAGCGCCGGCGCACTGATGAAGGCTAAGAGGTTAAAGGTGTTTATTTTTATGCTTGCTATATTTCCTGTTTAGGCATTGTCTTTAGTTATTCAGATGTATATTTGATGAACTTTATAGTATGAGTAGATGCCTCATATATTGTTTATTGTAACCTTAAATGCTGTATTCCTATGTTCCTTTGTAGAAACCACACGCACACAAAAGAAATAAAGAATTTGATACCTGAGTGACTAGACTGGACCTGTTCTTACCGACAGCCCCATTGGCTTCAAGCTAGCTACCTCGCTATCCCCTTACTCCTTTTCATGGTCCTTCGAGCCAGACCCCATTGATGATCGGTGGATATGTCTAGTCACTCCCTGCCCTCATTGTCTCAGTCTGAGCACCCACGTCGCCAAGTCCAGCTCCCCGCACGTTATGATGATTTCATCCTGCAACATCATCAGCGATCACAACCTACAGCAGAACCACCAGAACAACAACTGCTTGATCCTGCAGATAGTTCTGGTACTGGTCCTCATTATCAACCCTGGAAAGCGGACAAGTCTGAGGAACAGCCAGAGGAGTTGGAATTGCCCACGGAGGGAGAAGTTCAGGAGGATATTCCACACCCTTACTCACCTGTCCTATCTGAGAGAATGCAAACCCCTGATGTTGAACACCCACGTACCTCTCCTATAGCTCCCATGCCTGACACTCAGATTGCACTCCTACAGCAAATGGTAGAAGAATTAAGAAATCAGGGTAGATTAATCCAGCAGTGCATGCTTAGGAGCAGCACTCACTCCTCACGGTCTCGCTTGCTATCCCCTTGCCCTGATAATTCTAACCTTCAATCACCACAAGCCCATCAGACTATGGAGGACCATAGGCCCCCTCCTCTTCCACTTCAGTCACAGCTTCCATCTCCTCCTCCTGTAAGCCGTGCCCCTCTTACCCAGTCTATGCCACAGTCCTTGCAGAGCATGCATCCTCCTGGCTGTGGTCAGTTTCCTGCCAGATATCAAGCACCAGCCTTGTATAACCCCATGCACCCAGCCTATACACTACCTAATCAACCTTTGCCTGCTGTTTTAACCTATTCTGTCCAGCCAGCATACCAGCCTCTCAATGTGCAGCCACACCACCTGACATCGGCTCCCCCTCTAAACCAGCTAGTTCCTCCTGTTGGCCTTCAGCAGTTCAACTATAGGAGAGTAGAAGGCCCTTCTTTCCCTGATCTCTCAAGGGAGGACGAATGCCAGTACATGATGTTAAAGATGGCCCTATCCAACTTGTTAGATCCAAGAGAATCAGAGCAATATAAATACCACATCCTGTTGGATCATCTGAAGGTAGACCAGGCGAGGAGACTTGCTTTGGCTTATGCTTATGCCCCAGATCCTTACACTCAAGCTGTACGAGCCCTAGATGAGCGCTATGGTCAACCTAGACAACTTGCTTTGAAGGAGCTCCGAACCATAATGGAGATGCCTGTTATTCATACAGGTGATGGTAGAGGCTTAGATCAATTTTCCCACAGAGTGCAGGCATTAGTGGGCCTCCTTCAGTCCATGGGCCCTGAAGGTCTCTCTGAGCTTACCTGCGGCTCACATGTTGAGCGACTACTAGAGAAGCTTCCCCATGAACAGTTCTGCCAGTTTAAGAGATGTATGAGTTTGAGTAGACCAGGTCCCCTTTCCTATAACCTCCTGGATTTTTCCAACTGGCTACAACAAGAAGCCCGCTGCCAGCCCAGGAGAGAAAGAACATCTCAGCCTATCGGTCAGCCTATCCGGCAGAGGCCTCCACCTCCTCACCCATTAAGGGGTACAACCATACTTCATGGTATTAAAACCTCCTCTCATATGACTTCCTCCAGAGCCCAAGTTCCCTCACCTAAAGTTGTTCAGCCTCCTCCTAACAGCATAGCTGAATGCTATCCAGTGTGCGCTTACTGTGATTCTACCGAACATCATGTCAGTAAATGTGGTGGTTTCCTCCAGCTCACCAAAGACCAGAGAACTAACTGGATCAAGGAGACGTTGTTGGCGATGTTTACGAGATCACTTTGCAACCCAATGTGACCTGAAGGGACGCTGCAGCCAGTGTAACGAAAACACCTACACATCCTATGCAACATTAACCAGAGGCAAGTGCAAAATCTATATCTTGACCACCCTAGTGACTGCAATAAAGTACTACTGAAGGTAGTTGAAGTGACCCTGCGCAATGGCAACAGATCCTTAGACACTTATGCCATACTGGATGATGGGTCTGAAAGAACAATCCTCCTTCACCCTGCTGCCCAAACACTTCAGTTAAAAGGAAAATCTGAGAATCTACAGCTGAGAACTGTGAGACAGGATGTCCAGACTCTTAATGGAGCTTCTGTATCCTTCACCCTTATTCCTAAAGCACATCCTAACAAGTCTTATGTCATCAGTCAAGCCTTCACTGCTGACCAGCTATCCTTGTCAGAACATTCTCACCCGGTAAAATTCCTCCAGCAGCGCTACTCACACCTCCGTCAGCTCCCTCTCAAACAGCTTAATAAAGTAAGACCCCTTCTCCTTCTAGGGGCTGATCATACACATCTTATCATCCCAACACAACCTGTCAAATTAGGCCCTCCTGGAACCCCTGCAGCAATCAAGGCTCGGCTGGACACTGCAGGGTCCTGCAAGAGATCTCTCTAGCTTTCCTTCTACTTGTTCTCACTATATCTCCTTTAAATGCCCACCTGATGACATCCACCATAATGTCCAGAAGCTGTGGCAGATTGATGCATTACCTCAGAGAAGCATGAAAGATGTAGTTCGTTCCAAATAAGATCAAGAGGCAATGCACCAGCTTGAGACCCAAACCATCAGAATACCTATTGATGGCACCCTTCGATATGCAGCACCTCTCCTCCGTGTAGACCCCTGGCCCCCTCTGAAGGCCCCCAAGGAGGCAGTAATGTCCCGTCTCCGCAGCTGTGAAAGGCGACTCCTTCAAAACCCACAACACGCAGAGACCTATACCAAGGAGATCCAGAAATTGGTTAATGCTGGGTATGTCAAGAAGTTGTCATCCTCTGAAATAGAAGATGCCCCTGAGTCCTGGTTCATACCCCACCACATTGTGCATCACAATGGTAAAGATCGCATTGTGTTTAATTGTTCCTTTTCCTACCGAAATCAGTGTCTGAATTCAGTTACTTCCTAGACCAATCCTTGGGCCTTCACTCCTTGGAGTTCTACTCCGTTTTAGGCAGCACAAGACTGCTATCAGTGGAGACATTAAATCAATGTTTCACCAGGTGCGCCTATTACCCCAGGATAAACCTCTCCTGCGATTCCTCTGGCGTGACCTGGACGGTGAAGCTCCTCCAACAGTGTATGAATGGCAAGTTCTTCCCTTCGGCACAACCTCAAGCCCTTGCTGTGCCATTTACATCCTCCAGAGGATCTTCAAAGATGCTCAGGCAGATGAGTCCATTCACCATTCCATACACAATAACTTCTACGTGGATAACTGTTTACAGAGTCTCACGACCCCAGAGGAAGCCAGAGATCTCCTTTATAGCCTGCGCTCTACCCTCTCCTCTGGTGGCTTTGAAATCAGACAATGGGCTAGTAATGATCCTCAGGTCATTTATGACCTACCTCCTGAAGCCAGGTCAGAACAAACGGAGCTCTGGTTATCACACCATCCTTTCCTGGATCCCTCAGAGTCTACACTAGGCCTCGTCTGGAACTGCCATACAGATACCCCCAGATACAGGCACAGAGTCATTGAACCTACCATTCCAACTATGCGCCCTATTTACAGAGTTCTTGCTAGCCAGTATGATCCTCTTGGCTATATCCTCCCTTACAGAACAAGGGCCAAAATCATCGTTCAGCACTTATGGGGGAAGGCACGAGAATGGGATGACCCAAATCTACCTCATGATCTCTTAGGAGCCTGGGTTTCCTGGGAAAATGAACTCCCTAACCTCTCCACTATCACTCTGCCTCGCTGCCTCACCCCTCCTTCAGTAGACACCTCCTTAGCCACTCAGGACCTTCACATCTTCTGTGATGCATCAGATAAGTCCTATGGTGCAGTTGCCTACATGCGCACAGAAGATGGTCAGCAACAAGGGTATGTGTCCTTCCTCATGGCGAGGTCCCGCGTCGCTCCCAAAAAACAACTATCCATTCCGAGACTTGAATTATGTGCTGCTCTCATAGGAGCCCAGCTATTCGGTCTCCTTCAAACAGAGCTCACCCTCCATATCAGAAGGACTATTCTATGGACTGACTCTACCACTGTACTCCATTGGCTCAAGTCTGACTCTTGCCGTTACAAAGTTTTCGTTGGAACCAGGGTAGCTGAGATTCAGGAGCTCACTAAAGGCCAGGAGTGGTGTTATGTGGATTCTCAGAACAACCCAGCAGACGACCTAACTAGAGGAAAGCTACTAGCCGAACTTAGTAGGCCCTGCAGGTGGAACCAAGGACCTGCCTTTCTTTTTCAATCCTCTGAACTGTGGCCCACTAGCCCTGCAATAGATCCATCTGATGATGCTGAAGAGCGGCATAAGCCCAGCTTCTGTGGTGCTGTATCCCTCAGTCCATACCCCTCCATCCCTGACCCCAGTCAATTTGCCACCCTCCAAGATCTCCTTGACTGCACGGCAGCATCCCTTCATGGGGCGGCAAAGCCTCCATCAGCCGAAAACTACCATGATTCAGAGACCGCCATGCTAAGACAAGCCCAGGTGGATTCCTTCAGGGATGATTTAGCCTGCCTTCAACTCCAAAAGCCCCTTCTATCTTCAAGTCGTTTACTCTCCCTTGCCCCAGAGTTAGACCCAGCATCAGGGCTCATTCGAGTAGGCGGAAGGTTACGGCAAAGCAGTGATCTACCCCCTGATGCCGTTCATCCAGTAGTCCTGGACCCTACCCATCCAATCACAACGCTTATAATTAAGGATTGTGATGACCACCTACAACATCCTGGGCCAGAAAGGCTTTTTGCAGAGTTAAGGAGGCGGTACTGGATCCTGAGGGGTCGTGAGGCAGTCAGAAAATATCAGCATAGGTGCCCGAAATGCCAACAATCCCGAGCACATCCCATTATTCCCCGAATGGCAGATCTCCCTCCCGCTTGCCTTCGCCTTCATGAACCTCCGTTTTATTCTACTGGGATGGATTGTTTTGGGCCCTACACGGTCAAGATTGGCAGACGAGCTGAAAAAAGGTGGGGAATAATTTTCAAATGTCTGACGACTAGGTGCGTGCATCTTGATCTACTCAGTCACATGAATACAGATTCCTTCTTGATGGCGCTCAGGCGTTTTATTGCTCGCAGAGGTAAACCATTTGAGCTGCTCTCTGACAGAGGTACCAACTTCATTGGAGGCAAGAGAGAGCTACTAGACGCCTATCAATCCCTAACCCCTGACCTTCAGGAAACTCTGGGCAGGCAAAGGATTTCCTTCAAATTCAATCCTCCACACGCACCTCACTTTGGTGGAAGCTGGGAGCGTGAAATACGCTCCATCAAAATTGCTGTGGAGACTACCCTAGGTTCTCAAATTGTCAGTGAGGAGGTACTACGCACAGTCATGGTTGAAATTGAAGGCATCTTAAATTCCAAGCCCATAGGCTATGTATCATCTGACATTGCTGATCCTGACCCTGTGACCCCTAACTTGATGCTTATGGGGCGGCATGATGCTTCCCTTCCTTTAGTTACATATCCAGACTCTGAGCTGCACAGTCGCCGTCAATGGCGTCACAGTCAGATCCTTTCTGATCATTTTTGGGCCCATTTCCTTAGAAATTATCTTCCCTCTCTTCAGTCCAGACAAAAGTGGCGCACAGACCATCCTAACCTGCAACCTAATACTGTTGTTCTGATTCTAGACCCTCAACTTCCCAGATCCCAATGGTCAGTGGGTAAGGTCATCGCCCTTCATCCTAGCAAGGATGGTCGTTGTAGGGTTGCTGATGTACAAGTCAAGGACAGGACATATACAAGGCCCGTTGCCCGCCTCATCCCTCTTCCAGCCCTACCTGATATTCCCTGATTGATCAAATTTGCTATACAAATTTGGGGGCGGCTGTTGAGAAGTTTTGTGTCCCTTAATCCACAAGGTGCAAAGCATGTGCCACACCCCTCTTAGCCTGTTAATTTTCATATTAACTCTAGCTCCACCCACCTGATTTCTTAGCCAATCAGGACTCTATATCTGGCTTTATTAACTGCACCTGTGCCCACAGCATGTTACTTCTGTTTGTAGCACATGGATGTACTGTGCAGAGGACTGAGTTTTTCTCCTTTCTTTGTTTTTTCCTGCGTGTGCGTAATTGACCATGTAAGTGCCTTTTGTTTGATACTTAGTATCGTTCTGTATTTCTTAATTTGTCTTTAAAGGTGTTTATTTTTATGCTTGCTATATTTCCTGTTTAGGCATTGTCTTTAGTTATTCAGATGTATATTTGATGAACTTTATAGTATGAGTAGATGCCTCATATATTGTTTATTGTAACCTTAAATGCTGTATTCCTATGTTCCTTTGTAGAAACCACACGCACACAAAAGAAATAAAGAATTTGATACCTGAGTGACTAGACTGGACCTGTTCTTACCGACAGCCCCATTGGCTTCAAGCTAGCTACCTTGCTATCCCCTTACTCCTTTTCACTGGCCGCGTGTGGTGCCCTTATCGCAGCTAAGGATCTTCATCAGCTTTGCGTGGTCTGTTTGGGTCTTAAGCACGCTCGGGAAGCCCTGGAGAACCCGGAGAATTGCAGTTTCTGCCTCATGCTGCCTAGGAAGCTGCTTAAACGCCGTCTTAAGGTGGCAGTGACACAGTGCACCGGGCTCAGCCCTTCTGACTCGGACGGGGGACACGGTGATGACGACGCATTACCGGGGGCCTCCCGGTGCTCAACGTCTCTCATCTGGGCTGACCAGCCCAATCCCGCCTTCCCCGAGGAGGACATCTTCGGGGACAACCTCGCTCTCGTCCACGAACCGCCCGGTTCTGGCGAAGAGGATGCGGCCATTCTTGGGGTTTCAGAGGACGAGGAGGCAATCCCGCCCTCTGGTGTTCCCCAGGCTACCGCCCACGCGGTTCTGCCTCAAGCCATCCTCCTGGAAGTGTGTGAGCGAGCGGCCGCTCATCTCAACATTGAATGGCCGGCACCACAGAGCGCCACCGACCAGGAGAGGGATATTTATGATGGGAAAGTGCTGGGACCCCCTCCGGCCCGAGGAAATAACTCTTCCCCATCCTCCCGGCGTGCGCGAAGCACATGAGGAATTATTGGAGCGACCTGCTCGACTTCAGACACGGTCTTACGGGACTCGAGGTTAAGGACATGGCGGCGCACGGTATGGGCGAACCTCCCGCCGTTGAGCCTTCCATCGCCAGGCACCTTAACCCCGCTCAGGGCGGGCTGCTCGCTCCCCCAAGCCGGTCTTGCCCAACAAGATGGACCGTTTTGCTGCCTCCGTTCACCAGGCAGCTTATAAGTCCTCGGTCGTGGCTGTCAGGGCCCTTAACGTTTCTTCGCTCCTCTCCGCCTACCAGGCGGAGATCCTCAAAGAGTTAGGGCAACAATTGGAAAAGGGAAATCCTTCTGAAACCCTGTGGAAGGAGATCCTCACGGTGAACGACCTCGTCCTCCGTAACGCTCGGCAGGCTGTCCAAGCTTGCGGGCGCTCTATGGCGCTTTCCGTGTTTGGAGAGCGCGCGCTCTGGCTGAACCTGTCAGGACTCCCTGACAGTGAGAAACGGCGTGCCGGTGGAGCCCGGCCGGGCTCTCTTCGGCCCCGCCGTCGCACTTATGCAACAACGGTGTGACGATAAGGAGGATGAGGCTTTCAAGCTTTGCCTTCCCAGGAAGTCAGTCCCACGCCAGGCGCCCCCTGTGCGTTTGCCTAACCCACCGGCCACGGGACGACAGTTTCATCAGGGCAAGGAAAAGCCCCGCAACAAACCACCCCCTCGGCAACATAACCCAGCACCTACACACAAGCACTGGGGTAAGCCCGCTCCCGCCGCGGCCGCAGCCGGGAGACCTGCAAATTCCAACCCCACCGACTCGAAACGCAAGCGGCCTGCCTGATGTTCAGCCGATGGGGGCATCGAGTCCATGTTCACGGGCCGCAAGCCCTTCGGACTCCCCTCCTCTTCTAGGACCCCCGTCCAAAAGACCCAGGGGGTCCCGCGGATGGGTCAGCTCTCCGCCTGTAAACGAGACTGCCCAGCTCGTGTGTTCGAGAAATGTGTGTTTTCCCCCCACGTTCAGGGGGCCCTTTGTGAGGGAAAGTTTAAGCTCAGTGACACCACACTGCCCACACTCTGTTCCCCTCACTCTCTCAATAAAGGCTTCGGCCCCAGTGTTTGCTCAACACAAAACACAAAAAAAATACGAATCGAATGAATTCGTTTCGGAGAGAAAACCTCTCTCCGCAGAGAGAACTCATCTCACTGCAGAGAGAGAAAATCCCTCCGAACCCCTGCATGTCGCCTCTAGTGTGCCAACTAGATGGCGCCATTGCATCACAAATAAACCTGTTGGTCTCACACAGCTCCGCTCTGGCCCGAGTGGGAGCACTCGCGAGTCACGAAGCGGCTTGGCGAACCGTTTCAGCTCCCGAGTGGGTGATGCGTACAGTAATGCAGGGTTACAGATTGCAATTCGCAGTAAACCCCCCGCATTTCAACGGCATTCTCTTTTCTCACACGGAAGAGAATGCCTCTCACATTCTGAAAGAGGAAATTTCATCTCTCTTAAACAAGGGAGCGATTCAGGTGGTACCCCCCAATCTGATGAACCAGGGTTTTTATTCCCGTTATTTTCTGGTCCCGAAAAAAGGCAGCTCTCTCCGCCCTATCTTGGACCTTCGAGTGTTGAACAAACATTTGAGGAAATACAATTTCAGAATGCTGACACAAGGCGCACTCGCCCGTGCCATAAAACAGAACGACTGGTTCACATCAGTCGATCTGAAAGATGCTTTCTTTCACATAAGCATCTATCCTCCGCACAGGAAATTTCTTCGTTTCGCCTACCAGGGCATATGTTACGAATTCACAGTTCTTCCGTTTGGACTCAGTTTGAGTCCCCGGTCTTTCTGTCTGTGCGCGGAGGCGGGCTTAGCACCTCTGAGAATATCAGGTCTGAGAATCCTGACTTACATAGATGATTTGCTCATCATAGCCGAATCAAAGGAGAAGGTGTTGCAGGAGACCGGCCGTGTGCTCGCGCACATCACATCGCTCGGGTTCCAAGTGAATGTGAGCAAGAGCAATTTCACGCCCAGTCAGAATGTAATTTTCCTGGGCTTGGAGTTGAATTCGGTCTCCATGCGAGCGCGTTTCTCTCAAGAGCGCGTTCGCTCTCTGATGAACTGTCTGACGCAGTTCAGAGAAAGGGCGAAAGTGCAATATCGTACATGTCTCAGGCTGCAGGGTCTCATGGCTTCATCCACCCTAGTTGTGCCGTTGGGACTCCTGAGGATGAGGGCGTTCATGAAATGGGTTTTGTCACTACATTTCAGCCCGATTCGCGACCTTTGCCGCTCGGTAACAGTGACACACGCCTGCTCGGCAGTCTTGCGCCACTGGGAGAGCGAGGACTATTATGCACGGGGAACCCCTCTGGGGGCGGTTACGATGCGGAAAGTTGTGACGACAGATGCGTCCTTGACAGGCTGGGGTGCCACCCAGGAGGGCAGAACGGTGAACGGTCTGTTGCCAAACAGACTACGTTCAGCGCGCACAAACTATTTAGAGCTTTTAATCATTTGGAAAGCTCTGAATCATTTTCTGCCTCGCCTGCAGGGACATCACGTTCTAGTACGGTGCGACAATACCACGGCTGTGGCTTATATCAACCGTCAGGGCGGCATGCGCTCGTCGAAACTCCACGCTCTAGCTTACAAGCTTTTGGTGTGGAGCAGACGGGTTTTCCTGTCGTTACGTGCAACTCACGTTCCGGGCATTCTGAACAGAGGTGCGGATCTGCTATCAAGGGGAAACCCAATCTACGGAGATTGGCGTCTTCACCCTCAGATAGTGGAAATGCTATGGATGAGATTCGGACGGGCGAGCGTAGATCTATTCGCCTTCCGCGAAAACTACCATTGTCCTATGTTCTTCTCTCTAAGGGACATGGTCTACCCCTCGGGGTAGACGCACTGGCCCACCCATGGCACAGAGTGCTCCTGTATGCTTTTCCTCCCCTGTGCCTGATAATTCCCACATTGGCCAGGGTGAGAGAGCAGGGCCTGAATCTCATTCTGATAGCACCCAGGTTGCCCAAGGCACCATGGCTGGCGGAGATAATTCCTCTGTTATACGCCGAGCCGTGGCGCCTTCCCGTTCGCATGGATCTATTGTCCCAAGCCAACGGGGAGATTTACCACCCCCACCTGGACAGGGTGGCTCTCTGGGCCTGGCCCGTGAGAGGACGAACCTGAACGCACTTGGGCTTTCGCCGCGTGTGGTCGCCACTATTCAGAATGCCAGGGCCGTCTCTACACGGTCCTTATATGGCTGTAAGTGGCAAGTGTTCGAAGGGTGGTGCGATGGGCGCGGTCTCACATCTTATCAGTGCTCAGTTCCTGATAGTTTGTGTTTCCTTCAAGACCTCATGGAAAAAGGGAGGTCTTTTTCCACCATTAAGGTTCCACCTTTCCACCTTGGCTGCGATTTCAGCCTGTCATGTGGGTTTTGAGGGCTCAACTGTCGGGCAGCACCCTCTAATCCGCAGCTTTATGAAGGGTGCCCGCCGCTCTTTGCCAATCATCAGGAGAACTGTTCCGGAATGGGACCTCTCCATGGTGCTGGAAGCACTGTCTCAACATCCTTTTGAGCCTCTGGGGAGTATTTCCCTTAAGCTGCTGTCCTTCAAGACAGCTTTGCTCTTGGCATCTGCTAAACGTGTCAGTGAGCTACATGCACTCTCGGTTCACCCCTCGTGCACTAAGTTCTCCCTCAGTGGAGATAAGGTTTCCCTTAAGCCTAACCCGGCCTTCATGCCGAAGTGCTTCCCTGCGTTCACTTTGGAGGTGTTGGAGCTGTCCGCTTTTCACCCTCCACCTTTTACCTCTCTGGAGGATCAGAGGCTGAATGCTTTGTGTCCAGTCCGTGCTTTACAGGCTTATATGACCAGGACCAACGCTTTCCGGAAGAGCGACCAGCTCTTTGTTTCATGGGCCCCCCCGCACAGAGGGAGTCCCATATCGAAGCAACGCCTCTCACATTGGGTTGTGGACGCTATAACTATGGCTTATGAAGCAAAGGGAGTGCAGCCCCCAAGGGGCATCAGAGCTCATTCCACAAGGGGCTTAGGGGAGGTTGAAACCAATAAGAGTGAATGGGCCGGCTGGCCATGTTCATTCCTGCCACCAAACATTTACTTCATGTTATGGGTATAGTTTATGTGCCTTGGTGGGTTGGGGTTACTATCATGTATGTGTCTCATGCATGTTTCATGTCCTGCTTGTCCACAGCAGTTTGGTGTGGCGTCACCTTTGCAGGTTCATGATTAATGGACGTGTCAGGCACCGCCTCCCCGAGGTGACCGTCTTTCTCTGGCTTTCAGAACCTCACTGTGAGTGTATTGGGCAATCGAGGAGCTGTCCATGTCTCTCCCATAGGTGGATCTCGAACACGAGATGATGAAAGAGAACAATAGGTTACTATCGTAACCCCGGTTCTCTGAAACATCGAGTGGAGAGATCCACCAGCTTTGCCCCGCTTGCCGCACGCGAAGCGAATATACTTACTGAGGAATAGCAGCGCGCCCAGATGTTATATGCCCGTAGGTGAGGGGGTGTGGCCTCACCTGGCATTGGCTGCGTGCTTCTGTCTGTCTAGCCAGAGTTGGTGCAATTGGATGCTTCTGCAGAGGTCAGGTACGGACGCCTAGGTGGATCTCTCCACTCTATGTTTCAGAGAACCGGGGTTACGATAGTAACCTATTGTTTCCCTCCATGGGAACAACTTATTGGCTCACTCAAATCCTGAGGTTGTGACATCTTCACTCTACAAGATCACTGATCACAAGATCACCCGGTTCCCCCGATTCTGAGAAATTCTGATGTGAACATGACGCTGAGCTAGAAGTCTTCTAGGCCGTTTGTGCCAGGCCGTAGCCTCGTCTTTCTATCCACCAAAGATCCTCTGACTTCAACCGGTTCTCTCTCAAGACAACATCAGCAAAGATTAACTGGAGCAAATTGCATCAGGGCCGTTTTATTTGAATATCAAACATAGTCTCATTATTTGATTCATTAAGTATACCTAACCTACCCTTTAGAGTGTGTCAGATTTAAGAAACTATTTGTCAAGGGGGGTGGTACGGCCTGAAGGAGATGCTGAGTCAAAAGGCTCCAATTCAAACTTTTACTATTAACAAACAGGTACAGGCAGGAAAACGGGCAGAGAGTACACACACAAAGTAACATTAAAGCAAGAACCAACCAGGCTAACTGAACAGAAGGAAACTAAATACAGATACAAATCAACAATAACGAGGTGAGCACAGGTGACACAGATGATGATGACGATGAACAGGTGGGTAAATGAGGGAATGAGTTCAGGTGTGAAGACACAAGGGATTCTGGGAAGTGTAGTGCAGACGAAGAATGTGACACTGATGGTTAGTTCAAGGCTTTTAATTTTCTGAATTTCAAACAATGCTTTCCTGTTTTCTGCTTCAACTCTTTATCCCTCGGTAAACTGTATGCATTTGTGTGTGTGTGTTAGTTTAAGTGTTTAGTAGTTAATAAAGTCTTGTTCGTGTCACATGTACAGTTGTTTGTGCTCATTTACTGGAGTCCCTAATCATGTAGATTTTGGCTACATGCTCCTAGTAATGTATAATAAGAAAGTTATTTCCCTTACCCCGGTAATTACAATTTCTTATAATAAATAAATTAATAAATACTGGGTGTTCACTGGACGAACAGGTTATTTGATTGTAGTATTCTGCTACATCAAGTTAATTCTATTACTGTAACTGTACCAAATATTTATAATAAATTATAACAAGTTATGTTTTGTTATTTATACTTCCCTTGAGCTAATGTCCATCAGAGACTCTTGAACCCCTCAAAAGTCAATATTGAGGAATATTTTTTAGATAATATATTATCTATATCAGTGGTTCTCAAAGTGGGGTCCGCGGACCCCTAGGGGTCTCTCTCTCTCCCCCCACAAACATGCAGTCATATCCAGAGAGAAGAGTGATGCCTAGTTGTAAAATCAAAGTTAAGAGGCTAGGTTTAAATTTTACCTTCTTTTACCGTCAGTTCATTTAAAATGTTTTTATGGATGCACGATATGGTCTTTTTTTGATGTTATCGTTATCGATCCGATAAGAAAATTGGGCCGATATATCAAAGCCGATAAATAATAGATTATTTACTTCAGTTGAGAGATGCGCGCTGTTCGCCATGATGGTTCTGAACGATTAATTCACTTCAAAAAGGAAGACACAGTTCAGTGCAACATGTGCAGCACAAATCTGTCACTTATGCTTCATAACATTAGAATAAAAACACGCCTGCAAAAGAATGTTGTGAATTCTTGTTCGCCATTGTTTCAGCGCGACGAGCGCGTTGTGGCGGAAAGAGCGCGTCTATGGAGTCAAGCCTTCATGACGAGCACAGTCACGTTCTCTTGAGCATTCGCAGCATTCTGTGCTTGTAAGTTGTAATATGTTTATTTTATATCTGATTAATCTAATATAGGATGTGTTTGGTTGAGTTAATGAACGATGCAGTAGCGCTTCATTGTACCGGTGATCATCTTTATCTTTAGCGTGCGCAGCTCAAACAGCAATGCACATTTATAACTATAATTGGGACTGTCATCTACATTCCATTATAATGAGAACACTATTGTAATAAAAAGTTGGCAGATGGGAGTTTTACTGACTCAAACATGTTCTGAGGGCAGAAAGGAAAATGATTGGTTTACAGATTCAACCAATGAAACTGAAGCAAAGGCGGGGTCAAGACGTTTGAACGTGCGGAGGGATTAGTCCGGAATACAAGACAAACAGATGTTCGTGGGATAAAGGTTTTATTACAAGGTAAGTGATGTTGCTATATTTTGTTAAAATTAATAATCTTTTACCGTTTATTAAGATAATCTGTGAACATTAAAATGTACAGAATTAATAATCGCCGTCTAAATGTCGTGTTGTATGCATTTTGATTCGACTGTTAATCAGCTGACCATAACAAAGCTGCTTAGGGGTATCTGGTGTAAAACATGCTTTTCCAATGCTACCTCGCTCTGTGTGAAAATTATATGTGACAACAGAACTCGTTCAAATCTCCGCGACATTTTAACGGTCAAACTGATACATCTCCCGCCCTTGTAAGTTACTGCTCTCAGAGCCGGAGAACTCAATGGATTCAAATCGCTGTTATTTTAGTGTATAACGCGCTGCTCTCAGGGCAGGATTGCTCAATAGATGAAAATCACTGTTGTTTTAGTCACTAAAATTTAGTGTATTACGCGCTTCTCTCAGGGCAGGAGTACTCAATAGATTCAAATCACTGTTATTTTAGTGTATTACGCGCTGCTCTCAGGGCAGGAGTACTCAATAGAATCAAATCACAGTTATTTTAGTGTATTACATGCTGCTCTCAGAGCAGGAGTACTCAATAGATTAAAATCGCTCTTATTTTAGTGTATTACGCGCTGCTCTCAGAGCAGGAGTACTCAATGGATTCAAATCGCTGTTATTTTAGTTTATTACGCGCTGCTCTCAGGGCAGGAGTACTCAATAGATTCAAATTGCTGTTATTTTAGTTTATTACGAGCTGCTCTCAGGGCAGGAGTACTCAACAGATTCAAATCACTGTTATTGTATTGTATTACGCGCTGCTCTCAGGGCAGGAGTACTCAATAGATTAAAATTGCTCTTATTTTAGTGTATTACACGCTGCTCTCAGGGCACTGAGGGCAGGAGTACTCAATAGATTCAAATTGCTGTTATTTTAGTTTATTACGAGCTGCTCTCAGGGCAGGAGTACTCAACAGATTCAAATCACTGTTATTGTATTGTATTACGCGCTGCTCTCAGGGCAGGAGTACTCAATAGATTCAAATCACTGTTATTTTAGTGTATTACGCACTGCTCTCAGGGCAGGAGTACTCAATATAGGTTCAAATCTATGTTATTTTAGTGTATTACGCGCTGCTCTCAGAGCAGGAGTACTTAATAGATTCAAATCGCTGCTATTTCAGTGTATTACTCGCTGCTCTCAGGGCAGGAGAACTCAATAGATTCAAAGCGCTGTTATTTTTAGTGTATTACGTGCTGCTCTCAGGGCAGGAGAACTCAATAGATTCAAACCACTGTTATTTTAGTGTATTACGCACTGCTCTCAGGGCAGGAGTACTTAATATAGGTTCAAATCTATGTTATTTTAGTGTATTACGTGCTGCTCTCAGGGCAGGAGAACTCAATAGATTCAAATCACTGTTATTTTAATGTATTACGTGCTGCTCTCAGGGCAGGAGAACTCAATAGATTCAAATCACTGTTATTTTAGTGTATTACGCACTGCTCTCAGGGCAGGAGTAACAGATTCAAATCTATGTTATTTTAGTGTATTACGCGCTGCTCTCAGGGCAGGAGTACTCAATAGATTAAAATCGCTGTTATTTTAGTGTATTACGCGCTGCTCTCAGGGCAGGAGTACTCAATAGGTTAAAATCACTGTTATTTTAGTGTATTACATACTGTTCTCAGGGCAGCAGTACTCAATAGATTAAAATCGCTCTTATTTTAGTGTACTACACGCTGCTCTCAGGGCAGGAGTACTCAATAGATTAAAATCGCTGTTATTTTAGTGTATGACGCGCTGCTCTCAGGGCAGGAGTACTCAATAGATTCAAATCGCTGTTATTTTAGTGTATTACATGCTGTTCCCTTTCGAGAGGTCTCTCCTATTGCGTAAGTAGCTTACGCTATGGGAAAACTCCTTTTCTCGAGAATATTGAAGTCTTTATGTAAAACGCATTGCAGCTGCACAGCTGACAGCAATGAACGAAGGAACTCGGTCATGCGACTTGCTTGAACCAATGACGGGGCGACTCTGAATGCGCGACCAATGAGCGCGCTTCGCGCCTGCGCGCGTCAGAGCCCGCCAAGATGGGTGTGGCCAAGCTATATATTGGGCGCCCCGTCATGAGAGTTCTTTAGATTTAATCTCCTTCAGCGAACACCTTCTTCGCTAGATCCTCCGGATTATTGGAAGCCTTCGCCGCCGTGGAAAAGCATACCAGCGGGATTGCTACGAGGACGTCGGCACCTTCAGCCGCCTTCAAGCACCTCCTACTGAGCCATCCGGCGCGCCATATACGCAAGTATTTTACATCTGTCCGCCCCGCGACATTTGTGAAAGAGCAAATTTCCATTAAGGCGTTGTTTCAAATGCCTTCCTGCGCGTCGTGCAGAGACCTTCTCCCGGACGGGGATCGTCACATCATCTGCGCTCGCTGCCTGGGCCGTGACCACGCAGAAGCTGTATTGACCAAGGGCGGATGCCCGGAATGTGATGACCTGGGTCTCTCCGCACTACGGGCTCGCCTCGCCGCTTTCGCCGTGAGCGAGCCCATCGCCACCCCTCTGTTTGAGCCGCGCACTAAGAAAAAGCACCGCTCACAGAGGCTTCCTGAACCTGAGCTCAGTGACGTCACGCCGAGCCAGTCTCCGCGTGCTTCACCGCCGCTCTTGCCTTCCCCACCGCCGGTTCAGTTCACCCAGCCGGACCCACACCCCTCTGGCAGAGCGGTGGGCCTTGTGACTTTCGGCGCGTCCGAGGACGACGGGGGAATGGACGACAGCTTGTCCATCGACGCTGCATCGGACGACTGGCCGGGCTCCACTCTCGACCCCGCCCCGTCGACGCTAGCTAGCACGAGCGGGGGCTCCACTATGGATACTGAGATTATCCGTGTCCTCTCTAAGGCCGTGGAAGACCTCGGGCTCGATTGGTCTTCTCCCGAAGAGCCAACCCGGAGCCGACTGGATGAGTGGTTTCTGCAGGGGCGCCAGCAGGCCCCTCGGCAAAGGCCTTCTCCCTTCTTCCCGGAAGTTCACGACGAACTCACCAAGTCGTGGAAAGCCCCCCACTCTGCGCGCCTAAAGCCTTCTTTTTCTTCTTCGCTCTCCTCAGTGGACGGCGCGAAGGAAAGAGGCTACGAGGGAACGCCGCCCCTCGAGGAGGCCGTGGCCAATCATCTCTGCCCGCCCTCCACCTCCGGATGGAAAGCCAAAGCTTCCCACCCCTCGAAACCCTGCCGCACTACCTCTGCTCTCGCCGGTCGCGCCTACGCCGCCGCTGGCCAAGCTGCATCAGCGCTTCACTCAATGGCGGTACTTCAAGTGTTCCAAGCCAAGCTTCTCCGCTCTATGGACGAGTCTGGCCCCGAACCCGAAGCCTTCAGGGACTTACGCAGCGCGACTGATATAGCTCTGCGAGCCACGAAGGCCACCGCCCAGTCCATCGGCCGTGCTATGGCTAATTTGACTGTTCTCGAGCGCCATCTGTGGCTGACTCTGACTGAAATGAAGGACGCGGATAAGGCGCCATTTCTCGATGCGCCTATCTCCACCAGCGGGCTGTTTGGACCGGCGGTTAAAGGTTTCGCCGAACGCTTCACTGAGGCCCAGAATGCTTCACAAGCTATGCGTCATTTCCTGCCAAAGCGCTCCAGCTCATCGCAGAGCAGACAGAGACCGCCGCAGCCGCAGCGGGCTAGAACAGCCCCCACCGCCTCTCAGCCCGCGCCTCAGGCTGACGCTCGACGCCGCTCGCGCTCTCACAACCGCAAGCCGCCTCCTGAGCGACGGGGTCCTCGGCCCAAGATTGTGCTGAACCCTGAGCCTCGAAAGCCGTCCTAGCCACAGAAATGAGAAGAGAGAGTACGTGTCTCGCAAAAGCCGGACCACTCTCTCCGCAAAAGCTCAAACATTACCCAGTCCCCTTACAGGCGGCTGGATATGTCCATACAGCAGTCAATGGGCCAGTCACAGAGCTCGCTCACCTGCAAACAAACGCCGTTTTTACGGCGACGCACAGAAAACACAAAAAGAGTCTTTTTCTGCCTGCATCACTAAGGGTTCACATGTCCACAAAGTGTGCATTCCCAGATACTGTCAAAACAGTGCCAAATTCATTCCCAGCTCAGGCTGCGCTTCCCATGAATGTAGATCACGTGCCTACGGTCATGTACGCACCACTACACACAAGCACTGTTCACACAGTTATAAATTCATCCCCAGTAAAAGCGGGAAACATTATAAAAGTGACGCGTGTGCCTACCACTGTTTATGCACCCCCACTTATAAACACTGCCCTTACAGTGTCAAACAAAACCTCAGCTCAGGCTGCGAGTTTTACAAACACAGCGCGCACTGTTGTAATCACACACGCGCCCATTCACTCAGCTGCTCAGCGCGCGCCCGCGCCCCTGAGAGCTATGAGCTCAGGCGATTCGCTAGCCGGGTCCCTACGTCACAGCGGCCCGCCCCTAGCCTGTATTCAGCCCATATCTGTACACGCAGCGGCATGGGAAAACATTCCAGATATGCCGAAATGGGTATTAAATATAGTAAAGCACGGATACTCGCTCGAGTTCGCTCGCAGGCCACCACGTTTTACGACTGTGGTCGAGACGAAAGTGAGAAAAGAGTGTTCACATGTTCTACGCACCGAGGTGCGCAAACTAATAGAAAAGGGCGCTGTGGAAACTGTTTCCCCCTCTCTGAGCGGGACAGGTTTTTACAGCCGCTATTTTCTCGTCCCGAAAAAGGATGGCGGTCTCCGCCCCATCCTAGATCTCAGACACCTGAACAAAGCACTAATGATTCGCTCGTTCAGAATGTTAACAACCAAGCATATCCTCGCGCAAGTGCGCCCAGGAGATTGGTTTCTCTCAGTGGATCTGAAAGATGCTTACTTTCACATTCCAATAGCGCCTCATCACAGGCCGTTTCTGAGATTCGCTTTCGAGGGACAGTCATACCAGTACACAGTACTCCCGTTCGGCCTGTCCCTGGCTCCCCGTACATTCACGAAATGTATGGATGCAGCACTTTCCCCCCCTAAGACAAAGGGGAGTGCGAATACTGAATTATCTCGATGATTGGCTGGTTCTAGCACAATCAGAGAGTCAGCTAATAACACACAGATCTTGGATTATCAGCCATTTAGAATGCCTGGGTCTAAGAATCAATTTTGCAAAAAGCATACTATCTCCCAGCCAGAGAATTTCTTTCCTGGGAATAGTTCTAGACTCGATGCAAATGACAGCGCGTCTCTCATCGGAGCGCGCGCTCACCATCCGGCGCCTTGCAACATCATTCAGAGCGGGCGCGCGCGCCCCCGTCAAACGGTTTCAGAGGATGCTCGGTCTCATGGCCTCAGCATCGGCCGTACTCCAGCTAGGATTGTTGCATATGCGCCCTCTCCAACGCAGGCTCAAGAGCCGCGTCCCTACTCACGCGTGGCGTTCGGGCCACTTTTTAATCAGAGCGAACCACGGCTGTATAAAAGCCCTGACGCACTGGAAAGCCGCCGACTGGTACCAGTCAGGCGTGAGTCTGGGTGTGAACACAAGGAGAAAGATGATAACGACAGATGCCTCCAAAATAAGTTGGGGGGCCCTTTACGAGGGCAGGCCTGTCTCCGGCTTTTGGTCAAACCCGGAGAAGCGCCTACACATAAACTGTCTGGAAATGAAAGCGGTCGCTTTGGCTCTCAGAGCCCTGCTCCCACATCTAAAAAACGAACACGTCCTGGTCCGAACGGACAACATGACGGTAGTGTCGTACATAAATATTCAAATTAATTAACCAATCATACCATTGATCAGCTCTACCAAACTTGGATGTCTTTTTTCCAGTAATAAACAAACATTAAGTTGTTTTGATTGATACTGTGAAGCAGCTTTGATACAATCTGTATTGTGAAAAGCGCTATATAAATATATTTGACTTGACTTGACTTGACTTAAATCGCCAGGGTGGACTCAGGTCGAGCTCCATGCATTCAATGGCCAGGAGACTCATTTTATGGTCCCAGCACAACTTGCGCTCGCTGAGAGCAGCGCATGTGCCAGGCGCCTTGAACCAGGGGGCAGACATGTTATCCAGAGACAAGATTCTCCCAGGAGAATGGGCTCTCAACCCTCTGACGATTCAGTGGTTATGGAAAACCTTTGGCAAAGCGGAGATCGACCTCTTCGCCTCCAAGGAGAACGCGCACTGCTCTCTTTTCTTCACGAAAAGCACGGACGCGCTCGCCCAGAGCTGGCCGAGCCGCCCCTTATATGCCTTTCCCCCGATCGCGATGCTGCCACAGGTCATCAGTCGGGTCAGAGAGGAGGGAAACGCAGTGCTGCTGATAGCCCCACTCTGGAAGAACCAAACATGGTTTCCAGATCTGATGCAAATGCAATCTGCACCACGGCCGATTCCACTGAGGCCAGACCTCCTCAGTCAGGCCAGCGGGATGATATTTCATCCCCGCCCCGATCTGTGGGCCCTTCATGCATGGCCCCTCAACGGGTTCCCAGGAACCTCGCGAGCGGAGCACTAAAAACCATCGCTGAGGCGCGGGCGCCCTCCACGAGACGCTTATATGCCCAGAAATGGAAAGTGTTCGGTGACTGGTGTAATACCAAGGGCCTGAACCCTGTAACATGCGAGATTACGAGTGTACTCGTTTTCCTACAAGGGCTTCTGGAGGCGGGCCGCACCCCCTCCACGCTCAAAGTATATGTGGCTGCCATCACAGCGTCACACGACCTTGTAATGGAACGTCCATTGGGAAGAAACGACCTAATTATTCGTTTCCTAAGGGGCGCCAGGAGGATGAACCCTTCACGCCCCCCCTCAGTGCCGATCTGGGACCTAGCTACGGTCCTAGACGCTCTTAAAGGGCCCCCGTTCGAACCACTCTGAACCGTGCACCTTAAACAGCTCTCGCTCAAGACGGCGCTCTTGCTGGCACTCGCCTCGGTCAAGAGAGTGGGCGACCTGCACGCGCTTTCAACAAGCGCTGCCTGCCTAGAATTCGGACCTAACGACTGCAGGGTCGTCCTTAGACCGAAACATGGGTATATTCCTAAAGTGCTCACCACTCCCTTCAGAGCACAGGTTATCTCCCTAACTGCGCTTTCGTCTTCAGCAGACGAACACGACGCTAATCTACTCTGCCCCGTTAGGGCTCTCAGAGTGTATTTGGAGCGTTCTGCCCTATTCAGACAGACAGAACAACTGTTTGTATGCTTTGGCGGCCGTACGAAAGGTTCCGCCGTTTCAAAGCAGAGAATCTCTCACTGGATAGTCGAAGCTATAGCTCTGGCTTATGAAGCTAAGGGACTTCAATGCCCCTGGGGAGTCAAAGCACACTCCACCAGGAGTGTGGCTTCTTCCTGGGCATGGTCGAGCGGGATACCGATCGAGGATATTTGTGCGGCGGCAGGCTGGGCCTCACCGTCCACATTTATCAGATTCTACAACCTACAGGTCCCGACATTGCATTCCAATGTGCTATCAGCATAATGCTAGTTGAACTGCGAGTTCGTATCTAGATTATGTATGTGCTTGTGTCACACTGAGCGCCTTCTAGCCGCTCTGTATTTTTTCCCACATATAAAGCTCGCCTCTGCCGGCTAGTTGGATGATAACTTTGCTTTTTAGCTCAGGCACCTGCCTCTGGCTATCATAAGGCGAAGTTCAGCACGCACGGCGTTTTGCATGGTGTTCCCATAGCGTAAGCTACTTACGCAATAGGAGAGACCTCTCGAAAGGGAACGACTCGGTTACTAACGTAACCTCGGTTCCCTGAGAGGAGGGAACGAGTATTGCGTAAGCTGCCGTGCTTGTGCTTGGTTAGTTCGCTTCAGTCGTTTTAACCTAAAGAACTCTCATGACGGGGCGCCCAATATATAGCTTGGCCACGCCCATCTTGGCGGGCTCTGACGCGCGCAGGCGCGAAGCGCGCTCATTGGTCGCGCATTCAGAGTCGCCCCGTCATTGGTTCAAGCAAGTTGCCGCAGCACAGCCAATGACCGAGTTCCTTCGTTCATTGCTGTCAGCTGTGCAGCTGCAATGCGTTTTACATAAAGACTTCAATATTCTCGAGAAAAGGAGTTTTCCCATAGCGTAAGCTACTTACGCAATACTCGTTCCCTCCTCTCAGGGAACCGAGGTTACGTTAGTAACCGAGTCGTTCTCAGGGCAGGAGTACTCAATAGAATCAAATCACAGACATTGTAGTGTATTACGCGCTGTTCTCAGGGCAGGAGTACTCAATAGAATCAAATCGCAGTTACTTTAGTGTATTAAGCACTGCTCTCAGGGCAGGAGTACTCCATGAATTAAAATCTCTGTTATTTTAGTGTATTACACGCTGCTCTCAGGGCAGGAGTACTCAATGGATTAAAATCGCTGTTATTTCAGTGTATTATGTGCTGCTCTCAGGGCAGGAGTACTCAACAGATTCAAATCACTGTTATTGTAGTGTATAACGTACTGCTCTCAGGGGAGGAGTACTCAATAGATTAAAATCGCTCTTATTTTAGTGTATTATGCGCTGCTCTCAGGGCAGGAGTACTCAATGGATTCAAATCGCTGTTATTTTAGTGTACTACACGCTGCTCTCAGGGCAGCAGTACTCAATAGATTAAAATCGCTGTTATTTTTAGCGTATTACGTGCTGCTCTCAGGGCAGGAGAACTCAATAGATTCAAACCACTGTTATTTTAGTGTATTACACACTGCTCTCAGGGCAGGAGTACTCAATATAGGTTCAAATCTATGTTATTTTAGCGTATTACGCGCTGCTCTCAGGGCAGGAGTAACAGATTCAAATCGCCGTTATTTTAGTGTATTAAGCGCTGCTCTCAGGGCAGGAGTACTCAATAGATTAAAATGGCTGTTATTTTAGGGTATTAGGTGCTGCTCTCAGGGCAGGAGAACTCAATAGATTCAAATCACTGTTATTTTAGTGTATTACGCACTGCTCTCAGGGCAGGAGTACTCAATATAGGTTCAAATCTTTGTTATTTTAGTGTATTACGCGCTGCTCTCAGGACAGGAGTACTAAATAGGTTAAAATCACTGTTATTTTAGTGTATTACATACTGTTCTCAGGGCAGCAGTACTCAATAGATTAAAATCGCTCTTATTTTAGTGTACTACACGCTGCTCTCAGGGCAGGAGTACTCCATAGATTAAAATCGCTGTTATTTTAGTGTATGACGCGCTGCTCTCAGGGCAGGAGTACTCAATAGATTCAAATTGCTGTTATTTTAGTGTATTACATGCTGTTCTCAGGGCAGGAGTACTCAATAGAATCAAATCACAGTTATTTTAGTGTATTACGCACTGCTCTCAGGGCAGGAGTACTCAATATAGGTTCAAATCTATGTTATTTTAGTGTATTACGCGCTGCTCTTAGGGCAGGAGTACTTAATAGATTAAAATCGCTGCTATTTCAGTGTATTACTCGCTGCTCTCAGGGCAGGAGAACTCAATAGATTCAAAGCGCTGTTATTTTTATTACCCGATGCTCTCAGGGCAGGAGTACTCAATAGATTCAAATCGCTGTTATTTTTAGTGCATTACACGCTGCTCTCAGGGCAGGAGTACTCAATAGATGAAAATCGCTGTTATTTTAGTGTAGTACGTACGCTGCTCTCAGGGCAGGATTGCTCAATAGATGAAAATCCCTGTTATTTTAGTGTATTACGCGATGCTTTTAGGGCAGGAGTACTTAATGGATTCAAATCCCTGTTATTTTAGTGTATTACGCGCTTCTCTCAGGGCAGGAGTACTCAAAAGATTAAAATCGCTGTTATTTTAGTCTACTACGCTGCTCTCAGGGCAGGAGTACTCAATAGATTAAAAACGCTGTTATTTTTAGTGTAATTACGCGCTGCTCTCAGGGCAGGAGTACTCAATAGAGTAAAATCACCGTTATTTTAGTGTATTAAGCGCTTCTCTCAGGGCAGGAGTACTCAATAGATTCAAATCGCTGTTATTTTAGTGTATTACGCGCTGCTCTCAGGGCATGAGTACTCAATAGATTAAAATCACTGTTATTTTGGTATATTACACGCTGCTCTTAGGGCAAGAGTACTCAATAGGTTCAAATCGCTTTTATTTTAGTGTACTACGCGCTGCTCTCAGGGTAGGAGTACTCAATAGATTAAAATCGCTCCAGTATAGTGATGGGAACACTTTACTGTCAAAAAGTACCGTCTTTCGGATGAGATGTTAAACCAAGGTCCTGACTCTCTGTGGTCATTAAAAATCCCAAATTTGCCCCTTGGCCTCTGTCCATCATGGCCTCCTAATCATCCCCATATACTGAGTGGCTTCATCGCTGTCTCCTCTCCACCAGTAAGCTGGTGTGTGGTGGGCGTTCTGGTGCAGTCGCATCATCCAGGTGGTGCTGCACAAAAAAAATCATAATTTCCATGGGTCTAGTCTACTCCTAACATCTGTTTGTTTTAAGTTTGAATCAGGTCTTCTCTGTTGGAGTAAATTTGCCAGTGTCACAAAAAACTAGGTTCCTAGAAATTTGTATTGGTACTATGTGCTGCTATAATTGCATTGTATAAACTAAGCTAAGCTCTAGAATAATTACATCTTCTCTATACTAATCATTGTTAATTATTTGAAAAAACACACTCATAAAAGCATTCAGAAACATAGCTGTCAGCTCCCAAGGAATTCTTCAGGGCATCACTGTTGTAAAACTAAAGCAAAGTTGTAACACAGGAAGTCCCATAATTTACAGTGTACAAAATATTTACTCCCTCATTTGTTCTAAAGGTGTCACTTTATTTTCCTGTTCCCTATGTTATGTACATATTATAGTAACTGGGTAATAACAAGGTAGTCACCCTGAATCTACCCCCAAACCTAACTGGGTTAACATGGGTTAAGGTTAGGTTCAGGGTGACTACCTTGTTATTACCCTGTTACTATGTATGTCTCATCTTATATTATCTAGTACTTTCTTAGGTAAGTGCACTGTAAAGTACATGTAAGTGCACATACTGTAAAAAAAAACAAAAAAAAGTGTAACCATTCTATATAGTATTGATATTTTTTTCCAGTTTTTGCTGGTTTTATAGTCTAGTAAATCTATACACAATTTTACGGGTATTTGATTATTTTTAATCGTTTCATTGTTACATCAGTAGACCATTTATTTTCGGTTTATTATTTACTTGTTCTTTTATCTCATTCTTTAGTTACCTGACTGAGCTGGCAGAAACTGGATGAATCAAAGGAGTGAACACTGAAGAGGCCTCTGATGCTGCCCAGTCTATGATTGCAAAAGGCCTGGATGCAAAGATGGAGAACGTTTGGTTCCACCTGATACAAGCGCACAATCTCACAGAGTTGAGTTTGTGAAGCATAAATCCTAATGCGGATCTATGTGCAAACACTTAATTTTCTCACTAGGTATTGCAGAGAAACAAGGACTTGTAATTTAAAGAGTGCACAAAGCCTGTAGGCCGAAATGTGTGTACATAGGGGGGTTTTGAATCGTCACACCTTTAGTACAATGAGGGAAATTGTAATTAACTGATTGGTCAGTTTGAACGTCTCACATTTGGGTTGATCTGGCCCTTTCATTCTCTGGCTCTCTCTTTGTCTCTTACTCTACAATCTCTATCTTTCAGGTAACATTTTACATATATGCTGGGTACAATTAATGGTAGAAGTTATCATCTCATCTATTTTGTAACTATTTTAAGTGTAACCATAACCACATATTGTCATTAAACCCTTTCGATTACAAAAAAATGTGCTAACTAGTTTTGGTATTGATTTTGAAGGGCTACCTATTGCAATACAATATCATCACACTATATCGAAGCCTTCCCACATATTTAGCTATTGTACCTGCGCTTATTTCTGTCTTTGGTATAAGTACATTACATTTATTCATTTAGCTGACGCTTTTATCCAAAGCGACTTACAATTGCTAGATATGTCAGAGGTCGCACGCCTCTGGAGCAACTAGGGGTTAAGTGTCTTGCTCAGGGACACATTGGTGTCTCACAGTGGATTCGAACCCGGGTCTCTCACACCAAAGGCATGTGTCTTATCCATTGCGCCATCACCACCCATTTATTAATACCATTTTCTATTATCTTACTAATAATCAAGCGTAGCGTCAGTGGTCCTGACAGAAACGTTCCTTTAGTCATTGGGGATTGTTGTCATTTTTTGAGACAATGCAAGACACACACAAACACATGCCTATCTTCATAATTCTAGTTTTGACTTCTAAAGTTTTAGCTACCAATTTAGCTATTGCAGTGAAAGTCCAAAAATTCAATATACTGCTCAAAACCATTTTTTATTCATGATTAATATTGCATTGCAATATTGCATTGCATAAAAAAGAATGTAATGTGTGCTGGTCAACAACTAGTCTAAAATAAAATAAAAAAACTAGAAAACAGTAAAAAATAAAATAAAAAAAAGAATGTGTACATTTAAGATAGGCTACTTAATTTATTATTCCAATATCCAAATATGATACTAAATCACACAGAAAATAGGACTTTTATTTATGACGTGCTGTCTTTGCATTTGAACATTGCACATTTTAAACAGGACATGCATTAGCTGAATAAACGTTAGCCAATACAAACATATTTATAGAAAATAGTTGACAATAGACAGGAGTCCTGTCACATGACCAATAATAGCAAAACGAATCACTTATTCTAAAAAGAATGATCAAGTAGAATATAAGTTTAGATGAATCCAAAATATGGGGCTGTGTTAACAGTAAAACGTCTGTCTTTTAACGAATTTTAAAAACACGGATGGATAATACAAAATGCTTTCAGTCATTTTGACAGAAAAAAACACAACCAAAACAAAATTTAAACTTAGCCCGTCAATTTACAATTATCTTCTCTCTCTGTGTGCGCACGGTCTGTGTTTGTGAGAGAGAGCTCGCGCAGCACTGATACAACGGTAATTTTTAATCCATAAGTAACTAATACGCTAGTTTTCATACAAAATAATTATGTAACATAATTAGGTAGGCTACTTTAGTTATTATTAACACATTAACATAACATGCAGACTACGTTTCTCAACACTGAGAATGAATAAATAAACGCCTGTTTCTCCAGGTTTATCAGTAATCCACAATTTATCACAGAACTTTCATAATCACTAAGCCACAGCGATTTTAATTTTATTTAGATTTATGGTTCATCAATACTTAAGCATTTTATAATTTGCATGGCTGAATGATGTTTTCCTCTAATCTGAGAGACCATGAATGACGGAGTATTTTATAGTAATCCATGCGATCACTCCCGCGTGATCATTGAATCCAGATTAAGTTAACTAAAAACAATATTTCAACTTTCCACATCCACCCCAGCCCGTTTACCTTCAGGAGTCAGACGTACTGTGACTACTGTCCTCACTTATGAACTCAATCAGACGTTGGGCCGCGGGAGTGGAAGAGGATCGAGCGGGATTCTTTATTGCTGTCGATTTTTTTTTTTTTTTTCAGTATATTTTTAATTTGATAGGCCTTACGCATCTGTCGATCATCCCCGCTTGCTATTTGGGGAATGAACCCAGCGCTATGATCGGTCGAACTCCGCTTCTTTTGCTGTTGCTTGATTTGAGGACTGCGCGTGCACAGAAGCGTCACCAGGTTTTTGTGTAGTTTAGAGTGACAAATCGTACCAGCGTACTTTGAGGTCAAAATGCGTATCCGCTACGCAAAATGCGTACATGTTGGCAGGTCTGCTATTACAAAATATTTCCAGTGAATTAAATTTACAAAACAGCAGCATATCACAAAAAATGCAGAGCAAAGATGTATCATTAAAGTCCCTGTAAAATCAAAATGAAGTATGTGTTCTGAGTTTGTCACACCACAGAAAAATGTGTTATTAGCCACCCAGCCAAATTTTAATGATAAAAAAAGCCACAAGTACATAAAATAAGCTTTCAAAATCCTGAAAACATGAGCAGTAGTCTGCTCTCAAAATCTGGGGGCGTGTCCGCTGGCTGCGCTGAAACTACGCCCACTCACGGGTAGGGATGTCCCGATACCACTTTTTCACTTCCGATACCGATGCCGCAGCTTTGGCTATTTGCGATACCGATATTAATCCGATATTTTTATTTTATTCTATTTTATTCTTGAACTAATACTAGGCCTAATAAAATATATGGAAGCACTTTGCTCAATTAGAAACCTAAAAACATCTCACTCAAATGGAGAACAAATACTTCTCCAGTATATAGTCCACAACAACAGTTGATTATAAAAGACTGCCACCCTTTATTCAAACACTACAAAAAAAAAAAAAAAAAAAAAAAAAAAAAAATACAGGCAGGCAGGCTACTTCAGTAGGCTACTTAAAGCTACCAACAGGTTTAAAGTTAATCATTAACAAGCTTTAAAATTACCCATTGATCCGTGTACTTTTGCGTCCATTTGTTTTTCCTTTTTAACCCGTAAAACGAAAAAATAACGGTTGTTGTATTTTTAAAACGCAAAGTTGAACACCAAAATTTTAATTTGAACTGTATGCACACCAAAAGCTGCGCAAAAAAATAAATATTGACGTAAGTTATATATAAATAAGTTATTTTCTGTATGACCAGAAATGATAGAGTATTTTAAGTTGAAAGGAAAACGGAAGTGTTCGCGCCCGCGCTCCGTGCCATGCAGTGCGCGCTCCACACTATGCACAAACCCTTGCTTGGATATGCGTCAAAATCCTGTGTAGCATACAGTTTACAGCCTACGGTTTATAAACTGAGGAGACGGATTGCAAAACCGTGTTTATAGTACACCGAAGGTAGTGGGATGGAGTGTCTGTTGTGAGTTTAGGGGGCACGTCAGCCAGAGATGTGTGTGTGCGTGAGTGAGTGAGACAGACTACTGCCTGCTAAACAGAGGGTCGCCGAAAGAAGGATCTGAAGTGCCGGTGTTTCGGCTACAAAAACCCGCCGAACTGATCCGAAAGACCGAAACCAGCCCAATTTTTATCCACCCGCCCAAACCCATTTTTTGCCCGCAAAATAGATTGCAAAACCGCCCAATATGCACCGCTTAATTGGATGTCGCAGCAAGGGAAATGCTATATTCAAGCATTGTTGGATAGGTATTGGATCATATTTTTTCTCTCCTCCGATCTCCGATCTAGCGTTCTGGGCCAGTATCGGCACGATACCGATGCTGTGGATCGGATCGGGACATCCCTACTCACGGGACAGCTGCCGTCGCCACACTCAACTGCCACCGCTACAGATGGAGTGGATGAATTTAGTAGAGTTACTGTGGACTACCTACTATAATTATAACATAAGCACACAAGGCAACTCATTGGTGGGCACAAACTACCGATGATGGCACCAGTTATCGGCGCGAAGGGAGGATGAAGGCCGAGGCAGGAGATAGTCGGTTCGGTCCCATTCACCAGTAACAGTGGATTATCAGTGAATCCAACTTGGTTCCGACAAAAGTTTACAAAACTATCCCGTGTAAAATGTCGTTGAACTTGAATGTGCTTCCCATTAAACCAGGCCCAAGGCCATGGGTCGCCTTGCCAAATGTCTGCCAGTTCCTCCTTAAATACCCGAAGAATACGTCTTCCTGCAATTGAAATGCATAAAGATTTTGGTTTCAATGTACACTGACAGTCATTAAAAAAACAACAACGTAAAATGTATTTCAACTGCAGACTTCAGTTTTGGTTGGATATTAAACAATGAAAATCCTCATTATCAAATATTTCCTGGAATACTTTCTTTTGTGGAGTAAACTTGGTGCCAGGAATGTTAATGAAACCTTATTGTAAAGTGTTACCAATGCAGCAATATTAACAAATAGAATTACTAGTAGAAACCTTAAGATCTTTAAGCTAAAAGACATTTATAACGCCCCTAAAACAGACAATTTCTTTGACAAGTCATACAACAAAATAGCACTAAGGTCACAGTTATATTGTTACATGCTTCACGTAAGTTTGGTGCGCCTGGACAGCAAAAATACACAAAAAATAACATCGATTTGAACCTATATTGACTACTCCTAACCTGAGAGCAGTGCGTAATACACTAAAATAACAGTGATTTGAATCTATTGAGTAGGCTACTCCTGCCCTGAGAGCAGCAAGTAATACACTAAAATAACAGCGATTTTAATCTATTGAGTACTCCTGCCCTGAGAGCAGCAAGTAGGCCTAATACACTAAAATAACAGTGATTTGAATCTACTGAGTACTACTGCCCTGAGAGCAGTGAGTAATACACTACTATAACAGCGATTTGAATCTATTGAGTACTCCTGCCCTGAGAGCAGTACGTAATACACTACAATAACAGCAATTTGAATCTATTGAGTACTCCTGCCCTGAGAGCAGCGCATAATACACTAAAATAAGAGTGATTTTAATCTATTGAGTAATCCTGCCCTGAGAGCAGTACGTAATAAACTAAAATAACTGCAATTTGATTCTATTGAGTACTCCTGCTCTGAGAGCAGCACGTAATACACTAAAAATGACAGCGATTTTAATCTATTGAGTACTCCTGCCCTGAGCAGCACATAATACACTAAAATAAGAGTGATTTTAATCTATTGAGTAATCCTGCCCTGAGAGCAGTACGTAATACACTACAATAACAGTGATTTGAATCTGTTGAGTACTCCTGCCCTGAGAGGAGCGCGTAATACACTAAAATAACAGCGATTTTAATCCATTGAGTACTCCTGCCCTGAGAGCAGCATGTAATACACTAAAATAACTGTGATTTGAATCCATTGAGCAATCCTGCCCTGAGAGCAGCGCGTAATACACTAAAATAAGAGCGATTTTAATCTATTGAGTACTCCTGCCCTGAGAGCAGCACGTAATACACTACAATAACATTGATTTGAATCTGTTGAGTACTCCTGCCCTGAGGAGAGCAGCGCGTAATACACTAAAATAACAGCGATTTGAATCTGTTACTCCTGCCCTGAGAGCAGTGCGTAATACACTAAACAGCGATTTTAATCTGAGTACTCCTTCCCTGAGAGCAGCACGTAGCCTAATACACTAAAATAACAGCGATTTGAATCTATTGAGTACTCCTGCCCTGAGAGCAGCGCGTAATATACTAAAAAATAACAGCGCTTTGAATCTATTGAGTACTCCTGCCCTGAGAGGAGTGCATAATACACTAAAATAAGAGCGATTTTAATCTATTGAGTACTCCTGCCCTGAGAGCAGTACGTAATACACTACAATAACAGTGATTTGAATCTGTTGAGTACTCCTGCCCTTAGAGCAGCGCGTAATACACTAAAATAACAGCGATTTGAATCCATTGAGTACTCCTGCCCTGAGAGCAGCGCGTAACACACTAAAATAACATAGATTTGAACCTATATTGAGTACTCCTGCCCTGAGAGCAGCGTGTAATACACTAAAATAACTGTGATTTGAATCCACTGAGCAATCCTGCCCTGAGAGCAGCGCGTAATACACTAAAAAAAGAGCGATTTTAATCTATTGAGTACTCCTGCCTAGGGCTGCAACAACGAATCGATTAAATCGATTAAAATCGATTATTAAAATAGTTGGCAACGAATTTCATTATCGATTCGTTGTGTCGCGCGACTATCAATAAGTCACGGAGATGTTTGAGTATAAAAAAATGTGTTGAGCACGGAGCAGAGCTATGAGGCGCCGGACTGGACGCTGCGCGCGAGAGAGACCGGGTGTGTCAGCGCGCGAGCGACAGTGTGCGAGAGATACAGAGTGTGTCTGCGCGCGAGAGATACCGAGTGTGTCTGCGAGCGAGAGAGACCGAGTGTGTTTGCGCGTGAGAGAGACCGAGTGTGTCAGCGCGCGAGCGACACATGTGCGAAAGATACCGAGTGTGTCTGCGCGCGAGAGAGACCGAGTGTGTCCGAGCATTAGTAAATTGGTACATAAGAATGTAATTATTAAGAGGCATGGAAGTTCGATAAATGGACAACAATAAATAAAACCAATTACATTTTTTACCACTGAATTAGCAGACTGTGATTTGAATCATATAGACAGAAGATGAAAACACTTTCTTGTCTGTCCCAAGTACCACTACAAGGGGAATATTTTTTCCACAATTTGCAGCACTGAATTTTTCATTCTAAATGACTCCGAGAAACTTCACTATATGCGCCGAATGGATGAGCTGCAAAATAGGCCTTACACACCATACGAGGTGGTCAATCCATTGTATTTATATTTTATATACATTGTATTTATAATTAATATTAGGATAGACTAGAGATATTATCTTCTGTTGTAATTATTATTATTGCTATTATTATTACCTATTATCCGACTGCAAGTGTCTTTTGTGTGCATGTGCTTGTCAAATAATGTCAAACATTTTGTTAAAGATTACAACATATTTGACAAAAAACAAAACAACACACAAGTTTGTGAGTGTGTGCGTCTGTGAGTGAGTTTGTGAGTGTGTGCGTCTGTGAGTGTGAGAGTTTGTGAGTGTGTGCGTCTGTGAGTGTGAGAGTCTGTGAGTGTGTGCGTCTGTGAGTGTGAGAGTTTGAGAGTGTGTGCGTCTGTGAGTGTGAGACTTTGTGAGTGTGTGCGTCTGTGAGTGTGAGACTTTGTGAGTGTGTGCGTCTGTGAGTGTAGTGTAGAGAACAAGTTCTGACGTTCAAACAAATCATTTTAAAATCAAATTATTTATTGTTCTAACAGCTCAGGTCCCTTTTAACAAAAATATACTCTTTTTGTTCACTATTTTAAAGAAGCCTATATATTTGGCAGATGTAAAGCATACATGTGTATGTTTTTTGTGTTAGTTCATTTTTTTATTATTATTATTACTTTAACAGCTCAGGGATGTGACCTGTTTGTGCACTTTCTGAAGATCTTTTGCACTGTGAATTTGCACTGTCAGTTCAGTTTTTGAATAAAGGGTTGGAAATTAATGCTTTTTGTTTCTTCTGTTTTTTTATCCGATTAATCGATTAATCGGAAAAATAATCGACAGATTAATCGATTATTAAAATAATCGTTAGTTGCAGCCCTACTCCTGCCCTGAGAGCAGCAGGTAATACACTACAATAACAGTGATTTGAATATGTTGCGTACTCCTGCCCTGAGAGCAGCGCGTAATAAACTAAAATAACAGCAATTTGAATCTATTGAGTACTCCTGCCCTGAGAGCAGCGCGTAATACACTAAAACAGTGGTTCTCAACCGGTGGGGCGCGCCCCCCCACTCTCCCGGGGGGGCGCGAGTAGGCTACAGGATGGGAGGAAAAAAAACTGAAAAAAAAAACAATATTAGCAAAAAAAAATTATCACTAAACTACTGTCATAAAAACGTATCGTTTTGTATATACATAACTCCTGAATAAAAATTTAAATGTGTTTGGACTGATTTAAAAAAAAAAAAAGTTAAATTTGATTGGTTTGTCGATAGTGAGCGCAAATGCAGGTGATAAGCGGTTTTATTAAGCGAGTCATTGAGTCGTTCATTCAAATGATTCGTTCAAATGGCCGATTCATCAAGATTGAGACAGATGTTTGTGAATGGGTCATTGTATTTTTGACTCAACCGATTCGTTCAAAACACTGAATCATTCAAAACACGATTGAGTGTTGCCGTGAGATGCGATATGCTGTGATCTTTGTTTGGATTCATCGGATTTATTTTCGCTGCTAAAATAGACCAAAACAGTCATTATTTAGTCTAAAATGTAAGTGACTTAATATTATTAACTTGTTTGTTGAACTGTCATATGAAATCAGGGTCACATTATTTTCAATCGTGAGGGGATGGTAAATGAAGTGATGGTCAATTGTCAGCTCTCTTGGTCGTCAGGTCATGTGATGTATGTTGCTGAACTGTATTCAAATGTTATAAATATATAAAACACCACATTTTGAGTCCGAAACTGTCGTATTAGTTTTTTTCATATTCGTCATTTGGTGTCTCTCAATATTGTCAAAACCCCTCAAAATATTTGCTACGGATGCGAAAAATGCAGAAAATCGAACCACCCGAATTAATTTTATGACGGACGGAAGTTTCAGAGGCTGGTAGTTATACAGTATATATATAAACGAATAAACTAGTCAGAATATACAGTTAAAGCTTTCTTTTAGTTTTTGTGAAATGCTCACACGCACGCAACCACGCACACACAAACATGTTTAAATACATTTATGTTGTTAATAAATAAACAACAATAAAACATCCTCCTGGAGACTTTTTTTTTGTCAAAAGCGACAAATCCAGCGACTTTTACTGGTGTTTTTGGAGACTTTTGTAGTGTTTGGAGACTCGAAAGCACGAATCACTCTGCAGTTAGGCCTACTGTGCTCAACGAGCAGCGGGAGCTGCCATGAGCCCCTCTCCCGTCCAAAGGCACTCACAGGCGGTCAGTCTCTTAGTAACCTCGCGCAGCAGTCCCAGCCTGCAGTCAGAGCAGAGAGGAGACACACACCCCTCTGCGTCCAGGCTGCAAATGAATCGCGCATGCGCATGGCCGCCGCCGTTCCCGCCCTGACTTACAGAGCAGGGTGTAAATGTTCACTCACTCTCACACAAAAATAAATCACTGCATTTAAATTGACTCACGACATAGCTCTCCATTCACTCTAGTCTAGTCTCTTGCCAAGTTCGCTTGTGCCAGCTCTCGCTAGTCTGTTATCAATCTCGATTTACATAGGCCTTTACTACACAAACCCCAACAGTCTTTTTAAAGACTAAACCCAGAAACATTCTTTTTTAAGATTTGATCATATCTCAGCCCTAGCCAGTAATTTTGTTAAACTGCTAGGCAGTAGCTACTTAGCTAACTACCCAAACGACTCAGACACACACACACACACACACACACACACGCACGAGGACTACAATCGTTAAGTATTAAAATAAAAATCTGAATTTTCTGCGAAATAATTATTTTGTTTGGTTTAATGAAAGATCGTGCCTAAGTCCTGACTGATTAGCCCCTGATACGTCTCTCAACATACACCACACACAGTTACATATTGCCTATAGTTTAGCTAAACTTTATTGAAAACCAATTAAAATGGAGAAATTTCTTGTGAGGTCCAACAAGCCAACCGACGCACCACCAGCTGCAAAAAAGCTTCGCAGGTACGATGAAGCATACCTGCAGTTTGGGTTTACAGTCACGGCTGATCTGAGACCTCAGTGTGTCGTGTGTGCCGAGGTGCTGGCAAATGACAGTATGAAGCCCTGCAAATTAAAAAGGCACCTCGAAACAAAGCATGCTGGCATTAAAAATAAACCGGCCGAATATTTTAAAAGAAAGCATGACGGCCTCCATCAGCAACAGGCAACCATTTCAGTGCACAGCACTGTGTCTAAACAGTGTTTGGAGGCATCGTATGTAGTGGCCAAAAGGATCGGTAAACTGGGTAAACCGCATACAATCGCAGAGACTCTCATTTTGCCGGCAGCGCAAGACATGTGCAGAATAATGATAGGCGATAGTGCAGCAGCCAAACTCGGTGCAGTACCACTGTCCAATGACACAGTCGCTAGGAGAATTGTAGACATGTCCAACGATATCAGAGAGCAACTGATAGAGTTCGTAAAAAAGAGTCCTTACTACGCGCTGCAGCTGGACGAATCTACTGATATTGCTGGGCAGGCACAGCTCCTCACCTATTGTCAGGTATCTGCGGGACAAGGCGATCGAGGAGGATGTCCTGTTTTGCCGGCCTCTTCAGTCGCACACGACGGGAGAAGCCATTTTCAATGTCCTTGACATTTTTATCCGCGAAAATGGTTTGGCTTGGGACCGATGCGTTGGCCTATCCACGGATGGTGCGCAGGCAATGACGGGGCGTGAGCGTGGCCTAGCTGCTCGCGTTCAGCAAGTAGCTCCACTTGTGAAATGGACACATTGCATGGTCCATCGCGAAGCACTAGCTGCTAAAAAAATGCCGGTTCTCTTTGACTCCGTGCTGAACCAATCCGTGAAAATAATAAATCTAATCAAATCACGGCCGCTAAACTCTCGCTTGTTTGGGGTCCTCTGCCAGGAGATGGGGTCAGGGCACGAACAGCTGCTTCTGCACACTGAAGTTCGCTGGCTCTCCAGGGGGCGGGTGTTACAGCGGTTGTATGAGCTGCGAGAGGAGGTGAAGTGGTTTTTGACAGAAATCAAATCAGATCTGGCGAAGCATCTGGATGACACTATGTGGCTTGCGTCTCTGTCCTATTTGGTCGATATATTTGACCGCTTGAATGGCCTCAACCTGTCTTTGCAAGGCCGCGAAACTCACATTTTGCCTCCTTGCAGACAAAGTGCACGCCTTCACACAAAAACTAGACCTCTGGCATGGCCGCATCAGTCGAGGGAACTGCGACATGTTCCCTTGCCTTACCGTACTTTACAGAGGATTATCGCTCTTTTTCATGGGTTCGAGATCCGTTTGTGTGCACAGCAAACGAGCTATCAATTAATATGCAGGAACAGCTTATTGAGCTGAAGAGTGACAGTAGACTGAAGGAACTCTTTAGCTCCTGTCCTCTTTCGTCATTCTGGGCAGCATTGATGCAGGAATACCCGGAACTCTGTGACGTCGCCTTGAAGATTATCCTTCCTTTCGCGTCGACATATTTGTGTGAGGCAGGATTCTCAAAAATGACTGCACTCAAAACAAAATACCGCAATCGTACACAAATCGAGGATGATTTGAGGCTATGCTTATCAAACATTGAGCCAAGAATTGAGGATCTTTGCAAGGCAAAGCAGGCTCAGGTCTCACATTAACATCACCTAATTATATAGCAATAGTCTAGTAATGATAATAGGCCTACTGATGATAATAATAATAACAACAACAATAAAGCATGTAACCTCATAATTATATAGCAATAGCCTTGTAATAATGATAGGCCTATACTACTCATAATAATAATAATAGTAATAATAATAATAATGCCTGCAAGCTCACATTAGAAGTCTGGTGCTACTGCCAATTATAGCAATAACCTAGTAATGAATAGGCCTACTGATGATGATGATAATAATAATAATAACAACAAAAAAGCATGTAACCTCACAATTATAATAGCCTAGTAATGATGATAGGCCTATACTACTTATAATAATAATAATAATGCCTGCAAGCTCACATTAGAAGTCTGGTGCTACTGCCAATTATAACAATAGCCTTGTAATGATAATAGGCCTACCTACCGCTACTGATGATGATGATAATAATAATAATAATGTGAGCCTAAAAATAATAGCCTAGGGCTATCTATCTATCTATCTATCTATCTATCTATGCAAGATAGAGCGGGGCGGGGGGATGGGGGGATGGGGGATCTGGGCGGGGGGCACTGGGGCCCCAACTGCAATGAACCAGCTTTGGGGGGGCCCAGCTTGCAAAAGGTTGAGAACCCCTGCACTAAAATAACTGCGATTTTAATCTGTTACTCCTGCCCTGGGAGCCGCGCGTAATACACTAAATTAACAGCGATTTTAATCTGAGTACTCCTGCCCTGAGAGCAGTACGTAATACACTACAATAACAGTGATTTGAATCTGTTGAGTACTCCTGCCCTGGGAGCAGCGCGTAATACACTAAATTAACAGCGATTTTAATCTGAGTACTCCTGCCCTGAGAGCAGCACGTAATACACTAAAATAACAGCGAATTTGAATCTATTGAGTACTCCTGCCCTGGGAGCAGCGCGTAATACACTAAAAATAACACCGCTTTGAATCTATTGAGTACTCCTGCCCTGAGAACAGCGCGTAATACACTAAAATAACAGTGATTTTCATCTATTGAGTAATCCTGCCCTGAGAGCAGCGCGTTATACACTAAAATAACAGAGATTTGAATCCATTGAGTTCTCCTGCCCTGAGAGCAGTAACTTACAAGGGCGGGAGATGTATCAGTTTGACCGTTGAAATGTCGCGGAGATTTGAACGAGTTCTGTTGTCACATATAATTTTCACACACAGCGAGTAGCATTGGAAAAGCATGTTTTACACCAGTTACCCCCTAAGCAGATTTGTTATGGTCAACTGATTAACAGTTGAATCAAAATGCATATAACACGATATTTAGACGATGATTATTAGTTCTGTACATTTTAATGTTTGCAGATTATCTTAATAAACGTTAAAAGATTTTGAATTTTAACTAAATATAGTAACATCACTTACCTTTCAATAAAAGCTTTCTCCCACGAACATCTGTTTGTCTTATATTCTGGACTAATCCCTCCGCACGTTCAAACGTCTTGACCCCGCCTTTACTTCAGTTTCATTGGTTGAATCTATAAACCAATAATTTTCCTTTCTGCCCTCAGAACATGTTTGAGTCAGTAAAACGTACTCGGTTACTAACGTAACCTCGGTTCTCTCTAGAGAGGGAACGAGTACTGCGTAATATCTTACGCTATGGGGAAAACCTCTTTTCCACGAGATATTGAAGCCAAAAATTATCCTTAATTTTGAATTAATGCAAAACGCTGTGCAGCAGCATGCAGACATAGGCAAGACGGCTTGCGTGCCTATTGTCTGCCCTGCGGCAACAGCAGCAGCCTATCGAGAGTGGCCCTGCGTGACACATACCCAATGGGGGCACTTCGCGCCCATTTCGTCACGTCCCGCCAGAAAGGGCGTGGTCCCGCCCTTATGAATACGGCTCGATTAGGCTGGTATACTGGTTTTCATCGCCGAAGCGAACCAGAGCTGTGTATGCACGGCAAGATACGCAGTACTCGTTCCCTCTCTAGAGAGAACCGAGGTTACGTTAGTAACCGTGTACGTTCTCTTACGAGAGTATCTCTCGTACTGCGTAATATCTTACGCTATGGGGAACACAATGCAAAACGCCGTGCGTACTGGGATCCGACACCAAAGTCCCAAGGGCAGTAGCCCGGGGCTCATATAGTGCATAATCACCATAGACTCACAGAGAGTCGGAGAAGAGAGGCTGCAAGCATCATTCCCCATAAAATAGCATCCTACAGGAGCTAGTTATGTTAACAGTGTTTCACGCAGACAGGGTGAACGTGTTCAGCCTGAACTGGGTAATAGTACGGGTTATTCAACACCCAAGGGGCAGTTTCTATCGCTCAGTGAGCGATGCACAGGCAAACTCAGCATCTGGGCCGCACTGCGGGGCAGATAGCACTGAATTCTAAACCGACAGAAGCTTGGCTTGTAAGGCGGGAACCTCTAGGTTATAAAACCTTATAAATGTAGACGGCGAGGCCCAGCCCGCGGCCGTACAGATATCTTGCAAGGTAACCCCACTATACCACGCCCACAACGAGGCCACGCCTCTTGTGGAGTGCGCTCTGACACCCAAAGGACACTGCAGGCCCTTAGAAGTGTAAGCCAGTGCTATGGCGTCGACTACCCATCTGGATAGGCTCTGTTTTGATGCGGCCAGGCCCTTGGAGCGTCCGCCAAACAAAACAAAGAGCTGCTCGGTCTGTCTGAAGACAGACGAGCGGGACACATAAGCTCTCAGTGCCCTGACAGGGCAAAGGAGACTAGCATCTTTCTCCTCATCATGAACCGAGAGAGCGCACAGGGAAATGACCTGGGCCCTGAACGGTGTGTTGAGGGATTTGGGCACGTACCCGTGCCTTGGTTTGAGTATGACCTTAGAGTCATTAGGCCCAAACTCCATACATGACGCGCTTACCGAAAGCGCTTGTAAGTCCCCTATGCGCTTCACTGAAGCGAGAGCCAAAAGGAACACCGTTTTGAAAGACAGATGCTTCATGTCTGACAAATGGAGTGGCTCGAACGGGGCACCTTTCATGGCTTCCAAAACCGTAGAAAGGTCCCACACCGGGACTGAAGGAGGTCTGGGAGGGTTCAGCCTCCGAGCTCCCTTGAGGAATCGCACGACTAGGTCGTTCTTCCCCAGTGACTGGCCAGACACAGGTTTTATAAACGCTGCTATGGCCGCCACGTACACTTTGAGCGTGGATGGGGACCTGCCCTTATCCAGCAGCTCTTGAAGGAAGGAGAGTACTTCCGTGACCCCGCAGTCTACAGGTGAAAAGCGCTGAGCTTGACACCAAGCAGAGAACACAGACCATTTCGAGGAATAGAGCCGTCTAGTAGACAGGGCCCTTGCCTGCGTGATCGTGTTTAGCACTCCCTCCGGGAGGCTAGCGGGTACCCGTTGATGGCCCATGCATGTAGGGACCATAGTTCCGGGCGAGGATGCCAAATCGAGCCCTCGGCCTGAGAGAGGAGGTCTTTCCTCAACGGTACTGGCCACGGGGCAGTGCTGGTCAGCCGCATCAGGACTGGGAACCAAGTCTGGTTTGTCCAGAGCGGAGCCACAAGCAGCACTGGGCATCCATTTTCCCTGATTCGTTCCAGCACTTGAGGCAGGAGCGAGACGGGGGGAAAAGCATAGAGGGGACAGCGGGGCCAGACGTGGGCCAGCGCGTCCTTGCTCTTGGAGAAGTATTTCGGACAGTGAGCGTTCTCGTGGGACGCGAACAGGTCCACTTGCGCTCTGCCGAATGTCTCCCACAGCAGTTGGATCGTCTGCGGGTGCAGCGACCATTCCCCTGCTGGGACATTGTTTCTGGACAGTCTGTCTGGTCCCAGATTGAGGTGACCAGGCACGTGCGCCGCTCTCAGTGAAAGCAGGTTGTGCTGAGCCCAGACCAGGAGGCGTTCCGTTAGCCTGTAAAGGTTTCGGGACTTGGTGCCGCCCTGGCGATTTATGTATGCCACCACTGACATGTTGTCCGACCGGACCAAGACGTGGTGGCCCATTATCTGGGGACAGAAGCGCCGTAGCGCGTTGTCGACTGCCATCATTTCCAGACAGTTTATGTGTAGGAGCTTTTCCTGTTCTGACCACTGGCCAAAGAACGGTCTGCCCTCGAGCAGCGCTCCCCATCCCGAGGTGGAGGCGTCCGTGGACACCACCTTCACACTCGAGGGAGTCCCCAGACTCACACCTGACTGATACCAGTCGGTTATCTTCCAAGGTTCCAGAGCTGAAACGCATTTCAGATCGACCCGGAGGCGAAACCGACCAGCGGTCCATGCCCTGGGAGGAACTCGCGCTTTCAGCCACAGCTGCAGTGGGCGCATGCGAAGCAGACCCAGCTGGAGCACTGAAGCTGCTGAGGCCATGAGGCCCAGCATTTTCTGAAACCTTTTGAGCTGGACAACCGAGCCGCGGCGGAAGGATTTCGCGGCGCTCTGAATGTCCCGTTCGCGCTCTGGCGTCAGACGCGCTGTCATGGATAGCGAGTCCAGCACTGTTCCCAGAAAAGAAATTTTCTGGCTGGGAAACAGCGAGCTCTTCGCCCAATTGACTGTGAGACCCAGATTCTCGAGATGCTCGAGTAATGTGGCCCTGTGTTCTATGAGCTCTGATCGTGATCGAGCTAGAATCAGCCAATCGTCCAAGTAGTTCAAAATTCGCATGCCCTGGAGTCTCAGGGGTGCGAGAGCCGCGTCCATGCACTTCGTAAATGTACGGGGTGCCAGGGACAGGCCGAACGGCAGGACTTTGTATTGGTATGCCTGGCCCTCGAAGGCGAATCTCAAGAATTGCCTGTGACGTGACGCTATTTGTATTTGAAAATAGGCGTCTTTCAGATCTATTGACATAAACCAGTCTTCCCGGCGAACTTGCGCGAGGATTTTCCTGGTTGTAATCATTCTGAACTGGCGCTTCGCGAGCGCTCTGTTCAGCTGTCGCAGATCTAGAATGGGTCTGAGACCCCCGTCTTTTTTGGGTACCAGAAAATACCTGCTGTATAAACCCCCTTCGCTCTGAGCCTGAGATAAAGGTTCTATCGCCCCTTTGCTCAGTAGTTTCGCTATCTCGGCTCAAAGTAGATGAGATACTTCGTTTTTTACCGTCGTTTCGACTCGCGCCGCACAACGGCGGGGGCGTCGAGCGAACTGCAGCGAATAGCCTCTTTTTATAGTGTTCAGCACCCATTCTGATACCCCGGGAAGCTTTGCCCACGCATGTGCGTGAATAGCTAGAGGTAGAATGAAATCTGGGCTCTGGCCGCGGCATAGCGGCGGCCGGAGAGCTCCGGTGTGCTGAGAAACAAACACTGTGTTTGCAATGCGCGAGGCGGGGGGTGCGCTGATCACAGCGGGCAGCCCGACCGCGCTCGGCTTCTCTCTGACAGATTGTGGAGAGAAGGCGAGCGGGACGAACCCCGTGGGCTTCGGCATGTCTGTGAGGGAATGTGGGCGCGGGATAGCGGGCACACTCACTGCACTGAGAACACTGTCGGCTCGCGCCGACTGAAAATGTGTTGGTTTCGTTTTTACAGAAACCGTGGGACATGCTTCGTGTAGTGTTTGTGGGCACTGTGTCGTGGGCACGTACACTACATTCATTGCACAATCGACATGAGTCGATTTTATTCGTGCTAGCCCTGTATTGTGGTGGGCTGTGTCTGCGTGTGGGAATGGGCACTGAGACGTGGGCATTCTTACAACACTCATAACACCATCGGCCGTGGCCGGAACACCAGAAAATACACTCTTTTGGGATTTATCTGGGTCGCCGTAAAAATGGCATTTGTGTGCAGGCAAGCGGGCTGTGGTGCCGGCTTGTTTACTGCGAAATACACTGGAACAGTCACATCGTTTGGAACTGAACGAGCGAGAAGTTTCGGTGGAGTCTGGCCGCGGCGAGACTTAAACACCGTGGGTTTTAGCTGACTGTATGTGTGTTGGTTTCGTTTTACAGAAAACGTGGCACATGCAGTGTGTAGTGTTTGTGGGCACTGGGTTGTGGGCACATTCACTACATTTAATGCACAATGACATGAGTCAATCTCATTTGTGCGTGCCCTGCACTGTGGCGGGCTGTGTTTGTGTGTAGAAATGAACACTGGGCTTTGGGCATTTTTATTACACTCATAACACCATCGGCTTTGGCCGGAATACCAGAAAATACACTGCTTATATGATTTTTCTGGGTCGCTGTGGAAACGGCATTTTTGTGCAGGCAAGCGGGCCATGGTACCGGCTTGTTTACTGCAAAATACACTGGAACAGTCACATTTTCTTGGAACTGAACGAGCGAAAAGTTTCGGTGCAAGTCTGGCCGCAGCGAGACTAAATTTTTATCTGCTGCGAGACCTGGGATCGAACACGGGTCTCCCGTGCGAAGGGCTTTGGGTTTCGCCACTGAGCCACAGGGGGAAATGACAAAAGCTTAAAACAGCTCGAGCAGATAAGAGAGCGTCATCACAGTTTGTGTGTGTTGGCGTTTGTTTGCAGGCGTGCGTGTTATACAACAGGCTCATTGCTGCAATATTGACATTTTCAGCCGCTCAAACTAAGAGGAGCTGAGAAATGTTTGAGAAATGGAGATTGGTCCGACCTCGGCGGGACTAAAAACACACTCTTTCCTCATTTCGCCGGTGACGCATGCCCACGGGGGGCGGGGGTGGGGTAGCTTTCTTATAACGTAAAGAAAGCTAGCCGCGGTTTTGAAGCTGGCCTTCTCTACAGATGCAGCTATCTCGTCGTCATAATGGCGGAAGCGGCGGCGCGCGGCGGCCGTTGTCCGTCAGCGAGCGACTCGAGTGAAGCTGGTGAAGCTGGCGGGCGAACCGGCGAGCTATCACGGGCTGGAGAAGGCTCGGGGCTGTTTCGTCGACCTCAATGGCGGAAGCGGCGGCAGACGGCGGCCGCTGTCCGTCGGTGAGGGACTCGAGCGATGCCGGCGAAGCTGGCGGGCGAACCGGCGAGCTTTGGCGGGCAGGAGAAGGCTCGGGGCCGCGCTGGGCACGGCGCTTTTTACGGCGCGGCGCTACAGCGGGTTGAAGTGCAGGCTCTGAGAATGATGCCAGGCGAGTCCTCAGAGTCACCATAGGCAATAGCTCACAGTGAGGGCATCCGCCGTCGACGAGAGCGAGAGCCGCGTGATCCTCACCCAGGCAGGAAACGCAGAATGGCGATCCTCTTCACTGAGTGTGGCTCGGCACGAGCCGCAGGATCTATGCATCTTGAAAAAGACGCAGCTCTTTTAGGAGAGAGAGAGACAGTGAAAAAATGTGTGTCGCAGCGGCGAACACACACACACACTTGCAATAAAAGGATATGACGCCGGAAAGCGTAGCAGGTACGGCGGCTAAAGGCGGCGATGCCAGCGACTTCAGACTCAAAGGCTCGTCCCGCTGTGTGCTTATCTCAGACGGCGCGGCTTCTCACTCCGGATCCAGCGATGCGTGATGCTTCGCTGAAGAGATGAAAATCAGTATACCAGCCTAATCGAGCCGTATTCATAAGGGCGGGACCACGCCCTTTCTGGCGGGACGTGACGAAATGGGCGCGAAGTGCCCCCATTGGGTATGTGTCACGCAGGGCCACTCTCGATAGGCTGCTGCTGTTGCCGCAGGGCAGACAATAGGCACGCAAGCCGTCTTGCCTATGTCTGCATGCTGCTGCACAGCGTTTTGCATTAATTCAAAATTAAGGATAATTTTTGGCTTCAATATCTCGTGGAAAAGAGGTTTTCCCCATAGCGTAAGATATTACGCAGTACGAGAGATACTCTCGTAAGAGAACTCCTATGTGCGATTAGCATACACATTATGACCAGCACAAGTTCGATTGTGCATTCACATCATTTTGTGCAGATAAGTCGTAATATAAAGTTGATGTCATATAAATATCTGATTAATCTCACATATGATGCGTTTCGTGGATTTAAACAACCTGGTAGAACGTTTCTCCAGTTTCCCGGTGCTCGTTCTCTTCAGCTTCAGCGCGCACAGATTAAACAACAATGCAAAACATTAAAAACTATGATTGGGACTGTCAAATAATTATAAATGTATTCACTATTGGAATAAATTTGTAAATTCTTTGGGTTTGCATTCTTCAGCAACCGTTGAGTTGATTCTCCTTACAAAGCGATTCAGTTCGTTCTCTTCCGCTTCAGCGCGCGCAGCTCATCACAGCAATGTTATTTGAAACAGTAACTAAGCTATTAAAGATGTTTACAATTACTGTAATATTAAAAATGTTTTTTTTTTTTTCAAAAACATTGCGTTATAATTAATAACTAACATTATTTTGTTCTCGTATTATTTTCATCAACCATATGGTTTGATTAAAATAATGTCCTTATTGTCAGTGCGGAGGCGATTCCATTTTATTGATCCATGGCACAAGCATTTTGTTTCTTTATATGCAGCCCAATGTTATCCAATGACTTGTTTGCATTATTTAGGTATTTTATTTTTTATTAGGCAATATATTTTTTGATCACACTACAATAAGGTCTCATTTGTTAATGCATTAACTAACACGAACTAACAGAGAGCAATAGCCTTTGTTATTGTTAGTTAATAAAAGATGTGTGTTCATGTTAGTTCACAGTGCATTGACTAATGTTAATACAACTTTCTTAAAAATGTCTTATAAAATGTTGAGCTTAACAATAACTAAGATTAATAAATGCTGTAGAAGTATTGTTCATTAATTGTTGGTTCATGCTAACTAATGCTAACAAAATTAATCCTTATTATAAAGTTATAATATACTTATTTTAATAAAGAAAATTGCCCATAGGAGTGTGAGATTAAAAAGTCACAATTAGCCTACTTTTTTATAGTTTTATATGGCGGACATGGGCTTTCATTCTCTTTGATATGCCTACATGAGTAAAAATGTATGAGCCTTTACACAAGAGCGTCATCTCCAGAGCTGCTATGAGTCACTTTGAGAACAAATAGGCCTAAATAAAAAATAACAATACCAAACTTTTATTCACTACAACCCGCAAAAATAAAAAGTTTTGTTTAACTTTATGAAATTATTATATAAATAAAGTAATATTGCACCGTGGAATGTAGCCTACTTCTCAAAGTAATAATAATAAAAAAAATATTAAAACTAATTACACAATCACACAACATATTGTGTGATTGCAAAAATTGTTTTAATCATTTAAATAATTATATAGCTAGACCTAATAAAATATTATTTATTTAATTTTTAATGTTTTAATTTTAACAGTAGACTAAACCTTTTTTGTGCAGCATTGTTAGCTAAAATCAAATAAATTAGCCAATTATATTGTCATTTGATTACATTTTAAAATATTATATTGGTAATGTTTCATGCCTTCATTTGATTAACCCCATTTCTGATAATAAATTTGTATTAAATCATACATCCAGAAATATTTAAAAGAAACTCTGATATGATTGTATGATTGACATATATCCTACAATCTGTCAATCACCTCACTCAGAATAAAAATCTCTTCCCGCAACAAAACGTTCCTGCTGCTAGCTAACTGGTGCTAGCTAACTGCTGCTAGCTAACTGCCAAAAATGGAGAAGTCCAGGACTGAAGCTAATTTCAAATTATCCTGTCTAAATTGAGAAAATACTGTGAGTTATATTCAATCTGGTTTTATTGAGAATAAACAAAATTTGCTGAGAGAGAGGCACACCCATCTCATTAGTATTCATGTTAGCTCATCAAACTAGTTACTGTAAAAATGTGAGACTATAAGATGAAGTCTAATTACTAGGATGTGTTCTGCAGCAGTGTTAATTCTGTTATGATTTGTTGATTTTTCTGCCATTGATATAAAGTGAAATGAGTTCATTATTTTAAAGTTGATGCAGGTAAAGTAACATTACATAATATAAATGTTATTTTAAAGGGATGGTTCACCCAAAAAAATGAAAAGTGTGTCATTATTTCCTCACCCTCAAGTTGTTCCAAACCTGAATTAATTAATTATTTCTTCTGCTGAACACAAAAGAAGATATTTTGAAGAATGTGGGTAACCAAACAGTTTCTGGTATTTAAAATAAAAAAAAACATATGGAAGTCAATGGGGTCCATCAACTGTTTGGTTACTGACATTCTTCAAAATATCTTCTTTTGTGTTCAGCAGGAGAAAGAAACTCATTCAGGTTTGGAACAACTTGAGGGTGAGGAAATGATGACAGAATTTTCATTTTGGGTGAACTATTATTTTTATGTAAAATGTTAATGTTTTAATTTTAATCTAGGGAATTTGAATGTTTGGGTTTATTAGAACAAGCCTTTGCTTGCTGTCTTGCTGTTGATTTTATGAAAGCTTTTAAGATTAATTACTTAATGTAAATGCTATTGAGTCCAAATGCAATTTGAATAAAAGACCCACTGTTTACAAGTATATAAGTGGTATTAACATGATTTAAACTGAAATGTTTCTGTTCTATAAACAGGTCTTAAGTTTTTAGGGTGAAAAAGATTACAATGCAATTAATTCCAATGGCATTTAAGAGTACAAATAGTTTTAAGCATATTAATAACAGTTATTGTTATGAGGGGGTCCTTGGAAATTTTTCTCCGCTCTAAGGGGTCCCTGGTCCCAAAAAGTTTCAGAACCCCTGATCTATATAACTTGTAAATACTTTAAAAAACAGCAACAACCTTCCACAGAATGTATTTTACTATCAGACATGACCTCATAAAATACATACTTTACAGAAAAAAAATCACAATCACTACTTTGATTGAAAAGGCACCAATCAAAGGTTTGCTATACATACAATTTTAAGTGCTATTTCATCAGACAGACAGACAGACAAGCAAGTGTTTTACATAGAAACATGTTCTGTCCTAGTTTATAATTTGCCTGAACTCTACAGCTGAGTGACAGTGAAATCAGAAATGTCTCCCGGCATCACAGCCTGGAACGGGACAAGCCAACATCTGATAACCGGAGTTGAAGGAAGTGTGTAGTCTGTGACATCCTCCCTAAAGTTACATTCATAGATTAAAACAGATATATAATAAAGGAAAAAATCAGCTGTGTGTATGATCAGTTTTGATCACTTACAAGCTCGCCTTCACTTCCTGGTCCATTATCTTTAGAGTTGGTGTTTGTGATCCTTGAACCTCCTCATATGAAGCCTCAGCTTTTCCTTCAATATATTCCACAATTATTAAGATTTTATCCCGTTTAATAATGCAAGATACAAATCAAAATGTACCATTTAATTGCACACCTAGCTAACAAAACAAAAATATATAGAGAGTTTTGCTAACGTTTCTGTTCTCTAAACATTCAGAACGTCCTTTTTTTATGTTCTGAAAACGTTTTTTTTTTGTTTTCAATCATGACAACTCTCTGAATAGTTTTAGCATGTCCTTGAATATGGTAATGTTATTTGGTCTTGGCAGACAAGATCTGCTACACTGCTGCTGCTGCAGAGCAAGTATATGGACACAGACACACTGCTGTCAGCGTGTCAGGCCCCATCCACACAACTGCGTTTTAGTTTAGAAACGGAGAATTAAAATGAATACGATCTCCATCCACACCAGCGTTTTAGCTGCGTATTAGAACTGATCTCCGTCCACATTAAAACGACTGAAAACGCGGATCACGTCACCATTCACCTACACTGGGCATGCGCGTGCCAGTGCAAACAGGAAACAGATTGACTATTCCTCAGATTTCGCTGAGGTTGATAAGTGCCGATCTGGACATTCAAAAGTTTTCGCACCATTCTTCAGGAACTACAACTTAATTGATAAAATTATCCCACCATGCGCTGGTTCTTCCCGGCTTAACCCAAAACCGACGCTCCATGTACGGTCGATACCGCCGCTGCACACGGGAACTGTCACAGATCGCTGGAATAATAACTTGCCTCCGGCGCATGTAGGCAGTTAAAGCATTGTGAAATGCAGAATTTACTTGCACTAACGTAACTGGTAGTTCAGGCTGTTGTTGTGCGTTTTCTTCCATTGTATGACATCCAATCAGAGAGCCGAGCATGAGCCTCTGCGTCATCGTTTCTAAAGTCCTCCGTTTTGACCCGTCTACACTAAAACGCCCTCCGGAGATTCAAAACGCAAAACGGGGTCAGCAGCGTTTCTAAACTTCTCCATTTTAGGTCTTCGTTTTTGCCGTTTTAGTGTGGACGGGAGGTGCAAACGTAGCAAAAGGTCTGCGTTTCTAAACTAAAACGTAGTTGTGTGGATGGGGCTTCAGATATGCTCCAGCTGCATAAATAGACACATAAATCCAGTAGTAGATCTATGCAGGTGGAGCTGGGGGAGGTAGAGGTTTCAGAGGATCTCTGATAGTGCGCTGCAGGACTAGCTTACAGCAAACAACAAACCAGACTATTCAAATGTTGAGCAAGTAATCTCATTGGCAGCAGGATCAGCAGAGGCCAATCAGCTTGTGCTCTGTGGAAATGATGTAATTGCTTGCAGATTGCATGTAAAGGACCAATCAGCCTATGACCTCTAGAGTTTCATGACTGAACTAAATATATAAATAACATTTTCATGGTAATGTTTTGAGAACATTAAATACCAGATAACTTTGAACAAACATTCCATTAATGTTACTGGAAGAACATGTTCATAACTTTGAGAAAACCTTGCCAAGAAAATTAGCTGAAATTCCGAGAAAGTTCCCTGTTAGCTGGGTCAATTGTGTAAAGTGTTTATACATGTTTAAATGTTTAACCAGTGAAGTACTCTTACCTAAAATGCCCATCAAACTGACATCTTTTGGCTGTTTTTTTGGGCGAACAGCAGGCCACAGAAACACTTCACCATTTTTCTTGTGAAGAAGAATAACAACACGTATGTTTCCCATGGTAACGTCCATTTCATTGCTCCGTAATATCAGGGACACACTGTTGAAACAGAGAAAATGATGAATAAATTCTACTTCACAGAAAGGAGCTATAACACAAATGTAGTAAAACACTTATAGTTTGAGTAGTATATACCCCTCTGTATTGTGTTGAGTAGGTTCCTGGTCCCACAAAAACTCAACATGACTCTGGCCATCTTGGTATCTGATAGAGCTTGTGTTTATTGTCAGGTGATGGTTTGTTTTGTAATGAAAGGCAATTTTACTGAATCCCTGTCGTCTAGTCATGAATTGTCCATTCATATAGAACACTAAGACACACAGAAAGTCACACAGTATGAGTACATACAAAACATTCAATTTAAAAAAAAAGATGACTTTCAAAAGGATGTGCATGAAGAGTAAATGTGTAATAGTTACCTGATGCAGAATCCTGTAACAGTCTGAGTTTGTGAGGATCAGGAACGTCAAAACAAAGTGGCTTAGACTGACCAGCAGAAGGCAGCAGGAACCGATTCCTACCAACTCTTGGAACTAACAGAAAACATAAGCAAATGCTGTATTAGAATTATTTTAGAAAATTGTCCCACATAGTAAGTACGTCTTAGAGATTTGAATGTACTTGACATAGTAGAAAGAACAGCGTCTGCACTCTCCCGTGGAATTGTGGGTATTTGACCTAAGCCAAAGAAAAGGTATAATTGATCAAATTAGACTTACTTGACACAAGGCATAATCAAAGTTAGAGCGTATTTATACATATCTGGAGATCAGCATATCACTATCATCTAGAAAAAGGGGGTTTAGTCATTAAAAAGTCAGACTTTTTATTAGTCAGTTTATCTGTAATTTCAAGTAATGAAAAAAGTTCAATGTACCAAAGCATTTTGAAGTAACTAAATAGAGAAATAATTAAATTAATTATTAATGTAATTAAGTATTATTAAAGTAATTAAAATGTACCAAATAATTTTCTCAAATATTTAGCAAATAATAATAAATAATATAAAAAAACAATAAAAAAACAATTACACATTTCAAAATAATTACTTTCACAAAAAATATGCTACATTTAAATAATTTTATTTTCATGATTAAAATGTATTTCCAAATGTTGCTTTTAATATTGAAGGGATAGTGAAAATAAAAATGAAGACATCATTTACTCACGCTGGTGTTGTTCTGATGCAGTATGCTGTTCTTTCTTTTATGGACTACAAAATTAGTGTTTTTTATAAAAAGTTCCTGCTTGCGCTTGTCCATATATTGGCACTGAATAGCAACCAGAATAAATCTTTCTAAATAAGATGCAAAAGTATGACAGAATGATCCCATGCTACACATGTTGTATATTACAAGTGTTCTGGGGTATTCGATAGGGTTTGGTGAAAACAAAACAAAATTGTATTTAAGGGAAATCCTGACTTTGACCGTTAGTCTTCTTTGCTCGACTGTGTTTGTGAGACCATAAGCCCAGTTGCTCAGATAAGATTTTTTAACTGGGGGGGACCAAGCTGTCAGCAAATGATTTAAACTCAATTCGTTATTTTGCATATTTGGGCTTTAACTAGTGCTCAAGTAGTTACTTTGCGTAATTTGGGCTAATGATTTGCACTAAAAAGCCATTGGGGGATTCTTATTTGAAATCATGGATAAACAACAATGAACAAATGTAAACAAAGGCCTACCTGAGAAATTGCCTGCAGGCCAGGAGGACAACATTTTAAATCTTATAATTTCAGTTAACCCTCTATACCTCTATAGAATTTCACAACAATGTGAAATACAACATATTCCTGAGAATTAATGGCTAAAACTACTATTTCAAAAATGTCTAAGAATAACTGTTAATTACAAGTTTGTTGCAATTTATAGATTAGAAATATCTTTCAAATGATGTATGACATATTAAGAAATGTTTTTCACAGCCCATAATTTAAGAATCTATATCCTCCGTTGCTCCAAACATGATTTCCTGCTATAAGGATGTCAAAAGTTTATGTAGGCCTTCATTTGTTGTTTGCATAAACCTTGCACCACACAAATTTACTTATTATAATTATTTTTATAGTGGCTTACTCGACAGTGAACATACCTCAGTCAATTTATACAGTACAATGGGTTAAATGATAAGATAAAACATTATTTCCTGACGACGATAAATTGTTTGTTGCTCAGTCATAGATGGTATATGATCACTACTGTATGGTTACCGGTCCGCTCCTACAGGCACGATTGAGGCAGCTACCAGCTCTATGGCAAGCCATTTTAACATTTACCAGCTAGACTGGATATGTGTTGCAGATATCTGTAATTCAGTTTTGCCTAGTCAAAAAGAACATTTCAGATATCCGCAACTACATTCTTCCTATCCATAATTGTCATTTCAGATATCCACAAAGACATTCTTCCTAGGACAAATGACGTCACTTTTGCCATTAATTTGTATGGGGTTTATCATTACAGAGATCTACAATTCAGTTGCAGATATCCACTATGTGAATTACGGATATCTGCAACTGAATTGTAGATATCTGTAATTCCAGTTTGAGATATCTACAATTTGATTCTAGTCATAACTCCAGTTCAAGATATCTTTAATTCACCTCAATTCAAGATATCTACATGTTCCTTTTCAGATATCTTAAATTAAGTTTTGACTATAGGCGAAATTATGTTGTAGATATCTGTAACTGGAATCATGACTAGTCAAAATAACGTTGTAGATATCTCAAACTGGAGTTAGGGATAGTCATAATTTAATTGTAGATATCTATTATCAATTTATAGATATCTTGAAATGAATTTTGATTAGAGATATCTGAAATTTGAGACATCTGTAATTACATTTTTACTAGGCAGAATGAAAGTTACAGATATCTCAAATTTCAGATATCTCTAATCAAAATTAATTTCAAGATATCTATAAATTGATCATGTAGTTATAATTTAATTGTAGATATCTATTATCAATTTATAGATATCTTGAAATGAATTTTAATTAGAGATATCTGAAATTTGAGATATCTGTAACTTTCATTCTGCCTAGTAAAAATGTAATTACAGATATCTTGAATTAGAGTTTTGACTAGGCGAAATGACGTTGCAGATATCTGTAATTAGGCCCGCATCACATTTTAGGCGGGAGCAGAGCGTGTTGTTCAAATCATCAAATCACATAGCTGTTAACTGTTAACTTGTAATTAGCACTGATTAGCACATGAGAGCAGCCAAGGGGGCGAAGGAGTTTTTAAGTCGTCTTTTTAATGCTGTACTGTTTCAACCTGAAATCAATACCTACAGGCTATCATGGCTTTTTACTGTGGAAAAAAAATAATCTGAACAAAGAACTGTTTTTTTCTCATTTAAGGAAGTTAATGTTATTGCACTTCCATGGCAAGAATAGCATAAGCATCTTTATTGATTTCCATTACACGAGAGTAGATGTTAAAACTTCATGCTGATTTGTACTCGGCTTTCGCCAAGATAAGCACCAACTAAGACATAGCTTTACAGTAACCTATGCTTCTCCATCCATTAACGCTTCTTTCCATATGGTGACGTAAATCTCCTTCTGTCTAGTGTTAACACGCGTCAGCACACACAACGGCTGCAACCACAGTGCGGTCCCCCCATGACAACGGTCTGGATTGAGCTGAGTAGGGGACATCTCTAGGGTCTTCAAGTGGGCACCTTCCGTCCTCAGTGTTTCGTCGACTAGCCCACGACACCTCAAGAGGGCTCGACAGTGACTCTGGCGTCCCAGAGTCACCCCCCTCCGTCCCCCACTCAACTCAGCCCAGCTTACTGACCTCTACATCCCTCCTGCTGCTGAGACCTAACCACAATCTCACAATCTCTCCGCAACCCAACCATACGCGCCAACCCGTTTGACTAAGGCTGTCGAGCCCCACTGGTGCGTTAATATGCAGTTTCAGTGGCAACGGTTCCGTATGGCATACCACCTACCGCAAAACACAATATCTGCCCAACCACCCGTAATTCACGCAAAATACACAGGAACGTAATGACTGTAAATACTGTACAACCTATACAAATAAACCAACAGACTCAAGTTTTCAAGAATTCTACTAAACCATAGCATGGCGGCCTGTACACAGCCAGCTAGAATCTTTCCGTCTCAACCACAGCCAGTTGCTGCTCCTTTCTGCTGCTTCAGATAAGTTCTTTACTGTGCAACAAAACCCTTGGCCACTGAATCCGAATTCTCTGAGGAACCGGGTTGTAGAGTGTGCCACAAAACCTCGACAACCCACTTCCACTGGATAAACCTGGACTCTCCATCCTCGCTGTTCTGCTTCAGTGGCCAGATGAGCATACCGCAGTTTCTTCCTCTCATATGCCTCATCTACCGCATCCTCCCATGGCACTGTTAACTCTATCAGTTGAACAATGCGTGCTGATCCAGACCACAAAACAATATCTGGTCGTAGGTTAGTGGTGGCAATCTCAGGTGGAAAAATAAGCCGTTGATCAAGATCAGCCAGCATCTTCCAGTCCCTAGCAACTTCCAGTTGTCCTGGGCGAGAATTGGTGTTAGTACCTTTTCTTGGTGGTTGCTCGCCTGGGCGGAGGAATATTGTCTTCTGCGTGTAATGTTTTGCTAGAACAGGCGGCAACTTATTGGTCATACTACGCTTGCCTTCCAATGCTAAAGCCAAACATCGCAATACTTGGTCATGGTGCCAAGTAAACCGACCTTGGCCAAGAGCCACCTTACATCCTGTCAAAATGTGCCTTAAAGTGGCAGGTGATGAACACAAAGGACAAGAGGGATCCTCTCCTACCCAGAGGTTTAGGTTCTGCGGTGATGGGAGAACATCATATGTTGACCTAATAAGGAAACTGATCCTACTCTCTTCCATTGACCAAAGGTCTTGCCAGCCCATTTTGCGTTGTTCCACACTCTCCCATCTCATCCACTCTCCCTGCTTGGCCTTGGAAATGGCCTTTATACATCTCATCCTCTCCTCCTGCTTTCGCACCTCGTTGACTACCAGCTTCCTCCTTTGAGCTGAGCCTGCCTTGTGCCATTTAGGAGGAGCTAAACTGAGCCCAAAACCCCCTCTTCCATGCTGTACCTGTCCCACGATATCCCCAATTTGAAGGTCAGCCTTTGCCTCTACTACAGATTTCTTTGCTGACCACTTTCTACCAGTTTTTACCACAGGGGCTGCCTCCCTTACACATTTGCCGCGTGACTCTGCTAAAGTCATTTCCAGTCTGACCTTGGCACACTTAAACTCCTCGGTTAAAGCAGAGACTGGCAGCTGCAATACTCCTTTACTATAAAGTCCCACTCTGCTGAGGCAACGTGGAACTCCCAACCATTTCCTGATGTATGAACTTATTAACGCTTCCATCTTATCCACTGTTGTCAAAGAAACCTCGTACACAGTCAGTGGCCACAGCAACCTTGGCAGTAGACCAAACTGAAAGCACCAGAGTTTTAGTTTGCCTGGTAGAGCACAGCTGTTTATGCTCTTCAACCCTTCCACTGCTTGTCGTCTAACTTCTCCCACTCGAACTGTGTCCTTTAGATCCCCATCGTACCATCTCCCAAGACTCTTCACTGGCTTCTCAGAAACTGGTGGTATTGCCTCACCATTAATGAAGAATGTTTTATCTACTACCTTTCCTTTAACTATCGAGATGCTCCTTGATTTAGAGGGCTTAAATTGCATTTGTGCCCATTCAATATTATCTGTTAACTTCCCCAATAACCGATTAGTGCAGGCTACTGTTGTAGTCACGGTTGTCATGTCATCCATGTATGCTCTGATTGGTGGTAGTCGCATCCCAGAAGCCAAGCGCTCTCCTCCTACTACCCATCTTGATGCCCTAATGATTACTTCCATTGCCATGGTAAAAGCCAGTGGAGAAATGGTGCATCCTGCCATTATTCCAACCTCTAAGCATTGCCGTGCGGTGCTGAATTTTGGAGTTGAGAAACTAAATTGCAAATCTCCAAAATAGGCTTTCAATAAATTTGTTATTGACATTGGTACTCTGAAAAAATCAAATGCTGCCCAAAGAAGCTCATGTGGCACTGAACCATATGCATTAGCCAAATCCAGGAATGTCACATGGAGCTCCTTCCTCTCCTTTTTAGCTGATTGAATTCGTTGCCAGATAACATTGATGTGTTCTAAGCATCCTGAGAAGCCTGGATTGCCCGCTTTTTGAACTGAAGTGTCAATGAAGCCATTCTTTAATAGGTAGGTTGACAATCTCTGCGCAATAATGCTGAAGAAAATCTTACCTTCGACGTTTAATAGTGAAATAGGACGAAACTGACTGATGCTTGTAGCATCTTTTTCTTTAGGTATAAAGACTCCACCTGCTCGGCACCATGCTCTAGGTACAACCTGCTTTTCCCATGCCACTTTTATCAATTTCCACAGAATTCGTAGAACTCCTGAAGCACTCTTGTACACTCTGTACGGAACTCCATTAGGCCCTGGAGATGATGAAGCCCTTGCCTTTCTCACAACCTGCTCTATCTCGTTCCACTTAGGTGCACAGACCTCCATTTGGTATTCTGGTGGATTGATTGGTGGGATATCTGACGGAATTGACATAGGCTCATGCCTTTTTGCATCTGTATGCGTTTCCTCCAAATATCTCTCTAGCTCAACCCTAGATGCTTTTAAAGTGCCATTCTTCTCACTGGTGAAAAACTTCTTTACGAATTTGAATGGGTCTTTATAGAAATTAGCCCTCGCACGCTCCTTTTTTTTGTAGCGTTTCCGTAGGCGCTCAGCTCTGCGTAATGTTGCAAGCTTATCTTTTATGGCCCTTTGTAAGAGATTGAGTCCCTCCTTCTGACTTTGTTCTGCTTTTTTCCATTGCTTCCTCAGCTGTCTCCTTTCTCTAACTAACCCTTCAATTTTCTGCTGCAGTCTAGATACAGCAGGAGTAGTTTGTACTTTTTCCTTCCTTTTTTCCACACCAAACCTCTCACTTCCATATGCGTAAATGATGTCCCCAAATTTATCCAGCTTCTTTTCAACTGTACCAGTTAATCTTTCCAATGCAAAGCATAGATCTGTGTTTACCGTGTCCCATGCAGTTTTCTCACAAGCTCTTGGCCATCTAACTCCAGGCCTATGCCCGTTGAGGTTCTTTTCTCTCTTATGCTGGTTAGTCTGACCGGGTTCACAAGTATCAATGTGTTCATCACTAACTGTGCAAACCCTTATCTCCTCTATGACAGGGGTACTGATATCCTGCAAACTGTGGTTTGCTTCCTGTCGCTGGATTTCCTTCGACTGACTTGACTGACTTCGCAAGAAGTACTGATCAATGCGAAAAAAATAAATTTTTAATTTTTTTTTCACTAATTAAAGTGAATTAGTGTGAATCTTTCTCGCATAAATCTTATGTTAACAATAACCTACGGTCATTTTAAGCATGATCATAAACATAGAAATGAATGGCAAACATTGCATGTTGCCAATATTTTTGAGAGACCCCCAAGCTAATGCTAATGAATACAATTTGTGTCATGCTGCATAGGCTACATGGAAACATTTTCTGGTGTTTTTTTTCCGATTACAGCCAGCGCCATGACTGCTTCTTTCTTCTTCCATTCATAGAAATTAGGAAATTAACCTACTTCTTTTTTGATTATGGTGGGGAGAGGAAATTACAGTACATATTTATGGATATCTAAAATAGAGCAATGTCATGCACAATAATATGCACTAGTCATATTGACGTTTGAGATATCTTTAACTTTCATTCTGCCTAGGTAAAACTGAATTACAGATATCTGCAATTGTCATTTAAGATGTGTGACGAGTTGAATGTCGTTTTTAATTACATCATTGCAGATATCTGTAATTCAATTTTGCCTATAGTCAAAACTAAATTACAGATATCTCTATCTGTCATTTTGACTAGTCACAATTACGTTACAGATATCTTGAATGACAATTCCAACTATCCAAAATGTAATTACGACTAGTCAGAAAGACGTTGTTGATATCTACAATGTTAATTCCGGATAGTCAAACTTAGCTTTTAAATGTTAAAACAGAGAGAGTGTAAACGTCGGTGGCATGGTGGCATTTTGTGTTTATTGACAGCAGAACAGTGTGTAGTGACGTGTAGTGGCATTTTGTGTTTATTGACAACAGATATATTCACCTAAAAAAAGAAGGTATATTAATTGTATTTCATGTTGCGTTTTTTATAAATCTAGATTTCTCACAACTTGGCTATTTTTCTGGGCGAGTGGGAGTCAACTGGGGCTCTAATAGAGTCGCACAAACGCGCAGAAGACCAACGGCCAAGGTCAGGATTTTCGTTTCGCAGGATTACATTTCGTTTGTTTTTCATCAAACCTGATCGTCCCCAGAATACTTGGAATATACAAATATACAATAACAAATGGGGTGGGATCATTTTATGATGCTTTTGCATCTTTTTAAAAAAGCTTGATGCTGGTTGCTATTCATTGCCATTATATGGATGTGTGTAAGCAGGACTTTTTTTAAAAATATTTATTTTTGGTCCATAAAAGAAAGAAGGCATTAGAACAACATTAGGTTGAGAAAATGATTACTTCATTTTTATTTCAGGGTGAACTATCCTTTTAAGAGACTTCATTTCTGAATCGCTCCTAATGCCTTATTTTATATATTTTAATTTCATTCTCTGCACTTTTTTAAGTGAATTTTGCTTTTAATAAAGCAAATTTGCAGTAATATTTTGTAAAAGCAAAAATAAAATTAAGCATTGATAAACACATTCTCGAGAAAGTATAGGAGTCTTTGTCAACTTTTAGGGAAAGAAAGGCATACCATGGATCCCTGGATGAGCAGGAGGTGGACCATATCGACTGAACATCATGGGCAGCATGGGATCGGGCCGACCAGGCAGGCCGCGCAGACCGTGCAGACCGTGCAGACCAGGCTGACTGGGACTGAAATGGTACTGACTATATCCTGGTACTGGGATGTAAAACAAGTGGGAAAAATATACATTTAAAGGCAGATGCAGTATATTGAATTTTGCATAAAATGAAAATTCACCCCATCTCTTTTCTAAATGCATGTTGTTAAACTTATTGTGAATGATATTTTCATGCAAAGGTTTTTTTTTTTGACCTCATAGTTTTTAATCAAAATATGGATCTTCCTGTGATAGCGACAGACTTCTCTCTGGTGACGTATGCATGACTTCTTGTTCAAATTAAGTTTGTGTAGATGGTAAAAAGGTGTGTTTCATCTCAAAATCGTATTTATTTTTTGATAAGCCATTTTACTCGGATGTGCATCACAATACAAAAGTTTCATCACAGAACGATGACGTCGCACATCTCAGTCACCGCTAAATCCTTCAGGCGATCGGTTAAACACCACCCCTGAGACGGGCAACCCGGAGATGGATGGATCTGCTCTTTGCCCGGAGGAGACAATCTTTTGAGACAAATTGCTGTTCTGCCGCTGGCTGTGATACCCAAATTCTTAGTAAAAAAGCAGCTTTCTCTATCTCTGGGTCCCAGGAAGGTGTGGATGGAGTGTGCAACGCTTTACCTCGCCACTCTCATCCCAGTTTGAGGATGCAATGCCTTCTCACGCACCCCTGTCGGGACCCTGTGCTCCACCACGCTGCCCCACTGCAATACGTTGGTAGTCCCTCTGACCCCGCTTGTACGGTGTCTGGAAGCCTGGATAGCACTTCCCAGCTCGTGTCGCTGGCTCATTGGTCTACTCTATGCGATTCAGTTCGCCCGGCGGTCAGGAGCGTCTGGTTCACCTCAGTGGCGGACAAGGATGGTCCTTTCCTGCATGTGGAGATTGCAGTCCTACTGGAGAAGGATACGATAGAGCCGTTCCCTCCAGCTGATATGAAGACAATCTTGGACTTGCATGTCTTCACATACTCCCATTCAAGATGCTAACGCAGAGTCGCATCTCTGAATGCATTTGTCCTGAAGGACGCGTACTTTCATGTCTCGATTCTCCCACAACACAGTTTCTACTCTTTGCGTTCAGGGGACAGGTATGTGTTCAGTTCAGTTCAGTTCATCTTTATTCATTTCCCGAAGGCAATTTGGTTGCAGCAAACAGGCATACACATAATACAAAATCACACACACAATACACCCAATCAAATACATTTACCTAGAATTTAAAAACTTCACAGCTGAGGGAACAAATGAATTTTTAAACCGATTCGTTTTACTGAGCGTAGTTCTATACCGGCTACCAGACGAGAGAAGATAGAACTCATGATACAAGGGGTGAGAATCTTCTAACAAAATGTTCTGTGCTTTATCCAAAGCCTGTCTCTGGTATAACTGAGCTATGGTCATCTGCTTCCTCCCCGTTATTTTATTTCCTTGATTTACCATCCTCTCAATACGTTTTTTTATTTTTCACATTCAGAGAATTGAACCAGCACAACAATGAAAAGGATATAAACGACTCAATATAGGATTTATAAAACATACACATCAATGTTTTATCCACATTAAATGACCGTAATTTCCGCAAACAATACAATCTTTGCTGCCCCTTCTTACACAAGGCATCAGTATTTGCGGAAAAAGTCAATTTACAATCTAATACAGTACCCAAGTACTTGTACTGTTCAACACTCTGGATACCCACTCCGTTAATACTTATTTGCTTATTGTGATGTTATGAATACGTTAAGTTAAGAACTCCATTACCCAGCATGCCTCAGTAAGGGGAAGCGCCGGGGCGGAAGTAAACAGATGTAGCCAGGCGAGTGGCACTGGATGTTGTAATGTGAAAGTTGCCGAGTAAAGTATGTTCAACTGGTAAACAAGCCTCGTTTGCTTATTATCACACTAAGCTAAATAACACATGGTGTCAGAAGTGGCCGTGAGCAGCTACGGATGGAAGATTTGCCACGGAGGAACGACGGAAAAGAGCAGAGCAGTGGGAACCACTCGAGCACAACCAAAAGAGCTTCGGAGTGGTGAAATCACAGTGCATGCAGTCCATAAAGAACAGATGAAAAAGAAAGCATTTACCAAACAAAAAGGACAGAAAGAGAAGTCTGCAGAATTCAAATGTGGTAAATGTGGAGGCAATCACAAGCCAAAATCATGTCCTGCATATGGTAAATCCTGTAACAACTGTGGAAAGAGCAATCACTATGCAAGATGTTGCAAATCAGCTTTTAAACAGAAAGTTCACGCAGTTGGTGAGGAAGAAGATGATGATGAAGAGTTCATTGTAGATGTGGTGCGTGCTCATGCAACAGAAAAAGAGGAATGGATCATGCCAATCGAGGTGAATCAGACAATAATACCATTCAAGTTAGACACAGGTGCTCATGTAAACCTGTTATCTTTTGAAGACTATAAAAAGTTGGCAGTGAAAAGTGAAATTCATCCTATAAAAACAAAAGTGACGGGATATACTGGTGAACGTGTTCCTGTTAAAGGCGGATGCATCGCAACCTTCAAACACAGAGGCCAGCAGATAAGAGCATTGCTACTGATCGTGGATATGAGTGCACAACCAATCCTGGGACTCAAGGCATGTACAAAGCTCAATCTGGTCAAAAGAGTGTTTGTCGTGACATCGGATAAGGCAAATGATCATGACTCACTCATGGAGGAGTATAAAGACTGTTTTGAAGGACTTGGATGTCTACCTGGAAAACACAAAATATCAGAATCAGAATCAGAAAGAGCTTTATTGCCAAGTGTGCTTGCACACACAAGGAATTTGTTTTTGGTACTGAGGCTTCCAGTGGACATATACAAATACAAATACAACAAGAAACATAATACTACAAATTATAAGAATAAAAAATAAAAATATAAATATATGAGAATAAAAGTATCACAGTTGGGTTTAGTCAGAATAGGCATTTTCAGATTTACAGATTATGAACATATTTACAGTGTTTTGAATATTATAAATAAACAAATCTACATATAAGTATCACCTGAGTTGTAGGGTATTGCACTAAACAGTGGGAGTATTGCACTTAAGGCATATGCCTTGGGAAGAGTGTTAACTGTTCAGGAGGGAAATGGCCTGTGGGAAGAAACTGTTCCTGTGCCGAGATGTTCTTGTGGCCAGTGATCTGAGTCGCCGTCTTGACGGTAACAGTTCAAACAGGAGGTGTCCAGGGTGAGTGGAGTCTGTGATGATTTTACCTGCTTTCTTCCTCACTCTGGAAGAGTACAGGTCCTGGAGGGTTGGCAGGGGGGCACCAATGATCCTCTCCGCAGTCCGGACTGTCCGTTGTAGTCTCCTGATGTCTGATTTGGTAGCTGAACCAAACCAGACAGTGATGGAAGTGCATAAGACAGACTCAATGACGGCTGAGTAGAACTGAATCAGCAGCTCCTTTGGCAAGTTGAACTTCCTCAGCTGGCGAAGGAAGTACAGTCTCTGCTGGGCCTTTTTCACAATGGAGTCAATGTGATTGTCCCACTTCAGGTCCTGAGAGATGGAAGTGCCCAGGAACCTGAATGACTCCACTGCTTCCACAGTGCTGTTCATGATGGTGAGTGGGGGGAGTGCTGGGCTGTTCCTCCTGAAGTCCACGATCATCTCCACTGTTTTGAGCGTGTTCAGCTCAAGGTTGTTATAACTGCACCAGACAGCCAGCTGTTCAACCTCCAGTCTGTAAGCAGACTCGTCACCGTTTCGGATGAGACCGATGACAGTGGTGTCATCGGCAAATTTCAGGACCTTGACAGTGGGGTCTTTAGAAGTGCAGTCATTAGTGTACAGGGAGAAGAGCAGTGGTGAGAGAACGCACCCTTGAGGGGCGCCAGTGCTGGTGGTGAGAGTCCTGGATGTGAGTTTCCCCAGTCTCACTCGCTGCTGCCGGTCCGTCAGGAAGCTGGTGATCCACTGACAGATCGAGGATGGTATGGAGAGCTGGGTCAGTTTGGCTGTGAGAAGACCAGGCATGATGGTATTGAAGGCCGAACTGAAGTCCACAAAGAGGATCCTTGCATAAGTCCCTGGTCTGTCGAGATGTTGCAGGATATAATGCAGTCCCATGTTGACTGCATCATCCACAGACCTGTTTGCTCTGTAAGCAAACTGAAAGGGAATCAGCAGGGGTCCAGTGATGTCCTTCAGGTGGGCAAACACCAGTCTTTCAAACGACTTCATGACCACAGACGTGAGAGCGACAGGTCTGTAGTCATTAAGTCCAGTGATTTTGGGTTTTTTGGGGACAGGAATGATAGTGGAGCGTTTGAAGCAGCAGGGAACTTCACACTGCTCCAATGATCTATTGAAGATCTGCGTGAAGACCAGGGCCAGTTGGTCAGCGCAGGCTTTTAAACAAGCAGATGAGATGCCGTCTGGGCCTGAGGCTTTCCTAGTCTTCTGTTTTTTGAAGACTCGGCTCACGTCCTCCACACAGACCTTAAGCTCAGGTTGGATGGCAGGAGGGGGGAGTAATGGGAGTGCAGGAGGTGATGGTGAATGTGTGAAGTGCAGGTCAGAGCCTGTGTGTGGTGTGAATGAGGGCTTTTCAAACCTGCAATAAAATGAGTTTAAATCATCAGCCAGGTGTTGATTGTCCACAGATCGGGGGGATGGTGACTTGTAGTTGGTGATGTTCCTCAGGCCATTCCAGACTGATGATGGGTCGTTGGATGAAAACTGTTTTTTCAGTTTATCAGAGTAGCTTCTTTTAGCAACTCTGATCTCCTTTGTCAGTCTGTTTCTGGCCTGCTTATACAAGATTTTATCCCCACTTCTGTAGGCATCCTCTTTGGCATGACGAAGGTGTTTGAGTTTCCCAGTAAACCATGGTTTATCATTAGTAAATGATAAGAATGTCCTGGTAGGAATGCATGTATCCTCACAGAAACTTATATATGATGTTACAGTATCTGTGAGCTCATCCAGATCGTTGGTAGCAGCTTCAAAAACAGTCCAATCAGTGCAATCAAAGCAGGCCTGTAGATTCTGCTCTGCTTCATTAGTCCATCTTTTTAAAGTCCTTATTACAGGTTTAGCTGATTTCAGTTTCTGCCTGTAGGTCGGTATGAGATGAACCAAACAGTGATCAGAGAGCCCCAAAGCTGCTCGTGAAACGGAGTGATACGCATCTTTTATTGTGGTGTAACAGTGGTCCAGTATATTACTGTCTCTGGTGGGACATGTAACGTGCTGTCTGTATTTTGGTAGTTCACGGGAAAGATTTGCTTTGTTAAAATCCCCAAGAATGATTAAAATAGAGTCAGGATACCTTTGTTTCAGCTATTTGTTCAGCCAGCTGTTGTAGCGCCGCGCTCACGCACGCGCCTGGAGGGATGTAAACATTCACGAGAATAAAAGAGGAAAACTCCCGAGGCGAGTAGAAGGGTTTACAGTTTATGAAATGTGCCTCTAAATTAGGAGAGCACATCTTCTTCAGTGTTGTTACATCTGAACACCAACTTTCGTTAATGTAGAAACACAATCCACCACCTCTTGTTTTCCCCGTTAGCTCCACGATGCGATCCGCTCGGAACAGCTGGAAGCCCGGCAGATGTATTGCGTTGTCCGGTATGGCTTCACTCAGCCAGGTTTCAGTGAAGCACAGAGCAGCAGAGTTTAAAAAATCCTTGTTAGTGCGGGTGAGGAGAAGAAGTTCGTCCGTTTTGTTAGGAAGGGATTGGAGATCGGAGAATGAATGGATCTGGTCTCATGAGCAGGAGAAATGTTTTGTAAAACTTAAAGAGATCCTGACACAAGAGCCCGTGTTAAAGTATGTGTGGATAAAAGCGTGCCTCCTGTTGTGCATCCTTGTAGGAAAATCCCTTTCGCGTTGCGTGGAAAGCTGAAAGAGGAACTAGCGCGCATGGAAAAATTGGAGGTCATCAAGAAAATAGACGAACCAACTGAATGGGTCAGCTCTCTAGTTGTTTTGCAGAAGAAAACAGGTGCTCTGAGAACGTGCTTGGACCCAAGAGACTTAAACAAAGCAATTAAAAGAGAACACTTTAAGTTACAAACCAGAGAAGAAATCATGGCACAGTTTGCTGGAGCTAAATGGTTCAGTAAACTAGACGCTTCGTCAGGTTTCTGGCAGCTGAGGCTGGACGAGGAGAGTTCGAAACTGTGCACGTTTAACACACCTGAGGGCAGGTACAGGTTTCTTCGTCTGCCGTATGGTATCTTGTCAGCACCTGAAGTCTACCACAAGACTATACACATGATCTTTGAGCACATACCAGGAGTGGAGACCATGATGGATGACATCATAGTTTGGGGCTCGAATCGAGAAGAACATGACGAGAGACTGAGACAAGTGCTAGACAAGACAAGAGAAGTGAATCTGAAGCTTAACAAAGACAAATGTGAGTTTGGAGTGAAAACGCTTACCTTTGTGGGAGATGTTGTCAGTGAAGAGGGAGTGAAGCCTGACCCAAGAAAAACATCAGCAATCAACAATATGGAAAGGCCAAACAACAAAGATGAGGTCAGACGTTTTCTGGGAATGGTCACCTATCTAGCAAAGTTTGTCCCACAGCTGTCAGCACAGTCAGCACCTCTCAGGAGTCTTCTCGAACAGAAGAATGAATGGATCTGGTCTCATGAGCAGGAGAAATGTTTTGTAAAACTTAAAGAGATTCTGACACAAGAGCCCGTGTTAAAGTTTTATGACCCAGAAAGAAGAACAAGGGTCTTGGCAGATGCGTCACAGTACGGCCTGGGAGCGGTGCTGCTGCAGCAATACGACGAGCAGTGGCTACCTGTTGCCTATGCATCTAGAGCCTTGACAAGCGCTGAGTCCAGGTACGCTCAAATTGAGAAGGAGCTATTAGCGAGCATGTATGCATGTGAACGCTTTCACCAATATGTCTATGGTCAAGCTTTTGAAGTAGAAACAGGCCATAAACCTCTGGTGTCCATCATGTCCAAACCTCTGAATGACATGAAATAACACACTTATCATCAATTAATTTCCCCCTCAATCTAAAATCAATAATCATCTCTTTAGTTTTCATGACATTGAGTTTTAAAAAAGCATTCTTACACCAAGCAATAAAATCATCAACCACAGCACCATGCATAGAATCCTGTTCGCTCAATAAGCTAACAATTACAGAGTCTTCAGCAAATTTTAAGATGTGCCTATTACTATAACCACTCTTACAATCATTAGTGTACAGAATAAATGATAAAGGAGAGAGGACGCATCCTTGAGGTGACCCAGTAGATGACACCAGCCATTCAGAATAACAGTCTTTTACTTTGACTCTCTGTCTTCTCTGCACAAGGAAATCTAAAATCCAGCCTACCAGATAAAAATCTAACCCAAATTCTTTAATGAGTTTATCAATTAAAATATGTGGCTGAATGCTATTGAAGGCAGATGAAAAATCAATAAAAAGTAATTTAACAAAAGTTTTCGGCTTCTCGAAATGTTGAAATACTAAATGTAAGAGAGTTGCAAAAGCATCCTCTACACCTCGTTTATTCCTGTACGCAAATTAAAGAGGGTCTAGAGAACTCTCAATCCTTTGCATAATTTCTCTCTTAACTAATTTTTCTAAACATTTCATCACTAAGGATGTGAGCGCCACAGGTCTAAAATCGTCTAATAACTGTGCATTCTGCCTTTTTGGCAATGGAATCAAAGTAGACTGCTTCCATCGTGCAGGTACTTTTTGTATTTGTAGGGACCAGACAAAAATTTCATAAAATATTGGTCCTAACTGCTCAGCACATTCCTTAAGTAAACGTCCTCCTATTATTATCAGGCCCCGGGGTCTTCCTAATTTTACATTGTTTAAAAACTGTTATCACATCCCCTACCTCAAAAGGGACACAACCATACTCTCTGTTTATCCAACACTTATTTTTTTAATCCTCAATTTCTGATTTAAAATCATGCGTATCAAATCTCATATAAAAATTATTAAAATCCTGTGATAAGGCTACATCCGAGCTGAATCCGTTCAAACTAATTCTATTATTTATTTTCCTACTATCCTGACCTGTGATTAAATGCGTCCCCTCCCAGACAGAACCTAAATTTCCCTCTTTCAATTTTAACTCAAGATCTTCCTTATAAACTGCTTTGGCCCTCCTTATTTCACACTTAATTTCTCTTTTTAGCATATAATGCTCTACGACATTTCCCTCTTTGAAAGCCCTATTTCTTTTTGACAGAAGAATCTTGAGTGATTTTGTAACCCACGGTTTACTATTTGGGAATTTCTTAAACAATTTCACAGGTATTAACATATCCTCACAAAACGTCACATAACTACAAATTTCATCTGTTATTTGATCAATGTCCGAGGCAGAGTCCATGAAAACAGTCCAATCTGTACAAAACAGACACCCTTTTAAACGTGACGTAGCCTCTACAGACCAGTCTTTCGTCTTAATTACCTGTGCCTTTTCACGTTTCAGAACAGTTTTATATATAGGGACGAGTAAAATCATATTATGATCTGAGGTTCCCAAAGGTGGTTTACCGAATGACTTGTAAGCTCCTTTGATCGACCCATAACACAAGTCCAAAATTGAATCCTTACGAGTTGGGCAAGTTACATACTGATTAAAATGGCCCAGTGATTTCTTCAAAGAACACTTATTAAAATCTCCTAGAATAAAACAGGGTGCGTCGGGAGATGCAGTTCGCAGTTCATGAACCACACGTTCAATCTCCCTTACCGCATTATCCTCATTTGCTTGGGGGTGGATGTAAACAACCGTAACGAACAGCTGAGGAAACTCCCGGGGCAAGTACACAGGTCTTAGTGCCAAAGTCAGTAACTCAATGTCTTTCGTGCACACTCTCCCCTTAACGTACACAGATTTGCTACAGTTTTCTCTAATATACAGACATACCCCACCTCCATGCGCTTTACCGGTTACCATCTCATCCCGATCCATGCGAACGGGCACTCCGAAATCGTCCAGTCATAGGCTCGAATCCGAATCCCCCTCGGAGAGCCAGGTCTCCGTGAACGCCATCACGCAAACGTTCCTGAAGTCCTGCTGAAATTTCACAATAGCTTGAAGCTCATCCGTCTTTTTCCATAGAGACTGCACATTCGTTAACAAAATTGTAGGGAGAGGCATTTTAGAAAGAATTTGGTTTTTCATTTTCTGACGAACACCTCCTTTCCGTCCTCTCTTCTGAATTTTAAATGTACAATCCTTTCGTCGAGAGCGATTTTGTTTATTTCCAACAGCAACAGGTGAAAAACTTCCCAAATCAGGATAACCAAAACCCGCGGGTTGCTTCACACTGTTAGGCTTGTACCATTGTAGAAGAAACTCCCGGGAATATTGGATTCTTGCCGAATCCTGAGGTGATTCGAACACACAAGCTCAGGTGGATCAAAGTCAATAAAACAATAATCACCATTTTCTCAATTTAGCCTACTCCTTTTCCAGTTCAGTAGGGTATAGAACAAATTCCGCATCCAATAGTGTTGGGAGAAAAAGTTATTTTTAAGACACAGAAAAACAAGAAAACAACTGACAAAGCACAACAAGCACACCGACACCTGTAGCTGCGAGTTGCTGCGTGCGCATGCGCCTCTACACCAAAATCAAGTACAAAATCCTTCCCTTTGGGCTGTCCCTGTCGCCTTGTGTCTTCACGAATATCAAAGCCCTTGCTCCTCTGAGGGAGCACTGTGTTCGCATTCTCAACTACCTCGACGACTGGCTCATCCTGGCCCACTCACAAGAGCAGTTGTGTGAACACAGGGACTTGGTGCTCAGGCCTTTGATCAACTGGGAAAAGAGCAAACTCTGAGAGAATCTCGGACAAGCGTGTTCAGTCTGTGCTGAATTGCCTGAATTCATTCAAAGGCAGGATGGCGGTTCCACTGAAATAGTTTCAGTCGCTCATGGGTCATATGGCGTCCGCAGCCGCAATCATGCCACCCGGGTTGCATCATATAAGACCACTTCAGCACTGGCTAAATGGCAGAGTCTCGAGATGGGTATGGCAACGCGGCACACATAGGGTGGCAATCACACCAGCCTGTCGCCAAACCTTTAGTACCTAGTCAGACCTTGCTTTTCTACGGGCAGGAGTTCCCCTAGAGCAAGAGTCCTGACATGGCCTCAACTGCAGTGGCACATCAATTGCCTCGAGTTGTTAACAGTGTGTCGCTGCATCAAATCGCTGCTAGAGGGTGAGCATGTGCTGGTCCGGACATACAACACCGCTGCCTTTGTGTACATCAACCATCAGGTAGGTCGAACCTCCCGTCGCATATCGCAACTCGACCCCCATCTCCTCCTCTGGAGTCAGAGGCACCTGAGGTCGCTTTAACCTATTCACATCCCAGGCAAAATCAATCGTGCAGCCGACATGCTCACACGATAGCCCACGCTACCAGGAGAATGAAGACACCACCCCCAGATGGTCCAGCTGATTTGAAGATATTTCAGAGCCACACCGGGACAACCTAGGTAGACTCTTTTGCTAAAGGTAAAATATTTACACACTTTTATTTAAAAGGTTTGTAAGATACTAAAACGTCTCAGTTCTCACCTGGAGGTCTGGGTTCCTCTCCTCCCTCTTTGGGTTTGTCGGCAACTTCTACTTCATCTTCCTGTGGCTTTGTGACGACCATAGAGGTGAGGGAGGTGACAAACTGGTATTTCAGGGACAATTTGAGAGCTTCTTTCTTTTCATCCTCTTTCTCTTGTCCTTTAAGAAGCACTCTGAGACAGAAATATGTCCTCAATATCCAACATAAAATCCAGAATGTCATATCACTCAATAAACTTACTGCCTTTCCAGAATTTGCTTCACCGTAAGGTAGGCCCACAGTCTCGGCATGAAATCTTCATTCTCAGCTGGGACAACACTGGGGTCTTTTGCCATTACAGTTTCCTGATACGTCACATTACTGCCTTTCTACTCAGAGATAAAAATACTAGTGAACATTTTCATCAGGAACGCTGTCATTACCACTTTCATCAATAAATTTTTCTGAAAACAAAGTGACCATTATTCCAAACTCTTAAACAATTGATCATCAATTATCCAAATATCCAATGTAATGACCTCGGTTGAAACTGCAGAGACAAAACAGCCCACTCAGTCCCTACCAATATGATGAACTGTAAAGCACCATGATGATCTTACTGATACTGCAATGACTTCAGTGGTGAAACTCTCCACACTGTTGTCTGTGATTTGTCCCGATACCACAATCTCAGAGCCGTTGAAGTACAGGCTAAAGCTGGTCTTGGTAAGGTTTGTCCCTCCTGTGTATTTAAGTTGAATATCAGTGAGGAGAGGGACGGCAACTTCGTCATAGAAGCCCTACAATACAAACCGAAATAAAGGATTTAAATGCATTCAAACACAGAACAGATAAGCACTGAGGATGAATTCACAGCTGATTCTCTGTCGTCCACCTGCAGCTGTAGATCAGCATCCGAATCTTCATAAATCCTGCGAGCAACTCCACCATTTTCCAATGACATTTTTGTCAGGAAGTCAAAGTTAACATCATATCCAAAACCAAGACAATATAGAGGAAACTTTAGACCAATTGCCTCTTTCACATTGGCGATTATCCTCTCTTTGTTAGTTTCACCTGTTAGAGAGGAAAATAAGTCGAAAAATAAGACTACCAACAATACATGCTTGAAAATTTAGAGTGATCAGAAAGCAATCGATGCATTGGACAATTTCATATTTCTTATTCTTTTCACCTACTGACAAAGACAAGAACCAAATTGCTTATGATAATAATCTACTGGTCCTAACAGCATTTTAATTAGGTCTTAAACCTTTTATAAACAGGTCTTCTAATTACACTGAGTGAACTAGTGCTAGGATAAAACACATAAGCTTGTGTTTGTCAGTGAATCTGTGCCTGAAGTTGGATCTCCATCAGTCAGCAGGATCAGGATGGAGGCGGTTCCTTCTCGTGGATGTCGATGCATCATGTCCACTCCTGCTAGAACTGCAGCGTTAATGTCTGTGGCTAAAGGAAGAACAAACATAGTTGTGTCACATTGAGGTACAACTTTCTAACTCCCCATTTAGAGTTAGGAAATCACCTCCTCTTTCTCTGATCTCCTCCACAAAAGATTTTGCAGTCTCCAGGTTTTCCTTGGTAGCTTTCAGGAGTTCATTCTTCCATGTGTCAACTTCACTGTCGAAAGTGATCAATCCAAAGTGGTCATCCTCATCAAGATCACTTAAAATCTTTAGCAGTGCCAAACGAGTCTAAAGAAAAACACTTCTGTCAGAACACCTGAAAGTTATTCTTTCTCCATTACGACTGCACTCTCATTTACCAGTTATGTGCAGGTTTTTTTGTACTAATTTAAAGTAAGCAAATCCACAGTGATTTCAATGCATAAATCCCTGTTATATAAACATATAAATGCACAAAGCTGCAAGATCCTTAAAAAATCTCCTTCAAGGGTTTTGCCATAAAAAATTTATTGCATGTTATATCCTTTTAATTGATTTGCCTGAACTTGACCTTGACATTTACCTGTTCCATTTTTCTGCCGCTCATAGAACCGCTCCGGTCAATGATAAAAACCACATTTTTGGGAATACGTGGAACATCAGAGGGTGCAAAGTAGTGGACAAAATAGCCATTTGATACCTGAGAGAAAACAAAAGTACATTCTGAATATCATTTATGTTTTTTTAAATAGTCAGTCTTTGCAGATCTTTTGGGAAATTTATATAAATACCATAAAGTACGTTATTGAAAAATGTACCATGACTTCTCCTTCATGATTTGGTCTCTCGACATCGTAGGTTATAAGCATGTCACCATTCAGTCCATTTTCTCCACAGCTTTTACACTTGGTCTGTTGATCTCGAGTGGGGTAGAAGGTCACCCATGCCTGAAATGATCAGTTTGGTTATCTGGTAACTTTGTTTGAAGTGTAGTAGCATAATGAGAACATTTAAGCTAAGTGTTTTACCCCTCATTTTAAGCTCTTACATCTTTGTCTGCTCTGGTGGTTTTGATGGCATTGGCCAGATCACCGGTGCTCAAATCTCCTTTCACCTCCAAGAAGGAAATTCCTGTTTTTTCTTGTATGTGAACATCCATCTAATGTGAGTAAAAGAAATATGATATTCTATCCACCTTAATTGATGATCTATTTCCCTCTTTGTTTCGTCTCCTACCTTGAAGTCTGCCACCGGCTGCATTGGTTGGGCATTGATGAGTAGCTCATATTTGCCAAGGCGACGCTTTAGCAGTTCTTCGTAAGTCAACTCAAAAGTCACTTTACTAAAAGCAGCCACCGTCACTGAAGTTTTAAAGTCTTCTAAAGTCCTTCCAACAGATCTGAAATAGAAATTAATCCCAGCATATTACTAAACATGCTATAAAAACACATTTCATGGACCTATTTATTTGTAATGTCCAGTACTTGATCAGTCCAGCACTTTCTCCTCGAGATACTGCTCGACTGTACTGCTGCTGAGCTTCCTGTTTTTCCTTCACAACACCATCATATATCTTCCCCTCTATGGTCCTATGGAGAAAATGACATCCTCTAAATATGTGTATCTCAGACATTAAAGAATTTATAAATCTAGCTGCATTAGCAGACATGACCTGAGACCAACATGCTGCTTCTTTACCACTTTATCTCTACTTATATAACACAACTCATGTTTCCCTACATTCTGAATTTGCTGATGAAGGCATTCTTGGGTATCTTGACCTCAAACTGGATCTCTTGAGATTCATTCACTGTGTTCGCCACACGGCTTGTGATGACGGTTGTGGCGTAGCGACTGGTGACGGTGGAGTTAATGTAGAAGCTGTATATATCCACATTTTGTTTCTGTAGAGACATAAGCAGTACAATCAGACTGGATTATGCACATTCACTCCTCTTTTTTGCGTGGGATTGTTCAAATATTTACTGTTTGAAAATGGCATGGAGAAAAGGCCTTTGGACTACATCTCAGTGTAAACTATTGAGTAATAAATAGTTCTCTTTACTCAATTTAAATAATACACTGCTGTTCAAAAGTCAGTAAGGATTTTATTTTTTTGAAAGAAGTCTTTTATGCTCACCAAGGCTGCATTTATTTTATCTAAAACACAACACACTAATATCAGTAATTTTGTGAAAGATATTTTCAATTTGAAATAAGTTTTCTATCATATTACATTTTAAAATGTAATTTATATTAAAGCTGAACTTTCAGCATCATTACTCTAGTGTTCAGTGTCAGATGATCCTTCAGAAATCATTCTAATGCTGATTTTCTGCTTAAGAAACATTTGTTATTAGTGGTAACAACAGCTAAATTAATTTTGTGGAAATACATTTCTTAAAGGATATTTTGATGATGAAGTTTAAAACAACAGCTTTTATTTAAAATATAAATCTTTTGCAACATTACAAATGTCTAGAATGTCACTTTTTATCAATTTAATGATAAAAGCATTGATTGACCTCAAATTTTTGAACATTGTATATTCAACATTTATGAAGTAAATCTAATTTGTCTGGACCTTCATCTCAAATACAAATAATTAATCTTTGACATCTTTTTTTATCTTAAACTGAGCGTTGACCCTCACCTTCTTAACAGGTTGTGAACTGGCTGAGATGAGAAAGACGCCCAAGAGAATCAGTCTGAGAGCTGCTCGATCCATCATGACCGGTCTAGAAAACAGACCTCGAAATACACACTGCCTTTAAATTCCTGTCCACATCATGCTATTGGCTATTATTGACCAGATGAAGAAACCTCCCCCTCTATTTGTAATCAGTGTAGCGAGTGAGACTGATCAGACACAATTATTTGTTATATTTAACAAATAATCCATAATATCTCTCACCCAACAAGCAAACCATGGGCTAGAATTACCTGCAACTAACACTGGTTACAGTGTTTGGTTACAGGACACATGAAGACTGAGAAGACTGTTTATGACCATAGGAATTTAGAGAGAGGTTTGACTGTCACTTAAAGGGGTGGTAAAACATGATTTCACTTTTCTAACTTTAGTTAGTGTGTAATGTTGCTGTTTGAGCATAAACAACATCTGCAAAGTTACAGCGCTCAAAGTTCAAAGCAAACGGAGATATTTGCTTTTAAAGAAATCAGTTTCTAAGGACTACAGCAAACAGCCAGTTTTGGACTACACGACATTCCTCCGGGGTTGCTGACGTCAGCAACTCCAATAAACCCCTCCTCCGAGAATACGAAATAAGGTGGGCGAGGCCATTTTATATTGCGTGGGAGAAGAGTTATTGTGGTATAGGAGTGTTGTTGCCGCTGCAATGTCATCGAAACTCTGTTATTTTTATAGGTGCCCGGATTGCAGGTCCACTTTGTTCAGCCTTCCTAATGTTGCAGGAGGAAGGGATCAATGGTTAATTATTACCCAAATCTCGCTCTCTGTGCTGCACATTTTACGGAGGAAAGCTTCCACGATCTTGGCGAGTTCAATGCAGGATTCGCACAACGGCTTGGGCTGAAAGATGGAGCAGTTCCAACTTTAAGAACAGAAGCTGTTGTTTACGGGCCACAATCTGTAAGTATGATTTATTTTTCGTCTATGTGTTTTCCTGTAATAGTTTGTATTGTTAATTGTACGTTGTAGCAAGGAAGTAAACAAATGACAACGCTGTTTGGCTCTGCAAACCAGCTTGTTAAATGCTCATTCATACTTAACGTTATTGTCACGGTGTATGAATTCATTGTCTCTCTCTCGTCTCACGTGCTGTTGTGTGTGTGTGTGCGTTAATTGTGGGCGCGGTCACTGATCAGCGATGATCAGCAGCGCCAGCTGGCTTCAATCTGTTTTACCCTTTATATGTTCAGTAACTGGTGTCTCATGTTGTCAGATCGTTGTTCTCCCGGTGTGTTCCCTGTTCCCGAGTTTCGTTGGCCTCCTGTGGATTCCCTGTTCGTCTTTATCTTCTTCGAGTTCCTCTCACTACCACGGATTCCACTTCACTCACGGATCACCTGCACTTGATTGGGAGCACGGCACTGGTTGTTCACCGAGGTCCCTGCGTCACTCTACATCAGCGCTGGATTCCGCCCGACCCACCGTCCATCTCCAGCTGTGTTACTTTCCTGGTTTTGTGACTCTGACCAAATATATTACTTACCTTTAATAAAGCGCTTTTGCTATTGCATCTTTCTCCTGTGATTCATAACAGAACGATCTGACCAACCATGGATGCAGCAGGCGCTAGAGACTGGGACGAGTTTGCTAATCAGAGCATTGCACGTTTGGACCAGCAGGATGAGAACATCAACAACACAGGTCGGGCGGTTCAGGCGCTCGTGACGCAGGTGTCCGAGCTCACCCGACAACTTCAACAGCTGAGAACTCCCACTGCGCCACCCACACCGCCAGTTCAACCCGTACCACCAGAGCCGCACCAGCAGCGAGAGCCACGCCTACCCATCCCCGAAGGATACTCAGGTGAACCTGAATTCTGCAGAGCTTTCCTGACCCGATGCTCTATGCATTTTTCTTTGCAGCCACTGACGTTTTCCCAGGAACAAAGTAAAGTGGCATTTGTTCTGACGTTACTGTCTGGTAAGTCGGCTCTCTGGGGAACGGCGGTGTGGGAGAATCAAGACCCATGCTGCGCCTCGTTCCTGGCACTCTCCGAAGAGATGAGAAGGGTCTTCGATCGTGCGGTGGCGGGTAGGGAGGCGGCCAGACTACTCGCCGATCTCCGCCAGGGTAATGGCTCGGTGTCGGAATATTCCATCCAGTTCCGCACCCTGGCCGCAGAGTGCCGTTGGAACGAGGAGGCGCAGTGGGACCGTTTCCTGCTTGGGTTGGCTGACCGTGTCCAGAGGGAAATTTATATGCTGGATCTGCCTCAGGATCTTAATGGACTCATTGAGTTAGCGCTGAGAGTTGACGCTCGGCTGAGCAGGATGGGTCGGTTTCAGTCGAATCACCAATATCTCAGCACGGAGGATTCCCGGGTCGGCAGCAGGGACACGGTCAGCCCCATCTCCGATCCCGAGCCCATGCAGGTGGGTAGAGCTCGGCTTTCCCGGGAGGAGCGCGAGAGGCGGAGATCCCAAGGACTATGCCTATACTGTGGGAAGGCGGGCCATTTCATTCATGCCTGCCCAGTAAAAGATCAAGCCCGGTAGTAACTTTGAGGCTACTATCGGGTGGGATCTCCGCCGAGAAGACCTCATCACCAACATCATCTACCCTCCTCCCGGTAAGACTAAGGTGGGCAACCTGCACACACGACACCAAGGCATTACTGGATTCTGGGGCGGAAGGTAATTTTATGGATTTTGGACTGGCTAGAAGACTTTCTATTCCCATTTCTCCACTCAAGCACCAGATCTCCGTTAATGCCCTCAACGGTCAACTCCTACCCGACATTTCTCACACTACTGAATCCATCACTCTCATCACATCCGGCAATCACATTGAAACCATAAAATTCCTCCTCATGGACTCACCACTCGCACCAGTTGTACTTGGTCATCCGTGGCTCACTTTGCACAATCCCAGAGTTGATTGGGGCCACAATTCAGTGTCGTCATGGAGTACTAAGTGTCATGAGTCTTGTCTCGTATCTGCGTGTTCGTCTGTACCTGTTTCTGTGTTCCAGGAGGAGGCAGTGAATTTGTCTAACGTGCCCGAGGAGTACCAGGACCTGAGAGAAGTGTTCAGTAAGTCTCGAGCTGCTTCTCTTCCTCCTCATCGTCCCTATGACTGTGCTATAGACTTAGAGCCTGGTAAGTCTCCGCCTAAGGGCAAATTATATTCACTTTCTGTTCCAGAGAGGGAGGCTATGGAGAAATATATTTCTGATTCTCTAGCATCCAGATTCATTCGCCCTTCTTCATCTCCAGCGGGGGCGGGGTTCTTTTTTGTGGGGAAGAAGGATGGGTCTCTGCGACCGTGTATTGATTACCGAGGGCTGAACAACATCACGGTAAAGAATACTTATCCTTTGCCGTTGATGTCTTCAGCCTTCGAGCGATTGCAGGGAGCATCCATCTTCAAAAAATTGGATTTACGTAACGCTTATCATTTGGTCCGCATAAGGAAGGGTGATGAATGGAAGACCGCGTTTAATACCCCTAGGGGGCACTTTGAATATTTGGTTATGCCGTTCGGGCTGTCCAACTCCCCAGCGGTCTTCCAAGCACTCGTCAATGACGTGTTGAGAGATATGGTCGACCAATTCATATATGTTTACCTGGATGACATATTGATTTTCTCATCTTCTCTCCAGGAACACGTTCAGCACGTCAGACGAGTGCTTCAGAGGTTACTAGAGAATGGGCTTTTTGTCAAGGCGGAGAAATGCGTTTTTCATGCACAGTCGGTTCCTTTCCTAGGGTTCATTGTCTCATCTGAGGGAATGCGTATGGATCCTGACAAGGTTAAGGCTGTGATTGATTGGCCTAGTCCAGATTCCCGTAAGGCCCTGCAGAGGTTTCTGGGATTTGCCAATTTCTATCGGTGTTTTATTCGCAACTTCAGCCAACTAGCCGCGCCTCTGACTGCCTTGACCTCCCCCAGAACGACGTTCAGGTGGTCTGACACAGCCGAGGCTGTGTTCGCCAAACTTAAGAGCCGCTTTGTTTCGGCTCCCATCCTCGTTACCCCTGATCCTTCATGTCAGTTCGTGGTGGAGGTCGACGCGTCAGAGGTGGGGGTAGGAGCAGTTCTTTCCCAACGTTCTTCCACAGACGACAGGATGCACCCCTGCGCGTTTTTATCCCATCGTTTATCACCTGCCGAGCGTAATTATGACATTGGTAACAGAGAATTGTTGGCAGTCAAGTTAGCGCTGGAAGAATGGCGTCACTGGTTAGAAGGCTCAGGGGTACCTTTTATCGTATGGACTGATCATAAGAATCTGGAATATATCAGAACCGCCAAAAGACTCAACTCTAGGCAGGCTCGGTGGGCACTTTTTTTCGGACGTTTTGACTTTTCTCTCTCGTACCGCCCGGGTTCCAAGAACATCAAACCCGATTCCTTATCTCGTATTTTTGACCAGTCCGAACGCCCGTCTACTCCCGAGTGTATTTTACCTGAGACATTAGTGGTCTCCACTCTCAGATGGGAGGTCGAGTCGAGGGTCATGAAGGCCTTAGAAGGGGTAACGCCTCCGCATGATTGCCCACCGAATCGGTTGTTTGTGCCAGAGGAGTGTCGGTCCAACGTTATTCAGTGGGGACATTGTTCCAGGGTAGCTTGTCATCCAGGAGTTAATCGCACCAGTTATTTGGTCAGGCAACGATTCTGGTGGCCACTTATGGCTCGTGACATCCGCAGTTTTGTTTTGGCTTGCTCTGTTTGTGCCATTGGTAAATCCTCCAATCGACCCCCAGATGGGTTAATCCAACCGCTGTCTGTCCCTTCGAGACCCTGGTCCCACATCGCACTAGATTTTATTACCGCCCTCCCGCCCTCCCAGGGCAAGACGGTCGTTTTGACTGTCGTGGACCGGTTCTCGAAGGCGGCTCACTTTATTCCCTTGCCCAAATTACCCTCTGCCAAGGAGACAGCGGTGACTGTCGTTGATCACGTCTTTCGCTTACATGGCCTTCCGATAGACGTGGTTTCTGACAGGGGTCCCCAATTTGTGTCCAAATTTTGGCAAGAATTTTGTAAGTTACTGGGAGCGACTGTCAGTCTTTCTTCGGGGTTCCATCCCCAAAGCAATGGTCAAACTGAGAGAGCCAACCAAGACTTGGAGAGAGTGTTGCGATGTTTGGTTTCCAAGAATCCTTCCTCCTGGTGTCAACATTTGTCTATGGTGGAGTACGCCCACAATTCGTTACCAGTGTCATCCACGGGCCTCACTCCGTTTGAATGTAGTTTAGGCTACCAGCCACCAGTTTTTGCCAGTACGGAATCCGAGATCGCGGTCCCCTCCGCCCACGCCTTCGTCCAGAGGTGCCGCCACACTTGGATGAGAGCCCGTGAGACTCTTCTCCAAGTGGGGGCGCGCACTAAGGCTAAGGTCGATCGCCACCGGTCGAAGCCTCCCGTATACGTCGTGGGTCAAAAAGTGTGGCTTTCTACTAAGAATATTCCTCTCCGATCCGTATCTAATAAACTTGCTCCCAAATTTATCGGCCCGTTTCCTGTCACCAAGATCATTAGTCCGGTGGCAGTCCGACTCAAACTTCCTCCTGCGTACAGGAGAATTCATCCCGCCTTCCATGTGTCTAAGATTAAACCTGTGTTTCATGCACGCATTAATCCGCCAGTCCCGGTTCCTCCCCCGCCGCGTCTCGTAGATGGGGAACCAACTTATTCGGTTAACCGTATTCTGGACTCGAGACGGAGGGGACGCGGATTTCAGTACCTGGTGGACTGGGAAGGTTACGGTCCGGAGGAGAGAAGTTGGGTTCCTGCTAGAGACATTCTGGATCACTCCCTTATTGATGATTACAATCGACAGGTAGGGCCGTCTGGGAACGCCAGGAGGCGTTCTTAGAGGAGGGGGTACTGTCACGGTGTATGAATTCATTGTCTCTCTCTCGTCTCGCGTGCTGTTGTGTGTGTGTGTGCGTTAATTGTGGGCGCGGTCACTGATCAGCGATGATCAGCAGCGCCAGCTGGCTTCAATCTGTTTTACCCTTTATATGTTCAGTAACTGGTGTCTCATGTTGTCAGATCGTTGTTCTCCCGGTGTGTTCCCTGTTCCCGAGTTTCGTTGGCCTCCTGTGGATTCCCTGTTCGTCTTTATCTTCTTCGAGTTCCTCTCACTACCACGGATTCCACTTCACTCACGGATCACCTGCACTGGATTGGGAGCACGGCACTGGTTGTTCACCGAGGTCCCTGCGTCACTCTACATCAGCGCTGGATTCCGCCCGACCCACCGTCCATCTCCAGCTGTGTTACTTTCCTGGTGTTGTGACTCTGACCAAATATATTACTTACCTTTAATAAAGCGCTTTTGCTATTGCATCTTTCTCCTGTGATTCATAACAGTTATCCGACAAACACCTAACGTTACAAACTTTTTTAAAATCTCAACAGCAAACTTGGAATTAGAGTAAATTATTCTTTGATTAGGACTTTTATGTATTGTTGATCGCTTGTTTATCTACAGGCATGCTAAACATGGTTCTGTGTTTGATTTGGCAGCCGATGTTTAGTGTTCGTTTTGGGTTAATAGGTCTGTCGACAGATATTTGGCTACAATCGTTCTAAAAATACAAAAGTAACCGTGCCATACAGTCAGTAACGATCACTATAGATCTGCAGTCTTTACTTAAAAAAAAATCCCTTTGAGGACTGTATTATAATTTGTTAGAACGATTATATGAAATTCTTGTTTATGAAGCTTATTTTTTTGTAATACTATAATAATTAGTACAATTAAATAACAGCGTATCTAAAAGGTAATGAGACAACAAAAAACAAAAACCTTTCTGAAACGTCGTTTAACAGCCGTTCTTGAACAGGAGCCTGTTTCAGAAAGGAGGTTAAGTGAAAACTGAGTAAGTTAACCCTGAAATTAGGCAAACTCTGGGTTTTCCTTCTCAGAATGGGAGGTCTGTCAAACCCGAGAAAGCAGAGTAAGTCAAGCCCGTTTCTGAAAGAGGGGTAACTTATACTTAGAGTCAGTTACCATGGTGACTTACTCTGTGAGTGTGAACCTAACCTGGTCGGGAGCAGGTTTTCTTAAATAAACCCATAGTTCCCTATCAAGGCTACGGAACTTCGACATTACGGATGTCGTATATGGGAACTCCTCTCATCCTTCACTTTCGCTGAAATCTTATAGGCTAACGCCAGCAGAGCTGGCCAATTGACGCAAATATGCAAATACTGAAACCTCGTAGCAGTAATAAGCAAGTGCAGCGTCAATTACCTTCAGAATCTCTCTCTTCACGCTCAAATCGTGTGCTAGAAAGCGGATACTCCACTAATAACTTTAGGATTATTTCGCCGTCGTTGAAGTTGCGCCGCGATACTTGCACTGTCTCCTGCATCCGATGGCAACTACCTGCAACCTGCAGTGGGGATCGGGGCTACCGCCGCCACTGAGCCGCTGGTAGCCCCCCCCCCCCCCCCAAACCGCGTAGTCGAGGTTCGTCCCCCGGTGAGCTTCCCCGACCCCACCTTTCAGCCCCCTCGCGAGGTCTCTGACTTCGTTTCCTTCGGGGCGAGTGAGGAAGACGACTCCATGTCCCTGTCTGCCTCCGAGAACGACTGGGGTGCGGAGCAGGCCGCGCCGCGGGCGGCCGCGGAGCAAGAGATCCCGGCGGACCTGCAGGACGAGCTCTTCCGTATCCTCTCTAAGGCCGTCGAGGAACTGGATCTCTCGTGGAAGGCTATGGACGAACCTTCAAAGAGCAAGCTGGATACGTGGTTCCTCCAATCGAGCCGCCGTCAGGCCGCTTCGAAAAGAGGAACACCGTTTTCTCCTGACGTGCATGAGCACGTGGTGAAGTCGTGGGTGGCCCCGCAATCGGCGCGCACTCTCACTTCCACCCAGGCCATGTTTGCCCCCGTGGACGAGGCGGGGGACCACGGCTACCTCCGCATCCCCCCCGTCGAGGAGACCGTCGCCGCGCACCTCTGCCCGTCGGCTCCCGCCCTGGGCTCGGACTGCAGCCTTCCGTCCCGAGGCTGCAGATTTATGGCCCACCAGGCTAACAAGGCCTGCGGTGCCGCGGGAGAGGCGGTTTCTGCGTTGCACGCCATGGCCGTTCTTCAAGTGCTGCAGGCTAAGCAGCTCAAGTCTCTGGATGACGCCGCCTCTATCGACGCTGACGCCATCCGAGATCTCCGTTCGGCCACGGACCTCGCGCTCCTGGCCATGAAGCGTTCGGCCCAGGCGATTGGCCGTTCGATGGGGTTCTTTGTGGTCCTCCACAGACACCTGTGGCTCACCCTGTCGGACGTGCAGGAGGCCGATAGGAAGACGCTGCTGAACGCACCGATCTCCCCTGCAGGCCTGTTCGGAGATGCCGTGGAGAAAGTCACCGAGCGTTACTCCGAGACGCAGAAGAAAGCAAAAGCTATGAGCCACGTGATTCCTCGGAGGGCGCCGCCGCAGCCGCAGCCTCGCTCCCGTTTGGCTTCCGCCGCGGGCCGCCAACCTCAGGCCGCGGTTAGAAGACACACAGCGCCCCCCCGGGACCGGATGCCCGTAGAGGCCGTAGCGGCCAGTGGCAGGGAGTGGGTAACAAGAGGACGCAGAGGAGCCCGCGCAGAAAGCCCACCGCGTCCCCTGCGAGGCCTAAGCAGTCGTCCTGACCGCTCGGGCAAGAGGAGAAGAGAGCGCCAGGTAAGCCCCGCGTCCAAGCGGCGCGCTCTAATGCACTTGGTCCCTCAGAGTTCTGCGAGCGACGCGTGCAGTTGTGTTGTGAATGTTGTCAATGTTGTTTCTTGTTCAAAAATAAAGCAGATTACTACTTCACAAGCAGAGCTTTTTTCTCCTCTTGCACCACACACTGTGTTACCCGCCCTGCCGTCGAGCAGCGCAGAGTCACGGTCAATAAATATTCCCAGCCCTCGCATAGCGGCGATGACCGCAGGTTTAGATCCCCCCACGCTCAGTCGTTTCCAGGCAGCGTGGGAAGCTATTCCGGGCATTTCACCGTGGGTGTTGAATATAATTTGGCGCAGGTACACACTTCAGTTCAAACGCAGACCACCCCGCTTCCGCGGCGTAATTCAGTCATTAACTTTGCCCCAAAACGCTCATGTGCTGAGGCAAGAAGTGTGCAGCTTGCTCGAAAAGAAGGCTATAGAACCGGTTCCCCCGAGGGAGCGGGAGAACGGATTCTACAGCCGCTACTTCGTTGTGCCGAAGAACGGAGGGGGTCTCCGCCCCATTCTGGATCTGAGACCCGTCAACAGAGCGCTTCACAAGCGCGCCTTCAGGATGACTACTCTGAAGCAAATCCTGGCGCAAATTCGCCCCGGGGATTGGTTCGCTTCGTTGGATTTAAAGGGGTCATATAATGCCATTTTTGTACAAGTTAATATGAATCTTTAGGGTCAAAATAAAAACTTTGTAATATACTTTTATTAAAAATTCTCATTAGTATTTTAAGGAAACACTAATTTTACCTGCTCAAAAACAGCTCTGTTTTCAGCACGCCGTTTCAGTGCATATGCCTTTAAATGATAATGAGCTTTGCTCACTCCGCCCCCTCTGTTCTGTGCGTACAGTTTTTAATAACACAATAACCATAACGCGTTGTTCATTATAAACGTGGGATTATTAATTATATTGAGAACGTCGTAACATTACATAGAATACATGCCGTAATGCACCCTGAGTGTAAACATTAGCCACATTCATCGTGAAGCGTGCAAGCGGTTTGCAAAGATTAATATTTAAAGGTTAATGAAACGTTACACTCACTTCTTCTGGAGGTGCAGCAGGAACACGTATAGTTGGTACCGATTCCTTTTTCAGGAGCAGCTTCTTAGCAAAACCATACTGACCCTCCTCATTTATAAAGCAGTCTGGTGTGAAATGATTCGCGCAAACATGAACGCATTGACGTTGATCGTGGGGAATATTCCCATCGTAAACAAACTCAGCCACTGCGTCTTCAGCGGTTCGGATTTAGGAACATCAAAATGACTGTTGTGTTCGTTATTATATCCAAGAACAGAACACCACAATCGCAAGACGCCATTCTGCTCCAGTGTAAACAATGACGGACTATGAGGACAGTTCGCTCAGGGCGGGGCTGTGTTGAAACGCTGCTGTCAATCAACAATCGTGGGAGGGGCGTCCGTTTTATCTACGTCACAAAAACGAACGGCTCAATTTGAGGCAGGGGAAAACATATAAGGAGATTAAAACAAAAACACTGGATGGATTTTTATCATTATATGATGGTTGTGTACAGGCACTGTCAACACACATTTCAGTACAATCAACTTGTAAAAGTGCATGTACCATTATATGACCCCTTTAAAGGACGCTTACTTTCATATCCAGATAGTAAAGCATCACAGGCGATTCCTGAGGTTTTCGTTCGAGAATTCGGTGTACCAATATACGGTGCTTCCGTTTGGACTAGCCCTAGCCCCCCGAACATTTTCGAAATGCGTGGACGCGGCACTTTCACCCCTCAGATCGAGCGGGATGCGCGTCTTGAACTATCTGGGCGACTGGCTGGTTCTCGCGCAGTCGAGAGAGACGCTGGTCAGCCATGTGGAAGCCCCCCTTGGCATCTGGGGCTGCTGAATATGAGACCGCTGCAACACTGGCTGAAAGCGCGCGTCCTCCCGAGCGAGTGGTATTCTGGCCACAAGCGCATTATGGTCACCCGCGGATGCGCCCGCACCCTGGCCCCGTGGAGGAACCCAGATTTCTTCAGCTCGGGCGTCCCTATGGATATAGTGATGCGGCGCGTGGAGGTCCTGACGGACGCTTCGTCCACCGGATGGGGAGCCGTCTGCTTGGGAAAGCCCGCATCGGGTCGGTGGTCGGGGGAGCAGATGGAGTGGCACATAAATCGTTTGGAACTAGAAGCGGTCTCTCTAGCTCTCAAAGCCTTCCGGTCTCGGCTGGAGCAGCAGCATGTGCTGATTCGGACCGACAACCCTTCCGTGGTCTCGTACATAAATCACCAAGGCGGTGTACATTCCAGAGCCCTATTTAGGCAGGCGGAATCCCTTCTGCTGTGGGCGGACCGGTTTTTTCTCTCGCTGAGAGCGGCTCACATCCCCGGTGTTCTGAATCGCGGGGCGGATATGCTCTCGAGAAGCAGGATTCCCCAAGCGGAGTGGAGGCTTCACCCCGGGACGGTTCAGCTGATATGGAATCGTTTCGGCAGAGCGGAGGTCGACCTCTTTGCGACGAGCGAGAACGCGCATTGTCAGATGTTCTTCCCGCTGTCTCGTTCCCCCCGGGAGGTGGACGCGCTGACTGCGCAATGGCCGAGAATCGGTCTCTACGCTTTTCCTCCGGTAAAAATTTTGCCCATGGTGTTGTGCAAAATCATGGAGGAGAAGGCGGCGGTGACACTGGTAGCCCCGAACTGGCCAAATCAGCCCTGGTTCGCGGATTTGGCAGTTACTGGCAGGACAGCCATGGGAGATTCCGCTCAGGAAGGACCTTCTGTCTCAGGCGAGCGGAACGATTTGGCATCCCAACCCCGGGCTGTGGAGCCTCCATGTGTGGCCGCTGCAGGATCGCTGAGCGTGCGGGACGCGCTGAACTCGCCAGTTTTGAATACCATCGCGGAGGCGCGAGCCCCGTCCACCAGGCGCCTGTATGCTCTGAAGTGGGGTGTGTTCTCGAAATGGTGTCAGGATGTCGGTATAGACCCAGCGAACTGCTTTGTGATATTCTACGCTTCCTTCAGTACAGGATGGATGAAGGGAGCCTACCATCCACTCTGAAGGTATATGTGGCCGCTATTGCCGCGTTTCACCCCCCTATTGACGGACAGTCTATCGGTAGACATGCGTCGGTGACACGGTTCCTCAAGGGAGCTAGGAGATTATGCCCTGCACGGCCGCCTTCGGTGCAGCCGTGGGATTTAGCGTTGGTCTTGGAGGCTTTGTCGCGACCGCCTTTCGAGCCCTTAGCTTCTATTGCCATTAAGGAGCTATCGGTTAAAACGGCACTGCTTCTCGCTTCAGCGAAGCGAGGTGGGGATTTACAGGCTTTCTCTGTAAGTGAAGATTGTATTCGCTTTGGACCGGGAAACTGTAATGTAAATTCTCAGACCGAGGCCGGGTTACGTTCCTAAGTCGCTCAATACCCCGTTCAGAGCGCAGATTGTTTCTCTGCCTGCCCTGTCCGCTGAGCCATCAACCTCTCAGGATTCGGTTGCTCAGAGTGCTATTTGCCCAGTCAGAGCGCTCGGAGAATACATTTCTTACTCGGACGCTTTTCGACAATCGGACCAGCTGTTTGTGTGCTTTGGTGGGTGCAACAAGGGACGGGGGGTCTCTAAACAGAGGCTTGCTCACTGGATTGTGGACGCTATTGTTTTGGCTTATGATTGCCTGGGACAGGAATGCCCCCTTAACGTCAAGGCCCATTCGACTAGAGCGCTTGCCTCCTCGTGGGCTTGGACTAAGGGTATGTCTATTCAGGATTTATGTCTTGCAGCTGGCTGGTCTTCTCAGAACACGTTTGCCAGGTTTTACAAGTTGGATTTGCCCTCTGTAGCGTCTCGAGTGCTTTCGGTGAGTTGATTGCACACACAGCATTAACAGAGCTGCTCTGCGCTTTGCTTATGAGTTGTTCTGTGTGCTATTTTTGTGTGTTTGTACTGTGGTCACCGCTATGCGTTTGCCCTCTCTTACTGTTGTTATTGCCCTGTTCGACAGTGCAAACTTCCCCCGGTTATACTGCTCGGGATATGCAAATTCTGGCAGTGTTTTGTGAGCTTGTGATTGGTCCCCTTGGGCCTATCAGAGGTTAGAGGTTCGCTATTGGTCAATCTCGGCTTATCGGATGCTCGCATACTGGAGTGGGCGGTCTTGGTATTGGGTCTGTTGTCAGTGGTTGTTTTGCTGCCACGGCGGGATTCTATACAGTTCCCATATACGACATCCGTAATGTCGAAGTTCCGTAGCCTTGATAGGGAACGTCTCCGGTTACTTTCGTAACCTTGGTTCCCTGAAAGGCAAGGAACGAGACATTACGTTCGCCGCCGTGTTCGCTATTGATTTAGCGTTCTTGTTCGATTCTGAAGGTAATTGACGCTGCACTTGCTTATTACTGCTACGAGGTTTCAGTATTTGCATATTTGCGTCAATTGGCCAGCTCTGCTGGCGTTAGCCTATAAGATTTCAGCGAAAGTGAAGGATGAGAGGAGTTCCCATATACGACATCCGTAATGTCTCGTTCCTTGCCTTTCAGGGAACCGAGGTTCCGAAAGTAACCGGAGACGTTTTTCTTTTAGTAAATGCATTTTGATTTAATAATCTTTAGATATTTTGACTGGAAACAACAAGACAAAAATGGTAAGTAAGAAAAGCTTTTTTTTGCAGTGCAGTTCATTCATTCATTGCACATTTTTTCTATATATCATTGGAGAGAGCACATTAGTAAAGCTGCTGTATCAGAGCGGGAAGGATATTGTGCCTCAATCTCTCATGCTCTTTCTGAGAGTTTTTGTGTTGTTGGACACAAACTCATGAGATCCATCAAAGAGAAGTTTCACAGGATTGCAGGACAGTGGTGGAGAAACCGGTTTAAATGAGGGTAATCTGATAAATGACATTCATTTTATAACATCTTGCTGTGACCTCTGAAAGTAACCTAATAATTAGATTTTCCTTTAGGATTTCCAATGTGGTTGGATGCATTGATGACATGCATATGTCACGGGTGACAAAAACGCTTAGCGAGCGGAACCCTCTTGATGAGTCACGAGTTTCTCGAGGGAACGATTTGTGTGCGACACATCCCACTCCGGTTCCGGGTGTGGCAGAAACATTGTCCGGCCTGATTAGCGCTAATGCACTGCAGGTGCGGGAGAGAGAGGAGCGGCGTTCACACAGGCTTCCTGCTTCACAAGCCAAAGTTAAAAGGGCTATTCAGAGAGAGTTCGTGGTGGACGTGGTCTGTTTTGTTTTTGGAGCAGTTTGGGGCTCAAGCTTACTCGGGGAAGTTGTCTGGATGTGGAAGCCGCCTATTGAAGTCTGCTGGATCAGAGTTCATCTGTGGGAGTCTGCTGGACTGATTTATTGATTGAATCTGCGCTGTGAAGGGAGAGAGAGACAGATAAGTGAATTGATTTCATCTTACGAACATTCGAAAAGCTCGAAGTGGATGCAGTGAATGTAAATCTGACTGTTGGGGAAGCCATGTGTTTCAGAGTGTGTTGAGGAGGAACTGAGGATTAAATATCCCCTACGGGAGTGTAAGGAATGGATTGAGGCCTCTGATCAGCCCTATCGTGTGAGTGAATTGCAGTGCTTTTGCCTTATTTATATACATTGATTCATGGCTGTGGATTTGAAGTGAACACAAGTGTGGTATGCTTTTGCTGAGAAGCGGTCCCAACCCCTGCTTACACGTTTGTGAAAAGTTATTATATCTTTTCTCCATCAGAAGCCCAGAGTGATACAGCTAAGTCTGGAAGTATGCAGCATCGCTGGTGAAGTAAGCTTTTAAATCACTGTCTCACTACTGTGCACTGACGGAGGTATCCTTTATTGAGAAGAATCCTTACCGTCCAAGTCCTGAAGTGAGCCGTATCATTGGTGAAGTTGCCGTCGGGGCGAAACTGTGACGTTCGATCAGTACCTACTTGTAGCCGAAGAAGATCTAGAGGACACTGAAGTCTATCATGTTTGTGCTTACTGATATATTGTGTTCAATAAAGATTATTCCTTTGAACTTATCTCTGGTCTGCGTTGTCCATGTGTTTCGGACCCGTGGTGTCGGCTCCTCACGGTGGTGTCTAAGTCGGGCGGCTGGTCATCCGAGTCCGCCCCGGCCCGCACCGGTGACACATATTCCCATCATCGCACCTTCCGAAAATGAAACCGATTACTGAATGGAAGGATAGTCTGAGATATATGCTGTAACCACCACAGCTGTTAAATGCGCACAAATTATTCACAATTTATTTGGTCATCTTTATTTCCTACAAAAGCAACAGTTATTCTTTCCTGTTGGATTTTAATATTCTTCAAGTATTGTGCATCTCCTCTTCATCTATCATCAGTGACGGTGCAGGTCCAGCCTCTGTTGGCCCAGTAGAAGTCAAATGTTATTTTTTTTATCAGCCTAATTAAAAGAAATTAACAGGTTGGATTAGAGAACATTTAATTATGTGAAAAGGGCATTATAGCCTACTATGTGGAAACAGCTGCTGCAAATTGAAATGGACTCTGAATTATATTTATTTAATGTCAAATGTTTGTAAAGTCATGTAGCCTACAGTCAACCTTTTATGCTTAAAGATTTAACTGATTGAATTATAAATGTATTGTTTATTTTTAGGGCCCGTCCACACAAAGACGCGTTTCGCTGTATACGTATAAATTTATCATATTGGCGTTTCGTCCACACGGATCCGGCGTTTTGGGAGAGTGAAAACGACTCGGTTACTAACGTAACCTCGGTTCCCTGAGAGGAGGGAACGAGTATTGCGTAAGTAGCTTACGCTATGGGAAAACTCATTTTCTCGAGAATATTGAAGTCTTTATGTAAAACGCATTGCAGCTGCACAGCTGACAGCAATGAACGAAGGAGCTCGGTCATTGGCTGTGCTGCGGCAACTTGCTCGAACCAATGACGGGGCGACTCTGAATGCGCGACCAATGAGCGCGCGTCAGAGCCCGCCAAGATGGGCGTGGCCAAGCTATATATTGGGCGCCCCGTCATGAGAGTTCTTTAGGTTAAAACGACTGAAGCGAACTAACCAAGCACAAGCACGGCAGCTTACGCAATACTCGTTCCCTCCTCTCAGGGAACCGAGGTTACGTTAGTAACCGAGTCGTTCCCTTTCGAGAGGTCTCTCCTATTGCGTAAGTAGCTTACGCTATGGGAACACCATGCAAAACGCTGTGCATGCTGAACTTCGCCTTATGATAGCCAGAGGCAGGTGCCTGAGCTAAAAAGCAAAGTTATCATCCAACTAGCCGGCAGAGGCGAGCTTTATATGTGGGAAAAAATACAGAGCGGCTAGAAGGCGCTCAGTGTGACACAAGCACATACATAATCTAGATACGAACTCGCAGTTCAACTAGCATTATGCTGATAGCACATTGGAATGCAATGTCGGGACCTGTAGGTTGTAGAATCTGATAAATGTGGACGGTGAGGCCCAGCCTGCCGCCGCACAAATATCCTCGATCGGTATCCCGCTCGACCATGCCCAGGAAGAAGCCACACTCCTGGTGGAGTGTGCTTTGACTCCCCAGGGGCATTGAAGTCCCTTAGCTTCATAAGCCAGCGCTATAGCTTCGACTATCCAGTGAGAGATTCTCTGCTTTGAAACGGCGGAACCTTTCGTACGGCCGCCAAAGCATACAAACAGTTGTTCTGTCTGTCTGAATAGGGCAGAACGCTCCAAATACACTCTGAGAGCCCTAACAGGGCAGAGTAGATTAGCGTCGTGTTCGTCTGCTGGAGACGAAAGCGCAGTTAGGGAGATAACCTGTGCTCTGAAGGGAGTGGTGAGCACTTTAGGAATATACCCATGTTTCGGTCTAAGGACGACCCTGCAGTCGTTAGGTCCGAATTCTAGGCAGGCAGCGCTTGTTGAAAGCGCGTGCAGGTCGCCCACTCTCTTGCCCGAGGCGAGTGCCAGCAAGAGCGCCGTCTTGAGCGAGAGCTGTTTAAGGTGCACGGTTCGGAGTGGTTCGAACGGGGGCCCTTTAAGAGCGTCTAGGACCATAGCTAGGTCCCAGATCGGCACTGAGGGGGGTCGTGAAGGGTTCATCCTCCTGCCGCCCCTTAGGAAACGAATAATTAGGTCGTTTCTTCCCAATGGACGTTCCATTACAAGGTCGTGTGACGCTGTGATGGCAGCCACATATACTTTGAGCGTGGAGGGGGTGCGGCCCGCCTCCAGAAGCCCTTGTAGGAAAACGAGTACACTCGTAATCTCGCATGTTACAGGGTTCAGGCCCTTGGTATTACACCAGTCACTGAACACTTTCCATTTCTGGGCATATAAGCGTCTCGTGGAGGGCGCCCGCGCCTCAGCGATGGTTCTTAGTGCTCCGCTCGCGAGGTTCCTGGGAACCCGTTGAGGGGTCATGCATGAAGGGCCCACAGATCGGGGCGGGGATGAAATATCATCCAGCTGGCCTGACTGAGGAGGTCTGGCCTCAGTGGAACCGGCCGTGGTGCAGATTGCATTTGCATCAGATCTGGAAACCATGTTTGGTTCTTCCAGAGTGGGGCTATCAGCAGCACTGCGTTTTCCTCCTCTCTGACCCGACTGATGACCTGTGGCAGCATCGCGATCGGGGGAAAGGCATATAAGGGGCGGCTCGGCCAGCTCTGGGCGAGCGCGTCCGTGCTTTTCGTGAAGAAAAGAGAGCAGTGCGCGTTCTCCTTGGAGGCGAAGAGGTCGATCTCCGCTTTGCCAAAGGTTTTCCATAACCACTGAATCGTCAGAGGGTTGAGAGCCCATTCTCCTGGGAGAATCTTGTCTCTGGATAGCATGTCTGCCCCCTGGTTCAGGGCGCCTGGCACATGCGCTGCTCTCAGCGAGCGCAAGTTGTGCTGGGACCATAAAATGAGTCTCCTGGCCACTGAATGCATGGAGCTCGACCTGAGTCCACCCTGGCGATATATGTACGACACTACCGTCATGTTGTCCGTTCGGACCAGGACGTGTTCGTTTTTTAGATGTGGGAGCAGGGCTCTGAGAGCCAAAGCCACCGCTTTCATTTCCAGACAGTTTATGTGTAGGCGCTTCTCCGGGTATGACCAAAAGCCGGAGACAGGCCTGCCCTCGTAAAGGGCCCCCCAACCTATTTTGGAGGCATCTGTCGTTATCATCTTTCTCCTTGTGTTCACACCCAGACTCACGCCTGACTGGTACCAGTCGGCGGCTTTCCAGTGCGTCAGGGCTTTTATACAGCCGTGGTTCGCTCTGATTAAAAAGTCCTCCGAACATCCTCTGAAACCGTTTGACGGGGGCGCGCGCGCCCGCTCTGAATGATGTTGCAAGGCGCCGGATGGTGAGCGCGCGCTCCGATGAGAGACGCGCTGTCATTTGCATCGAGTCTAGAACTATTCCCAGGAAAGAAATCCTCTGGCTGGGAGATAGTATGCTTTTTGCAAAATTGATTCTTAGACCCAAGCATTCTAAATGGCTGATAATCCAAGATCTGTGTGTTATTAGCTGACTCTCTGATTGTGCTAGAACCAGCCAATCGTCGAGATAATTCAGTATTCGCACTCCCCTTCGTCTTAGGGGGGAAAGTGCTGCATCCATACATTTCGTGAATGTACGGGGAGCCAGGGACAGGCCGAACGGGAGTACTGTGTACTGGTATGACTGTCCCTCGAAAGCGAATCTCAGAAACGGCCTGTGATGAGGCGCTATTGGAATGTGAAAGTAAGCATCTTTCAGATCCACTGAGAGAAACCAATCTCCTGGGCACACTTGCGCGAGGATATGCTTGGTTGTTAATATTCTGAACGAGCGAATCATTAGTGCTTTGTTCAGGTGTCTGAGATCTAGGATGGGGCGGAGACCGCCATCCTTTTTCGGGACGAGAAAATAGCGGCTGTAAAAACCTGTCCCGCTCAGAGAGGGGGAAACAGTTTCCACAGCGCCCTTTTCTATTAGTTTGCGCACCTCGGTGCGTAGAACATGTGAACACTCTTTTCTCACTTTCGTCTCGACCACAGTCGTAAAACGTGGTGGTCTGCGAGCAAACTGGAGCGAGTATCCGTGCTTTACTATATTCAATACCCATTTCGGCATATCTGGAATGTTTTCCCATGCCGCTGCGTGTACAGATATGGGCTGAATACAGGCTAGGGGCGGGCCGCTGTGACGTAGGGACCCGGCTAGCGAATCGCCTGAGCTCGTAGCTCTCAGAGGCGCGGGCGCGCGCTGAGCAGCTGAGTGAATGGGCGCGTGTGCGATTACAACAGCGCGCGCTGTGTTTGTAAAACTCGCAGCCTGAGCTGAGGTTGTGTTTGACACTGTAAGGGCAGTGTTTATAAGTGGGGGTGCATAAACAGTGGTAGGCACACGCGTCACTTTTATAATGTTTCCCGCTTTTACTGGGGATGAATTTATAACTGTGTGAACAGTGCTTGTGTGTAGTGGTGCGTACATGACCGTAGGCACGTGATCTACATTCATGGGAAGCGCAGCCTGAGCTGGGAATGAATTTGGCACTGTTTTGACAGTATCTGGGAATGCACACTTTGTGGACATGTGAACCCTTAGTGATGCAGGCAGAAAAAGACTCTTTTTGTGTTTTCTGTGCGTCGCCGTAAAGACAGCGTTTGTTTGCAGGTGAGCGAGCTCTGTGACTGGCCCACTGACTGCTGTATGGACATATCCAGCCGCCTGTAAGGGGACTGGGTAATGTTTGAGCTTTTGCAGAGAGAGTGGTCCGGCTTTTGCGAGACACGCACTCTCTCTTCTCATTTCTGTGGCTAGGACAGCTTTCGAGGCTCAGGGTTCAGCACAATCTTGGGCCGAGGACCCCGTCGCTCAGGAGGCGGCTTGCGGTTGTGAGAGCGCGAGCGGCGTCGAGCATCAGCCTGAGGCGCGGGCTGAGAGGCGGTGGGAGCTGTTTTAGCCCGCTGCGGCTGTGGCGGTCTCTGTCTGCTCTGCGATGAGCTGGAGCGCTTTGGCAGGAAATGACGCATAGCTTGTGAAGCGTTCTGGGCCTCAGTGAAGCGTTCGGCGAAACCTTTAACCGCCGGTCCAAACAGCCCGCTGGTGGAGATAGACGCATCGAGAAATGCCGCCTTATCCGCGTCCTTCATTTCAGTCAGAGTCAGCCACAGATGGCGCTCAAGAACAGTCAAATTAGCCATAGCACGGCCGATGGACTGGGCGGTGGCCTTCGTGGCTCGCAGAGCTATATCAGTCGCGCTGCGTAAGTCCCTGAAGGCTTCGGGTTCAGGGCCAGACTCGTCCATAGAGCGGAGAAGCTTGGCTTGGAACACTTGAAGCACCGCCATTGAGTGAAGCGCTGATGCAGCTTGGCCGGCGGCGGCGTAGGCGCGACCGGCGAGAGCAGAGGTAGTGCGGCAGGGCTTCAAGGGGTGGGAAGCTTTGGCTTTCGAACCGGTGGTGAAGGGCGGGCAGAGATGATTGGCCACGGCCTCCTCGAGGGGCGGCGTTCCCTCGTAGCCTCTTTCCTTCGCACCGTCCACTGAGGAGAGCGAAGAAGAAAAAGAAGGCTTTAGGCGCGCAGAGTGGGGGGCTTTCCACGACTTGGTGAGTTCGTCGTGAACTTCCGGGAAGAAGGGAGAAGGCCTTTGCCGAGGGGCCTGCTGGCGCCCCTGCAGAAACCACTCATCCAGTCGGCTCCGGGTTGGTTCTTCGGGAGAAGACCAATCGAGCCCGAGGTCTTCCACGGCCTTAGAGAGGACATGGATAATCTCAGTATCCATAGTGGAGCCCCCGCTCGTGCTAGCTAGCGTCGACGGGGCGGGGTCGAGAGTGGAGCCCGGCCAGTCGTCCGATGCAGCGTCGATGGACAAGCTGTCGTCCATTCCCCCGTCGTCCTCGGACGCCCAGAAAGTCACAAGGCCCACCGCTCTGCTAGAGGGGTGTGGGTCCGGCTGGGTGAACTGAACCGGCGGTGGGGAAGGCAAGAGCGGCGGTGAAGCACGCGGAGACTGGCTCGGCGTGACGTCACTGAGCTCAGGTTCAGGAAGCCTCTGTGAGCGGCGCTTTTTGTTAGTGCGCGGCTCAAACAGAGGGGTGGCGATGGGCTCGCTCACGGCGAAAGCGGCGAGGCGAGCCCGTAGTGCGGAGAGACCCAGGTCATCACATTCCGGTCATCCGCCCTTGGTCAATGCAGCTTCTGCGTTGTCACGGCCCAGGCAGCGAGCGCAGATGATGTGACTATCCCCATCCGGGAGAAGGTCTCTGCACGACGCGCAGGAAGGCATTTGAAACAACGCCTTATTGGAAAATTGCTCTTTCACAAATGTCGCGGGGCGGACAGATGTAAAATACTTGCGTATATGGCGCGCCGGATGGCTCAGTAGGAGGTGCTTGAAGGCGGCTGAAGGTGCCGACGTCCTCGTAGCAATCCCGCTGGTATGCTTTTCCACGGCGGCGAAGGCTTCCAATAATCCGGAGGATCCAGCGAAGAAGGTGTTCGCTGAAGGAGATTAAATCTAAAGAACTCTCATGACGGGGCGCCCAATATATAGCTTGGCCACGCCCATCTTGGCGGGCTCTGATGCGCGCGGGCGCGAAGCGCGCTCATTGGTCGCGCATTCAGAGTCGCCCCGTCATTGGTTCGAGCAAGTTGCCGCAGCACAGCCAATGACCGAGCTCCTTCGTTGATTGCCGTCAGCTGTGCAGCTGCAATGCGTTTTACATAAAGACTTCAATATTCTCGAGAAAAGGAGTTTTCCCATAGCGTAAGCTACTTACGCAATAGGAGAGACCTCTCGAAAGGGAACGCTATTTTTTGAAACCGGGTCCCAAAGTGGATAAATCTGAACACGACGCCCTTGCGGTTTCGTGTGTACAGCCAATCCGTATATTTTGTGAAACGATGATGTCATCACCCCACGTGTCGACTAGTCAGACACGCTAAATCAGTAGCCATAACAGCAACAACTGCGACTACTTGCTTGAGTTCATGCTTCAGAAGCTACTGAGCCTCTTTTATTTATTTATTATTTAGGCCTACTTTAATGTATTTTTATTTATTTATATTTCGTTCTTATGCTATGATGCTTGTATTTTGTATGATTAAGACTTTTCGTATTTTGTAGAGATGGGCATGTCAAGCAAAAATAATATTCGACGATCGCTGGGAATTATTTGATTATTCAAAAAACGCACCTCTGCCCCTCATGCTCACCAGTGACACGGCGTTCGCTCCGACATTAAATTTCTCTGTACTGTAGGCCTATATGTTGTAGCCATTAAAGAATAGTTTCATATTTATGTTTTAATGTTATTTTTTCCATTTCATATATGTTGATTAGGCCCTATATGAAAAGTGAACAGCGTGAGTAAGATGCGCAATATCGAGACACATCATTTTGACCACTTCATTAAGTTTTGATTTGTATAAAGCCTTTCTTTAAAGTGAATTTCGTTTTGTATAAATTGTATCTTAATTTTAATCAATGTTTCATTAACAAATTGCCTGGATTTAATAAATAAGAATCAAATATAGCAGACAATAGCCTATAATCAGGACATGGAGGCGCCGACACGATATAACTTGCATCGCACGAGAACTAGAGCTTGTCTCATAAATGAACATAAACTCAGAAATATATCTATGCTTGAAATGTCTACTTTTAAACAATTCAAAACGAAAAGAAACAGACAACTCTAATAATCCGCATGAAGTGTGCATTTCTCTCTATAGGCACCTTTCACAATACTGCGAAGGTGGCGAGTCAGCATCGTCACACAAAACACTAGTTTATTAATAAACAATTAAAATGTCTCCTTGCTATATTTGACATATTCATAATGATTAGGCTATTTGCCGGTTCTTTGTGGCAAGCTTTATGCGTCTGCTAACTAATCGACTATTGTGACTCATCCCTATTTTGTACCATTTATAGTTTTTCATATTGTTCAATAAAGTTCTTGGTAAAAAAGAAAAGAAGCTACTGTGCCTAATATTACTGTATATTATTGTATACAGCACGCAAGGTTTATGTGCAAGTCTTCTCTGTTTTTAGTGTATCTGTGTCAGAATTACATCGTCTCGTACTGGGCCGGGTTTCCCGATAACGATGTATCTTAAGCCTGGTTCACACGGGACGATTTTAAAATTGTCGGCCGATTTTCCAAACCTGAGAGACCCCACACACGGCGATAAAAAAATCACGGGTCTAACAGTTATAACAGTTAACAAATAGTTTTGGTCGTACCCTTTGTGGTGTGCAGCCACACGGCAAAATCAACACATCACACACGAACCGATTTGACTCCCGAGCATTCCCAGGTCAGACGGAAAATCTCGCAAAATCCCTCGAGATCAAACGTGACTTCTGAGTAAACAATCATGGCGGACGAAGAGGATGCAGTGGCGATAGTTTGTAGTTTGTTTTTAACCGAATCCATCTCCGACGTCCACCGGACTTTCTGGTGCGCCATGCCGCCGGCTGTTTTGATTTTGTTTCCCGGTGCTTCCTCTGCGCCTCGTCACCTCGCTTTCTGATTGGCTACACGCCACAGTCCACAGGCTGCGTGCTCGTTTCCCATATAGCACACGAGGAGAAATCGGGCCAAAATAATCCAACATGTTGGATATCCCCGATTTGAGATCGGAGCGGTCCCGACGTCCTTCCGAGCAGACGAGAGCACTCTTAACACGTACCACACATGGCAGGAATATCTGATCTTATTTTACGATAATCGGAGCATCCTTAAGATGGTCGGAAGGGGTAAATCGGGGCTAAAATCGGCCTAATTATCCTGCTGTGTGAACCAGGCTTTAGCTCTTAAGAGCGCTCTCTACGTGCAAGGTTACAAACGCTCGCCGCAATTCCACGCGCGTTTCCCAAAAATGCACTTAACATGAACGCGCGAGAACGCGTTCTGCGTGCTACTTAAGCGTCGCTGTCCATTCGCGAAATGCTGAAATATAACCTTATATGGAATCGTATTCGGAACGTTTAACCTAATAATCGTCATTTGTTGTGGATTAGAAATCAAGACAAGTCTATATGGATATAAAGCACCTATACAGGCTGACAAAATAGCTGGAAAAAAAACAAAAAAAAACAAGAGAAGATACCTTTCAAAAAGATAAAATTAATGTCCTTTTAGAGGAGATAGAGGGAAACAAAGATTTTATTTTTAACAGATTTAAAGGAAACCATACAAATAAGGAAAAACAAAACATCTGGAAGGACATTGTCTCATTGCAAACTATTTGCAACCGTGTTCAAAGATCAGGGAAGGAGGTCCGCAAGAAATGCCCAATACATGGCTGGTTTTCGTGGACGTCAGCAAGTCATTGACAGATTTTTTTGAATTCATCCCTATTTTGCCCGGCCTTTAAAGCATATTTCCCAGATTACTTATTTTATGATTTTTTGTTCATTCGTTTAATTTAGATGTGTATTTCTATTTTTTCTTCCCTTTTTAATTATTTCATTTAAACAAAACACGAGTACAACAAAGTGTACAATAAAGTACAATCAAAACCTATATATTATACTTACGTTGCAGTGTAATCTGTTAAATCTAGATAAAAGTGTAATCTGCCGGTTGTCCTGCAGGTGACCTCATAACTCTGTCTTCTTACTATGCACTTGGGGATTTACGATTACTCCAGAGCACTCGTAGTTCTACGAAGATTTTCAAGTGCTACTTAAGTTACCATGCTTTTGGGAAACAGACCATAATATTAAGATCAGTCGTACGATCGTTTTTACGATCAATTTAGGCTTACGATCATGCATTTGGGAAACGCAGCATGTATAGCCTACTACACCGTTTTCAGTCGGTTTCGTGTGTACGCAGATATTTCTTGAGATGACGCAGTGTTTACGGATTTTTTTTTTTAGAACGAGGAAAAAAAGATCGGATAGGGAACGGACCGGCTTCGTGTGGACGTGACCTTAGTTGCTGACTTTTTTTCTTTTTTCTGTGGGATACCATGAAAATGAGTATTAGTTCAATAACTTACCTTTCTGTCAGTTTTCACCTGATAATATAACCGTGAATAAGAATTATACTGTGGACATCTTTTTGTCGTGCTGTTGCCATGGTGAATCGTAATTTCGGAGCTCCATTGATAATGGCTTTTCATAGTCGTGGAACGTGGTGCACGTGTAACTCTGAGTCAACCTTCTCAGAGTTGATTGAACTATAGCTCATTTCAGCTGTTCTGAAACGAAAACTCAGCGTTTCCCATGTCAGGGTAAGTCAACTCAGAGTTCAAGTTTTAATTCAGAGTCGGTTGAACCTCCTTATTGAAACAGGCCCCTGGTCCTGCTCGATCATCTTCACTAACATTCTCTGTGTCAGATTCGGGCTCAAGTTGGTATGGTTTTATTGACGCCATCGTTTATAATACACCAAAGCACAAACTGGCTACCAGTAAAGGTTAATATAAAATATCCAAACAAATTACATATGCAAATACCCTGTTAGAACAAGGGATCGTAAAGTTTCCCTCCATCGGAACAACATATACCCCTTTTCCACCAAAGCATTTTGAGAGCCGGTTCGGAGCCGGTGCCTGCGCGCGAACCAGTCCTTTGTGTTTCGACAGCCAAAGAACCGGTTCTCGGCCAGGAAAACTGGTTCCAAAGCGGCACCAACTCTTTGCTGGACTAGAACCGTTCTTTTACCACGTCATGCTTACGTCGGGGGCTGGGGGCGGGTTTAGATGTGTTCTAAACATCTTTTCTGACCATAATATAGGATCGCAAAGCCCGGAACATTTGCAGAAACACGATGTAGTCCGCCTTTGTAAATGTTATGGTTGAAGTTGGCGCAAGCGTTTCTATTTTTTTATTTTTTTGAAAACATTATAACTAAGCAAAGAAGAAAACAGTCACAATATAGAACAAATAAATGGAAAGGGAAAAAAAAGACACAAAACAGGGGTACATAACTAATCAGAAAAGATTACATATAAAAGGAAAAGATTAAAAGACTTACATATTTCAATTGTTTTTGAAGCCTTCTTGGTACACAAGTTAGAGATAATCCCAAAGTAATGTTGTACTTGCAAGCGTTTCTAGCTAAGACGTATGGCGACGTACACAGTGACGTAACGACGCCGTTCGCTGGGCGCTCTAGTCAGTGGAAAAACAAACAGGTTCTGAAAAGGTTCGCAAGTTGAACCAACTCCGAACCAACTTTGAACCAGCACCAGTTCCGAACCAGTTCTTTTTTGGTGGAAAAGGGGTATTAGTGGCTCACTCAAATCCTGAGGTTGTGACATCTTCACTCTACAAGATCACTGATCACAAGATCACCCGATTCTGAGAAATTCTGATGTGAATATGACGCTGAGCTAGAAGTCTTCTAGGCCGTTTGTGCCAGTCCGTAGCCTTGTCTTTCTATCCACCAAAGATCCTCTGACTTCAGCCGGTTCTCTCTCAAGACAACATCAGCAAAGATCAACTGGAGCAAATTGCATCAGGGCCGATTTATTTGAATATCAAACATAGTCTCATTATTTGATACATTAAGTATACCTAACCTACCCTTAGAGTGTGTCAGATTTAAGAAACTATTTGTCAAGGGGGGTGGTTCGGCCTGAAGGAGATGCTGAGTCAAAAGGCTCCAATTCAAACTTTCACTATTAACAGGCAGGAAAACGGGCAGAGAGTACACACACAAAGTAACATTAAAGCAAGAAACAACCAGGCTAACTGAACAGAAGGAAACTAAATACAGATACAAATCAACAATAACGAGGTGAGCACAGGTGACACGGATGATGATGACGATGAACAGGTGGGTAAATGAGGGAATGAGTTCAGGTGTGAAGACACAAGGGATTCTGGGAAGTGTAGTGCAGACGAAGACTGTGACACTGATGGTTAGTTCAAGGCTTTTAATTTTTTGAATTTCAGACGATGCTTTCCTGTATTCTGCTTCAACTCTTTATCCCTCGGTAAACTGTATGCATGTGTGTGTGTGTGTTAGAGTGGTTTAAGTGTTTAGTAGTAAATAAAGTCTTGTTCGTGTCACATGTAAAGTTGTTTGTGCTCATTTACTGGAGTCCCTAATCATGTAGATTTTACATGCTCCTAGTACTGTACAATAAGAAAGTTATTTCCCTTACCCCGGTAATTACAATTTCTTAGAATAAATAAATTAATAAATACTGGGTGTTCACTGGACGAACAGGTTATTTGATTGTAGTATTCTGCTACATCAAGTTAATTCTATTACTGTAACTGTTCCAAATATTTATAATAAATTATAACAAGTTATGTTTTATTATTTATACTTCCCTTGAGCTAATGTCCATCAGAGACTCTTGAACCCCTCAAAAGTCAATATTGAGGAATGTTTTTTAGAAAATATATTATCTATATAACTTGTAAATACTTTACATTCTGTGGAAGTTTGTTGCTGTTTTTTATTTTACTATCAGACATGACCTCATAAAATAGCCTACATACTTTACAGAAAAAAATCACAATCACTACTTTGATTGAAAAGCCACCAATCAAAGGTTTTCTATACATACAATTTTAAGTGCTATTTCATCAGACAGACAGACAGACAAACAAGTGTTTTACATAGAAACATGTTCTGTCCTAGTTTATAATTTGCCTGAACTCTACAGCTGAGTGACAGTGAAATCAGAAATGTCTCCCGGCATCACAGCCTGGAACGGGACAAGCCAACATCTGATAACCGGAGTTGAAGGAAGTGTGTAGTCTGTGACATCCTCCCTAAAGTTACATTCATAGATTAAAACAGATATATAATAAAGGAAAAAAATGTGTGTATGATCAGTTTTGATCACTTACAAGCTCGCCTTCACTTCCTGGTCCATTATCTTTAGAGTTGGTGTTTGTGATCCTTGAACCTCCTCATATGAAGCCTCAGCTTTTCCTTCAATATATTCCACAGTTATTAAGATTTTATCCCATTTAATAATGCAAGATACAAATCAAAATGTACCATTTAATTGCACACCTAGCTAACAAAACAAAAATATGTCTAAAGAGAGTTTTGCTAACGTTTCTGTTCTCTAAACATTCAGAACGTCCTTTTTTATGTTCTGAAAACGTTTTTTTGTTTTCAATCATGACAACTCTCTGAATAGTTTTAGCATGTCCTTGAATATGGTAATGTTATTTGGTCTTGGCAGACAAGATCTGCTACACTGCTGCTGCTGCAGAGCAAGTATATGGACACAGACACACTGCTGTCAGCGTGTCAGGCCCCATCCACACAACTGCGTTTTAGTTTAGAAACAGAGAATTAAAATGAATACGATCTCCATCCACACCAGCGTTTTAGCTGCGTATTAGAACTGATCTCCGTCCACATTAAAACGACTGAAAACGCGGATCACGTCACCATTCACCTACACTGGGCATGCGCGTGCCGGTGCAAACAGGAAACAGATTGACTATTCCTCAGATTTCGCTGAGGTTGATAAGTGCCGATCTGGACATTCAAAAGTTTTCGCACCATTCTTCAGGAACTACAACTTAATTGATAAAATTATCCCACCATGCGCGGGTTCTTCCCGGCTTAACCCAAAACCGACGCTCCATGTACGGTCAATACCGCCGCTGCACACGGGAACTGTCACAGATCGCTGGAATAGCTTGCCTCCGGCGCATGTAGGCAGTTAAAGCATTGTGAAATGTGAAATTTACTTGCACTAACGTAACTGGTAGTCCAGGCTGTTGTTGTGCGTTTTCTTCCATTGTATGACATCCAATCAGAGAGCCGAGCATGAGCCTCTGCGTCATCGTTTCTAAAGTCCTCCGTTTTTACCCGTCTACACTAAAACGCCCTCCGGAGATTCAAAACGCAAAACGGGGTCGGCAGGGTTTCTAAACTTCTCCATTTTAGGTCTTCGTTTTTGCCGTTTTAGTGTGGACGGGAGGTGCAAACGTAGCAAAAGGTCTGCGTTTCTAAACTAAAACGTAGTAGTGTGGATGGGGCTTCAGATATGCTCCAGCTGCATAAATAGACACATAAATCCAGTAGTAGATCTATGCAGGTGGAGCTGGGGGAGGTAGAGGTTTCAGAGGATCTCTGATAGTGCGCTGCAGGACTAGCTTACAGCAAACAACAAACCAGACTATTCAAATGTTGAGCAAGTAATCTCATTGGCAGCAGGATCAGCAGAGGCCAATCAGCTTGTGCTCTGTGGAAATGATGTAATTGCTTGCAGATTGCATGTAAAGGACCAATCAGCCTATGACCTCTAGAGTTTCATGACTGAACTAAATATATAAATAACATTTTCATGGTAATGTTTTGAGAACATTAAATACCAGATAACTTTGAACAAACATTCCATTAATGTTACTGGAAAAACATGTTCATAACTTTGAGAAAACCTTGCCAAAAACATTAGCTGAAATTCCGAGAAAGTTCCCTGTTAGCTGGGTCAATTGTGTAAAGTGTTTATACATGTTTAAATGTTTAACCAGTGAAGTACTCTTACCTAAAATGCCCATCAAACTGACATCTTTTGGCTGTTTTTTGGGGCGAACAGCAGGCCACAGAAACACTTCACCATTTTTCTTGTGAAGAAGAATAACAACACGTATGTTTCCCATGGTAACGTCCATTTCATTGCTCCGTAATATCAGGGACACACTGTTGAAACAGAGAAAATGATGAATAAATTCTACTTCACAGAAAGGAGCTATAACACAAATGTAGTAAAACACTTATAGTTTGAGTAGTATATACCCCTCTGTATTGTGTTGAGTAGGTTCCTGGTCCCACAAAAACTCAACATGACTCTGGCCATCTTGGTATCTGATAGAGCTTGTGTTTATTGTCAGGTGATGGTTTGTTTTGTAATGAAAGGCAATTTTACTGAATCCCTGTCGTCTAGGCATGAATTGTCCATTCATATAGAACACTAAGACACACAGAAAGTCACACAGTATGAGTACATACAAAACATTCAATTTAAAAAAAAAGATGACTTTCAAAAGGATGTGCATGAAGAGTAAATGTGTAATAGTAACCTGATGCAGAATCCTGTAACAGTCTGAGTTTGTGAGGATCAGGAACGTCAAAACAAAGTGGCTTAGACTGACCAGCAGAAGGCAGCAGGAACCGATTGCTACCAACTCTTGGAACTAACAGAAAACATAAGCAAATGCTGTATTAGAATTACTATAGAAAATTGTCCCACATAGTAAGTACGTTTTAGAGATCTGAATGTACTTGACATAGTAGAAAGAACAGCGTCTGCACTCTCCCGTGGAATTGTGGGTATTTGACCTAAGCCAAAAAGAAGGTAGACTTACTTGATACAAGGCAGAATCAAAGTTAGAGCGTATTTATACATATCTGGAGATCAGCATATCACTATCATCTAAAAAAAGGGGGTTTAGCCGTTAAAAAGTCAGACTATTTATAAGTCAGTTTATCAGTAATTTATTGACCAAAGCACTCAATAAGTAACGAAAAAAGTTCAATGTACCAAAGCATTTTGAAGTAACTAAATAGAGAAATAATTAAATTAATTATTAATGTAATTAAGTATTATTAAAGTAATTAAAATGTACCGAATAATTTTCACAAATATTTAGCAAATAATAATAAATAATATAAAAAAAAAAACAATTACACATTTCAAAATAATTACTTTCACAAAAAATATGCTACATTTAAATAATTTTATTTTCATGATTAAAATGTATTTCCAAATGTTGCTTTTAATATTGAAGGGATAGTGAAAATAAAAATGAAGACATCATTTACTCACGCTGGTGTTGTTCTGATGCAGTATGCTGTTCTTTCTTTTATGGACTACAAAATTAGTGTTTTTTATAAAAAGTTCCTGCTTGCGCTTGTCCATATATTGGCACTGAATAGCAACCAGAATAAATCTTTCTAAATAAGATGCAAAAGTATGACAGAATGATCCCATGCTACACATGTTGTATATTACAAGTGTTCTGGGGTATTCGATAGGGTTTGGTGAAAACAAAACAAAATTGTATTTAAGGGAAATCCTGACTTTGACCGTTAGTCTTCTTTGCTCGACTGTGTTTGTGAGACCATAAGCCCAGTTGCTCAGATAAGATTTTTTAACTGGGGGGGACCAAGCTGTCAGCAAATGATTTAAACTCAATTCGTTATTTTGCATATTTGGGCTTTAACTAGTGCTCAAGTAGTTACTTTGCGTAATTTGGGCTAATGATTTGCACTAAAAAGCCATTGGGGGATTCTTATTTGAAATCATGGATAAACAACAATGAACAAATGTAAACAAAGGCCTACCTGAGAAATTGCCTGCAGGCCAGGAGGACAACATTTTAAATCTTATAATTTCAGTTAACCCTCTATACCTCTATAGAATTTCACAACAATGTGAAATACAACATATTCCTGAGAATTAATGGCTAAAACTACTATTTCAAAAATGTCTAAGAATAACTGTTAATTACAAGTTTGTTGCAATTTATAGATTAGAAATATCTTTCAAATGATGTATGACATATTAAGAAATGTTTTTCATAGCCTATAATTTAAGAATCTATATCCTCCGTTGCTCCAAACATGATTTCCTGCTATAAGAGGATGTCAAAAGTTTATGTAGGCCTTCATTTGTTGTTTGCATAAACCTTGCACCACACAAATTTACTTATTATAATTCTTTTTATAGTGGCTTACACGACAATGAACATACCTCAGTCAATTTATACAGTACAATGGGTTAAATGATAAGATAAAACATTATTTCCTGACGACGATTTATTTATCCAACCATTCTTTTTGTGTTCATTCATTATTTGTCTCTGTCCACTCACCTAAATGCATAGTTATGGTCTCCACATTTTGCTGTGTTTAGTAAGTGCAAAAGCCTTCTTGCCATTATTGTCAGACTAGCTATTCCCCTTAACAAATCTAATCTGCCACATCTGGGATAGTCAACAGGCATAGGATACTTACATTGTTTGTTTTATGAAAAAACGAGGTGATTGTTTTTTGTCTCTTCATTGCCTTTATGTGGCATTTATACAGTCGATTTTTTTCAGTTCAGAAAATCACCGACTCAGCTCAGTCATAGATGGTATATGATCACTATGGTTACCGGTCCGGTCCTACAGGCACGATTGAGGCAGCTTTTTTTTTTTTTTTTTTTTTATTCAAAATTAGGACATACAACAGGAAAACAACATCTTCTGTACATCAATAAAGTATATGGACAAATCACACATATGCCAGGGAGGTCAAGGGGTAATCAAAATGATAAAGTAAACAAGGGCAAAAAAAAAAAAAAAAAAAAACCTAAATAAATATCTTGTAACGCTTACAGAGGTCATGTTTTAACAGCTTTTTTGTTTGTACACACCGAGACTGAGATAACATAGTGCTTAATGTTAGCAGCAAGTTCCAAAAAGCTAGGTTTTTTTTTTTTTTAGGAATTTTCACTTGTCCAAATAAAATTTGGTAAGAAAAATAAGCAAATTAACCACATAATACTCAGAACATACATTTTTGTGATGTTGAGTGAATCCAAACAATACATTTTCCCACCGCAATTCAAATTGAGGGTAAATATGGACAACAATAAATTGAGACACTTTGCTCCAAAGTTTCTTGGTATGTGGGCAAGACCAAAATAAATGCACCAGTGTTTCGTTTAGCTCTTCACAAAAAGTAGGCTACCGATTGAGGCAGCTACCAGCTCCTCATAGGACCCCGGCGACGTCACTCAGGAGTCGTAGCACACACACAGAGAGAGTGTAAAGGCCCCACGTCCCAAATTCCAGAGATAATATAAAAATGAAAACTTTTATGGAAAAAATTAATGTAGTTGACATTTGGCGAGAAAAGTTTCCTAATAATATATCCTATACTTGGAGTAACAGTTCAGGTTCAAGGAAATCTCGAATAGATTTTTATTTCATTTCTAATAATATACCGAAAGACAGTGTAACAGTCCTTACAACACCACTTATAGCTCGTTTCCACTGAGCGGTACGGTACGGTACGGTACAGTTCGGTACGGAATTATTTGCGCAATTATAACGCAATTATTTCCAGTAGCAGTATTAACATTAAGTGACATGGGCATCTGACGCTCAGAAGCCAATGGCACATGCCACTATGCGAATTGCCAGTGGATAGTGACATGTGTCACTGACATTACTGGCATTACAGTCAATGTTTGATGTCACTGACATTACTGGCATGTGCCAGTGGATAGTGACATGTGTCACTGACAATGTCGCGGAACAGGTTGCCGTCACACCTCAGTATGACTTACAGATGAGCTGAGCAGCTACTGACGTAATTGTGAAACAAACGCCTATATAAATAGCCTAGTATGTTAGTGATTTAAAAAAAATAGATGTCAATTAAACGTTTTAAAGTCGGTATTTTTTTCTCAAACATGTCAGTTTGTGACATCATAGCTGAGTGGCATAGAAGCCACTGAATGTTAAATATGTAATGCCAATGTTGTTGATCACGTAAACTGTCCATCCTAGGAAACACAACGAATAAATCAGAAGTTACTACGAATAGCGCATTAACAGTCGCATCCGTTACTGTAACCTTTAATTTTGCATGATGCTGCATGCACGCCAGTAGGTGTCAGTAAGTCCACACTGGGCAGCGCAAAATAACCTAAAACTTGCGACAGTTGAGGAACATCTACGGGTGGTGTATAGTAGAGTTGGGGTACTCGGACTCGGACTCGAGTCCGGACTCGAGTCCAATTTTAAATGAACTCGGACTTGTCATGCACTCGGATGAATTTGTACTCGGACTTGACACGGACTCGGACATTTTAGACTCGGAAAAATGTCCGAGTCCAGTCGAGTCCGGGCACTAGAGGACACAATATTAATCAAAAACGAAACCAAACTACTTGTGTTGTTTCCGCGTTGAGCATTAGCCAATCACAGACATGTATATTAAGCGCATGAACACAGTGGCAAATCAGAGGCATTTTAGAGTCAACATGCGGAGAATTCGCTTAAAATGTATGTTCAGAATCAGCACAAGCTTTATCCTTTCGCAAATCCCCTCATAAACAAAGTCTTGACGCGATATACATGAGAGATTCACTGTGCAGTGTGGACACTTCAGTGTTTATGACGAGAGTTTTAGGGAGAGTGCAGAACGCGGTAAGTGATGGCTTAAAGGGAGCGCTATCGACAATCTAAATAATAGTTTTGTTTTTCATGCTTCTAGAGGACCAGTGGTTACGTTCACACTGTAAATTATAAAGAGTGATAAATGCATTTAAATGTGGGAGTGAATCCGCTAAATTTTAGTCCTGTGAGTCTTGCAATTGCGATGATTGACATAGTAACCATAGCAACATGAGAAAGTGATAACCATAGCAACATTTTGGTGTCTAATAATTTAATGATTTTTGTTACATTTACACTTTAGTCATAAGTTTACATACACCTTTAAAATCTCCAAAATGGAATTTTTATTTATTTATTAATAAGTAGGATCATAAAAACATTGTTTCTATTTACTGCACTGAAAAAGCTTTTTCACATAACAGATGTTTAATAGCCTAGTCCACAAGACAAAATACAAACACAAAATACAAGACAAATTACTTGATTGTAAATATCATTACCTGACACACAATATTACAATCAAGTAATTTATCTTGTATTTTGTGTTTGTATCCACAACTGTTTTTTTTTTTTTTTTTTTTTTTTTTTTTTTGTAATGGTTGTTCATGAGGAAAAATCCTCCAGCTCCTGCACATTATTTGCTTTTCCAGCATCTTCTGCATATTGGACTCCTTACTAGCAGTGTCTATGATTGTGAGATCCATCTTTTCGCACTGGTGACAACTGAGGGTCTCATACACGACTATTACAAACCCTGCAAACACTTAGTGATGCTCAAGAAGTCCATTAAGGATGAAACTGGATGTAAATTGTTCTTATTTTGTTGAAAATTTATATTAATTTAGTCCTGCCCTTCAGAGGCTAAAAAAGATATTAGCATGTAAAACAAAATAAGAAAACTTTAAACATCACTATTTGCTCAAAAGTTTCCCCCTGGCTCTTAATGCATCGTGTTGCATTCTTGAGCATTACCTTGCAGATTCTGAAAGATGTACAATAGGTAAACGTATGACTTTGACTATACATTGCAATCATTTTGTAAGGTTTAAAATATTAATTTAAGAGCTCAGTGTTGAGACCTTTCGCCGGAATTTGATTGACAGGCGATCTGACCAATCATAATGCAGATACCGCCATTTTTGTCCGACAAACAAACCAAATCAGTTAGTAGATTAAAGTCAGTGGACTTGAACTTGAAAAATGGTGTGTATTGATATCTTTTTGCAGTTCTGATTTTCATTCATGTTTAATTTGTGCTATAAGAGATTATCAGTTCATGTGCTGCTTGAACTGAGGCCTACACATTAAAGCAACACAAAACAGGATTATTGTTTGAATTTCATAATAATTATAAAAATGTAAAAGATGAGACTTTATTTCATACCAAAAGTAGGCTGCTCTGTCTTGTATGTTGGCGCATATTCAGTGTCCTCTTTGCTCCGCAATATATTTTTCACTGTGTGAGAACATTTGGAGTGAGAGTGGAACGGCTTGTCGGACGTAGCAACAGTAACTAAGAGGGGCGGGTCTTTGTGAAAGGTCAATTTCAAATCATTTAAATCTTTGTGGACTCGGCTGGACTCGACTCGGACTCAGATGTTAAGGACTCGGACTCAAGTCCGACTCGGCCCTCTTTGGACTCGGACTTGGACTCGGACTCGATTGTCAAGGACTTAGACTTGACTCGGACTCGACAAAGGTGGACTCGGACCCAACACTAGTGTATAGGCCTATCTGTCATTTGTTTGAGTAGCAACTAGCAAGTACAGTAAGAAGGAAGCAAAAATTAAACAAAAAAAACGAGTAATCAGAGTCTGATGTCGACATAAATAAACTATAATGAACGGTTTTACTACTTTCGGTCAAACATGAACGGTAAGTCAAGAGGTTTCTTCGTCGCTTCGTATATAAATTATCCACTATTTATTTATATCAACATCAGACTCTGATTACTCGTTTTTATTTATTTAATTTTTGCTACCATCTTAGTGTAGTTTGCTACTCAAACAAATGACAAATACACCACCCGTAGATGTTCCTCAACTGTCGCAATATGAACAAACTGACATGTTTGAGAAAAAAAATACTGACATCTATTAATTAATCTTTAATTGACATCTATTTAAAAACATCACTAACATAGGCTATTTATATAGGCGTTTGTTTCACAATTACGTCAGTAGCTGCTCAGCTCATCTGTAAGTCATACTGAGGTGAGACGGCAACCTGTTCCGCGACAGTGTCAGTGTTCCGCGATAATGTCAGTGACACATGTCACTATCCACTGGGACATGCCAATAATGTCAGTGACACATGTCACTATCCACTGGCACATGCCAATAATGTCAGTGACACATGTCACTATCCACTATGTCAGTGACACATGTCACTATCCACTGGCACATGCCAATGGAGACCGGATGTGCCACCGGATGTGCCAATACGCATAGTGGCATGTGCCATTGGCTTCTGAGCGTCAGATGCCCATGTCACTTAATGTTAATACCGCCTCTCCCTTCCGTTGGGGTACCTAGCACAGTGGCACGGTACTAAAAGGTGGAGCTAGACTCACTGCAGAACGTTGATTGGTTGACAGAGTATCGTCACTTGCGCGTGCTACAAGGGCATTAAGCGCCATTTTTGAATATAGGCAGTTGAAATATAATACTACTGTTATTGTGTCACGAAATGTAGTTTTAAGAGTTTTTCAGGCGATAATGTAGTTTTTTAAAGCTCAAATCTGTGGTTTATTTATAGATTTATGATAATTTGACTGAGATCCATTCCAAGCAATCACCGGGCGCTCGGCGCTCATGTACCCCGCCTGGAACAGCCTTTCCTCGGCTAGTCGTTCTGATGTTTGCCGCCTACTCTGACGTCTCTGTAGTGGTTAAACATGAGATATAATTCGTCTTGTATAGACCTAACAGGCGATCTTTGGTCTCGCGAATCTATAATTCGTTCCCTGGCCAATAGTTTTGGCAGAAGGCTAAGTGAAGTTTCATATATTTGAGCGCTGAATTTGTATATTTGACTGAATTGTTTGCTTTATGTTATTAAAGCTTTACTGTATAGCTTTTTGTACCTTTTGCTTATACTTTTATAATGGCTATTATTGATCAAACTGAAATTTAACAAAAAGACATAGGGTTGAGTTTTGTCATTTTTTATTTTATTACAAGATCATCTGTAATGGTGTTTATTACAACATTTGTACCAATGCACATATTGCCTGGAATATGTTTAATATTTTTAAATTTAAACGAAAAGAGGCAGGGTTGTGTTTTATATTTAGTTTTGTTATAAATATAGGCTACCGTATACATGCAGTGAATATAGCCAATCAATAGGCTATGCGTTGCCTAAACCACATTTGTGTGCTTATAATGTTTAAAATGTATTTAAATGAAATCGCAAAGAAGCAGAGTGGTGTTTTATAACATATTTCGTTTTATTGTTGCCTAAAATGTACATACAGAGATAACCGGAGTAGCAGAGCGAGCTGAGTGGCGCTTTCAAGAACGCGCTGTTCCATTAGCAGAATTACTGGACTCGCGTCCTCGGGAGTCATTCTCCTTAGTCGGACTTTGCGTATTGAGAAACGCCTAATGCCGGCGCTTGTTTCTTGTGACAAACATGCCGAGAAGCAAGAACAAGATCTGCTGTATGTCATCCATTGTTGTTTACTATGTCGCTTTCTTCTTCGCGCGAAAATGACGTCGATCGCTTCTTTCCTGCAAACACCACGCCTATCAAGTAAGGGTACTGTTGGCGGTGGAAACGCTAGCCGGATCATGTGGCGCTTTTCCACTGCATGGTACGGTACGGTTCGGTTCGGTACGGCACGCTTTGGCGCGGAACGGTTCGGCTCGCTTCGCTTTTCCACTGCGTGGTACGACTCGGCGCGGCACGGCTCGGCTCGGTTCGCTTTAGCTCGGTTGCTTTTCCACTGCAGTTAGTATCGCTTCAAAGTGGGTGGGATTATGACTGATGATCGTTATAGTTTATCCTCTCCTCGACAACCAACAAGAGGAACGTCTGCGCTTCTCGTACAATGACCACGATTCAGCCATTTCTTTTTTGGAAGTTTTTTTTCTTCAAGCAATTCAAGCAAGTAGTTTTAAAACAGGTGCTACAGCAGTGGCTGTTTACTGGCTATTTAAATCTAGCGGGTTTGATGTCTCGCAAATACAATGATGCTAGTGACGATTCTGTCTGTCTGACCAATCAGTGATCTACAGTGCTTCCACGTCACATTTTAGGATCGGTACGGTATGCTTGGAACCTCAACAGAGGTGGTACCATTTAAAGCGAGCCGAAGCGAGCCGTACCGTACCATACCATGCAGTGGAAAAACGCCACAAGTGAGCCGTACCGAACCGTACCGTACCATGCAGTGGAAAAGCGCCAAAGCGTGCCGTACCGAACCGAACCGTACCGTACCATGCAGTGGAAAAGCGCCAATGGTTTACCGACCCGAACCGTACTGTACCGTACCGTACCGCTCAGTGGAAACGAGCCATTACTGATCATCAGGCAATCTATATTAAGTTCCAACTCTCTGCTCATAATAACAATAGATCCTCATATTGGAAATTGAACAGCTCGCTCTTAGGACATAGCGCAGTAAAATTAGAAATTAAGCGGTTAATAAAGCTATATTGGGATAAGGGTAGTAAAAATAACCTGTATTCTGCTAATTGGGAACTTTTTAAATTTGAAGCAGGCAAATTTTTGAGGCAATATGGAGCTAAAATGGCTAAACTTAAGGCAGCAGCAGAAGAAAAACTAATTGTTCAAATCTCTTCATCAACTACCACCAGATGGACTATCAGAGGAGGATAAATTACATCTGAGAGAACTTCAGTGTCAACTCAATGAATTATATCGTGGAAAAGCTGAAGGAGCTTTTGTTAGGTCGAGAAAAAGATGGATTGAGGAAGGTGAACAAAACTCCGCTTATTTCTTCCGCTTAGAAAAGCACAGATCCAAGAAAAATACTATTCATCAGTTGAATATAAACGGCACTGTCACTTATGATGCCCAAAGCATCTCCCAATTTTGTTATGTCTTTTATTCAAAGCTATATGAGTCTAACTACAATGCAGATACAGCGACTAAATTTATCAACTCTATAAATAATGTAAAAATGATAGAACACACTGATAGGGATTATTGTGACAGTCCATATACGAAAGAAGAGGTTATTAGAGCTATTGCTCTTCTTAAAAATAATAAATCACCTGGCAACGATGGACTGGTATCAGAATTCTATAAATCATTTTCTGATCTACTAGCACCTTTCATGTTACAAGTATTTGTCGAAAGTATTGAAAGGAGTACTCTTCCATCGAGTCTCACGCAAGGCCTCATCACTCTAATCCCAAAGCCTAATAAGGATGCTGTATGCAGTAAACAAGCAGGTACCACAGCCCGCTTGCCTGCACACAAACACCAATTTTACGGCGACCCAGATAAACCCAGATAAAAAAGAGTGTATTTTCTGGAATTCCGGCAACGGCCGATGGTGTTATAAGTGTTGTAGAATGCCCACGTCTCAGTGCCCATTCCCACACACAGACACAGCCCGCCACAGTTCAGGGCTAGCACAAATAAAATCGACTCATGTCGATTGTGCAAAAAATGTAGTGAATGTGCCCACGACACAGTGCCCACAAACACTACACAATGTGTCCCACGGTTTCTGTAAAAACGAAACCAACACACATTCAGTCAGCACAAGCCGACAGTGTTCTCAGTGCATTGAGTGTGCCCGCTGTCCCGCGCCCACATTCCCTCACAGACACGCTCAACCCCACAGGGTTTGTCCCACTTGCTCTTTCTCCACAATCTGTCATAGAGAAAACGAGCGCGACCAGGCTGCCCGCCGTGATCGGCGCGCCCCCGCCTCGCACACTGTAAACACAGTGTTTATGTCTCAGCACACCAAAGCTCTGCGGCCGCCGCTATGCCGCGGCCAGAGCCCGGATTTCATTCTACCTCTGGCTATTCACGCAGATGCGTGGGCAAAGCTTCCCGGGGTATCAGAATGGGTGTTGAACACTATAAAAAGAGGCTATTCGCTACAGTTCGCTCGACGTCCCCGCCGTTACACGGCGCAAGTCGAAACCACGGTAAACAACGAAGTATCTCATCTACTTTGAGCCGAAATAGCGAAACTACTGAGCAAAGGGGCCATAGAACCTTTATCTCAGAGCGAAGGGGGGCTATACAGCAGATATTTTCTGGTACCGAAAAAAAGAAGGGGGTCTCAGACCCATTCTAGATCTATGGCAGCTGAACAGAGCGCTTGTGAAGCGCCAGTTCAGAATGCTGACAACCAGGAAAATCCTCGCGCAAGTTCGCCAGGGAGACTGGTTTATGTCAATAGATCTGAAAGACGCCTATTTCCAAATACAAATAGCGTCACGTCACAGGCAATTCTTGAGATTCGCCTTCGAGGGCCAGGCATATCAATACACAGTCCTGCCGTTCGGCCTGTCCCTAGCACCCCGTACATTTACGAAGTGCATGGACGCAGCTCTCGCACCCCTGAGACTTCAGGGCATGAGAGTCTTGAACTACTTGGACGATTGGCTGATTCTAGCTCGATCACACTCAGAGCTCATAGAACACAGAACCAAATTACTCGAGCATCTCGAGAATCTGGGTCTCACAGTCAATTGGGTGAAGAGTTCACTGTTTCCCAGCCAGAAAATTTATTTTCTGGGAACAGTGCTGGACTCGCTGTCTATGACAGCACGTCCGTCGCCGGAGCGCGGATTGGACATTCAGTGCGCCGCGAAATCCTTCCGCCGCGGCTCTATAGTCCCGCTCAAAAGGTTTCAGAAAATGCTGGGCCTCATGGCCTCAGCATCTTCAGTACTTCAGCTGGGCCTGCTTCGCATGCGCCCATTGCAGTTATGGCTAAAAGCGCAAGTTCCACCCCGGGCATGGACCTCTGGTCTGTTTCGCCTCAAGGTCGACATGGAATGCGTTTCGGCTCTGGAACCTTGGAAAATAGCCGACTGGTATCAGTCAGGCGTGAGTTTGGGGACTCCCTCGAGTGTGAAGGTGGTGTCCACGAACGCCTCCATCTCGGGATGGGGAGCGCTGCTTGAGGGCAGACCGTTCTTTGGCTAGTGGTCAGAACGGGAGAAGCTTCTACACATACTGTCTAGAACTGTTGGCAGTCGACAACGCGCTACGGCGTTTTTGTCCCAAGTTAAAAGGCCACCACGTCTTGGTCCGGTCGGACAACATGTCAGTGGTGGCATACATAAATCGCCAGGGCGGCGTCAGGTCCCGAAACCTTTACAGGCTGACGGAACGCCTCCTGGTCTGGGCTCAGCACAACCTGCTTTCACTGAAAGCAGCGCATGTGCCTGGTCGCCTGAATCTGGGACCAGACAGTCTGTCCAGAAACAATGTCCCAGCAGGGGAATGGTCGCTGCACCCGCAGACGATCCAACTGCTGTGGAAGACATTCGGCAGAGCGCAAGTGGACCTGTTCGCGTCCCAAGAAAACGCTCACTGTCCGAACTTTTTCTCCAAGAGCAGGGATGCGCTGGCCCACGTATGGACCCGCTGCCCCCTCTATGCTTTCCCCCCGTCTCGCTCCTGCCTCAAGTGTTGGAATGAATCAGGGAAAACGGATGCCCAGTGCTGCTCGTGGCTCCGCTCTGGACGAACCAGATTTGGTTCCCAGTCCTAATGCGGCTGACCAGCACTCCCCCGTGGCCTATACCGGTGAGGAGAGACCTCCTCTCTCAGGCAAAGGGCTCGATTTGGCATCCTCGCCCGGATTTATGGTCCCTACATGCATGGACCATCAACGGGTACCCGCTAATCTCCCGGAGGGAGTGTTAAACACGATCACGCAGGCTAGAGCCCCGTCTACTAGACGACTCTATTCCTCGAAATGGTTGGTGTTCTCTGCCTGGTGTCAAGCTCAGGGCTTTTCACCCATAGACTGCGGGGTTACGGAAGTGCTCTCCTTCCTTCAGGAGCTGCTGGATAAGGGCAGAACCCCATCCACACTCAAAGTATACGTGGCGGCCATAGCGGCGTTTCCAAAACCGACGTCTGGCCAGTCACTGGGGAAAAACGACCTGGTCGTGTGATTCCTCATATATGTATGGAGTTTGGGCCTAATGACTCAAAAGTCATACTCAAACCAAGGCACGGGTACGTGCCCAAATCCCTCAACACACCGTTCAGGGCCCAGGTTATTTCCCTGTGCGCCCTCCCGGTTCATGATGAGGAGGAGGATGCGAGTCTCCTTTGCCCCGTCAGGGCACTGAGAGCTTATGTATCCCGCTCGTCTGTCTTCAGACAGACCGAGAAAATCTTCGTTTTGTTTGGCGGACGCTCCAAGGGACTGGCCGCATCAAAACAGAGCCTGTCCAGATGGATAGTCGATGCCATAGCGCTGGCTTACAATTCTAAGGGCCTGCAGTGTCCTTTGGGTGTCAGAGCGCACTCCACGAGAGGCGTGGCCTCGTCGTGGGCGTGGTCTAGTGGGATTTCCTTGCAAGATATCTGTATGGCGGCAGGCTGGGCCTCGCCGTCTACAATTATAAGGTTTTATAACCTAGAGGTTCCCGCCTTACAGGCCAAGCTGCTGTCGGTCTAGAAATTCAGTACTATCTGCCCCGCTGCGCCGGCGTAGAATGCTGAGTTTTTTGCTTGTGCATCGCTCACTGATCGATAGAACAGCTCCATGGGTGTTCAATAACCCGTACTCATACCCAGTTCAGGCTGAACACGTTCACCCTGTCTGCGTGAAACACTGTTAACATAACTAGCTCCTATGGGATGCTTTTTTATGGGGAATGATGCTTGCAGCCTCTCTTCTCCGACTCTCTGTGAGTCTATGGTGATTATGCACTATATGAGCCCCAGGCTACTGCCCTTGGGACTTTGGTGTCGGATCCCAGTAGGCACGGCGTTTTGCATTGTGTTCCCCATAGCGTAAGATATTACGCAGTACGAGAGATACTCTCGTAAGAGAACGTACTCGATTACTAACGTAACCTCGGTTCTCTCAAGAGAGGGAACGAGTAATGCGTATCTTGCCGTGCATACAACAGCTCTGGTTAGCTTCGGCGATGAAAACCAGTTGTATCAGCATAATCGAGCTATATTTATAGGCCAAGGCCACGCCTACTCTGGCGGGACGTGACGAAATGGGCGCGAAGCACCCCCATTGGGTATCACGTCACGCAGGGCCTCTCTCGATAGGCTGCTGCTGTTGCCTCAGGGTAGCCAATAGGCGCGCAAGCCGTCTTGCCTATGTTTGCATGCTGCCGCACAGCGTTTTACATTAATTCAAAATTAAGGATAATTTTTGGCTTCAATATCTCGTGGAAAAGAGGTTTTCCCCATAGCGTACGATATTACGCAGTACTCGTTCCCTCTCTAGAGAGAACCGAGGTTACGTTAGTAACCGAGTACGATTTCTCACAACTTGGCTGTTTTTCTGGGCGAGTGGGAGTCAACTGGGGCGCTAATAGAGTCGCACAAACGCGCAGAAGACCAACGGCCAAGGTCAGGATTTTCGTTAAATTATACATTACATTTCGTTTGTTTTTCATCAAACCCCATCGTCCCCAGAACACTTGGAATATGCAACAAATGGGGTGGGATCATTTTATGATGCTTTTGCATCTTTTTAAAAAAGCTTGATGCTGGTTGCTATTCATTGCCATTATATGGATGAGTGTAAGCAGGACTTTTTTTTTTAAATATTTATTTTTGGTCCATAAAAGAAAGAAGGCATTAAAACAACATTAGGGTGAGAAAATGATGACTTCATTTTTATTTCAGGGTGAACTATCCTTTTAAGAGACTTCATTTCTGAATCGCTCCTAATGCCTTATTTTATGTATTTTAATTTCATTCTCTGCACTTTTTTATGTGGATTTTGCTTTTAATAAAGCAAATTTGCAGTAATTTTTTGTAAAAGCAAAAATAAAATTAAGCATTGATAAACACATTCTCGAGAAAGTATAGGAGTCTTTGTCAACTTTTAAGGAAAAAAAGGCATACCATGGATCCCTGGATGAGCAGGAGGTGGACCAGGTCTCCTGGCCAGCATGGGCTGAGCCATGGCGGGCCCACCGGTCAGACGACGCTGGCTGGGCTGACCGAGCAGACCAGGCTGACTGGGACTGAAATGGTACTGACTATGTCCTAGTACTGGGATATAAAACAAGTGGGGAAAATATACATTTAAAGGCAGATGCAGTATATTGAATTTAGCATAAAATGAAAATTCACCCCATCTCTTTTCTAGAATGTTGTTAAACTTATTGTGAATGATATTTTCATGTATACGTTTTTTTTTCTTTACGTCATAATTTTTAATCAAAATATCATAACTGGATCTTCCTGTGATAGCGACAGACTTCTTTCTGGTGACGTATGCATGACTTCAACACTTTGTTCAAATAAAGTTTGTGTAGATGGTAAAAAGGTGTGTTTCATCTCAAAATCGTATTTATTTTTTGATAAGCCGTTTTACTCGGATGTGCATCACAATACAAAAGTTTCATCGCAGAAAGATGACGTCGTCCATCTCAGTCGCCGCTAAATCCTTCAGGCGATCGGTGAAACACCACCCCTGAGACGGGCAACCCAGAGATGGACGGATCTGCTCTTCGCCCGGAGGAGACAATCTTTTGAGACAAATTTCTGTTCTGCCGCTGGCTGTGATACCCAAATTCTTAGTAAAAAAGCAGCTTTCTCTATCTCTGGGTCCCAGGAAGGTCTGGATGGAGTGTGCAATGCTTTACCTCGCCACTCTCATCCCAGTTTGAGGATGCAATGCCTTCTCACGCACCCCTGTCGGGACCCTGTGCTCCACCACGCTGCCCCACTGCAATACGTTGGTAGTTCCTCTGACCCCGCTTGTACGGTGTCTGGAAGCCTGGATAGCACTTCCCAGCTCGTGTCGCTGGCTCATTGGTCTACTCTATGCGATTCAGTTCGCCCGGCGGTCAGGAGCGTCTGGTTCACCTCAGTGGCGGACAAGGATGGTCCTGTCCTGCATGTGGAGATTGCAGTCCTACTGGAGAAGGATACGATAGAGCCGGTCCCTCCAGCCGATATGAAGACAATCTCGGACCTGCATGTCTTCACATACTCCCATTCAAGATGGTAACGCAGAGTCGCATCTCTGAAAGCATTTGTCCCCAAGATTGGTTTGCAGCGATCGACCTGAAGGACGCGTACTTTCATGTCTCGATTCTTCCACAACACAGACCGTTTCTACTCTTTGCGTTCAAGGGACAGGTATGTCAGTACAAAATCCTCCCCTTTGGGCTGTCCCTGTCGCCTTGTGTCTTCACGAATATCAAAGAGGCGGCCCTTTCTCCTCTGAGGGAGCACTGTGTTCACATTCTCAACTACCTCGACGACTGGCTCATCCTGGCCCACTCACAAGAGCAGTTGTGCGAACACAGGGACTTGGTGCTCAGGCCTTTGATCAACTGGGAAAAGAGCAAACTCTCCCCCATGCAGAGAATCTCGGACAAGCGTGTTCAATGCATCTTATCACTTACATCTAAAAAAAGGGGGTTTAGTCATTAAAAAGTCAGACTATTTATAATACAGCTTTTCATTCTAAGTCAGTTTATCAGTTATTTATTGACCAAAGCACTCAATAAGTAATGAAAAAAGTTCTATGTACCAAAGCATTTTGAACTAAATAGAGAAATAATTCAATTAATTATTAATGTAATTAAGTATTATTAAAGTAATTAAAATGTACCGAATAATTTTCTCAAATATTTAGCAAATAATAATAAATAATATTTTAAAAAAACAATTACACATTTCAAAATAATTACTTTCACAAAAAAATATGCTACATTTAAATCATTTTCTTTTCATGATTAAAATGTATTTCCAAATGTTGCTTTTAATATTGAAGGGATAGTGAAAATAAAAATGAAGACATCATTTACTCACCCTGGTGTTGTTCTGATGCAGTATGCTGTTCTTTCTTTTATGGACTACAAAATGAGTGTTTTTTATAAAAAGTTCCTGCTTGCGCTTGTCCATATATTGGCACTGAATAGCAACCAGAACAAATCTTTCTAAATGAGATGCAAAAGTATGACAGAGTGATCCCATGCTACACATGTTGTATATTACAAGTGTTCTGGGGTATTCGATAGGGTTTGGTGAAAACAAAACAAAATTGTATTTAAGGGAAATCCTGACTTTGACCGTTGGTCTTCTGTGCTCGACTGTGTTTGTGAGACCATAAGCCCTGCAGTTCACTCCGACTCGTCCAGGAAAAGCATACAAGTTGTGAGAAATCATGATTCATAAAAAATGCAACAAACAGCTCAAACTGTAGAGCGTTGGTGCTTGCAACACCAAGGTTATGGGTTCGATTCCCAGGGAAAGCAAGAACTGATAAGAATGTAAATGTGTTCCTTGAAATGCAATGTAAGTTGCTTTGGATAAAAGTGTTTGCCAAATGAATAAGTAAATATTCACCTCAAAGAAAAAGGTACATTAATTGCATTTCATGTTGCGTTTTTTATTAATCTAGATTTCTCACAACTTTTTTCTGTTAGGGTTGGGTTCGTCAGTGTCAACTAGGATGCTAATAGACTCGCACAAATGCGCAGTCAAGTGCAGAAGACCAACGGCCAAGGTCAGGATTTTCGTTAAATTATACATTACATTTCGTTTGTTTTTCATCAAACCCCATCGTCCCCAGAATACTTGGAATATACAACAAATGGGGTGGGATCATTTTATGATGCTTTTGCATCTTTTTAAAAAAGCTTGATGCTGGTTGCTATTCATTTCCATTATATGGATGAGTGTCAGCAGGATTTTAAAAAAAAAATACTCCTTTTGTGGTCCATAAAAGAAAGAAGGCATTAGAACAACATTAGGGTGAGAAAATAATGACTTCATTTTTATTTCAGGGCGAACTATCCTTTTAAGAGACTTCATTTCTGAATCGCACCTAATGCGTTTATTTTATTTATTTTAATTTCATTCTCTGCACTTTTTTATGTGGATTTTGCTTTTAATAAAGCAAATTTGCAGTATTTTTTTGTAAAAGCAAAAACAAAATTAACCATTGATAAACACATTCTCGAGAAAGTAAAGGAGTCTTTGTCAACTTTTAGAAAAAAATAATGCATACATTGGGCACTCCAGGAATCATCCGGCAGGATCCCTGGATGAGCAGGAGGTGGACCATATCCACTGACCATCATGGGCAGCATGGGACCGGGCCGACCAGGCTGACTGGGACTGAAACGGTACTGACTATATCCTGGTACTGGGATATAAAACAAGTGGGAAAAATATACATTTAAAGGCAGATGCAGTATATTGAATTTTGCATAAAATGAAAATTCACCCCATCTCTTTTCTAAATGCATGTTAAACTTATTGTGAATGATATTTTCATGCATAAGTTTTTTTTTTGACCTCATAGTTTTTAATCAAAATATGGATCTTCCTGTGATAGCGACAGACTTCTCTCTGGTGACGTATGCATGACTTCAACACTTTGTTCAAATAAAGTTTGTGTAGATGGTAAAAAGGTGTGTTTCATCTCAAAATCGTATTTATTTTTTGATAAGCCATTTTACTCGGATGTGCATCACAATACAAAAGTTTCATCACAGAACGATGACGTCGCACATCTCAGTCGCCGCTAAATCCTTCAGGCGATCGGTGAAACACCACCCCTGAGACGGGCAACCCGGAGATGGACGGATATGCTCTTCGCCCGGAGGAGACAATCTTTTGAGACAAATTTCTGTTCTGCCGCTGGCTGATACCCAAATTCTTAATAAAAAAGCAGCTTTCTCTATCTCTGGGTCCCAGGAAGGTGTGGATGGAGTGTGCAATGCTTTACCTCGCCACTCTCATCCCAGTTTGAGGATGCAATGCCTTCTCACGCACCCCTGTCGGGACCCTGTGCTCCACCACGCTGCCCCACTGCAATACGTTGGTAGTCCCTCTGACCCCGCTTGTACGGTGTCTGGAAGCCAGGATAGCACTTCCCAGCTCGTGTCGCTGGCTCATTGGTCTACTCTATGCGATTCAGTTCGCCCGGCGGTCAGGAGCGCCTGGTTCACCTCAGTGGCGGACAAGGATGGTCCTGTCCTGCATGTGGAGATTGCAGTCCTACTGGAGAAGGATACGATAGAGCCGTTCCCTCCAGCCGATATGAAGACAATCTTGGACCTGCATGTCTTCACATACTCCCATTCAAGATGCTAACGCAGAGTCGCATCTCTGAATGCATTTGTCCCCAAGATTGGTTTGCAGCGATCGACCTAAAGGACGCGTACTGTCATGTCTCGATTCTCCCACAACACAGACAGTTTCTACTCTTTGCGTTCAAGGGACAGGTATGTGAGTACAAAATCCTCCCCTTTGGGCTGTCCCTGTCGCCTTGTGTCTTCACGAATATCAAAGAGGCGGCCCTTGCTCCTCTGAAGGAGCACTGTGTTCACATTCTCAACTACCTCGACGACTGGCTCATCCTGGCCCACTCACAAGAGCAGTTGTGCGAACACAGGGACTTGGTGCTCAGGCCTTTGATCAACTGGGAAAAGAGCAAACTCTCCCCCATGCAGAGAATCTCGGACAAGCGTGTTCAGTCTGTGCTGAACTACCTGAATTCATTCAAAGGCAGGATGGTGTTCCACTGAAATAGTTTCAGTCGCTCATGGGTCATATGGCATCCGCAGCCGCAATCATGCTGCCTGGGTTGCTTCATATAAGACCACTTCAGCACTGGCTAAATGACAGAGTCACGAGATGGGTATGGCAACGTGGCACACATAGGGTGGCAATCACACCGGCCTGTCGCCAAACCTTTAGACCTTGCTTTTCTATGGGTAGGAGCTCCCCTAGAGCAAGAGTCCTGGCAGGGGCTCAACTGCAGTGGCACATCAATTGCCTCGAGTTGTTAACAGTGTATCTTGCCCTGCGCTGCATCAAATCGCAGCAAGAGGGTAAAAGCATGTGCTGGTCCGGACATACAACACAGCAGCCTTTGTGTACATCAACCATCAGGTTGGTCAAACCTCCCGTCGCATATCGCAACTCGCCCGCCATCTTCGCATCGCCGCACATGAGATCGCTTTAACCTATTCACATCCCAGGCAAAATCAATCGTGCAGCCGACGAGCTCTCACGATAGCCCACGCTACCAGGAGAATGAAGACCCAGCTGGACCCAGATGGTCCAGCTGATTTGAAGACATTTCAGAGCCACACCGGGAGACCCTAGGTAGACTCTTTTGCTAAAGGTAAAATATTTACACACTTTTATTTAAAAGGTTTGTAAGATACTAAAACGTCTCAGTTCTCACCTGGAGGTCTGGGTTCCTCTCCTCCCTCTTTGGGTTTGTCGGCAACTTCTACTTCATCTTCCTGTGGCTTTGTGACGACCATAGAGGTGAGGGAGGTGACAAACTGGTATTTCAGGGACAATTTGAGAGCTTCTTTCTTTTCATCCTCTTTCTCTTGTCCTTTAAGAAGCACTCTGAGACAGAAATATGTCCTCAATATCCAACATAAAATCCAGAATGTCATATCACTCAATAAACTTACTGCCTTTCCAGAATTTGCTTCACCGTAAGGTAGGCCCACAGTCTCGGCATGAAATCTTCATTCTCAGCTGGGACAACACTGGAGTCTTTAGCCATTACAGTTTCCTGATACGTCACATTACTGCCTTTCTGCTCAGAAATAAAAATACTAGTGAACATTTTCATCAGGAATGATGTCATTACCACTTTCATCAATAACTTTCTCTGAAAACAAAGTGACCATTATTCCAAACTCTTAAACAACTGATAATCAATTATCCAAATATCCAATGTAATGACCTCGGTTGAAACTGCCGAGAAAAAACAGCCCACTCAATCCCTACCAATATGTTGAACTGTAAAGCACCATGATGATCTTACTGATACTGCAATGACTTCAGTGGTGAAACTCTCCACACTGTTGTCTGTGATTTGTCCCGATACCACAATCTCAGAGCCGTTGAAGTACAGGCTAAAGCTGGTCTTGGTAAGGTTTGTCCCTCCTGTGTATTTAAGTTGAATATCAGTGAGGAGAGGGACGGCAACTTCGTCATAGAAGCCCTACAATACAAACCGAAATAAAGGATTTAAATGCATTCAAACACAGAACAGATAAGCACTGAGGATGAATTCACAGCTGATTCTCTGTCGTCCACCTGCAGCTGTAGATCAGCATCCGAATCTTCATAAATCCTGCGAGCAACTCCACCATTTTCCAATGACATTTTTGTCAGGAAGTCAAAGTTAACATCATATCCAAAACCAAGACAATATAGGGGAAACTTTAGACCAATTGCCTCTTTCACATTGGCCATTATCCTGTCTTTGTTAGTTTCACCTGTTAGAGAGGAAAATAAGTCGAAAAGTAAGACTACCTACAATACATGCTTGAATATTGAGAAATTCTTTGAGTGATCAGAAAGCAATCGATGCATTGGACAATTTCATATTTATTATTCTTTTCACTTACTGACTAAGACAAGAAGCAAATTGGTTATGATAATAATCTACTGGTCCTAACGGCATTTTAATTAGGTCTTAAACATTTTATAAACAGGTCTTCTAATTACACTGAGTGAACTAGTGCTAGGATAAAACACATTAGCTTGTGTTTGTCAGTGAATCTGTGCCTGAAGTTGGATCTCCATCAGTCAGCAGGATCAGGATGGAGGCGGTTCCTTCTCGTGGATGTCGATTGATCATGTCCACTCCTGCTAGAACTGCAGCGTTAATGTCTGTGGCTAAAGGAAGAACAAACATAGTTGTGTCACATTGAGGTACAACTTTCTAACTCCCCATTTAGAGTTAGGAAATCACCTCCTCTATCTCTGATCTCCTCCACAAAAGATTTTGCAGTCTCCAGGTTTTCCTTGGTAGCTTTCAGGAGTTCATTCTTCCATGTTTTAACTTCACTGTCGAAAGTGATCAATCCAAAGTGGTCATCCTCATCAAGATCACTTAAAATCTTTAGCAGTGCCAAACGAGTCTAAAGAAAAACACTTTTGTCAGAACACCTGAAAGTTATTCTTTCTCCATTACGACTGCACTCTCATTTACCAGATATGTGCAGTTTTTTTTTTGTAGTAATTTAAAGTAAGCAAATCCACAGTGATTTCAATGCATAAATCCCTGTTATTTTAACATATAAATGCACAAAGCTGCAAGATCCTTAAAAAATCTCCTTCAAGGGTTTTTTCCATAAAAAATGTATTGCATGTTATATCCTTTTAATTGATTTGCCTAAACTTGACGTTGACATTTACCTGTTCCATTTTTCTGCCGCTCATAGAACCGCTCCGGTCAATGATAAAAACCACATTTTTGGGAATACGTGGAACATCAGAGGGTGCAAAGTAGTGGACAAAATAGCCATTTGATACCTGAGAGAAAACAAAAGTACATTCTGAATATCATTTATGTTTTTTTAATTAGTCAGTCTTTGCAAATCTTTTGGGAAATTTATATAACTACCATAAAGTACGTTATTGAAAAATGTACCATGACTTCTCCTTCATGATTTAGTCTCTCGACATCGTATGTTATAAGCATGTCACCATTCAGTCCATTTTCTCCACAGCTTTTACACTTGGTCTGTTGATCTCGAGTGGGGTAGAAGGTCACCAATGCCTGAAATGATCAGTTTGGTTATCTGGTAACTTTGTTTGAAGTGTAGTAGCATAATGAGAACATTTAAGCTAAGTGTTTTACCCCTCATTTTAAGCTCTTACATCTTTGTCTGCTCTGGTGGTTTTGATGGCATTGGCCAGATCACCGGTGCTCAAATCTCCTTTCACCTCCAAGAAGGAAATTCCTGTTTTTTCTTGTATGTGAACATCCATCTAATGTGAGTAAAATAAATGATATCTTTCTATCCACCTTAATTGATGATCTATTTCCCTCTTTGTTTCGTCTCCTACCTTGAAGTCTGCCACCGGCTGCATTGGTTGGGCATTGATGAGTAGCTCATATTTGCCAAGGCGACGCTTTAGCAGTTCTTCGTAAGTCAACTCAAAAGTCACTTTACTAAAAGCAGCCACCGTCACTGAAGTTTTAAAGTCTTCTAAACTCCTTCCAACAGATCTGAAATAGAAATGAATCCCAGCATATTACTAAACATGCTATAAAAACACATTTCATGGACCTATTTATTTGAAATGTCCAGTACTTGATCAGTCCAGCACTTTCTCCTCGAGATACTGCTCGACTGTACTGCTGCTGAGCTTCCTGTTTTTCCTTCACAATACCATCATATATCTTCCCCTCTATGGTCCTATGGAGAAAATGACATCCTCTAAATATGTGTATCTCAGACATACAAGAATTTATAAATCTAGCTGCATTAGCAGACATGACCTGAGACCAACATGCTGCTTCTTTACCACTTTATCTTATATAACACAACTCATGTTTCCCTACATTCTGAATTTGCTGATGAAGGCATTCTTGGGTATCTTGACCTCAAACTGGATCTCTTGAGATTCATTCACTGTGTTTGCCACACGACTTGTGATGACGGTTGTGGCGTAGCGACTGGTGACGGTGGAGTTAATGTAGAAGCTGTATATATCCACATTTTGTTTCTGTAGAGACATAAGCAGTACAATCAGACTGGATTATGCACATTCACTCCTCTTTTTTTGCGTGGGATTGTTCAAATATTTACTGTTTGAAAATGGCATGGAGAAAAGGCCTTTGGACTACATCTCAGTGTAAACTATTGAGTAATAAATAGTTCTCTTTACTCAATTTAAATAATACACTGCTGTTCAAAAGTCAGTAAGGATTTTATTTTTTTGAAAGAAGTCTTCTATGCTCACCAAGGCTGCATTTATTTTATCTAAAATACAACAGTATTTTACACAGTAATTTTGTGAAAGATATTTTCGATTTGAAATAAGTTTTCTATCATATTACATTTCAATATGTAATTTATATTAAAGCTGAATTTTCAGCATCATTACTCTAGTGTTCAGTGTCAGATGATCCTTCAGAAATCATTCTAATGCTGATTTTCTGCTTAAAAAACATTTGTTATTAGTGGTAAAAACAGCTAAAAACAGCTAAATTATTTTTGTGGAAATGCATTTTCTAAAGGATTTTTTGATGATGAAGTTTAAAACAACAGCTTTTCTTTAAAATATAAATATTTTGCAACATTACAAGTGTCTAGAATGTCACTTTTTATCAATTTAATGATAAAAGTATTGATTGACCTCAAATTTTTGAACATTGTATATTCAACATGTACGAAGTAAATCCAATTTGTCTGGACCTTCATCTCAAATACTAAAAATTAATCTTTGACATCTTTTTTTATCTTAAACTGAGCGTTGACCCTCACCTTCTTAACAGGTTGTGAACTCGCTGAGATGAGAAAGACGCCCAAGAGAATCAGTCTGAGAGCTGCTCGATCCATCATGACCTGTCTAGAAAAAAGACCTCGAAACACACACTGCCTTTAAACTCCTGTCCACATCATGCTATTGGCTATTATTGACCGGATTCAGGAACCACCCCCTCTATTTGTAATCAGAGTCTCTTGAACCCCTCAAAAGTCAATATTGAGGCATGCTTTTTAAAAAATAGATTATCTATACAATTTGTAAAAACTTTACACTCTGTAGATTTTTGCTGCTGTGTTTTTATTTTATTATCAGAGACGACCTCAAAAAATACATACTTTAGGCCTACAGAAATAATCACGAGAAATACTTCACCAATCAAAGGGTTGCTATGTATACAGTACATGCAATTTCTGCTTTTTCATTTTAATTGCTATTTCATCACATCGTTTGCAGCTAAAGCACAATTGCATATGTGTGGGCAAAAAAAAAATCATATTGATAAACATTCAAAGGCATAGCGCAACAAATATCGAAAATTAATGAAGTGGTGAGTAATTCCTGTACCTTAAAGCAGAGAAATGATGGCAAAGATGGCAATTACACCGCATTTTGTTCAACCATTTCCATTTAAAGAATAGGTAATATTATTTAGGTCAGCATGGTAACTCATAATATAAATTCTTAAGTAAATTTTGCTGAACTCTACAACTGAGTGACAGTGAAGTCAGAGAGCTCCCGCTGCGCAACAACCTGGAATGGTACGAGCCAACATCCAACAACAGGAGCAGAAGGAAGTCTGTAGTCCCTCACCATCACCCTGAAATTAACAAGATACACTTACTTGAAAATTCATATTCCAAAATACAGGTTTATGGATTTTCAGCTGTATGTTTGTTTTTTGATTACCAAGATGTCTTCACTTCCTTGTCCTTTAACTTTAAAGTTGGTGTTTGTGATCCTGGGATCTCCTCATATTTAATATCAGCTTCTCCTTTAAATATTATCCATAGACATTGTAATTATTTCCTTGTGTTGGTTTAATAACCACCATATCATCACTGACAGACCATTTTTAAGCAGAGATTAAGTGTCAATTCATAATGTATAAATGATTGATTAGTGACACTCTTACCAAAAATTCCTTTCAAATCGACATCTTTTGGCTGCTGCCAAATGGCAGGCCACAGAAAAACGTCATCCTTTTTATGAAGAAGAATGACAACGCGTATGTTTCCCATGGTAATGTCCATTTCATTACTTCGTAGAATCAGAGACACGCTGTTGACACAGAGTAAAGGGCTGTTTGCACCAAGGACGATGACTATAACGTTAATGATAATGGTAAATGTTATATAATCAATTATTCTAATTCTATGAGAATAGGGAAGTCCACAACTATAATGATACCTGCACAGAGGAATTATGTTTTTTTTTTTTTTCCAGCTGATGAACAATAAAAACATGCTAGGAACTAAGAAATTATACATTATCAGCTGGCTGATTAGCTAGGACAGCTATCGGACTTATCAGAAGTTGGAAATCAACGCCCTCTCAAATCGTATTTATACTGGAAGAGATCATTTTATGCTGCCATCACATGTTATCAGAATTATTGTAAATACGAGTTTCCTAGAAAAAATTGGGCATGAAAGCACTCTAAAGTCATATTTACCACTGGGAAGCTCGGGATACCCAAAGACCCGAGTTGGGCGTGCCATTATAAACTTTAAACATGACTGAGGGGAGAATGATTGCTTCTGTGACTGCTATTCTTTCCACACTGGTATTCTTTTATTCTTTCCACAACAGCTACATCACCTTGTATTGTCATTAAAGTAGTGCATTTTTACCTATATGAATAATCATTTAACGCGGACTATGTTTTATTCATGCAAGCTGACTATAGCACAGTGAATGTTTAAATATGGTCAATGAATGGGATGCTAAATATCAGTTTGGCTTTAATAATATTTTCCCAAAAAATAGGCAAGAATAAACCTGGTGTCCTCCATGATTCTGTTCTTCCCTACAACATAGAACTTGAATGCGACGAGCTCGTAATCATAACTTCAGACGTGGGAACTAGGAAATTTCCGATCGCATGTGCAAACAGCATTAATATTCGAGTTTCCGAAGTTGAGCGGGCCATAGATTTTAAACATGGTGGCGGGGAGAACAATTGCTGCTGTGACTGGTATTCTATATTAACTTTTTTCACAACAGCTACATTGCCTTGTCTTGTCATTAAAGTAGTGCATATTTACAATTTGTATGATTTATACACAGTGAAAATAGTCTGTATTTGACCTAAATTCCAAAATCGTCAGCAAGCTATCTAGATGTGACATGGTGTGGTTTCCTCCATGATTCCTATTTTTTCCGACAACAAAGAACTTGAACAGGAAGAGCTCGTAATGGTGACTTTAGAAGTGGGACGTGTTTGTTAGCACACAAAGGCAGCATTAAAAATGGCGGATGACAAAACTGCAGCGTGCTTATACAGAGTGATATCATGCATTGGTGTTGAAACTAAAATAGCAATCATTATAGTTAACGTTCTTGGTGTGAATCATGGGCCGTAACTGATGAATGCATTGCTACCTCAATATCACAAAAACTGTGTTAAAAAGAGCTATAAAATTAATACTTTGTAATAACAGTAGGCTATGTAAATTCTCAAAATAACATTTGAACACAATATGCGTTTTTATAGTTGTGATAAAAAGCTATTCTTGAAGTTTTTTTTTCAAAAACTATACAGTTTAAGCATATTACTGTTCTCTCTCATGGTGGGTAAGGTCTTGATCCCATGAAAGCTTCACAGTGTCCTGTCCATCAAAGTAAGTAACCTCACTAGTGCTGAGAAGCAGAAGGTGATTCGTTTTGTAATGAATTGCAATCTGACTGAAGCCTTTCCCTCCAAATGACTCAAGCTGCCCATTCATAGAAAACTCTGAAGAGTATAGACAAACATAACAGTGAGATTGTGCTTAAATAGAGATGAAAAAATAAAAATCAATGGAATAATATGGTTAATTTAACTAAACAGTACTATAACATGCTGGATATCTGACCTGATAGCTCATTTTGTAGGAGTCTGACTTTCTGAGCAAGAGGAACATCGTAACAAATTGGCTTAGCATTACCAAAAGATTTCAAAATCCTAATGCTCTTCACTGAAGAACAAAACAGAAGGAATTCAATTAGTGAAATGCATGTATGATGTCAGATGACAAGCAGATGCACTATACAAAATAAAAAACAATACATGACACCCACGTACATGGAGGAGAGGTTGTCACAGGTTTCTGAGTTGTACTTGGTAACCCTGCCATGGCTAAATACGGGGAGAAATTTGGCATGGAAATAAGATCTTGCAAGGAAATAAGGAAATATGATCAGGAAAAATCACTTGATATTGTAATACAAAAAAAATATATTGCAAAATATCAGCATGGCAGGTTAATTAATTAAGGTTTTACCATCATCTTGGAAGTCATTCAAATCTGAAGTCTTCAAAACGTCTAGAATCACAAACGGGTATAACAGCTATATTCATTCATTTAATGCTCATTTACATATTAGAATACATACAGTTTTCTCATACTTATATCCCTTAGATAGTTTCTGGCTCTCAGTGGGCCATGGTTCCCTGTAATAAAAGTTAAGAGAATTAATTAAGAAAAGTCAAAGCTCTTAAACTAATGTTTCTTTTTGATACATATGAATTTATTTAAAAAGCCCTTTAGATTTATTTAGCATTTTATTTTATTATTTGTTTGTTTTATTGTGATTTTTCAGTTTTATTAGCTATGCTCAACCTAGTAAGGCTGAACAATTGCTGTTATATTCAGAGATGATATACCTTGTTTGTTTGTGTTGTGGAAGCAAATAAAACAAATTTAAGAGAAGTTGAGCTGAAATTTCAATGTCACACGAATAACAAGGGAAGATATATACAGTACCTTTTTGACTTACTCTACTGACAGCATGAAATGTATCTGCAGTGAGGAAAAGACACATCAGACACTGCTTTCCAAATAATTGTAGCATAGTTTTACAAGTTACCAAGTATATTTTGTGTTGTTTTCCATAATATGTTCCTTTATTGCAATACATGTACACAATCGTTTAAAAGGTTGGGGTCTGTAAGATTGTTTAATGTTTTTCTAAAAAGTATTTTGTGCTCATCAAAGCTGCATTTATTGGATCAAAAATACAGTAAAAACAGTAATATTGTGAAATAGTTATAAATAAAGTTTTCTGTTTATATATATTTTAAAATGTATTTTATTCCTGTGATGCGAAGCTGAATTTTCAGCATCATTACTCCAGCCTTCAGTGTCACATGATCCTTCAGAAATCATTATGCTGATTTGCTGCTCAAGAAACATTTCTGATTATTATCTATGTTGGAAACAGCTTAATATAAAATATAAACTGCTTAATATTTTTGAGAAAACAATATGTTTTTTTAAGATTCTTTGATGAATAGAAAGGTGATGAATAAAAAAGTGTCTTTACTGTCCCCTTTTCTCAATTTTATGTGACTAAAGTTTTATTTAATATAATAATATTTATTAAAAAAAGCAAGTGATAACTTGTGTGGCAAATGCATATTACTTAAAGTCACAGTTTTCTCAAAATAAGTGATGCTCATATTGTTCTAGGTCTTTATACATTTTATGCTGTTTGTGTTATTTTTTTTTAAATAAGACTGTTTTCATATGTGGGAAAAGGTTTGGAAATGTAGGACATAATACAAATCTGTGGACCTGAAGACCTTGGGATACTGGACATGGACTTCCGTTTTGCTGCGGTACACAGGAGAAACAATACTCATTAACAAAATATCATGGCGTGAAGATTATTCCGATAAAACAAATACATGTCCAATAGCTCTTTTTCTTTATTTTATCTTACATTTCATAGGTCTTGAAGCTGCTACTATTTGGCCCCGATGCCTTGTATGCATATTTGGTTTCTCTCCCTCTTTGGGTTTGTGGGAAACCTGCATTTCCTCACCCTGGGGCTTGGTGACCACCATTGATGTAAGCGGTGTGACAAATTTGTACTGCAGAGAAAGCTCAAGGGCTTTTTTCTTTGTGTTGTCTTTTTCCAGGCCTTTTAGACGCACTCTGACATACAGAAAAATCCACAAATAAAGATTTAGTAATACTACGATTCATACATACAGAGATAGGCCACAGTAGAATCAGTGAGAAGAATGCATATTTACTCTTTCTCCAGTAGCTGCTTTACTGTAAGGAAGGCCCATAATCTTTTAATAAAGTTCTCATGTTCAGGTCCGTCAATGTTTAGGTCCTCAGTAGGTACACTGTTATGATATACCACCTTAGTATTTTTCTGGAACATAGAAAATAAAGGTCAGAAGCTTGAATTATGATGATCTAATGTGTTGACACAATGCACAAAAATGCCTGTCATTATTTACTCACCCTTAAGTCTTTCCAAACCTGTATTCTGATCTTTTTTCCATTGAACACAAAAGGTGAGTTTTTCAAGAATATTCACATCAGGATTATCAGTGAAAAACAGCCTAAATATTATAATCGTTTTCGAGTTGGAAAGACATGAAGGTGAGTAAAACATTATAGAATTTATGGACAAACTATTCCCTTTAAATGCTAGTCTGTAAGGCAGGAATGGGCAACATTGGTCCTGGAGTGCCGCTATCCTGCAGAGTTTAGCTCCAACCCTGAAGAAAAAAAAACCTCACCTGCCTTCGTAATCCTGAAAACACTGATTAGCTTGTTCAGGAGTGATTGATTAGGGTTGGAGCTAAACTCTCCAGGAACGACGTTGCCCATCCCTGCTGCTAGTTGTAGTGGTTATCTTACCGATAATGCAATGACCTCATTGGTGAAACTTTCCAAACTGTTATCAATGATATGACCAGCAACCACAATCTCAGAACCGTTGTAGTACTGACTGAAAGTGGTTTGGGTTAAATTGGCCACCCCTTTGTAGCTAAGGTGGACATCAGTCAAGAGTGGAGTGGCCACTTCCTCATAGAAGCCCTACCAGAATGAAATTATGTAAATACAAGGATATACACAGAAACAATTTAAGTTAAGTGTATGTTTAGCACTGGCAACAGCAAATGGCATATTGGGAAATGACCCAAGCTGGACTCAAACCCAAGTCGCTATCTCAGAAGAAGTTCATTGTTTAGTCTATATCTGACCTGCAGTTGTAGATCGGCATCAGAATCCTCATAGATCCGGCGAGCAACACCGTTATTTTCCAATGACAACTTCTCCAGGAACTCAAAGCTGACATCAAACCCAAAACCCAAACTGTATAAAGGAAATTTTCCACGAATGGCCTTTTTCACATTTTCCTGAATCTTCACTGGGTTAGTCTCACCTTTTCACAAAAAAAGGAAGAGGGTTTTAGGCATGACGATGAAGAAAAGCTAACATCTTACTGATACATGCATACTCCAGGATATCTTAGTGTACTGAATCATTGTAGGCATACATTACTTTTTTTTTTTCAGAAAAGATTGTGCTGTGTTGGTGACTTCATATGCAATGCGGTATTTAACCCTAACCTATCAATATACAAGTGTGCATGCATGAGTGATTCAGTTATTTTGTGCCTGAAGTGGGATCTCCGTCAGTCAGCAGGATTAGGATGGATGCGGATCCCTCTTGTGGGTCTGTGTTGATCATGTACACAGCTTTTAGCACTGCAGCATTTATATCTGTGGCTGAAAGGAAAGAAATGTTACAAATAAATGTAATTCAGTTAAACTAGGGTGGTCATCAGTCTAGGATGTCTAGGTGTAATATTTTTGATCAGTTTTAGTTAGTTTTAGTTTAGTTTTAATCTTTACAGTCAAAGATTTAGCCATGCGACTACTGAAATTGTGTCAGTTGGGCCATCATTTTATTTTGAGGGTATTTTTTCTCATAATGACACCCATTTATTCATCTAAAATGCTTTTGTTCAGTTGGCTGATGGTGAACACTTTACATCCTCCACTCGTAATTCTCTTCACGAACGTCTTTGCTTCTTCCACATTTCCTTCAGTAGCTTTGAGAAGTTCAGGTTTCCAGGTTTGAATGTGATGGCTGAACGTGATCAATCCAAAGAGGTCATCCTCTGCAAGGTCACTCAAAATACTCAGCATTGCCAAACGAGTCTAAAACATAATGCATCCATTAGTAACCATTTATGAAACCATAACTATATGAAAAGGAATAATTTCTTAGAATTCAACAATTCACCAAGTAAAACACAAAAGTAGAAATGACTGAAAAAGAAATTCACCTGCTCTATTTTTTTGCCCAACATAGAGCCACTCCGGTCAATGATAAACACCACATTTTTGGAAATGCGCTGAATATCTGTAGGTGCAAAGTAGTGGACAAAGTAGCCATTTGATGCCTGAAAAAGAGGACAGATGACAAGCCTGAGAGTGAGACTTATGTCAGTGTGAACACGTTCCGGTTGTCATCATGAACATGTGTCTCTATACCAGTTTAAATCCCTAAGTGCACAACATACCTTCAGATCTCCACTTTGTTTTAGTCTCTCAACATCATACATAATGATCAGGTTGCCATTCAGACCATTTTTACTACAGTCAACACACTTTGTTTGCTGGTCACGAGTGGGGTAGAACTTCACCCATGCCTAAGATTGCAAAACGGCAGACGTTTTCTCAACATACAGTATTTCATCATATAAACATTTTTAAGCAAGAAGTTGCATTTTTAATCATTTCCATTTTTTTCCTTACATCTTTGTCTGATCTGATGGTTGTGACAGCATTGGTCAGATCTTTAGTGCTCAGACCACCTTTGACCTCCAAGAAGGAAATTCCTGGATTCTCATGGATGTGTACGTCAATCTAACCAAAATTATATTATTATGTAATATAATAATATTTCATTATGATGAACAAAAAATCCCATCATCAACAATTCTTCATAATAACAATCTTGATTTGTTTCTTCTCCTACCTTGAAGTCTGCCACCGGCTGCATTGGTTGGGCATTGATGAGTAGCTCATATTTGCCAAGGCGACGCTTTAGTAGTTCTTCGTAAGTCAACTCAAAAGTCACTTTACTAAAAGCAGCCACCGCCACTGAAGTTTTAAAGTCTTCTAAAGTCCTTCCAACAGCACTGATATAGAAATAGAATTAGAATGGAAAATATAGAAAATAGAAAATATAAATTAAAATAAATTGTATTGTTCTAAATTGAATTTTATTTAATGCTAAAGAAATTAATGATATCTTACATTTATATTTTACATACATTTATGCATTTGGCAGATGTTTTCGAATCATGACCTTGGAATTACTAGTGCCATGCTCTACCATTTGAGCTACAGGAATAATCTTCTTTTTAAAATACCAAGTACCTGACCAGTCCAGCACTTTCTCCTCGAGATACTGCTTCACTGTAATCCCGCTGAGCTTCCACTTTTTCTTTTACAACTCCATCATATGTCTTCCCCTCTATGGTCCTAATGCGAAAAGGACAGTAATCACCAATGAAAATCAGGAACTGGGGTTATTAGATAAATGGTATAGCTAAAATAAATGCACTAAATTGTTAATAGTTTAATTAGGTAAGTCTGGCTGTCCATATGTGAATAATATATAAGAGAACATTTTATTATTGCTTGAACATTTAAATGCTTTGGATTTCTTTTGAGTATTTACTTACATTCTAAACTGGCTGATGAATGCATTCTTGGGTATCTTGACCTCAAAATGGATCTCTTGAGATTCATTCAACAGGTTTGCCACACGGCTTGTGATGACTGTGGTAGCATAGCGGCTGGTGATCGTAGAGTTAATGTGGAAGCTGTAAATATCTATATCTTGTTTCTGTATTAAAGTGAACAAGTATCAGTGCTCTTGTCCCAGGTTTTTTTTATATTTTTGTTAATAGAACACAGCAAGAACACTCTCTTTCACATAGAATGTCAAGTGTATTGGCATTAACCTTTCTCAGAAAACAAAACAACCCCAAACATACTCATGTGGACTTTCTCCTCAAACATGATCAGTTATTTACACTGTATTTTGAGCGTACCCTTGCGAAAGCGGTTCAATTCAATTCAATTCAATAGAGATATTGAATGTGGAATTAAAATTAAATTAGCACCAAACTTTTTACACAGATTTGTAATGTCCAAGGGTCTATTCATTTGGATCCTTTTTTTGCTTTATTCTCTCTCAAGTAACTATGTGGAGAATAACAGCTTGTAATGTCAAGAATACAGAAAACTAAGAAATAATAAATTTCCCCCTAATACACTTGTTTGTAACCTGTTAATTTACCTTGTTTGTAGCAGCCAAGTTGACACAAGTGAACAGAAAGCCAAACAAAGTTAGTCTCAGTGCAGCTTTGTCCATGGTGAACTGAGAATAAATGCAAAAAGAACATCAAACAGACAACTGTAATGAAGCCACTATTGGTTATCAATGGCAAGGCATAGACATTGCCCCTTTTAAAAATGCCCTTATATGGTAGAAACCAATAAAGGTTCCTGACTCAAACATGTAAAGCATAGGCAAACAATAAGCGGCCCACTGAGAAATAAATATTAAATAGAGACAGAGTGATACAAATATATCTGCACTGTAAAAAATGATCGTGATTTTAACGGTAAAAGACTACAGTGCAAAACCGTTAATTGGTTAACAGAAAGTTTCCTTACTATATACGGTAAATAACTGTGATAGATCTAATGGTACATTTAATGTAATTTTACTGTAAAATACCGTTAAATTTACAGTTTTTGAAAGTGAAAAAGAAAACTCATTGTATAATTTACAGTGAAAAACCATAAATTGACATTCCCACAATTCCCTGCGTGACACTTCACATTTGAAGTATTTTTGTTGAAATAACTATGTTTCTTCATAGTTTTCTTAGTTTTTTCTAATCAGTTATGTACATTAGGGTTTTATGTTACATTTAATCTTGTTAAATTAATGTTTATTGCATTTTTAAAATTTCATGTGTGTTACCATGATGGTGTTTAATGTTTGTGCGAATGACACTGTGCAGCTTCTATATAGTAGTATTAACTTTCTTGTGGAAGAGGTGCTTGTGAAGAGCTTTGATTTATCATGTGATTCTCATCACTGCTGTGAAGATTGTTGGTTGTCAGTGCATTACAATGTTACAAAACAGACATTAATACTTCAATAGGTCCGTAAATTAACATTATATCAGATAATAAAATACGGTTTATTACTGTAAATTTTAAGTTAAGTCTGTAAAACCAATAACGTTGCTACCGTATTTTTGACGGTAAAGTTCTGGCAACCACAGCTGCCGGTTTTTTACCGTAAAAATTACGGTTTTATTTTTTACAGTGTGTATTCCATGTTATATTTTATTCCATTTTTTTTCATTATTATTAATATTAATCTTTAATATGTGTTATATGTTGTAAATTTGTAAGCTATAGCATTATTAATGCTTTGTTTGGCAATGTAAAGATATGCCAGCTGCCTTTGTGAAGGAACAAAGTGAGGTCGATTTGAAGGTAAGTGTTAAAAAACTGGTGCAACTGCACAAACGGAAAGATTATAACAAAGGAGACTTTTATCCAATTTCTTTGCGACACTGGGGCTATTAACGGTCGCATGAAGAAAGAAAGGGCAATTATTATGTCTGACTAAAAAAAAAAAAATCTGATTTATTTTTACTCAGTTATTCCATAGTTTTTGTAGTGAATCACAAGCTGACACTTACATAATTTACAGATATTTGGTCGAAATCTACTTAATTAAAAATTGATAGTAAGTGAGTTCAAAACTTACAATTATTTGTCTGTCTGTATGCCTTTAACAAGAAATAAATTCCTGCGATCCAGTAGACGTTTTTCAAAGGAATGATCCTCGAGGATTCAGCACTCCGATGAAAGATGAAACGTGAGGTAAGATCTACACACTCTGCACAGTGAAACTCCATCAGTGGCATACATAAAAGTACTGTAGTAGGCCTATGTATGAAAAATATAAGGTTAAGTAATGAACATTAAGGTAGGCTACTGTAAGTAAAGGTAGATGTGCTCAGGGAGCACTATTTTGTATTTTAAAGCCTTTGGAAAAAATCAAATGTGGCTAATTTGTATTTAAATACATTTAAGATGAGTTTTTTTTTGTATTTTCAAACTACATAAAATACTTTAAACCTCTTTCAAGCCAGTCAATCTCTCACCAGGATATGGTTTCGTACATCAACTAGTTCAGACACCCCCCAACCCCCCACATTCATGCATGTTTCAGATACCACATTCAGTTTTTGCTGTGGTATCAAAACTGAGAATTGTGAAACCATGATATATATATTGTTACTGTGAAGTAAAATTTTGGTCATATCACCCATCCATATTCTTTGTTAGATAGCAGAAAAGGTTCACAGCTTTACATACAGTATGAATTTTTTAATAGTGCTTACAAGTAATAGACTTCATTGTGACCTGGTCAGAAATAAGTATATAAATGACTACTATTTTGCATATGTTTATTTCTAATTGTGAGCAAGGAAGGAAGAAAGAAAGAATGTCAGAGAGGGCAAAGATGAGGTTAGGAATTAAAAGTCAGTAGGCCTACATAGTTTCTTCATTTACTGTGACCTATACCTACACTGGATGGCCAATTTCGCATGTATTTGTGTATTTTCAAAATACTGTATTTGTATTTAAATAATTTTTTTCACACAGTATTTTGTAATTAAATACATTTTTTCTCACAGTATTTTTATTTTAAATACATTTCCATGTATTTATGCCTATCTCTGGATGTGCTGTTGTTGCAGTCTAAAGTAGTTTCAAAAGTAAAAATTTAAGAATCATTATGAGAAAAATAAATAAATAAAAGAACCACTTGCTGCAGATGCTGATTGTATGAATCTCCTGAATCTTCCAAAATAATGGTACGGCAAAGTTATACAGTAAAGTTCTGCGGTACTTTTTGCCATGAAATGAATTGTTACATCGATGTCACATTGCCTATTATTTATTGGTTTGTTTGTACAAGGCTTACATTTCTGAAAATGTGTAACAAAATGAACTTTAAACGATAGTAACAGATTAATGAACCGTTTCATATCCCATTTGAAATGAAGGGATAAAAAAACTGAAGATGAACATGGCTCAGATTTAAGATATTTTTTCTATATAGACTATACAGAAAATAAACAAGCTATAAAGACTGATAGAAACATAAAAGGTCACTATCATACATTATAGCACCATTTACCATGACAAAATAACAATGACCTGCCTACACCTCTGCTTAGTGCAAGATGAGATCTAACGTTACTTATGTCTACTTCCGAAAATATATAACACCATTTGAAAAACTACAACCTGTTTCAATAATTTGTTGTACAAGTATAGAATAAGTGTATATGAGCAGATTTTGCCAGGTTTCAGTACTTAATCATGTGACTTTCTACAGCACATTTGTAAGTTTAAGTATAGAGTTTGTTATAGGATACATATAACTTGCCAGAACTTGTACAGATGTTTGTCTACTAGTAATGATATATTTCAAAACTCAAATTGAATTGTTAACCGTTAATAATTTAGGGTAGCCATGGTCTTTTATGTTGCAAAGCATCAGTCAGTGTCTTCTCAAACACTATAATCCAGAGAGTCAAATATTAGCATTATTAATAAAAAAAAGTATCATTGAGATCTAAAAGATGGCATTATGCTATAAGATTGTGCAGTAACCACAAACGACTGCGCCAGCGGAGATCATTTAGCTCATCGTTTCATTCATTGTAAAATTAGATTCTTCGATTCAAAAGATCACTTGATGGCATTACAGTTTTGAAAACAGTTTTCCTCTAAACCGATGTAATTGTGTTACTGTATCAGAAGATAAAGAAAATGACAAAAGAACAATATCCTCCTAATAATGAATGCAAACACCTTAAAAAAAATGACACTCTTAAATGAGTTATACCATCTAGTGTTGAAAAGAATTTTATAAACGCCCATAAAGGACATCATAAACTGCAGGTGGGGAAAACATTAATTTAGTTGGCATTATGCTTGGTAACAGAAGATTAATAGCAGTCACCTTTACCCTGGGTACATTGGCTGGTACGCTACGCAGCACAGTCTGCAGTTGCTGTTCAAGGCACTCTTGCAGGCTTGTTCACCTGAAATGTACAGTCTGTTAAAGTTCTCTCGTTTCTCAGTGCAGTTCGTGGTCGTTACTTTTCTAGTCTACGATAATGTGTTTTGTTGACCAGTGCATTGTGAAATTAGTGATCGCTGCAGGACGTAGTGAAAAATTCACAGTGATGTCATGATCATCGCTCCAAGCTCCAGTGTTTTCACCCAGCTGTGATGTGATACTATTCAACCCAAGCCACTGATTAACCTAAACCTCAACTTCATTCACTTGTCAGGTTTATGCACATATGCAGACAGAGCTTATATTTACAGAAGTATAAACAGTGTCTATACACATCTACCCAAATTTAAGAGCATATTACCTTATAGCATTTACATATGTGTACAGCTCAAAGTGTTAAGGAAATTGATTCTGCACAAACACAAGCAAGCTAAACAAATTTTGATGAAAAATATACATTCTGTACATATGCCTATGCTAAAATTCAGTTATGCTACATAGGCTATATGAATATATACAATAATACTCAATGTACATAACTTATTCATCACATACTGTATGTCTACATTGTTGGCCTGAATATTTACATGTTCAAGTGGGATTACTACATGCGCATTGTAAATGACTACATGCTAGCAACTGCAACAGATAATTTTGCACACTGAGGCCTAACCAGCACTCTAAAGAAACTAAAGTATTTTTGGCGACAGAGTAAGAAGAATAGGTACAGTGATGGTAAAGCTACATGGTCCTATTTCTAGAACTAGGAGCCCCGCTGGGGGAAGAAGGTGCTGTCCAAGAAGGAGAGTGCATAGCAGGGAAAGCAAAGACTTCTTGGTTAAGATTGGCAGTCATTGTTGGCCAGTAGTCCATGTCTAAGTGTTGGGCATTCAGCATCTTTCCGTAAGAGCTACCGGGCACCAAAAAACTGCGCTGGAGTACTTGTGTAGTGTCAGTCGCCATCACAGGGGCATGGAAATCAATCTGCGGCCATGAAAGAGGCAGTTGGGAAGCATTCAATCTTTCTGTTGAAACCGGAACCTAAAGAAAAGACATCACAGAATATCTTTCTTAGTTGGCACCAACTTTTTTTAACCTGAGCATTAAAGAGGCATAAAATCATCATCACAATTTAAAAATAGTGAAACTTCAGTCATCATTCAATTTACTCATCCTCTTGTCATTGCAAACATGTGTAAATTCATATAATAAGATTTTTTTTGAGGAATTTTATGCCACCACAAGGGTGAGTAAATAATGTCAGAATGTTCATTTTCATACCCTTTAATATTTGGTAAGGGAGTATTTTAATAATGTCACCTCTATAGCGCTCCAGATCCTGGATCGGGTCAGTTTCTGTGGTCTTAGACTGAGGGATTGTGAGCGTGAAGGATGCCTTAACCCTTCTGCCCAGTTATCCATGAGTCTCTGAAGCTGCTGTGTGAATGCATCATCTGTCTTGTTGTTGCTGTTATTAGTCTGTGCTTGGGCGAGACCAATTGGCTGGTGAGGAGGAGGAGTTGATCCAGGAGGCATTGGGGACTGATTAGAGGCAGCTGATGCTGCTCCAGATCCTATGAAACAAGTTGGTTTGAGATGTATGAATAGCACAAAAAGAGCTGAAATGCAATGCATACCTTCTTTGATTATATTAAATGGTTAGTTCACCCAAAAATGAAAATTCTGTCATCATTTAATCACGCTTGTGTTGTTACAAACCCATTAGACTTTCCTTCATCTTCAGAACACAAATTAAGATATTTTTTAATAAAATCTGAGCCAGTTCTGTACTCTCCATTGACAGTTGTGTAACTACCACTTTGACGACAAACAACATGAGGGTGAGAAATGAATGACAGATTTTTAAATAGATTATTAATAAACCTCTCAAATTAAGTTAAACTAGTCAACTGTGTTAAAAAACGAGATAAATACTCGCACTAGCAAATGTGTGTCCAATTATACATAGCTGACAACTGCAGTAACAAGTACTCAAGGGGGTAATAGAGAGCTAAATCTGCCCTTTTGAGAACACAGAGAATGTGATATTTGAGGTGTTATAAACTGTGTGAGCTGACACTTTTTGAACTGCAACTCTCTAAGAAATTGAACTTGGATAGAAGCATTTGCGTTCATATACTTTATTAAATGTGTTTTAGGCCTATGCTATTATGGAGGTTGTAATATGTCCATAGAGTGAAATTTTGTTTTTTATATCCAAGATAACAGTTGGAGTAACAGTGTCATGGTTTCAGTTGTATTTTAAAAGTCTAAAGTGTTGAAATTAAGAAAAGACAATATTTACTGCTGCCACGTTCTTTACCCAGACACAGGCGTTTAAGGGTTGACCCTACAAAAAGAAAAGTTAAAATTAGTTTTCTGTAGAAAATCGCTGCACACAGAGACATATAAAGAGGTGGAACACATAATTTATTGTTTAAAAGATAGAACTGAAATAAAAGGGTAAGCTATTACAAATCAAAGTAACACTGAAAATAGAAAGGAAATAACATTGTGAATAAGGTTTAAAGTCACAGTGTTGGTTTTAGGCTTGCAAAAGTTAAATTAAAGTGAGATTAATACTATCAAGCAGCGCAACTAGTTAAAGTATCTAGAAGCGTCATTGGCATAAAAAACAGAAAATTGAATAAAACAGAATTTTGTTGGGATAAACAAAGGATAGAATGAATCAGGAAAGAAAAAACACAGGATGGAAAAACAGGATAATTAAAGATGAAGCATGAATAATACTGATAAATAATTGATAAGAGTGGGAGAGAGATAGCAGGGGCTCCCAAGATATGACATGGAAAATGGGGGAAAGGAGAGAGATACAAACAGATGGACAGAGAAACAGGCCCACTGAGGAATCTAGCGCGTGGTTTACTGCTGGATTTATAGGTGACCTGTGCAGACGCTTGGGGAGAAGGAGGCCAGCCTGAGGACAGAAGTGCAGAGGAGAGAGAAAGAGTAAGAAAAAACAAAAACTTTTTTTTTAAATGGATTCATAAATCTGGCTGTAATTCAACTTGTTAATGTCAAAGCATCCATGTAAAAGCCCCATTGAATTTGCTTGACTTTAATTTTCGCCGTGAGGATTCTATTAACCACTTAAATAAACAGTATTTCATAGAAAATTGTACATATGCATGTCTAAAATTTCATAATGTTATCAATGTAATCACCAGCAGCCATATCACCCTGTAGCCCAAGACTGGTTGCCCACTGAAGCTAAGCAGGGTTGAGCCTGGTCAGTATCTGGATGAGAGACCTCCTGGGAAAACTAGGTTATTACTGGAAGAGGTGTTAGTGAGGCCAGCAGGTCTGTGCTCATCTCACCCTGTGGTCTGTGAGGGACCTAACGCCCCAGTATAGTGATGGGGACACTACACTGTCAAAAAGCACAGTCCTTCGGATGAGACGTTAAACCGAGGTCCAGACTCTCTGTGGTCATTAAAAATCCCAGGATGTCCTTCGAAAAAGAGAAGGGATGTAACCCTGGCATCCATGCCAAATTTGCCCATTGGCCTCTATCCATCATGGCCTCCTAATCATCCCCATATACTGATTGGCTCTATTACTCTGTCTCCTCTCCACCAATAAGCTGGTGTGTGGTGCAATATGGCCACCGTCGCATCATCCAGGTGGACGCTGCACATTGGTGGTGGTTGAGGAGATTCCCTCCTTCTATGTAAAGCGCTTTGAGTACCCAGAAAAGTGCTATATAAACGTAACAAATTATTATTATTAATTTAATGCCAATTTCACCTGATATTGTTCTCTCTATGCAGGTGGGTGATCAAATTATATTGACTAGATAATCTTCTAAAATCAATCAATCATGCAAGGTTTGCTACAAAGCCAGACTGCTGGGAAATCAAAGTTAAAGTCACCTTGGCCAGGCTGGCTGCGCGGCCCATGTCCTTCTCCCTGTAGTCCAGAGTAGATGTTGTCGGAGGAGAGAGATCCTTTGAGAGAGCAGGGCTGTTGGGTCTGAACCGGCTCAGACACAGAACAAGGCAGAGTCCCGGTCCCAGAATAAGCCCTGGTATCTGACAAGTTGGAAGCCCTGGCAGGAGACCCATTCAAGCTCAGTGCAGCTTCAGCTGGAAGAGAAAATCCAAAATGTTAAGATACTTTATTAATGTCTTAATTATGTATGGAGATATTTTAACACTCCAAGTCTCCAACTAACCTGATTTTGTTAAATCATTAGGTTTGCTGGAGTCACTAGTTTTAGAGGCAACATTTCTCAGCTGTTGTACTAGAGGACTGAGCAGTTTGCCAGCTTTTAGTTTGTGCCTGCTGGTCCTGCGCTTGCGTCCAGGGGGTGCTGTGGGTGGGATGTAAAGACCTGGAGGGGGTGGTTTCCCTAATCTCATATAAAGAAGCTCAACCTCTTCTCTGTGATTGGCCTCTAATTCGGTTATCTCTTTCATGTGCCTGTACAAAGATGAAGCCAGCAATGGTGAGTAAGACTTTTTATTTTTGCTCTGATAACTTTCTTTCCATCCTGAATACACACAGACACTTGATAAACTCACTTTTCTCTTAGTCTTTGAAGCTCCCTCTTTATATCGGAATCCTCCATCTCGGAGTCATTGTCACTGCTGACATAGGATCCATACACCCCTCCCTTTTTGCTTGGCGAATCAGAGCTTTGCACACTACTGCTGCGGCCGGAGCGCTTTAGAAAAGCCACCGCCCTTTTCATGAGGTCACTTCCTCTCCTTTCAGACCTCCCATGGCGGGACGGGGTTGTAGGTGCCATTTTGGCAGGGCTGCTCTCTGCCCCAGAGTCAGAAGACATGAAGCGAGTGTGAACAGTGACATCTGCTGAGACTGAGGTCTGTGCCCTTGGCAGAGAGCCTCGTTTGGTCAGGGGAGGTGGGGCGTCTAGATAAAAGTCAGGTGGGGCAGAATATCTGCTGCTGAGCTTTCTGCGCGTGACCTCATCTTCTGTGCTGACAACTGCGAACCTGCCGACAGTGGTGGCTGAAACAGTCGGCTCTTCGTACACGGCACATTCTCCTAAAAAGCCACCAGGGTGCGCTGGAGATGCTGTGCTGCTCAGGCTGCGCTGCTTTCGACCTTGACCTGACAGGATGTCAGTGGAGCTAGGCATCATCTAATCCAGAGTAATCAAACAACATAAGAAGACAAAATACTGAAATGACAAAATATTTCATATTTACAACCTTTATCTCATCATACAAATTAAAAATTTGGGGGAAAAATGGACTAACTCGATGTGGGCACCTAGATTATTAAACTGTAAATAAACAATCTTTAAACCTATATTTTTCTGCAGAAATCAGCTGTACATAATGTACCTTATATCGACTTCTAGATCCAGAGCAAGAGGCAGAGTGTGGCATCACGTGTCTCCTTGACACAGTTACTGTGGATAAAGATGGCTTTATTCAAGGCGTTCTTATTGTTTGTAAATGATAATTTTTTCCTGAAGAACGTTTCTTTTGAGAAAAAAAATAAGATAAAAAATATCATCTAACCTCCAACGGCAGAGTCACTGAGAGCACTTAAACTGTCCACACGCTCTGGAATCAGTGGCTAAAAGGCAAAAAGCAAATGTTTTTAGGTGGTGATCCATCAAACACAATCCTAAGTTCTAAATACCCTCAAAAAAAAAAGAAAGTAAGACATGCTGAAAATTAGGGAATAGCTATTTGTAATAGCCATTGGTCAGATCATACAAAAATGTAAATACTTACCCATGACCCATACCTAAAAACCAGATTTTATTTAAAAATCGGTTTATAAAAAATTAAAAAAACATAAAAATGGCAGATGGAGCTTAAACTTACCAACTGCTCTCCTGCTCTGAATCGTCCCTCTCCCATAAGACTAGGTGTGCTGGTTCCTGACCCTCCCAACACAGACTCTGGTCCTGGTGGGGATTGTATATACTCTGTGCCAGATCCTGGAGTTTCAGCTGCACTTCCCGATGGGTACATGGGAGCGTACTCTTGATACAGTAAATTCCTCAGTTTCTCATCCAGTGTCTTGATAGTGCTGTCTACAAACCCTCCTCTGCCACGCCCCTCTCCATCTGATTCACTAGGAACGAAGTGGTGCTGGGAAGGAGCTGGGCTTTGGGGCAGGGAAGGTGTCTTAGTTCCACTCACAGTGGACACAGGCTGCTGCAACACCACAGGCTGCTGGGCACGTTCCACTCGACTAGATGTAATGGAGTGGAGTTGTTCGCGAGCAGACGTAGTGTCTTGTGATTGTGGTGGCATCACAGAGGATGATCTCTGAGCTCCACTGCTCACTTCTAGGGACAGCGGCATGACCAAGGGACAGCAGGGCACGTCCTCCACCATGGAGACAGCACATGCAATTTCAGCCATCTGCTGAGCAGTGTGCATAGGTGAGACTGAGCCTAATCTGCCACTCTGGGTCTCATCCACAAAAACAGAACTTTGAGGATCCATGCATGGCTGGGATTGCTGCACATTGACCTGGGCGGATCCTAAATTTGGCATTTCCTCCGAATGGGAAGCAGACCGAGCTGGCATTAGAGCGGCTTGCGGAGCAGGGGGGGCTTGGGAAAGAGCAACCAGAGCAAAAGGATCAGTAGTGGTCAAAGACAGGGGGCTCCAAACCCCATAGGGATCACTTCCTCCTGATGGAGGCGCTGTGGCACAGGCTTCTGAATCTGTGGAATGAAAGACAATAAATAAGACAGAAAATGTAACAAAACATATCCTAAAAAAATGAACAGACATTTATTTTACTCTTTTTGATAGGAGTAGGGCTGTGACGATACAATAATGATTCTCACGAATCATAATATTGCAGAGACTATTGTTTGTCTTATAAGCACAAACTCTGAAATCAGCATTTCACAGCATGATTAGATACACTTTTATGAGACGTGAAGCAAACCACATAACTGAGAATGAAACTGATTGCACAGTTTCACACTCTCTCATGAACATGCTGGGTCTCTCTTGCTCAATCCCAGTCTGATGATATTATATATGATAAATATGATTTATGATATTGTGAAGCATCAAGATCATTGAATCAATTAATCTTTTCGTGAGGTATTTTGCAATAATCAGCCCTATTTCTGGTAGTTCATTCCTTCTTCCAATATTTCCTTGTATCTGTATCAGTTACACTAAGTTTGGTCATAGCCTGACATTACCCATGGATGTTGAAGCAGATCCTGTGGTGGGTTCAGGAGGATGGGCTGAAGCACTCTCACTAGGCTGTGCAGTGGCTGTCCCATTAGTTATTGTGGTTGTGGATGGAGATTGTGTAGATGGACCTCTATCTGAGGATGCATCCCGACTGGTGGCAGGAGCCTCTTCCACAGGGCAGATGATGAACCACCTCTTACCTGTGTGCAGAACTGAGCAAAGGAAAAGAACATTGATACATTCATACTTTAGCAAACATTTGGCGAACATAAACTTTAAATTCGCCAATTATAAGAGGAAAAAAGTTTACCATTTTGCTGATACACTGGCTGGGGAGCGCCAGGTTGCTGTCCATTTATTCCCTGGAAAATAATAAAAGGAGACTGTAAGTATAATTCAATTTAGGGATATTAGTGAATTAAATTAAATTTTTAAGATGTACATTTTTTTAAATGACTCGACTCCATGTATTACCTCTCCCCCTTCATCTCCAGGAGTTTGTCCTTGCAAATGATTTTTCCCAAAATCTGATATCTTCTCTCCATCCATGTCCTCGCTTAGAATGTCTTCTGCCTTGTCGACAATGTCTTTAAGTTGATCTATAAAAATCTCCTTTTCTATTGGTAGAATAAAGCCATTTTCCACCTGGTACACAAATAAGAGAAACAAAATCTGCAAGGCTGCACAGAAAAGGAATTATATGTGAACAGGTAATAGAATCAAATAAAACAGCTTTATGCACAAGACAATCTGATGTTAGACTATACAAATTTATATTTTAACTTAAATTTAAATCTTTAGCTACAATATTGTTTCGTAATACTCTGAATTTTAATACGCAGAACATTAATCTTACCATATAAGTGGCTATTTCTTCAGGTGCATCTCCGTCTAGGTCAAATTTGAAAGTCACCATTTTATGATTGTGTGTCTCCAGCTGGCATTCCACCATCTTGTCACCTGTATTACTAACCTGAATGTATAAGGACGTTTTAGGAGGCAATTGCAAAAAACAATTATATTTTAAAAAGAAGACATGTTTAATCCTTACATTTAGCATGCTTAGCTTTGGTTTGTTAATTTTTTCCTGGCGTGAGCGTGTTCGGGCAGATTTGCGGTGGTGCTTTCTGGGTTTGCCATCACCCTTTCCTCCACCAATGGGTACTTCATAGCTGTCACTTATTTCTTTACTAGGTGCATCTTGGTTTAGGCTAGACAAACAGGACAAAATAACCTGAAGTTTTAAAAAAAGCATTCTAGGAGACTATTTGAGATGATTTCTACTGTTTTGATGCATTGTATTGTATCTTGCCCCTATGAGCAGTCCAGATATACACATTGTAAATTATATAATTAAAGAACTACATAATGGCTGACTTCATTTAGGTATGCAATTCTCATTGTTTTCAGAGAAAAACAACTTATCCTACCTGTCACATACAAAACTATGGAGTGGAATAGATACAGGTGCCTGCAAGGAAACATAATTATTTAAATGATCTATGTGGGACTTTGTTTGATGAATACATATTATAGATAAAGGATGTTGTTTATGGTTAATGGTACCTCGGTGTTTGGTTGAAATGGGCTGGGCTCTAGCGCAGGAGGAATTGGCATTGAAGCAGTGTCTGCTGTTTGCTGAGTTGTACTGGGCATGCCAGCACTCTCAGGAACAGCATATCCTGTGTGTATGCCAGAAGGCTGCAGAGGAGGCTCCACGGTCTCAGGTAGGGCTTGGACAGTGGTAAACTTTGTCTCTGACTGCCTGTCCTGTGGAGGAGACTGGATCTGCGACACAATGGTGTGAGATAGGGTCAGAATCTGCAATTCATCATGGCGAGGGTACTCCAGTTGAAAACATTTTAGACCTCAATTGTAAGGCTCACTGAATAGCATTAATTATCCCGAAATTATTGCTATGACAAGGTACCAATTCCAATTAATGTACTGCCATTCTGCTGTCCCTCCCAAAATAATTACTGAGCTTCAACAATTATGTGATCAAAGAAATTATTTTGATTTGCATTCCCAATACATAAATCAATCCTTGCTCAAAGCAGGAAAGAAACCACAGCATTTACCTCTGTAAAAGGTTCAGAAATAGATGGGTCTTGCTGAGGGAGGGGAAGGGAGGATGGTGTTGGTTGGGGTAGACATTGCAAAAGGGCACCTTCTGGTGGTGGAACTGGGTAGTACATCTGCTGTAGATGTTGCTCAGGAGGAAGCATGTGTGGGGACAGGGCCATAGCCAAAAGAGGTATAGGGGTATTCAGAGGGGTGGAGACAGGTGTGCCTGCTCCTAACATGCAGGATACATTCTGCATAGATAGTGTGGGAGGAGTGGCACTGATAGGGCTTAATGAGTAGTAGGGAGAGGAGACAGGATGAGCATTTGTGGGGTAGGAAGAAGAGTAAGAGACTGAGGAGAAAGGTATTGGCTCTGTCCCTGCAGATGTGCCCCCTTCTGGCAAAAGAGGATATGCCGAAGGAAACTAAAGAATAAAGAGCAAGATAAAAATGTAAACAGCCAGAGGTAAACTATAAAGCTACATATTTGCATGTGGAATTAAGAAAATACCTTGACTTTGTTTAACCATCTAGAGTTAAACAAATTTCACCCTTGCTAAAGAATGTACTTGTTGCGATATCCGAGTAAAGGTGTTGCACACACAGGCATGGTTTAAGGTTTCATTAACTGACCTGTGTGGCGATTTGTAGAGGCTGGAGAAGGGGTGTCTGAACATTTAGCTGTGGTTGTGGAGGAAGTGTAGCGGTGCTGAGCATTGAAGATGCTGACTGTAATAGATGCTGTGGAATGAACTGAGCATCTGAAGATGGCAGCAATAGAGGCTGAAGAGATGATAAAGTCTGGAAAAGACAAAGAGAAAAAAGAAATAAAGAATGATGCTATATGCTATACATATGAGAATTGAACGCCTAAATGAATTCAGCCATCATGTAATTCTTTAATTATATAATTTCAATGTGTTTATCTCACCTGATTATAGTGGCAGATACAACACAATGCATTAAAAACGTAGCAATCGTCTCAGATTGTCTCGTAGCATAACAAGTCAAATTAATTTCGAGGAACACTTACTCAACAGTTCCCACAGATAACGCTGGCAAATATCTTTATCTCCAACTAAATCGGTGGTAAAAAATGAATCTATTTATTGTTAAGGAGCCCCAGGGATTTAGTTTACCAACTAAAACAGTGGTAAAACTGCATTTATTAATTGTTTAGTAGACTTTTAATAATCTGATACATTTATGGCATGACTGAAACCAAAATCCTGTGACTGTGAGGATGTTTATACAGATTGTGTCTACCTGAGGCGGGAAAGCTTCAGGATGGAAATAAAGATGAAACTGAGAGAAATACAAACACAAGGAAGAACAAAATTCTAAATTAATCTAGTAAACTATCACTTAGCTAGCACACAGGCATGCATCCATCCTCATTTAAGGAAAGACGAACCTATAGCAGCCTTACCTCCTGTGCTACGAGGGCAGAGGCATGAATGCTCTGTGGACGAGCATGTGGTACAGGAGTAGCTGGAGCAGAGACGGTCTTAGATGAAATCAATTGTGTGGAAGGCTGAAAACCACATGCACAAAAACAAATATTAATATAGGAACATTTGCCATTAAGGATTTAATACCCAATGGTCTTCTTCAAGATATTTGCAGGACAGTAACTCCAGCATACAGTTTGATGTGACAGGTAAATTAGCAGCTACTGACAGGGAACAAAAGGGGAAATGTGTGACATCAACTCTACACACAGGGGATGTTGCTTTAAAAGGGACCATGTACAGCGTGACAGGGATAATTTACGGTGTTGCAGTAGCAGTCATTTATAGTACAGTCAGCTTGCTGTGCCATCTTCTAGCAGTCTTTCAAGAGACTGTGCCCTTCAAAATGACATAAAAGTTCCTTGAAGATGGTCTCATTTCTTATTCTTTTGGAAATAGCAGTGATTAGAGAAAATTTATTCAGTTTATTTTCAGAAACAATGTACAAAGTTTGAAATCTACATACAAGTGAGCATAAAACTAGGAGGGATTGGCATTTATGAGCCATATTCTGGAAGCAACATTTTTCAAAGAAGGTGAAGAAGCTTGGAAAGCATGGGTGAGGCAAAAACGATTATCTTGTTTCTAGATTTCTCTGCCGGGATCATAGCTAGTATATTTTATTTTTAACCTACCACAAGACCTGGTCCAGCTTCACTGTCCTGCACAGAAAAAGCCCCTTGCTCCAGATGTGATAGGGGTACACACAAAGAGCTTATGCTTTGGAATTGAGGTACATGGAACTTGTTAACACAAGCATCACTGTGGCCATCTCCAGGAGGTGCTCTGTCAGTCAAGACAGGGGAACTGGTACGCCGATTGATGATATGATGTAGACAGCGATCGAGGTGAGACAAATCTGAGCTGTCTCCCAAACTATGAGAATGTGGCCCGATCAAGGAGATAGGTGAAACTGGAGATGGTGACTTGAGTGGGGAAGTTGAATTAACTGGTGAAGATATAGACATACGTCTGGGAGACATGTGAACTGGTGAGGGTATAGATATATAGACAGGGGGAAAGGCAACGCTATGGTTTAGTGGTGACGTGTTAGGCACATGAGTTGTCACAGGAATCTGTGCAGGAGAATGGACTGGAGAGGGTGGGGTGACTTGAACTGGTATTGAACTTGATGTGTTATCAAGAACAGAAACTTGCTTTGCAGGCATTGTAGATATATATGGAGACTGTGGGGTCATATAAATTGGTGAGCTGGAGTCTGAATGAGCCAAATCAGGTGAGAATGATGGTTTTAATGAGGAAACATATGGCATATGTTGGTGGATATGGGAGGAAGAGGGTGAAGAGGCATGACCGAGAGACCCTCGACCCCCTGACCTTACAGCCAGCAACATTGCCCTACAAGCCTGGCAGTAATGTGGGTAGACATCAGAGTTCCTCCGACTGAATGACATTGTCTGGGACTGTGAATTAATTTTTTCCTGCTGTGAACTATATTCAGAGGTGTCTTTAGAAACATTATTTGGTGCCTGGTCATAATTTGTGATTGATGAAGACACTGTAAAATTACTTGTAGACAGCGACTGATTTATTTCATCCCTAGAACTTGCTTCAGGTTTGGGACAGCTATAAGTCTGATGATGCAGCTGCTCTAACAAATCCTGTAGGTCAGTTCTCCTCTGTAATGTGTTAAGGATTGAAGTGCTGCTACGTCTGGTCCCCGCCAAGTTATCAGAGAATAGCAAAGGTCTTTGGAAGTCACCAGGAATACTGCCATGTCGCTGCTCATTCAGTCACAGTTTGAGAAAAAGAAACATTTTTTTTAAATTCAGACAGTCGTAAAAAAACAGTACTAAAGGGAAGAAATGAATGGGAATTGAGATGGTGGCTTTAGAGTTTTTCTACAAAGTAAAGCTCAACTGCAATGATGAGGCAAATTTAAGTATAAACTTACAGGTGATGGCTGGTAAGAGCTCTGATGCAGGTGTACCGAAGACTGCTGAAAAGCCCCTTGATGTAGCTGATGAGCTGACTGCTGATATTGCTGGTGCAGCTGAATGGTGGGTTGTTGCTGGGGTGCTTGAGGCACCAAACCATGGGCCTGTGCTTGTGTAACCTGATGCAGGGGACCACTAGGCTGTTGTTGGGCTCCCTGGGTTTGCTGAGGACTAGGTTGTTGCTGGGCCCCATGGAGTAACTGGCCTATGGCTTGTTGTGGGACACCTTGATGCATTTGTAGAGAAGGTTGTTGTTGAGTCCCCAGAGGTGGGTGTGCAGTAGATGGCTGTTGGGTACACTGTGGCAATTGAGCCAGAAGCTGTGCTGGAGGGCTTAAGACCATTTGGGCAGTGGAAATGGACTCCGAAAAGGACTGCTGAGAGGTGCCGTCTTGGTTGCCTGAATGGCCTGTTATCAATGTTGAGCCTGAACTGCTGTCTGCAAACAACACAAAGTGCATACACAAGTTATTGAAGCAAGTAAAATTTTGGCATATCTACATTATGTAAGTTATACAAAAGAAATTATTAAACTAAATAACTAACATAATATAATATAATCAAGTGAAATACTGTACATTACATTTTATTGGTTAAGTGGATACTGCTAAAAGGCTAATTTACATAAAGAAGAATATAAAGTCATTGGGAAAAAAAAACTTTTATCATCTTTTGTGTGGATATCTCAACATCTAGTTGTCTCTCACGTGTAGCTGTAGTCGCACTAGTCGGGGCACTGCAGACCAGGCTGACTGCTTCAGTCTGTAGTTCCTCAGTTTCAGATGGAAGACTGGGTGGTCCACCCAATGGTGGCCCTGTGGAGGGCACCTGAAGGAGATTCTGTGCCTCAGTCTTAGTGATGCTCTCTTCTGTTTTTCCATTACGGCCTAAGACAATCCGCTGCCGTCTCCACTTTATTAGAGACACACGGTCACGGATAGACTTACCCACAATCTTCACATCAATCTCTAAAAAGAAGCCAGAATCCACCTGCCAGAAAAGATCATTGAACAACTCTGAAGTAATGAATTTTACTTCTTGACATTCTGAATATGTATTCCAAACCACAAGTATGTTATGCATGTGTTTAAAAGTTTTGCATTTCTAAAAATCACATTTGTTTACCATTTCCTGGGCAACTGTTTCAGGGACTTCTGTCTCCAGGTCAAAGGTGAACTCGATAGCACCACTGTCTTTATACTTTCCCTTAAGTTTTTTCTGGTCTTCAACCCAAAGCCTCAGAGCAATGGAAGACTTCTTGCCGTCATCCTCTTCAGCCAGCTCTACTCTCACACCTGTGTCCTCCGCAAAGAATGCATGGTTTAGCAAGTCCTTTATGGAGTACCTTTAAGGAGAGAAAGATGTGATTTGTTTTGAAAAGAGATGAAAAACAAATCTGACATCTGAAGGACTATCAACAATTCTACGATGTTGCTGTGGTTAATGGTATGAGCTATTTAAGTGATTGACGATGCATGCAGGCAATTTACAATAAGACACATTTAATAACCAGGGGAGAATCAATGTCGTTAGTAGGGTTCAAATTACTGCAAAGGCAAATTACTGTAAAGCGTATCAGTTAAATAAAGTCACAGCTATCCAAGAAAAGGTTGTCTCATAATGCAACAGGTGCCACATCTGACAGGAGCAGACGCTTTTTGATCTTATGGTTATGTGACAGGAGACTGTTCAGCTGATGGACTCACCTTTCCTCCCAGCGATGGCAGATACACTCTCCAATGATTTCTTTTATTTCAGGCACGGCCACCTTAATGAAACTGGCTGGCTTCACACCCTGTGCAGAAAATAAGGAACCCAGCACACACACAAAAACACATTGTTGTTTCATTGAAAAATCTTAGAGAGTGAAAGGAAATTTTACAGCTGAAAAATTTTGAGTTTCAAAGAAAACATTTTCCTTTATACCTGACTGCAATTACAGACCATGACATATACCACTGAATTATTATCTTCATAAATTGTAAGTAAAATCAGTTGTACGTACATTATGCCACTGAACTGAATGTGAAAATGTATCAATGTATTTATGAACATTTTCATGAATAAGTCCCTCTACAGCATTTTAACTTAAATAATATTCCATTCTGAAAATATAAATGTTGGGTCGATGAGAAGCAGTTTGCTCAAACTTACACTAGTGACTTTGCGATAGATTTGTGCTGCATTTTGGCACTCTGAGTATGGATACTCAGATGTGGCCATTTCTAGCATACACATCCCAAATGCATACACATCTACGGCTTCATCATAGTGCTCCTCGTACATCTCCGGGGCCATAAACTCTGGAGTGCCTAAAAGAGGAAGAAAAAATTAATTTAATTTAAAATTATACATAACAAGCTACAATCTACATCATCTAAACTTGCTGTTTAAATGTTGTATTCAATATAGCCTAATCTGTTAAATCTCATCATTACCTATTACACTTTTGGCAAAAGAAGCTCTCTTTAGTGTGGCCAGGCCAAGATCTCCGATCTTGACTGAGCCTGTAGGACCAGTGATGAAGATATTGTCACACTTCAGGTCTCGATGTATAATGGGAGGGGTCCTCGTATGGAGGAAGTGAAGACCTTTTAGGATCTGTCTGCACCAGCTTCGTAAGACTTTTGGTTTCATCACCTTGAATCGCTTCAAATACCTACATATTAACAGAAACTGGGTTAGAGATCATTGTGTCTGACTCTTCACCAATATCAATATCATAAAATCTGCTACATTTTCAGGAGCATGTCATATTATTGGGCAACTTATCATCAGGGCAGATCTACTGTACAGTACATTACTCGGTGTCCCATAGCAAGCAACTCAAATCTTAACCAAGATGCTTTACTATAATGTATACCAACTAAGTTACTTCCCCAGGTGTGATAGCATCAGCTGTTGCACGTCTTTGTTTTATGCGACTCACGTTTTTAGTGTTCCAGATGTCATCAGTTCGGTGACTAAAACAATGCACTTCTTCCCCTTAACAGGAGATTCCCAAAAGTCATAGAAGCGCACAATGTTTGGATGCTGAAGACCTTTTAGCATCTCTGCCTCCTCTTTAAACCTCTGACGTTCCGCTTTGGACAGCTTACGATCCTGGAAAGGCAAGGTGTTTAAGGTTTCAGGCATATGGCAGGAGAAAAGTAAGAGAGACAGATGAACAGGTGGGAAGAGAAATGGATTGATAAATAAACAATCCTCCTTATCCTCCTTTCAGTAAAAAGAGAGCTATATGAAATAACTCTTGACCAGTGAAAGATGTGTGTTCTAAAGACATTTAAGTCAATCTTTATTGATTTAAGTGCACATTCCCTGTAATAGCTTTCTAAGGATAGACTATATCTGTTGTATTGTATTTTTGAATTTGTGTGGTCGTGGGGGTGGGGACCATGTCTCTAAACGTGATATGAATAAGAAAGTCAAGAAGAAGATCAAAGGCAGGAAAGTGATAAGAAAACAACAACTACACTACAGTTAAAGCATATTGATGCAACATAAAAGGCAAAATATGCAAGCTCCTCACTGTGAGAGATGAGTGATTAACATATTGTAGCCCTTTGATATGGAGTACAATGCAGAAAATATAATTAACACTAACAGCATAATTCGAAAAAACATTTTATATTGGGGTTTGTAAAATAAACTTAATAGAACTGAAATTGACCCAAAGTCTCTTTATTCAGTATACAAAATAGAACTGTTAGAGAGGTACAGTTGGGCTTAAACTGGTGTGTACAGCAGTTATGCTAGGCTTGAAAATGCTACAGTTACAGAGTCATTGGTGGTTCAAGTTCTGGTGTGCATCTATGGTCAAGAAGCTGACCAAATCAATACCTTTGCATCTGCCCTCTTCCTGCTTCTATATTTGCCAAATGCTGACAGGGAGTATCTGTAACATCTCTGTCCCTCACAATCAGGCAATGTGCAACCCCATAAAACCTCTTGAGACCCACCCCCACACTGCACCATCTAACACCTCACATGAACCCAGGGACACACAGAGAGTCGTATATTTTATTCGACCTCCCCCTATTCTTCATTTTCCATCTAATTTACTCTATAGTCAACAGTAAGTTCAGACCAAACATGATTCCTAGGTTGTTTCAGAGTGACTAACAAATAAGAAAAAGCATATGATAGCCGTGATAGGGAATTTTATAGTTAAATGTGTTAATAGGTTGTAATATTATCCCAATCTTTCATTACATTTCTAATTAAATTTAAACACGGTGATTACTTTCAGAGGTGTGCTACATCAAAAGCTCTCACAAAAGGAAATGAGCTTTTTGCTTTATGCATGGCCAGGGAGTGGCACTAAGATCTTTTCCTGAGATGTGTCTTGGATGAAGACTCCATCACACACAGATAACAGTTTTGTTCATACATACTGTCAGCTCCTGATGCATCCCTGTCGGATAAATGAGGGATAAATCAGGTTGGGCGTTCAGCTGTACATAAAATGGTCCATTAGGAATATATTTATGTTGTCTTGAGAACACCACTGCTTAATGTGAGGGAAGCCATGTTACTTAATACACAGCCATCTTCACCTTATCTGACCTGTTCCTCTGTCTCTCCCTTGCTCGCTCTCCTCCCTCCTTGCAGATTTGGTAGCCTCAGCAATTTTTGTCTTTCTGAGACTGCTATGCAGTCTGGGAACTATATGCTCACCTAACTCTATCCATGTGATTTTAAAATTCATAAAGCAGGATGAATCCTCCTAACCAAAGCTGACGGCATGCCCCAAACAATAGCTTTAGTACATACAGTAACACAGTAGCAAACATCGCCCACACATAGAAACAAAAACCAGAGCATCCTCATGTAAACATCAGAACTCCAGAGATCATAACTGCCTAGTCATCCTTCCATGGACAGTGAGTGCACAATTTATCTTTTGTTCCCAAAATGAAAATAAGCTTAGCAAGTAGTCCATGAAGTATTGCTTATTATTATAAAGGGGAAATGTGTATTATTTATGTAAGAAAGTATGCGTAAGAAAATATTGTTGTCTGTTTTATGTGTTGTTTGTGGTTTAGACCTGAAAAAAAAAAAATATATATATATTTATATATATATATATATACATACTGTATAAGAGAGAGAGAGAATGCTAGAGAAACTGTGTGATGATGACACTGCACTGTTGCATCATTTCAGCAGGTAAGTGCACATGACCAGAGCTTGTCACATGACCCGTGTGCAGAGGGACTGATCCTCCAGGGATGTGCATTGCTGCTCTCCAGAGTTTGTTTGTGTCCCCTCCCTTCAGCATTTCTACTGTAAATGTCTACTGGGATATTTTAGTGAGCTCTGATTTATATTAAAAGCTTTGGCACAGGCTAGAAGCAGCACAAAGCTGTTTGCAAGAGGAATTACAGCGCAGTCAAAATAACTCTCTCACTCAACATAATCGGGCATTTCAGAAACATTTTAACACTAAGCATTCTCAGTTAAACTCAGCTGAACCTCAAATGATTCTAGACATTGACAACACACGGAAACACTATTAAACAAAGGAAATCTGATATAGAATTGGTCATGGTGTGATTCAATCTCTCCATTTTACAATCAATAGTGCTGATAAAAGGATATCATATCAGATGACCCGGCAAACATGTACAAGCAGAAAGCATTTTGAATGACAACAGGATCAATCAGAAAAATATAGTCTTTGTTTTTATTAACAAATTTAAACAAACTACCTTTTAGTTTTTACTTCTAGATCATTGATATCCAGCACATCTAGACTACAGCTTAGCCAAGTCATTATACCCAACAAATTAAGTGGATCTGTTGGTTATCTGACACTTTTTTTCTACATTGACAAGAAAGAAAAAGCCTTTATGGGCTGAGAGGAGGCCAACAGGAGTCCTACAATGCAAACATTGCAAGAACGGAAATGCCAGTGGTTAAATTTCAGAATGTGTACAGTATCTGTTTTCTTACCTGAAGTTCACACCAGGCCACCTCCACCCATGTCTCAGTGTCCAGGCCCTTATAGACAGTTTTGAAGGACCCTCTGCCAAGCTCAATATCAAACTTAAGAAAGCGTCCACCCGGAGAGGTGGATACTGCCTTCATTCCGGCATCTTCCTCATTCTCATCACTCCCAGCTTTGTCCCCGCTGTTGGAGGTTTCAGGTGGTTCCTCATCATGTTTCTCCTCAGCCTCACTTGTCTCTGGCTCTTTGCTGAAGCTCTCTTTTACACAGTCTCCCTGTCCCACCGGACTCTTCGCATTAAAACTCCTCTGGACCACAATACGTGCACTTTTAACGGGACTGCTGGTGGTGTCGCACTCTGAAACCTCGAGTTCTTGATCCTCTGACTCGGAGAACCACAAACTTCTGCGTATAAATCTCTGCCGGACCAGACCTCGGTAATCTAATAGAGGGTATGCGGTTGGATCGCTGGCCCCTCTGTGTGCTGCAGCTGTGGGGTCCATATGAGTGGGATGCTCGTGACCATTTTCATAAATTGCTGTCTTTTTTGAGGGGACAGAAGAAACTGTGAGGCCCACAGGCTGCGGCTCAGAGTTGGATCCAGTCAGGTTTTCCATCGCCGGACACTCATCTGTGACTCTCAGCCGTTTATGTGGTCCTCCTTGAATGAATGCACCTGCAATATGGCAAGTAGTTTATTCCTTTAACTAGAATCTATTTTGCATTCCTAGCATGTCCCTACTTGTAAATTATTCAATAATGACTAGTATCCGTTTCAATAGAGTGGTGGAGGTATGACATCAGAACCCGGAAGACTAATTCGCAGCCGTTTCCTTCGAGATTTTCCAATGGGGTTTTATAATGGGGTTTTTCGATTTATGTGTAAAGCCTGTGGTAAACATAACTTGACTATACTTTGACGTTTTGTTGTACAATGTAAATTACACACCCATAGCGAAAACGGGAATTTTGAAGCAGTTATGTTCGTTTTTGAAAATGTACGTTTTTAATAAGTAACTAGATAAGACAGTTCGGGGTGTGCAGTGTACATTGTAGAACAAAACATCAAAGCATTGTCAAGATATGTTTACCACAGGCTTTATTTTACTCATAAATTGAAAAAAAAAACATAGGAAAATCTCAAAGGAACCAGCGACTAATTAGACTTCTGGGTTCTGACGTTATACATGTACCACTTTATTTCACTAACTATTCATTAGAAACTAACACTTATCCCAGAAATCATAAGTATCTATTTAATTAGCACTTTTTCATTACATACTAGCACTTATTCCTTTTCTAGCTGCAGGAACACTATCACATAATGTGTATGTTACTAGTATCTATTCCATATTTACTAGTATATAATTATTACTAGGACATATTTACATAACAAAAATATTTTTTAAAAATCAGTTGTTACATCAGTAACATTTTTAATCTCACCAGTTAAAATTGCTTTATTTTACTTGCCATACAGTATAGTCAGAATGGCAACTTTATGGTTATTTTACATTAAAACTCTTACAAGTAAGATTTGAAATGGTTATACTAACAACTAGAATAATTTGTCACCAGTAACATAGTTATGGCAATAACGACTGGCACCAAAGACTACAATAACTAGAACTTAGTGACTAGTAAATTGAAATCCAATTTTCTATTGGATTACTTACTAGTAATGAACTAACAAAGTACTAGAAACATAAACACTATTAGTTTTTAAAGGAATAAATGTTAAAACGGTTTGCCATACCTGCAATGCTAGTCTGTAGGCTACTGACGCAGTTCGGCATCATTTGAGGACCGACTGCCAGACTCCTCGTTTACATATAATAGCTAATATTAATTATGATCAAATATTTATGCAATAAGTTAAAAGAGCAACACAAAATAGCCTATATACTTACTAATGGCATTAACTTGTGTTTCAAGTAGCCTACGAGGCAAACTCCCTCAGACTACATCATAAATTCATGCCACAAAATTACTAAAAACAATTTGAAAAGAATTGTATCCAGTCAGAAACTAATATTAGTATCTAACTCACCATGCTGGGTAGCGGACAGCGGTTGTCACGTTGTTTAATCCGCCACAAAACTATAAAGTGCGCAGCTGTCCCTTGAAATAAGATTTTAATCTCAGACATCTACTTTCACCAAGCAACCACATAGCCGCTTCAAACCCGAGCACCCTTGGTTCTTATAAATGTCAGCGTCTGTAAGGGACATGAAATCCACAGCCCGCTGATGAGATTATTTGCTCACTGCGGCAATGCTCTCCTCATCTCGGATAATACGGCACCGACACCTCCCTAAAGATTCTACCCTCGTTGTTATAACGTTCAGAGTTAGCTTCTGTTACAGTGCTGCTGACTGATGCTCTGTTACGGACATCCTGCAGCGCCTAGCAACACACCGTGTGTCCAATAAAAGCGTGTTTTTAGGCGGTACCCTTATCCTCCTCTGCACGGGTCGTCATGGACCACACGGGACTCTGGGTCCGCCCAAACCACCGTGACGTGACCATGAGCTCGACTAAAGGACGGAACAGGACACGTCACTGTCCTGCAGACGCAAAACATAATCTTCAGATATGTTGAACTAATATTCATATAACTAAGTTTGAAGTAGTTTATAGCAACTTAACATACAGCATCTCTTTACTGTGCTCAATATATCCCATGTTCTCGCCACGTGACTTGGTTAAGACTGCTGAATATTTCATGTCAATGAATGTTATATGACGATGCTTTTTTTATTCTCTCCCTCCTCTCCTCCCCTCCTTTTCTCCTTCTCTCGCTGAAAGAGAATGTTCCACCTACTGGAGAAAGCTTATTTATTCCCTCTGCAATATAATTTACAGTAGGCTAGCTATAGGCTACTGCGTTCTTATAATGGAGACCAAAGGGTGAGTTACAACATCGTTTAACCAGTAAGAATTGGGTTAAAACTTATTTTAAGGTGTCTGTGTTACAGTGCAATTAAGCACTGAGTAATAATAATTAACTAGCCTACATGTACTTACTATAGGGTTACGAATATGGGTTTGGTTGCATGTAATTATGAAGTAAATATGTAGTAAAAACTATAAATTATGCATAGTTACTTGCAACTATTTAACTATACAGTAACTACATGTAACGTGTAACAAGGACTCTGTAAAATCAAATGTTTCGAAATTAGTTACAGGGGTGAACTAAACATACTCAACACTTTCCTGATTTTATTGTAAAAGTTGCACAGTAGAATGACAGTTTGCTACAAGATGTGATATAAGATGAAAAATGTGTTCCATTAGTGTAACAACACACTCCACTGGGGTAAGTTGTAACAACAGCAATTTTTGTGCTTGACATTAAAATGCAATTATATATATATATATATATATATATATATATATATATATATATATATATATATATATATATATATATATATATATAGGCTACATATAAAACTCAAAACGAGTCACATAAATTAAGACTGAACAATTTGTTACAACACTTTGTGGTCTCCACTATCAGACAAAATCACTTATAGTGCTCTGTTCAATAATGGAAAGTGTATATGGACAATTTATTATACCGTAAAAGGATAATCTTTATCACTTAGAGATTTTAAAGGACAAATGTGCAGTGAGGGTCAGAAATATCTGATCATTGCCTGAGGTATTTTTAGAAACTGCACTTCTGTAGTAGGCAACCTCAATTAATTAGTCTGTCATGAGTCTGTACTTTAAGAACTTGACACACTGAACTGTTGTCAGTGTTCTCTCTTAAACTACAATTAAATTATTCTGCTCTGTCCCAAGATAGGTACTTTCCATGAATAGCGTGAATAGAACCTGAATAAATAAAAAGAAAAAATTAAAAAAGAAAAACTGTTTTACAATAAAATTAAAGGTGGGGTATGTGATTCCCTTTTTTGTCATTTTTTTTCAAAATAACTTGAAATCCTATTCCTAACCCACTTACAGCCACTGAGTTAGAAGCACTGAAATGAAAATTAAGCAATTTAATCATCTGTGAAACGGGCAGGACTCGAAAAACTCCAGCCAATCATTTCCAAGACCACCTAGAATAATTGGACAGTAAGTTCGTCAATCAAACGGTCGTACCACACCCCCCTCCCCCCAGCGCGCGTGACCCCCTTCGTGCGCATACGCAAAGCTCGTGACGCATGCGCATCTCGTCAGTAAAGCCGGTTCCATGATTAGTAGTAAATCGTCATTACAATCTCTCGCGCATCTGAGTTTTCGCTCGTGCATGATTGCGCGTCCATGTTCTTCGAATGGGTGGAGTCAGGGCCAGCGTTGGAGGAAAGAAGGTAGGACCATTTGAATTGTGTATTTTCAAAATCTGCCGGTCGTTTTCCAAATACATTTGTTTAATTAAAGAATATTCCGATTCAAAAGATATTAGATTTTCAGGACAGAAAAGATAGAAGACACAGAAGAAAAGATGCAAAATAGAGAGCCAATTTAAAGTAATCTATTTGAATATGTGCAAATAAGCACTTGTACAGGTGTTGTTGAATTCAGTATCTAAAGTAACTAACACACTGTTCTAAACCTGTATGATTTTCTTTCTTCTGTTGAACACATAAGAAAATATTCTAAAGAATGTCGGTAATTAAACAGTTGAGGGGAACCATTGACTTCCATGCAAATGCTATGGAAGTCAATGGTGCCCCACAACTGTTTAGTTACAAACATAGGCCTACTTCAAAATATCTTCTTCAAAGAAATTCATACAGGTTTAGTACAACTTGAGGGTGAGTAAATTATGACAGAATTTTAATTTTTAGGTAAACTAGGCCCTTTAATTCAGAAGGAGAGATTTCAATATGCTTTACTTACACCATGTAGCTAAAATACACGTGAGTTGTGTTTCAACCACCACTAGATGGCAGCACAAACACAGATGTCCGGTTCCCGCATACATGGACAAAATCCTTTTCCCCTATGTTTTTGCATAGCTGTTGGCACCGAATCAACGATCTAAAGGTCAATGCGCGATTTTAGGCTTACATTCATGTCTGACCGACACATCTCTAAATGAAATATTAGGACTCCACCCATTAAAAATGTTGCAAACCGTTGGGAGTGACCATACGGGCCTATACACTAATAATAATTTCTACACCGATAAGAGCACGAACTTTGGTATTAGATTATGGGGGTTTGGCGGCTACGTTTGTAGTACAGGCTCTACTACTTTATTCTACTACGTTACAGGACTGTAATGATTTGAAGTCCAACTCATTTCTGAGAATCGGTTCTTTCGAACAATTCATTTAAAAGAACCGTATGAAACAGCCATTCTTTTACATAAAGATGGGCCCTATATCCTGACCAGAAATTCCATTTTATCTAGTCTAAACATTTCGGATATATAGCACATATTACTGTGTATTACGTTGTTTCTATTAAAAATTGTGTTTATTGAAATATTATGCTGTATGATTTGTTGCAGCCATGATTCTGTGTCTGTGAGTTATTTTGTCAGAAATGATCAGAAGTACGCTTATGTAACTTACAGCTGCAATAGAATCCAGCTCCACCAAGCTGAGAAACCAGCTTCAAACCCCAAAAAGAAAATCAAAAAACCATCTATCAGCTTGACCACCTTGAGCTGGTCTAGCTGGTTTTTCCAGTAGCCTGCTTGTAAAAAACACAAGAACATAAACTAGCAAATATAAATTGCATCTACATTAAGCGCTGCTAAAATTCATTTACATCTTCCAGCTGAAAACTTTTTTGTACGTTTAGTAAAATGCTTTTCTTACGAAATGATTAAAAAGATCCGACTCAGAAGAATGAATCGTGCAGCTCTACTGCAGTGATTGGCAGTCGTTTGTCCAGCCTCCATGAGATCATAATGGTAATGCACCACAAGCACTCTGAAATCCAGCTATTTACGGACTGTTAGATACGGATACAACCAAAGGAAGGATTATGGCGTCTGAAGAGATGGAGTTAAATGGAGATGCTAACAGAGGTGATTCGGGAGAGGTGAGTGATTCTGAACAGAACGATAACAAACGCATCCGCAAATTGGATGTTAGTATAAAAGTTGAACCTATTATAGCATACTGGTGTCCATGAAATCCACTGGGGTTAGACAAAAATACATTGACCGAATGTCGAAGAGTTTGATTTGAGGAGTCTGGACGCGTTTCTTTGTTTTATGTGGGTCACTATAGGAATGAGGCTGTTCGTGTATACATTTTCCAGTATAATCCTCCATACTGTAATGCAATTGTATGGATGGGGCCGGGGGTAAATCTTGCAGGTCGAAGTTGCTTTCGACTGTCCGGGATGTTTGTTTTCTAGTAACGGGAAGTTGTGAGTGGCAAGCAACGATTCGCCTACGCGACACAATAGCGGTTTAAAGGTGAGAAACAAACCTCTTATTCATTACTCGGGTGTTGCTACGCTCCACTGCGTCCAGAATGATGATGAGATCACCAGGCCGTGTAACCCTCAACAAATGTAGAAAGACACTAATACACTCTGTCAGTTGAGGCGACACATTACTCGCATTTAAAACGCGGTATAAATGCATTGAAATGTACAGCGTTTTCTACACAAGACACACCATAACTTGTTGCACATGACACGAAAATAAGTAACTTTTATAAATATTAACAAAATAACAACATTATTTAATATAAGTCACTTCATAGATAACTAACTTTATATATTAAGTATATAGTAGCTCCTACTAGAACTAAACTTCCTACTTGCTATTACTAGACTTGGGTATATTTTAGGGTAAAATATATATTAATAAGGGAAAGTGTGTATTTTAAGTGCTGTGACAGATCACCATTTCTCAGTAGAAGTCTCTTTCTAATGTTACCATTAATTATTGCTTTTCACTGAATTAAATTTTGAATTTTAATGTGTTGTTTTTACACTTACATTAATGTTTGCATTGAAAAGAAATGTGGGAAATCTGAGGTGGAGTGGTTAAAACGACTAAAACAACATCTTACTAGTACTACCAGTGTTTTTTTCCGTCCAGCAAACATCCTGAGACACACAAAATCAAACATATCATCATTCCTGTGGGCAACACCAATGTTTAAGACATTGTGAGTTTAGGCAGACAGAAAGGGCAGTGATTTCTATGTGGCTATAATTTCTATGCCAAGTGGAAAAGACGTCTCCACCTGCTTTGGTATGAAGTAATATTTGAATAATATATGCACACTGGTTTTTAACACCTCAGCTGTGCATTTATTTTCAATAATAATTACAGAATATATATATATATATATATATATATATATATATATATATATATATATATATTAACATTATGAACAGGGCTTTGAAAAGTGCTGAACTGTCCAGCCCATGCAAGTCATTATAATCTGCCGGAGTTGCCATGTCTATGTTTATGCTAGCTTTATTTATGCAATTGTTTAATTTAAGTGTAGCGTGTAGAATTTTTCTGCCATCTCCGGCAGCTTACATAACATTTTGTTTTTTAAATAGAGCTGCAAGATCCATAGCAGGACAGAGAAAGAGGAAGAGACCCTAGGCTGTTACATTTAGATAGCTGGTTCAGTTTTCTCTGGAAGGGTGTTGTATGTGTGTCAGCAGGGCTTGACATTTACACCCGCCAACCCGCCAAATGCGGTGGATTTCAGTAGTGGCGTGTAGCGCAGTCACTGCACACTTTAATTGTAGTCTTTTAAAAAAGCATCTGAAATAATAAACTAAGTGCAATGTAGTGTTGTCAAAAATATAAATATTTAGATACATATCGATACTGAAATATCTGAAACAAAGTGCGTGCACATAAAGTCGCCTCTTAGTACTAAATTTAGTTATTTTTTGCTGCTTATTGTGCTTAAACAGTCAAATACAAACAAAATAAAATCAAAATGGCTGTCTTGATGAGTATTCATGTAAACACGGTAAGTTATGTTTTAAGTGAACATTAACAGTTAAGAAAGAAAACACCTGTAACAGAATAATGGATCCGTGCATCAGGTCTTAAAGTGACAGCAGCCTAATATACCTGCTGTCAAATTATGAGATAATATAAAAAATATCTATATGGCAGTTTTTCCCCATGGTATAAATGTCAAAATTGTGGCCAGTGAAAATGCTGAGTAGCTAATAACTTTGGAAAACCACTAGCCACAGTGGCTGGTGAGCAAAAAAAAAAAAAGGTTAATGTCAAGCCCTGTGTCAGCATCTGAGTGATAAGTGGTTGATGGAAAGAGAGAGTTTTTCTACTTTCTTTGCGCTCCCAGTGCAGTCACAAGAGTCCTTCTGTTGGGCAGCTGGACTGAACCACTCCCAAAGTCAACACCGGTCCAGCACTCCACCTGAGCCTGGACAACATTTGGATATGCAGCCAGTTTAACCAATGATGAGACATTTTTTGACATTTCATAAACTTAGTAGTCTGGGGGAGTTCATACATTTATGTTAACACTGAAGACGCAAGTCTGCTTACCAGCTGGTGAGAGTCAAGTAACACAAAGCAGACGTAATCATTTGACACCAAAAGCACATAAGAGCAGGCTCACATCTGCGGCCTGGCCTCTCCTTCACCATATTAGAGAAGAATAATGCTTTTGTGTTCACAGAGCCACATCAGCGAGAGGCATACAGAGCTCTTCCTCTTATACCACTTTTCCACCAAAAAAGAACTGGTTCGGAACTGGTGCTGGTTCAAAGTTGGTTCGGAGTTGGTTCAACTTGCGAACCTTCTCAGAACCTGTTTGTTTTTCCACAGACTAGAGCGCCCAGCGAACGACGTTGTTACGTCACTGTGTACGTCGCTATACGTCTTAGCTAGAAACGCTTGCATGTACAACATTACTTTGGGATTATCTCTAACTCGTGTAACCCCCCAGCCCCCGACGTAAGCATGACGTGGTAAAAGAACGGTTCTAGTCCACCAAAGAGTTGGTGCCGCTTTGGAACCAGTTTTCCTGGCCGAGAACCGGTTCTTTGGCTGTCGAAACACAAAGAACTGGTTCGCGAGTAGGCACCGGCTCCGAACCGGCTCTCAAAATGCTTTGGTGGAAAAGGGGTATTAGTGTTCCCAGAAAAGTAAATCTCACGGATCACATGACCAGTTGAATATCATCTTGTTTAAAAAGAAAGAGCATAATTTTGGCCAAGCTTTAGCTGTCGGACAGATGGCCTCACATTTGACTAAGTCCTGTGTCTGCAAAACAAGCCCAAATCCTCAGCCCTCCACCACCGTGCTGGACCGTTGGTTTGAGGTGTTTGTGCTGATATGCTGTGTTTGGGTTTCTCCTAATGTGGCGCTGTGCATTATGGCCAAACATCTCCACTTTGGTCTCGTCTGTCCAAAGAATGTTGTTCAATAAGTCTTGTGGTTTGTTCAGATGCAACTTTGCAAACCTAAGCTGTGCTGCAATGTTCTTTTTAGAGAGAAAAGGCTTTCTCTTAGCAACCCTTCTAAACATGCCATAGGCCTACTTGTCCATCATTTTTTAATTGAACTGTCATGAACTTTTAACATTTAACATGTTAACTGAGGCCTGTAGAGTAAACAAGATGTAATTCTTGTTTGTTTGTTTTTTTTTGCAATTTCCCAGATTATTGCACTGTCTGACCTTAGGGTGAATTTGCTGGAACATCCACTCCTGGGAAGATTGGAAACTGTCTTGAATGTTTTCCACTTGTGAATAATCTTCTCACTGTAGAATGATGGACTTCAACTAGTTTGGAAATGGCTGTATAACCCTTCCTAGATTGATGGGCAGCAACAATTTCTTTGCTGATCTCCTTGGCATTGTGTTAACACACACCTGAAGGCTCCAGACCAGAAAACTGCCAAAACTCCTGCTTTTATAGAGTTGATCACACTTGCTGATGATCAGTTAATCGAAGGCATTTGATTAGAAGTACCTGACTGCTACTTACACTCTTAATTCCTATGGAAGCAGTAACGCTGTACTTAGTTTGTCACCCATGGCTTCTCGATTTTGGCCTAGGTTTTGTTAAATAAATAATGACATGATGTCATATGTCTAGTGTTGTTGTTCATCTGAGGTTGTATTTACCTCATTTTAAGACATGCCAAGGACCAGATCATTTTTTTATTATGTCCTAATATGAAAAACTATAGAATTCAATAGGGTGTCCTTTCATTTTCACATGACTAAACAGTATATATATATATATATATAAATTAAAAATAATGAATCGTTCCCAATAAAATTTATAACATGCATTTACAAAATAGATTGGGTTTACTGCCAACTTAAAATTAGTTTTAGATATTTTTTGCCTTTGTGTTGTTTCTAAGAAAGACCCTTACATGGTAAAATAACTGTTGCAAGGCCTCTTCATGTCTTATTGCTTAATAAAAGGACGTTTGCAACTCTTGTTATTTGTATCTTGTTAATGTGACCAGTTAGTCCATTAACTCTAATGCTTCATAGTGCAGTTGTTGAACATCACAGAGATGAATTCTAATCTACCAAAAAGCAGCTTTAACGGAATAAGAATTATTACACTTTCATTTAAAGAAACAATCAGTAATAAATAGAAAATTCGACTGGAATGAAACATTTGAAAAGTTTTTGTGGTACAGAGGTTTCTGTGACCCTACCAGTGGTTCTCAATATCCCATACACTTGTGTTTAAAACAGAAGGAAGGAAATCATGTCAGGGTCAACTAACTGCTCACCCCTTCCTTACACACATGCCACAAACTTCTCATATCCTAAAGAGAAAAAAACAACTGACTTTCAGTTCCTTCTAAAACTGAGAAATGTGAACATAGATGACCCATAACACCAATTAATCTGATGAATAGATGGGGTATTGCAGGGCAAAAAAAAAAATCCATTGCGCATTAGTCAAATTCTATGCAAATTATATTATATTATATTCAATGCAAATTATAAGTAGGGGCCTGTTGTTTTAATCTAAATCATGGTCCTCATACAATATTTCTATGAAACTGTCAAAGCCTACACCCTTAACCTAACCCTTGAATCAGAGAACAATATAAACAACATTAGTTGACGATAATGTTTACTAACTTAAACCCTAAAATATGTTTTTTGTTCCAAAAAAGGATCCTTTCCCTACTAGGGTAAATCATATTGAACTGTTTGCAAACAAACAGGGTTATCATTGTTAACTAAAAAAAATATTATAAAATAAAAAAAGCTGAAAAAAAATTATAAATATTAGATGAAAAACCTAAAGTAAATTAAAATGAGAAATGTTGTCTTGCATGCCAGAGAACTGAAATAAGTTTAAGTTGAAGCAATAAAATTACTGTAAATAAACAGGAAAATGGAAACAAATAAAAACTAAAACTGAACAAAAACTGAAATAAAAATGAATAATTTATTATTAATATTAAAAAATGAATACAAATTTAACAAATTTAACTAACTTAGTTAATGAAAACTGAATATATAAAAATACAAGCCAATTGAAAATAGTAGCAAATCTATACTAGTATAAAAATGATTGTAAAATAACAGTTTGCACAGATTATTTTCCCCATCTACCTCTGTAAACATTGCATGACGCTCATGTACTCATTACCTTGTCTGTTTATAAGTAACATCACGTGTGGGTTTTCATGGTTGTGTTCAGCGTCCTCAGCAGAGCCGCTGGTCAAGGAACACCCCTATTAACATGAACCATTACGCCAATAAGAAGAGTGCAGCGGAGAGCATGCTGGATGTAGCCCTGCTGATGGCCAACGCATCCCAGCTGAAGACCGTCGTGGAGCTGGGACCCTCGTTCTCCTTCTACACCCCTCTCATCAGCCTCATCAGCATCTCCCTCATCCTGCAGATCGTAGTGGGGGTCTTGCTCATCTTCATAGGTGAGAGAAGCTCATCCAAACAGAGAACCCAAAATATAGAGACAAGAATGAATTAAAACACGAGTAGATATCCACCTGTATATATACACACGTTTAAGACCATAAGAAACCATTTAAATGAAACCTTTTTAAACTGGTTGTGTAGTATGTAAAGCAGTATGCAAATATTTCTTTTTGTGAGTAAATTTACTCGCTCTCATGTTTTGACAAACCCACATGACTTTGTATGAACACACAAGAGACTTTCTGAGGAATGTTCATGCTCTCCTCCATAGATTGGAAGTGTTAAGCTCTAAAAAAAGGACAAAAAGAAACATGAAAACATGATAAAAGTACTCAGTACAATGTAGACATTACATTCCAAGTCTTTTAAGATCATTTGATAACTTTGTGTGAGGAAAATATTAAATCTAAGCCATTATTCAATGGAAAGCTGGCTAAAAATAACTATTTCTAAGAAAGAAAAGTTGTACAGGGTTTCGGGTGAACTATTCCTAACATTTGGCCATTTGATCAAATAATAATGTCTAAAAGGAGATTACAGTCAGTCAGTTTCATTGAATACATAGCATTTCATGTGCACACTATACACGCAGTACTACATAATAAAATAATATAATAAAACCGATAAAATAGTACTACTATAGGTTGCAGAAAGGTTGTAATACATTTAGTATTTCATGATGCTTGTATCAGGTGGTAAAAGTTTAGTACATTTAGGTGTTTCCCATTAGGAATGCTTTTACTTTCATTTTTGACCACATCGTGAGTAAGAGCAGATGAATCATTCTGATTATCATTCGGAGAAAGAGGTTCAGAAATAATTTGGGAAATATTCCTTCCTCTCTTTTGAACGTAAACAGCACCCAACCTCCTGTTTCTAGCAATCATTAACTGTCTGGTATTTCCTTAAATGCAACTCTGTGCTTTACACTGGAATCCATTGTTAACACACAATCATCTTGTAATTGGGGTAAAATAGGCTTTATTTTTAATATTGAAGGTTTTACAGTAATCATGAAGGTTCTTTTGAACTTGAGAAATGAGTAAAGTGTGTGATGTAGAAATCTAATATAATTGACACCATATAATTATCATTTTCTAATCCCGAATTTGCCCTTTCATTTTAATTTAAGAAGCTGTTAAATCAGTTCAATAACCTTTTCTTTTATGTAAAAGTTCTGAATTACATAATGAGCTTCTGTTATTGCTTTTGTTCCGCAGTGAAGTGGAATCTGAATGACTCAAGTAAACACTCCATACTGAATCTTCTGGAGAACATTGTCACAGCTCTCGTGTTTATCATCGTTGTAGTAAATGTTTTCATCACAGCATTTGGCGTCCAAAGACCAGAAGAGAAAAAATCTTAACAGGCAATGCTGGTCAGGGTTTCATACAGGTATATATAGTTGGACATTTATTATCAAAAATTAAATGTAGTCATGAAATACTCAAATGTGCCTCCATGTAAATATGCCTTATGTTTTACATGAAGCAACTTTGATTTTAGTCCCATAAATGAGGCGATATAACAGGTTAGATAATTTAACTTGTGGATCATAAATTCTGATGAAAACAAATGTAATTAAAAAAATTGCAATTACATATAATTGTAATATGGGTAATTGTTTAATTACATAATGCACAGTAATGATAAAATTGGAACAAAAATTCTAATAGAATCATTACTTTCTGACTTAAACATGTTAAGTCCCAAAGAACAGCCAAACAATGGTCCATGTGATACCTTCAAGCCTGAAATGAACAGTAACACCTCACCTCACATGTGACCTTCATACTGCCTACCTGATGTAGTCACCAGTCACTGTATTAGTGGCCTATAGGGAGGAAATGTATAGATTCATTGGTAACACTTTACAGTAAGGTTCATTAGTTAACTACCTTAGCAAACATGAACTAAGAATAAACAATACTTCTACAGCATTAATTAATCTTAGTTATTATTAATTTTAACATTTACTAATGCATTATTAAAATCAAAGGTTGTATTTGTTATCATTAGTTAATGCACCGTGAACTAACATGAACAAACAATGAACAGCTGGATTTTGATTAACTAACATTTACAAAGACTAATAAATACTGTAACAAATGTATTGCTCATTGTTAGTTCATGTTAGTTAATACATTAACTAATGAACCTTATTGTAAAGTGTTACTGATTCATTTATGTGTGGTTCAACACATTGGATCTCATGTTTGGGTTTATTTTTGCTGCATGAATAAGTAAGGATAAATTGCTTAAGAGGTCAGAAAAGTTTGAAAACAAAGTACCTGCCATTCAAGCTGATTATTAATCTATAGATGTAGTTTGGCCAGAGAGGATCTTTTCTTTTCTCACAAACCTCAGTACCTTTACTACACATGACTATAAATTATCTTAAATATAGCACTTTTTCTTTAATTAGTCACCCAGAAAAATCATAACTGTTGCTTTGTTGTTGTTCAATTTGTAGCCTAATGCATGTTGTCTGTTTGCATTAACTATATCAGAGCGCCCTCTACCGACTAGAATCTATAATGTCCGTTTCTTTCAAAAATGTAATGTTGTTTAGTGTTTTCATATTTGTTGTGATTATTCACGATCCAATGTTTATATATTTCTTGAACTTTTTGTACATTTTATATGGATATCATTTGAATAAATGACCAAAAATGTTTTTCATTTTTAGATAACAGGATCGTGTCATGAAAGAAAACCAAATCATTAATCAGAAGTGCATTTAGACATTATTACAGTGCAGAGATCAATTGTAGAGCTACTTACAGTTGCCCCGAACTTCATATTGCACTTTATATTGGGGTTGGGGGGGGGGGGGTGTTTTGGTATATCAAGACGTAAAAATCTTATTAATCTCCAAATACATTAGTAACACATCCAAAGCATTGTTTCATTTAGCCTAATAAAAGTTTTATTAAACCCTGACAAAATATACAGTTTCTCAGTTAACTATTGTGAATGTTTCAAAGCTGAAAATATCAGTTTCAAATAAGCTTTACAAAACAGTTGTTGTACAATTGCACTGCAGAAACAAGGCCACAAGTTGATCATATCAATTATTAGTACACAAACCAGTGCAAACATGCTGTCAGTATAAAAGTAAGCTATATAAACATGCTCACATAAAATATATCTGTTTAAACCTTAGCCCAAATTTTTTTTTATTACAAAGTAACAAGCTCCCAATACTCAGAGGATCAGATTTACCTGTAGTCTTTAGTGTCTTACGTGTCAAAATATTCTGATTTGTCATGTTTATCCAGTTTTGTAGTATTCAAGTATGTACTAAATAGTGTAGTGAATTTGGAAATGTGGACCCCTTTGTGTCCACACTTTACTAATATAAGTTTAGACAGTCTGTGATAATTGAAAGGTATTGACTATACATAATATAGAAATGAGTTTGAGGTCCATTTTAACAACAAATGCACAAACAAAATAAGGGTTGCATCATTAACAGCGTCTCTGCATGTTAACTTCAACTGAATACTTTAGTGTAATAGAGTTTGCTTAATAGTTATGAGTTCCTGCTCTTCTTATGGCATGTAAATGGCTATTATTTCAAAAGCATAACTGTATGTAGTTATATAAATCACTATTATTGTTATATTTAAAATTGTAACAAGAGATTCCATATTTAGGCACGAAACCTTAAAGTTTAATCTTTGGAATTTTGCCTCATGGCAATAATTTCTGTATATATACATAGTATGTAAAAAAAAAATTTTTTTTTTAACCTGAATTAAATAATTTTTTTTGATATGTTAGACATGGATATTTGAGTATTTTTTAATCTACTTTTTTAAAGGCAGCAAAAAATTCATTATTTTCCATCTTCTGTGTACCAGATGAGAACGTCTCGCACTTTTCTACCGAGACCCATCGCAGCCAGACCCAGAGCGCTGCTGGAGCCTGACACCTGCTTGGACTCTGCAGATAAAAACATTGAGCGCTTTCAGTCTAGGGGATGGATTTGTTGATGTGCGTATGAAGATATTAACAATTTTGTGCACTTACCACCATAGTAATACAGCAGAGCTGCTCCTACAGCCACACTGAAACAAGTGAGGAAGAAAAACGGACCTGTGCAATGACAAAAAAGCATGATGGAACATCACTTATGTAAATTGTGTGTTTACTAATGTGTGGTCATAGAAAAAGCTCACTTACTGTGGTCATTTAATACATGTCTTTCTATGGGAATCAGGATTGGGCTGACTGGATCACCAGACTCTACAAAAAGGAATACAACCTGGTAGTCAAACCAAAAATGAGCGACAAATCAAGTTTAACCCTCTAGTGCTGTTCGGTCACTTTTGACTGAGAAGTTTAGATTTTTTACTTCTTTGGATTGGTAAGGCACTTGCTATGTGAAAACACACACAAATTGGGGAAATGATTGGAAAATGTTAAATGGTCCTTAATAAAAAAGTGACACTTATACTACCCATGGTTAAAAAATTACCACAAAAGAAATTAATGAGAATATAAGAAAATACAGAAAAATCAGCCACATTGCTGAAAAAAAAACAGCAATGTAGGGGTTAATCGAAAAAAATATGTTCAAGAAAAATAAAATCATAGATTAGTTGTATTGTAAAAATTGTAGAAACAAATGGATCATAATTATTGCATTAATATTACTTACCATTAAACTCCCTCAAAATATCAAATAAAATTATTATTTAACAAAAATATATTACATTAATTTTACTCAGTTACATTTGAGGTGTTTGGCCACTTTTGACCGAGAGGAGTGTGAGTGTGGAGCACCAGAGGCTTAATAACAGGTTTAAATACATTTCCACAACCACTGCGAATAAGAAATTATATGCGTGGCAAAACCAAATGAATACCCTCAAAAGAATGACGTGGTTATGAGTGGAAAATGAGGATTCTGCCAAACCTCTGAGCCGGAGGCGCGTGGGTAAGCTGAAGTAAACGTCTTCCACGTGGAGGTGAAGTGCACGGTAAAACTCTCGACATGCCTCTTCTCCTTTCTCCTGTAGAGAAGACAGCAGCTCCGCCAGCCTGATACAGGTGGGAACATCCAAATCCCTGAACTAATGTTTGGGAAAATCATTATTGGAAAATTAAGTTACATAAGAGATGTTCCCTAAAAGACAACTGGACAGTTTCTCTGTATTACTGAAGGTGGAGCTCTTACTTTGGAGGCCTCCTTGTCTGTCAGGATCTGTGGGTAGATTCGGTTCAGCTGCAGGATGAGTTTATCCACCAGTTCTGTATCAAGACGTCGGTCCGATTTCAGGAACCAGCTGTCTATTCGCAGCTGTTCATGGAAGCTCTCTGTCATTTACAAAGAATAAAGTCATACAGGTTTAAAACAACATGAGCAAAAAAAATTTGCTGGATGATCTAATCCTTTAAAGGCCAACTGAAGTGCCTTGAAAGGCGCAGTATTATTCAATGTGTTGACGTAATTTCTACTGAAACAGGAAGATAGTGTGGGACATGTTGAAAGGCTCCTGCCTTTTTATAAAATAGCCAATAGTGTTGTTTGTATTACAGCTCGGCCAGAGCAGTTAAGCTCGGTAAAGCCGCAGTTTCTTCTAACCGTTTCTCCTCCTAATATCCTCCATATCGCTTTAAAATACAGCATTCTGTGAAGAATTCAAATGGGTCTGATATGTTTTGTGGTATGCGATGCGCTCTGTACTATCATGTCTCTGGACCGGAGCTGCAATGGTTCGTGTGAGACTAACGTGAAACCAGACTTCATTCGCCCCAATGGAAAGCTTACACTGTCTGAATCACTCCCTATCCCCTATATAGTGCACGATGTGCCATTCACCATGTAGAAAATAGTAGGCTAAATGTGTGAAGTGACCGATTTTAGCCGCAGCTTCAGCGTCTATTTATAATGTAGGGGGCGGGATGCTTTAGATTCCAGAGAGGATTTGATTGGAAAGAAAGCTTGAGACACTGAAGTGCAGAGTGATATCATTAAAATCATTGATTCATATAGAGGGAATGCATTAACGTCACTTTCCCGCCGGAACACGCCCCCTCAGCCGGACTGAGTGGCAGAAGAGCTGCTGCGTGACTGGATTTAATAGGGGAAACTGCGAAAACGCGAGTAAAACAAACGATTATCAGTTTAAACTAAAGATTGGACTCAATATAGTGTTCCTTACAACTTACTTAAGATCCAGTGATCCATGGATATTGACATGCAGCCAGGAATCGTGTTTCCTGACATTTATATGTGCCTGATTTCGACACCGGGGAAATACATACAGCAAGTTTGCCTGTGAACGCTTTATATAAATACAATATAGGCAGGTCTAAATCCAGGTGATCACTTATATCAATGTTGTATCAGTTAGTTTTTTATATATAGTTTTTTGTCAGTGTTTATTTAAAAATGTCAAATTATACAGAATATATAGTAGTAAATATTTGATTGATGAGTGGTCACTACAATATATAACAATACAATATATAGAGAATGATTTTACCACTAAATTCAGCATATTGACACAAAAATGATAACTGCAAATCCACCTTTCGCTGCCTGGAGTCCAGTTGTTTCTATGAATTGCAGCGATCTATTTGCTTCTCTGTTCTGTTGCTTTCGGTAGTCTGTAAAAATATACCTCATATTTCTTGTCAAATCTAGTTGTACAGTCGGTCTCCAAGCTCTTTCCCGTTTTAGACGCGTTTTGTGTGTTTTTCCGCAGCATTCACGCTGAAAACCAATGCTGCCACTCAGTGTTTTTGCCAGTTAGTGGGCGTAACCGCAGTCACTCCGGCCAACGGTGACGTCACGCGTATACCCTCTATTGGCGGGAGAGACTGTAAGTTTTGAATGCTTATATCTTATAAATGTGAATTTTGTCATTGTTTTTGGAGCACACCAGCTTATAGATAACATTAAGGCTGAAATATTCATACTAAAAGCCAAAAAACTTCAATTTTGATTTCATGGGGACTTTAAATAATCAGTTCTATTAAAATGAATGCAGTGCACATTTCAGCCAGAAGATGTCGCAACCTCATGAAAATTACATTGAGCAAAGACACGGGGAATGAAAGAGTGTTCAAACATACTTTGATGGTTATTTTGTATGACTTTTAGCCAACAAACCAAATTATAAGTTCAGAAGTACAATATCAGCTGGTTATAGAGCTTTTGAAATGCAACCTATTAAGCAGAGCAGACTTTAAGACACCGCAAACGAGCAACGGCAACTGTCGAAGCAAAACTAACTTTAGTCGAACCAGTTCAAGTTTGTGAGCATCGTGTATGGATCCTTTAAAGCACACTTTACAAAGTAAAATGACCATCCTTCGTTCATATTTATACTTCACATCAAACAAAACAGCAGTAACAAAGTTTGACTGACCTCCCATTCTGAAGTGCCCTCTGTTGTCTTTTGTTTGGAAACGCCCATGTCGTTGAAGGGGCGGAAACCATGGTGAAAAAATTACCGGAAGTTCCGATCAAAATGGGAAAAATTTTACATAATGAAACTTTACGGAAATACAGATTATTGTAAAAAAAAAAAAATACATTCGAACCCCTTTGTATAAAAGATGAAACACTTACAACTGCATATTAGTTGTTGAATGACCGGCAAGCAGTGAGTGCTCCATATAAAACGATTTTGATATTAATAAACAGTCTATTACGTGTATAATTTATATATAAATAATAATGTATAACGTAAAATAATATATTTATACATAGGCCATTCATACATATACATGTATAAACACACGTTATCTATCTATACACACATTCAGTTAAACACAAATGCATTATTTTACATTAGTTTATTTATTTTCCTCGTTTTTTTGTCAAATGAGAAATGTTAAGACAGACATGGGCCTATAATGTGTTCCTCATGATAAACTACAGGGAATCTCAAATGTTTAGAAAAATAGCACAACATTGAAATCAGTACTGTAAAAAAAAAACACAAAAAACAAACAGGTGATGCAGTATAGCTTACACTGTACCTGTAAGATTTCAAGTAGAAATGCAAAGAGAGGCAGCGCATGTGCCAGTTAAAATGCATATAAACCTAGTTATTAATACTGAACGATACGTTATGAATAAATATGAACAAGCACGTGGGGTCATTCCATACAAATGTGTAAAAAATAAACTCAAAATGTCACAATAAGCTATGACATGGCTGATGAAGCGGTTTTCAGCAAATAGAAAACTATTGCATACACTCCAGAAACAGCACAAAATTGCACTTAATTTGTGGTCAAAAGAAGAAAAAGAAAGGAAAAAGGTAATTTAAAACTTATAATGTCTTAAATTTGAAATGGCACAAATGTTTTGAGGCAAAGTTTTCTGCTTGCTGAAATACAAACAAAATATTATCAAGGTTACACATTGGAAAATAATGACTAACAATGTCAACAGACAGCCAACAAGACTGCCATCAGAAATCATTTCTTCCTCAAAGGAATGTATGATTTTAACACATCTAATCCTTACTAGCATTTAAAATCTCCTAAACAAGCAATCGGAGTTGAATTTCAAAAGGAGTGTTTAATAACTATCCAAATTCGATGTTCACATTGGGCCAAATGGTTAAGACCTGTATCGAGACTGACAGAAAAACTGTTAATGAAAACAAAAAACAATAAAAAGGCACAGGAGGTCTTAGGAGAGGATTATATAAAAAAACAAATTATGTATTGATTGTAAAATACAAAATGCAGACCTTAATGCAGTATTTGGCAAAACATGTAGAAAGTATTCCGATTTTGAATCGATTTGTTTTTTATAAAAGTCTTAAATTTAACATTTCCGTTACCCTCTATGAAAATTCGATGACTCTAAACTTTTCCGGTAAAAGTCATTGTTCTTTTAGTGGAGTTACACTACATGACTAGCAAGATAATGTTCTGTTAGAATGTTTGACTATTAAACAGAACAAGAAACATAGGCCTATTTAACATAATTGTCATCCCTGGAGTATGCTTAGAACCTGGCAGTTAAGCATTTAAAATACTTTAAACAAACAAATAGTTCTTATATTATTATTTTTTTCAGTTAAATACGTAAAATTTGCAAGAGCAAAACAATAAATGTGCTAAGTATACTGAAATGTGCATCTCTTACATAATAATAACTAATGCACTAAAAGTGCACAGTAAAAAAAAAAAGAGCAGACAAAATAAAATACCACAGTAACAGTCAGAATAATGATTACATAGACCGACCGGCTTTACATGCGAGTCTGTGTTTCCTTGCAGCCACATCCAGGGACAAATTTCTTGTTTCCAAAATTGAACCAGGCATGTGTATTCTGGACGTATAGTGTAGAGTGAAGGAAGGGGGAAATAGCCATTTGCAGCCAGGGCTAATAAAATTACTGCAAAATTGAGAAACAAAACAATCATCAGAATGATCACATCATAAATGATCCAAATTTAACTTAAAGGGATAGTTTACCCAAAAAATAAAAATTCTGTCATTAATAACTCACCCTTATGTCGTTACAAACCCGTAAGGCTTTCGTTCATCTTCGGAACCAAATAATTTTTTTAAATGAAATCTGAGAGCTTTCTGTCCCTCCACTGACAGCTAAGCAATTACCACTTTCAAGCCCCAGAAATATAAAAACATAAAAGTAATCCATGTGACTCCAGTGGTTTAACCTCAATTTTATGGAGCAACGCAAGTGCGTTGCGTTCCGAAGATGAACGAATGTCTTACGGGTTTGTAACGACATGAAGGTAAGTAATTAATGACAGAATTTAGATTTTTAGGTGAGCTATCCCTTTAAATAATATATATGCTAATAAGTAAAGTTCACATGGAAGTAGACAAAGTGAATGTTACCGTCAACAATGAGACCAGTTAGACCCATTAGTAAACAGCAAAACAGAAGACTCACTCTTCCTGATGCAATGGACAGCAGGAAACAGAGGACTCACATGCATCAGACAACATGCAATCTAATACAAAGGTTTGAGACTGAGAGCAGATCATGCATGCTACAGTGGTTCAGAGTCACCACTGTGAAGACAACATGGACAATGTATGTTATGCTGGCTTAATGGCTAGATGAAATAGGATGAACAAAATCAACAAAGACATGAAACGACATAAAATCACAGTTGAAACTAAATTCATCTTGGAGAAGGATAGTCTAAAATTTCTTAATGCATTTTTCTGTGCAAGCAAACACGGACATCATCTTTGAAATCTTGTCACAAATATAGACATATTTAACAAAAGACCTTTCATTTTTGTAATATTTTTAGCAAAATAATCTGCAGCATCAATTATGTCCTTTAGAGTTGCCGGTTGTAACCTGGATTGCAAATCTCCCAGCAGGCTCAGTAAGGTGCATCTCTGTTGGGATTACACAGATTTATTCCCACTGACACAGAGATTAACAGACTAGCTTTGTGAAACTGGGTTTAACTCAATGACATTCAGTATTCTCAGTGCTGGCTAAATTCGAGTCGAAACATTGGGTTCAAACGTTCAGACAGAAAAGCCAAATTTAGATATGGACAGATATATATTAACATGGTTAGACATTGTCTTCAATCATTTCCTTCATCCTTGTTCAGATATTTACGTCCCTGTAGTTTAGTTCCAACACAATATAATTGCTTGTACAAAGACACTGGAAATGAAACTAATTCATTGCATTATACATTACAGTGTGTTCTGGTCATATACTGCATAATTTGCCAAATACAGTATATACCGGCACTCGTCAATACTAAAAGTTGCAAAAAATACCCGAATATTGGAGTTCACCTCTTATTAATTTTTTTGGAAAACTCCAAGAACAATGATAATTTTTTTCAGTGAACTAGCAAGTGTAGTGATCGTGATAACCCTAGTAGGTAGGATGGCATTACCAACACATCTATTCTCTCCAGGTAGAACAGAACAAAAGTCAACACATCAGAACTGTTAGTACAAACATGTTAGTGTTGTTTTGTCCCAAGCACACATACAGTAAAAGGTGTGTTAGTTAGTATGAGGATGCTGATGAGTGACAGTTACACACAGATGTTAATCGGATCCAGCATCACACAGAATTTTATACTTCTCACTGCAGAAAACCGCAGGACTTCCAATGAGGCCGTGTGGTTGTGGTCGGTTCTTACAGGGAAGTCTAGGACTTACATGGGGGCTGGAAAAAGACATGGGTCCTCTGCCGCGCCCAGATGGAGCCTTCCCACGTCCACCTGGCCCAGCACCGGATCCTCTTCGGGATTGCTCGTGGTCAAACTCCAGATCCTCCAGTCGCTGAGTGAGGGCCAGTTTTTGCTGGATGGCCATACGCAGGAGGGAGTTCAGAGTCTTCTTCTCATCTTCCGCTGCAGCCAGCTGCCTCTGCATGTCATCCAATTGTGTTACATACTCATCACACCTAAAGAAGAAAAAGTGAAAGAGGGATAGAGATGTAATAAACCAGATTTAGTTTCTGAATACACCTGGGGCCTATACCATGAAGCCGGTTTAGGTGGCTAGCCTGATATGTTTCAGTTTAGTTTGCGCCAACCCTGGGTTTTAGGCACCATGAAAGTGGTTTGGCTTTTAGCAGTGTTTATCGCCATAGTAACTTACGCTCCAGGCTAACCTGGTAATATAAATGTGCTTCAGAATCAATAGATAAAGCTATAAAATGACTACATGTGTGCTTTAATGTTACATTTTCTCTACCTTTATCAAATGTATAAACTAACTTCACAACTTTTACTTGCACTGATATAGCAAGACTTTCTTTTAGTTGTCCTCTTTCATAGACAGCTATTTTCTTCTTGCTGTGTAAATTTGTTTAAATACTTTATATTTTTAAATCTCGTAATATTCTGCAGAAGAGAGAAGTGAATCGCGCTGCTTCTCTCACGAGAAATTAATCTCAGTTTCACTCTTTCTTAGCATGTGATTGGTTGTTCGCTACTGATGTCACACCTAAACTCAGGATCAAAGCCTGAGTTGACAGAGAAAGTTGATGATCAGCATCATTGTACCAACAAAGCCTTGTTAGATTGGTTTGGTTTTCTAAACTCAAAATTAATCCTGTAACCCTGAGTTTGTTCAACTACCATCTTGGTACAGGGCCCTGGTATTAAGATACGTTTTGGTCGATTGGATCACAAGTGGACGATTCCAAATACAGGTGTAAATGGGGTCTACAATGTTTTGAGCTTGTCCACTTCCAGTGGTGGTCAAAAACACATTCATTGCTTTTGTGGTGTAGATGTGGTCGAATGTGTTCGTACAGCTATAAAAGACCAACTACTGACTTAATTAGTAAACATTATGAGAAGCGCACTAGACAGATGGGATTTAAATTTTGTTGGCTGAGACCCAAGTTTTGTTTGAAGAAAAAAAATGTACCAAGCACAATGTTCTCTCACCATTCCTGAAATTCTAACAGTCACAGCATTCAGCGTGGTTTTGCGGCTGTCAGAGCAGAAACAAAGCTCCTGCTCTCCACGTTTTTCTGTCGTCTCCAGATGTTTATATGTAAATTTTGCAAACTAATTTTGTCCATTAGACCGAAAGATCTGAAAAAACACTCCCCTCAAAGAAATAAGGAAAGAAGTGGTTGAAAGTGGACAAAAGAGATGAATTAAAATACCAGGTGTAAACAGGTATGTGTCTCTTTGATCTACTTGTGATCCGATGGTGTAAACAGGGCCTAAGTAACCCTACTGTTTTCTGGACAGTATAATGGAGGAGTTACTTGATTAGGGCGAGCCAGACACTGAAAGCTGGAAAAGAAACAACTCTCAGATGTGTTTTTGTTTTACCTGGTGGCGAACATTGCCCTGAGAGAGGAGAAAGTGGCAGCATCTTCTTTAAGAGCCTTCAGCTCGTTCCTCAACTTCATTATAGTTTCAGTGACCATGGCCTTTTCAGTCTCATATTTGCTCTTCAAGTTTGCCAGGGCAACCTCAGCTGTCTAAAGAGGGACAGAACCACACCACAGTTCAGAGCTCTTAATATACGAAGAAGATCTCAGTCAATCCATTTGAATGATCAACAACAAGCTCAATATTCTGGCATCATACATTTATGCCAAGCTAATCTTTTTTATTCTCACCTGTTTGTTGGCCTTGAGCACAGTCCTCAGCGTGGCAATCTGTTCTCGCTTAGTGCTCAGCAGGGACTTGAGCTTCAAAATCTCCTCCATGCAAGCAGCTTGATCTTTATCTGCCACTGCGGCCAACTCTAGGGAAGCAACTCTTTGCCTGGAGAGTTCTGTGGTACGGTCCACCGCCTTCTGCAAGTAGCGGATCTGATCCCGAATTATTGCTACCAGGTTGTAGATGTCCATAGGTTCAGGACGGGGATCTTCTCTGACTACAGTCCCAGAAGTTGAGCTGTCAACAGTGGTGGAGTTGGACCTGGGTGCCTGGGCTGTGCTGTCGCTGGTTTGCATCAATGTAGACTGCCGATCTTTACGTTCAGTCTTGTTTCCTTTACCCTCTTTGTAGAAATCAAGCATGACACGATTCGGGGTTTCATTGTTGCACATGCAGACATGGTGGTAGAGGTTTGCAAGCTCTTCGCTAAAGGCAACAAGTTCATCCTGGGCCACGCTGAGACTGCCCTCTGTCTCGCCCGCGACTGCACTCACTTCCTTTAGCTCCTTTTCCAACCGAACGACTTGATCACGGTCTGTACGGCTGCTGCTCTCCAACTGAGACACTTGAACACTGAGGTCACGCACCTGTCCCTCTAGTCGTGCCCGTACCTCCTCATGCTCAGCCTTCATCTAGAATCATACATAAATATTGCCGCACAATCTTCCATCAACCCATTAATGAAACATAAATAATATTGAACAAAACTAAACTTTTCTCATTCCCACTCACCTCATCATGCTCCGACTTTAGTCCTTTAAGCTCCTCCCTCAGTTCACCTGCCTCTCCTATGGCTACCTCATACTTGCAGCGAAGTATCTCTGGCCCGTTGATATCCAGCTCATAATAGTCCACATCATTGTCCTCTCGACTGTCGCGCTCTCGCTCACTGTCCAGTGCCGACTGCCGCTCCTTGCCTGCCTGCAGTCTTCTCATTGCGCCCAAATCATCGGTAAGTCTTGTCATGGCTTCCTGCTGTTCGGCCAATGTGCCTCGAGCATGCTCTAACTGCTTCTGAGAGTCCTGTAAAGTGGTGAGAAGAGCTACCTTCTCTCGCTCAACCTGCAAGGTGAAATAAAGGGGAAAAAATGCTACTATTTCAATGAATTTACCAAACAGTCGAAAGCCAATCAAGTGCAAAGTATTGCATTTGCAGCATTCTCAAAGATGGCTATACCTGTAAGAGCTGTTGCTTGAGTTTCTGGATCTCTGAGATATTCAGCTCGGTCAACAAGTCATCCACCAGACTTGGTGCGGGACGGAAATTTTCGCCTCTCTTGGGTGAAGACAATCTGTTATCTTCATCGTTACCCTCACCGACTTTAGCAAATCCATTTTCAAATGTCAGAATGGCATCGTCGTTATTAGGTTCGTCTGGATTCAGTTTAAGCCCGTCCAATGAGCTGGCAAGGAGGGAGTCTCCCAAGGTCATGTGATGTGTCAATTCTTTTCGAAGAGCTGCTTTCTGCTCACGCTCGGTTTTTACGGTTTCTAGAGCCTCTGTTAGCTGACGCTCAGCTATTTCGCGTAACCGAACAGCGTCCTCTAGCTGGCTGTTTAGGTACTGTACTTCCTCTTCCAAACGCCGATTCTCATGCTTGAGTCCCTCAAACTCCACCTTTGGAAGAGGTCAGAGATTACAAGATTGTAACATAAGCAAGCCAAAAACACATGCAACTTTGTGGAAGTAGTAGTCATTATTGTTAAGCAGACACTTTCATCCAAAGTACATGGTGATTGTGCATGTTTTGCTCCTTGTGGGACTGGAACCATCAACCTTTCGATTATTAACCGTGAGCTTTGGTTACTCTTCCACACCACCCCCAAATGTCAATACTACTAACCTGACCCTGTTTAAGGGTGGAGACTTGTTTCTGCAGGCTGATGTTCTCCTCCTCCAGTTCAGTGTAGTCTTGCAGCAGACGAGACTCTCGGAACTTGTACTCTCGAATGTCGTCACGCAGACGACTGCGCTGCAGCTCCACAATCTCATTATTCTTAAGAATGGAACAAATGTTCATGGAAAAAATCAATGAATCTATATGCACATATAGAGCATAACTGGGGCATAAGTCACTGGGTTTGTTTGTATGACCACATAGATAGTTCACAGTATAAGTTGACAGTATAATATTAGCCTATTTATCCTTGCAACCTTTGCTGTTGAGTACATTATTAACTGAACAACATTAATAAATTAATTTAAGTTGCAAATACTTAACAAAACACTCTACTGCACCAACCTCTCTCAGCTCGAGGGCGTGGGTGGCCAGACGTTCGTTCTCAGCCTGGGTGCTGGTAAGAGTGTTTTTTGTTTGTCGTAGGTCAGCCTGCAGTTCCTGTACTCTCTGCTCATAGTACGCCTCTTTAGATGCCGACTCCAGGATGAGGGACTCCTCCCTGCTTTCCCCGTCTGCAGCCACCTTTTTATGGGTGGAGTGAACCTGGCCATATGCCTGTGTGAACATGATCAGGGAGAGATCAGAGTTAGAATTATAACGTCTATCAAGGGATAGCGCTACGCTACAAGCAAATTACTTGTTTTGTAATTATTAATGGTTCATATTAATCTTAACTGTACTAAAGAAACACTATGGAATATATGGGGTAGAAGTTAAATGGCTTAATGTAATCGACCCAAGCAAGGACTGTAAATGTTAAGGATGTCCCGATCCGATACTCAGTATCGGTATCGGCTCAGATACTGCCATTTTTGCCGGATCGGGTATCGGTCAGACGAGGCCGATCCAAATCCGATATTGTGCGTTTACTATTCTGTGTTATTGTTAAGCCCCACAAAAGCATAAAGCACCATAAGGTTTTCGTGCACTATATTATAAGTGTTCTGAAGCCATACTATAGTATAATGTAAGATAGAAATTAATATTTAAGTCATTAAATTCAAGTTCATGTAAACTTTTCCCTCCGCTGCGGCTGTCAGTCATTCTCCATTCAGCGTTCAAACAGCAGTTACGACAGTCAACGATGAAACTCTCTCCAAGATGATTCAATGTTAATATTATTATACTTGATCTGTACAGTAGATAAAGCTCTATGGTTTCGCATAAAATGACTATCTTGCTGGACTGTATTGCTGTACCTTAATCATGTTTGTTTCTACCGTGTGTCTGTTAGATCACAACACTGGAGCACTATAATTCTTTTTCACACGCACAGTAACTGATATTTAAAACTGTTAAAAGAAAAGGCTCAAACTATTGCATACATAGATACTGTATAATACACTATGCATCATTATGTCTTTCCTTTGTGCTTTGAACTTTTCAATGCAGACTCGACACGCTGTGACTCTGTGTTGCTTCAAGCGCATCATTCTGCAATCGGGATGCGCATAAGCGCTTTGAGCCGCACTGTATTGCAGCCTTTCATAATCATATCATAATACTTTTGCGCAATGGAAGATTATTAATAGCCTTTTTTGTTCTGTCCTATCTATGTTGCTGCCTCATTAAACAGCTGTGCTATACATTTAAAATATGTCTTAATTTTATAGTAGACTATATATAAAATAATTGATCTTTTTGATTTTTGTTATCTTGTTTTTCATGAATGTATTTTACAACAATACAAAGAGCAATGTGTAATGTTTTACCAGATTTAGTGCTACACTTGTCTCTTATTTGTTCCCCACTAAATAATGTATTTTTTCACAAAATTTTCAGATTTTATACAATTATTGTGCACTTGTGATTTTTCTAGACTAAATTTTACTGCTGAGTTATCCACTAATCTAGTTTATAATAGAATTTTTGTCATAGGTTATGATCATATTTTTTTTGATTTGTTGTTTTTCTTTATAATGAAGTTGTCTGTATTAAGTAGATTGTGTTTAACACACAAAAGAGTGATTATCAGTTCAACAGAGTTATAGAAATTCTACTTGATTTAAAAAAAAAACTGCGCCTGTATCGGATCGGTATCGGTCGATACTCAGAATTTTTGGTATCGGATCGGTTCAGAAAAAATGGTATCGGGACATCCCTAGTAAATGTTTTGACTGTTGAGGGAAATCAGTAAGATTTATGTTAATTTAAAGGCATTCTAACAACAACATGTCTTATCTCATGCAACTTCTATGTGTAGTTTATATTGGTTGACAGCTATCTTCACTATTTATCAGCCAAAATTCTTTAACACACATCTACAAATAAGATTCTGGTTCTCTCAGCTCTGCTTAACACATTTTACCACTTTTTAAATCCGTTCTGCAGATTTGCCCCAAATCTCAGGTTTCCACAGACAGTTTAGTTTTGATGTTGGTCATTTTGTAAGACTCAAAGATGCAATTCCTGGAAACTGATGATGTAACTGGCTAGAGACAAAACTAGTTGAATTCTATCCAAGAGCTCTTTTTTATCTCTTTTTTCGCCCTTCTAAATCTGTGTGCCAGTCTGAATGATGTCATTGGCATGCTATAGCCTGACTGAGTTGCCACACACACACACACACACACACACACACACACACACACCATAAATGTTAACAGCTCCATTAGTGCTGCTGGACTGACATTTTTGAAAATAAAACCTCTCAAAAAAACTTTTCACACTTTAAATGGTTTAATTTATGTATTATGTATTAACATAATTATGTATTAATTTATGACAACATGTACATTTATGAAAGTCATGAGTATTGCCACCAGTGTCTTTTCCAACACACCTCAAATTATATATTATTAGCATTCTGTGATGGAAATGATTGTGGTGGAAATAACATTTTCAAAATTAAGGGAATAAAATAGCAAACTCTTTTGTCTCGTCAAGTCTAGTTTCATAGCTAGTATTTTATGCATCATAAATATGCACAATTAAATGTAACTACGTTTGTTCAGTAGTGTAACTGTCCGCTTGGAGTCATTTAAAAGGTCTTGATTTAATGAGTGTAAATGTATATTTGTGTATTTATAAAAGACGTTTTATTGGGATTGTTTTATTTTCCTAATTTTACATTGTTTAATACCAAGCACAATTAGGAGCAAAATTGTTGTGTTGGAAATGATGCCACAACTGTAGGTTAATTATAATTCCTGTAAAAAAGATTTCAATTATTTTCACACAATGATCATCATAGTTTTAAATGTATTAATGCATATTTAAAATAAATATCATCTGAGTCTGGGACAAGCGTAAAACAATAACATTGAAAGAGAAAGGGCATTTGAATAAAATAAAGTAGTAAAAATAAATCAAGGCACAGAAAAAAACTGATGCCAGTTTTAATTCAAATCAACCCATGGGAAATAAAAGTGCCTGTAAGTTGAAGAAACATTCGTTAGCGACACTGGACGGCAGAAAGAGAAGTGGAACTGGTGTCAGTGCTAAGTCCTCCTGCCACAGCAGCTGCTGCTAAGATCTGGCAACGGTCCACCTGTCACTCTGGGTTGCCAAGACATTTCTTTAGAAGTTTATTCCGATACAGAACAGAGATATCACGGATAAAGGCCATGCTAACATACAGACCTCCACTGTTTGTTTCTCTCTATTCCCTAACTAATGATTTGCAAAGATCTATTTTTGTGATATTATCCCTTTTTTTAAACATAGACAACAATATTTCCGTACAGCATAAACTAATTCCTATCTGAGAATCTACTTAAAATTATTTCTCTGCTTAAACCCACCTAGAGATGCATTAAGAGTGTACTCTATTTAACCAGTACCAAGACAAGGCCATGTTAAATGTATTTATGCCAGTACTGTAGTAAAATAAGGCTGCATTTGAGACTTCAGCAACAAGATTAAGCTTTGATGTTAGGCTGCAAGACTTCTCACCTGCGCAGAACAAATCCTCAACACAGCTGTTCAGTTCATGGTCCTACAACCTAGAAGAGAATTAGCATTCGAGCGCCTACTTTTCATTCATTGTTTTCAATTTCTAACAAGATCTTAGTACAGCAGTTTTCAGTTTATGAGTAATAAAAGGTCTGTACTTGAAGAGAATAAAGAGAAAAAGAAAAATGTTAAAAAATAAACTTGACTGGTCAGGCAAGTAATTGACTGTTGGAGTCCTTAGTAACAATTTATATTGTACAACAAAACGAGTAGTAGTAGACTTTAAGTAAATGTTAACCACAGATCTTATTTTATTCATAAATCTGGTAAAAAAAAAAATTCCATTGAAATTCCATTGGGAATCCATGGTGAATTATCCTTCCGGGTTGGAATACGAATTGACGTCATGACTGATCTTCTCTAACAACAACAACAACAAAAAAACTCTTGCCAACGACAGCGGATTCAGAAACCAGACAAGCTTTGCTCTGTGTGAGAGTTGAAAGAGGCTTGGTTTGCAGAGTATTAAGCGATATCATCTGACTTTACTCTAGTGATTACTCAGATTTCAGTCATATCAGCATTTATATCGCATGAAAATAGTTTAACATTGACCGTCTAAAAATAAAATCTACAGTGCATGGGCAGATTAAAAATATTTCCTACTTCCTAAAAGTTTACATGAGCAAGACTTCATTTTTCAAATACGTTTCTCACAAGTTACTGAAAAGAGGAAATGATGGATAGGCAAAAAGAACAGCTTCACATAACCAACTAGATGCATCTGAACCAAAAGTTAGTTCGGTTTTTATGTGCCATTTAGTGATGTTTATCTAAAATAGAATATAAGTGGGAATATAAGTCACACTTTTTTATTATCTGAAATCTGCAGCAACTTATATAATGCAATAATGTCAAGCACGTGCAAAGCACACACAGTGTCCGTCTACAACCAGCTGTATAGAAAATACTTACAAAACAGCAGAAATGTAGACTTTGTATTCAGAATTGTTCATCTTAAAGTAATAACTTGGCAAACGCAGAGACTAGGGAGTGTTAAGCTGGACTCGAACCTCTGTTAAACTCTTTTACACTACAGCTCCATGTGTTGGTGTAAATACACTCATTATCGCTAGACCTTATCATCAGGTAAAAATGTGCATTTACACTCTAGAACCCTACATCATGCATGTAAAATCAGATAAATCTTGATCAAAAAGAACATTCCACTTAGAAAACTGCAGTTTTTCCATCGCTAGGCTTAAGAAGCCTCAAATATTTACTCTTCCGCTTCTTTAAATAGTCACGAACCCTATAAACCACAGCAGCCTGTAGATAGGCTGTATTAGCTCTACGGTGAGGGAGTCCCACCCCTGCACAGCTGTGGACCCATCACACTGATGCAGACTCTATTCTCACCCCGCCTTGTTGAAGGAGACTAAAACATTACCATTCTTTAAACCATTTCTGATGGACTGCACAGCTGACAAAGTGTTTCATTCTGGTTAGGACATAAATTCAAACTGAACAGTTGTGTAAATACTTTTGCCACTGTTTATTTGACATATGTCTGTGGTGGGTTTAGACTTCCTTCAGCACAACGAACAAGCACAGAAAATGCCCACCAAATTCAACATTATCAACATACACTTCTTTTTATTTTCAAAAATAGAGATTAACAACATATTGGTGATGTTAGGTACTGGCCATTCATAGCATTATTTTCATTGATTATTATATTAAGGCCCCAATATACTACGAAATTGAAGAACAAACTGGCGTGAAGTTAGCCTGGTTAAAACCAGACCATTCTCAGTTGTAACTGAGTAAGGGTCTGGCAAAGCTTCGTAGAAAAATCATTTCCAGAGGGGCGTCACCAACGGACGTCGCTCAAATTTCTCTGGTTAGACCTAAAACCAATCAGAAGGAGATGACGTATGCAGAGTGACGGAGATACATCTTCGAGTGTTATTCTTTGCTCGGTTTTTAACAAAAAGGAAACGTTCAAATCGCTTAAAACAGACGCGATAGCTGATTCACACGAGTGATGATCCACGGCGGCATCCATCTTTGTAATGTAGCAGCTAGGCAACAAAATCTGCTTCACCGTCGCTGCGCAGCCAGCGCGTGATTTTTCCCCCAAACCACTTCAGTGGAAATCCCGCCCTGCAGTCGATTCAGCTAGCGCTGTCGTCATCGTGTAAAGCCGCCCCCAACGTTTCTGATTGGTGCCTCGATTTCGACGGATTTGGAAATGGGCTTGAATGAGCAAATCTAAATTTGCCGGAAGTTGTCTGGGTTTTCCCAGGCTAGCGTGAAGTCATTTCGAACATAATCAGGCCAAAATGAAGTTAGAAACAGCTTTCCAGGAAAAGTTTGCTCTGGCTGGTAAACAACTTCGAAACCCCAATGGTCTTCGGCTATTACTTAATAGGTGGGTGTGTTCTGAGGCTCCGCCTTCTCTGACATGGAAATTGAGGTCAGACGTCCGCAAGTAAAAACATGCGCACAATGGAGAAAATGAAGTTGTAATTCTAACTGAAAGATATACTGACACGGCTTTTTCATGTTTAATACTGTAAAGCTGATTGCTTTTAAGCAATCTATTGTATAAAGTGATATATATATATAAACGTGATGCGACCAGAGTGCCGAATTGCAGAGCTCGAGCAGACATGCACATCGCTTTGATCAGATGCTTTCTCAAAATTTCCACAAAAATATTTAAATTTCTGTTAACATTGATAATAATAAGAAATGTTCTATGAGCAGCAAATCATCATATTAGAATGATTTCTGAAGGATCATGTGACACTGAAGACTGTAATGATCACAATCAATGATCACAGGAATAAATTACATTTTAAAATATATTCAAATAGAAAACAGTTATTTTAAATTAACTTTTTTTACTCTGTTTTTGAATATTAGGGTTGGTAAGTATAAGAGACTTCATTTAAAAACATTTTATAAAAAAAGTACCGAACCCAAACTTTGGAATTATAGTGTGTATATATAAGAAAGAAGTATAATAAAATACATATCTATAACTCTGCATCCCTGCTAGCCGTGAGTTTGGTCATACTGACTTAACCTAGAAACAGATATTATGGTCATCTTGCATAAGGATGCTAGTCTTGACAAGACTGCATCTTACTATGTTTAGAGAGTGTTTTAAGAATGAGTTAATGTACATGTGTGTGTGCGAGTTGAAGTTCAACAGGTGAGAGAGCAGATCCGATATACTTGAGTGGGATTAACTCATCTCCTCTCTTCACCTCACCCTCCATCTGACCCAGTGTCTCTGAGCCTTGATCGCTACACCCATCTTTGGCCACGTTCACACAGCAGCAGAATTTGAATGTCAGTCCTGAATTTGAGTCCATAATATGGTTAAGTTCACACGGTTCAGTTATTTACGAGAGTGACAACTGCATTCTATAACTGAACTCACAAACATACATTTTCAGAACTTAAAACTGCATTCTCGGAAAACCTGCACTTTTTGCAGGTTTTATTAAGTCCTATTAAGTCCGGTCTGAAAGGAACCGGACTGGACAACTAGCTGTCCATCACGTCATACAGTGCGAGAGATCCGCTCTGCGCTGTGGTTTCGGTAACTTACAGCTATGGAGATATGGGCTGTGTGTAATCTGATGGTTTTAGATCCAGTCACTGTTCTCCACCGGTCAGTTTTGTGTTCTACACACGACTCAAAAGCTCCGCTCTCCACCCAGATATAAAAGCTAATGTAGGTTAGTGATTTGACAGATCAACTTGTGGCTCAATTGGACTCTTGTCATGTCAGAGGTGATGACTTTTCAGTTTTATGGACATTGCCATCTTTGATGTTACTTTAGTCACTGTTGCTATGTTTACTAATAAGAGAATACGGGCTTGACTCCCGTTGCAAGTTCATATACAGGCAGTATTTGAGACTCAGACCTGTAAGTTGAATGGTTGTCAATCCCAAAAACGAACAGTGTGAACAAAGCTTTTAACACATTAAAGGCTACGTTCACTCTCTCATGGGCCCTGTTTACACCTGGTATTGAGATGCTTTTTGGTCAATCAGATCAGACAAGTTTACACCTAGTGTTTTAACCTAGTCTCTTTTGTCCACTTTCAACCACTTCTGTCGTGATTTCTTCGAGGGTCTATGGGCTGGTAAACGTGTGGGCTTTTTTGGATCTTTCGATCTAATGGACGAAATAAGCTCATGCAGTTTACACATGAATATGAAAGGAGATGACGGAAATCGGCATCCGGAGAGTAGCAGCTTTCGTTTCTGCTCTATTAGCTGCAAGACCACACCGAATGCTGTGAGTGTGTGTTAGAAATTAAAAATGGCGAGAGAACCAAACTTGGGTCTTCAGCCAACAAAGGCTTTTTCTTTAAATCCTGTGTGTCTGGCTGGCGCGCTTCCCATAATGTGTAGCCTACGTTTTAGGTCAGTAGGTGGAGAGTAGGCAGTCTTTTGTGGATGTTCTAACACATTCGACCCATAGAATGTAAAAAAGATGGACATGGCGTCTCTGATTCCTTCCACTGTTGAAACATGAAGCCAAAATATCCCTGTAATGGTCGTTGTCGATTACATCGTTCAGAGCTGAATTAGCGATGAAAAAAAAAAAAAAAAATAGACTACTAACAGGACATACTTATATGTAAATGTTAACCTAAAATCTAAAAAAAAATATTACATTTAAAATAAATAAATAGTTAGTAATAATAACACATAAAATGTAAATGTTAACCTAAAACCTTAATGTGGAACAAAGGAATAATGTTCATGGATACAATTTATAACCATAAAAATTGACAATGTACTGTATTAATATTCAAATTTGCATTGCTTTTGTTAATTAAATGACTCATGCAAAATAATCTGCCTACTAATCTGATTTCATGCACTGACCTACAGAAGTATTTTAGTAGCTTGGAATGATACACAAAAGCATTTATAAACAAAAAGAGTTGCATAGCTCTCAGGTGAAGCCCTCAATGACACTCCTGTGAGTTGGACGGTGGACATGAGTAAAGCCTAAGGTGCTTTTTTTAGCCCGATTTCTTTCCAGATCTTCTTACTAGATGACGAAGACTGCGTCCTTTATTTAGAGCCGTGCAGAAAAGATTACAGCAGAAGGAAGTATACACAGAACCGAGAAAAGCTCTAAATAAACTAATTCTAACTGCTTCATGTTTGTGTTGTTGACAGGAAGTTGTGAGGGAAAAAGAAGAGAGAGAGAGAGAGAGAGTTGTGCAGAGTTGCTATTAAGAACCCATTCAAACGTTGACTTGAAAAAGAAACCTATAAGAAGTCTATTCAGATGTAAAACAATGAATATACAAACTACATCCCAATCTAGGTTTCAGTCACACACACACACACACACACACACACACACACACACACACACACACACACACACACACACACACACACACACACACACACAAAACTGACTTCTTGTCTCACATCAATATCTCACTTCTAATCATTGTTTCATTATCGGTCTCTAATCAACATCACATGACTAATCTATTTACACTAGTTTAGAATGCAGAATGTACAATATATAATGTATAAAAGGATTTAGTGATTTTATATTCATGAGCAAAATTTATATCCTGCTTTTCCATTGATAAAAGGCAGGATTTCCTGTGGTCTTTTTTAGGTTACTGTGATGAAAACAAACAAGGATTGCTTTAAATTCTAAAATAAATGTAATTTTATTGAAAGTAGCCTATAGTACCCTTTGTTTACAGCAATAAATATTGTCTGTATAAATCACTTGTGTTGACATTGACATTATTGGTAATGGTATTGTCAGAAGATTTCTGATTTCTTGAGGTCTACCAATAAGTTTATTATTATTATTATCAACTTATGCCAATAATACAAGCTAGAATGCTGATAGAATCCTTTGACATTATATAAATGAGTTTGATTGGTAGTAATTTTTTTTACTGTCAGTACCAACGTTGATTTTTTTTTTAATCTCTAATAAAGCTATACAAAGAAAACTGTAAACTAAATATTTGTCCTTTCCAATACAATAACAAACAGTCTAATCACTGATTAGTCTACAACAACATACATTATATGCATTATTTAAGAAAAATAACAATGCATTTGTAATAAATTAATTTTCAAAAGCAGACCTACAAATTTTCCATGAAGTCCCTCAATTCCTTTGAGACCTGCATGCACAATCATTTTAATACAATTTTGAGTTAGCAGATCACACCACATTACAGTTTAAACAGAATGTCAGTTTTATATTTTTATTACAGCAAACAACTAACATTTGACCGCTGACATCATTTGTATCATCTAACTTATATCAAATTCAACAAGTTAAATTTTAAATGAAGTGTCATTTGTACAATACACTTCAATACAAGGGACATGATCAAATTGCATGATCAAATTGAGATTTAAAATTGAGACGACTACCTATAAATAATTAAATTAACACTTAGGCCTATTTTACATAATATTTACGGAAAAAAAGGAAATAATTTCTGCATCAACAATTAACAAGGCTGTCAATGGACTGATACCGATAATCTCAAAATGGCGAAATATCGGCAGCTTTATCGATATTTCTTACTTCACACGCCCTGTTATTTATGGCACTTTTCATATTTTGTTAAGTACACTGTTAAGAACAAAGAATGGACATTAAAAAGAGTGAACAATATAACAATGGGTGGAGACACAGACCGATACACTATCCTTTAGTGCGCCGCTGCTCGCAACAAAAAAACGTTACTTTTAAAAAACAAGTAGCAACATTTGAATCGGTTATTATATGAGTTGGTTTCACCTCTTTGAGCTGATCCAGCTCTTGTCTGACGGTCTCATATTCGCTTTCCAGATCTTCAAAGCGTTGTTTCATCTGCTGGTTCTCCTCCAGCACCACGAGCCCGTACTCCGCAGCCTGGATCTTCTCCCGGCTCGTCTCGCTCAGTTCCCGCGTCAGGCGCTCGATCTCCGCGCGGAGCCAGTTAGGCCCGGCCTCCGTGACCAGCTGCGCCTCGGGACACCCGTCCTCATCCCCGGACATGTCTGCCTTCAACCGGCACAGTCTAATAGAGGCGATAACGGACCGAGCCCGTTAATTCCTCCTTCTCAACCATGAAGTTGATCACTAATCTGAGGTGCATTAAGTTTATTAGATGCCCTATTCTTCAAGTTAAGTTTAAAATTAAATCTTATAAACTTATTCCCCATGTTTCAACGTATAACTCCATGATTTCCTCTTGTTCTGATGTCATTCCTGAGATTAGGAGGGGAACTCGGTTTGCTGTGAGATCATCCAGCAGGAATACGAAGTGATTTTGTCACTTCTGTTTTGTGGGTAATGTAGTTCCATTCACACATGCATAAGCCGTATTAGGGCTGGTGCTTGACTACAACACCCACAATGTTTTGTGTTCTGTACACGAAGGCAACACAGGACGAGCAGATGGTTCACTGACTGAATGCCAAACTCAACCAAATGTTGCTCAATGCTTCCATCTGCTGATCATGGTTTAGGTTGTGTTTAAAGTTGCAGTAGGGAGTTTTGAGAAAATGTTGACTTAGCCTGAAAATTTGAACAAGCACAACTTCCAGGTCCAACCCCCTTGCTCTCTGCTGCGCTACAGCCCTCCCTCCACAGCTCCTCCCCCACAGCGGAGACTGCCGTGAACGCGCAGACTAGTAAACAGGACCACCCATGACGGCAGATTATAAACAGTTATGGAACATTGACTAACAGGGACGAAACATCAACGATATGCTTTACATTGACTATAACCTGCCCGTACTTTGACTACAAACTTGGTCCTCAAATCATTATGTATTTTGCAATACATGTAACTTTATAACGTTGCACTCTTTCTATAAGTTATAAATAGCTAGTAAGATAACGTTAAAGGATTAGTTCACTTTTAAAAAAAACTTTTGCTGATAATTTACTCACCCCCATGTCATCCAAGATGTACATGTCTTTCTTTCTTCAGTCGAAAAGAAATTAAGGTTTTTGATGAAAACATTCCAGGCTTTTTCTCCATATAATGGACTTCAATATAGGACACAAACGTTTCAAGGACCAAATGACAGTTTCAGTGCAGCTTCAAAGGGCTTTAAACGATACCAGACGATGAATAAGGGTCTTATCTAGCGAAACGACCGGTCATTTCAAAAATAAATAAAAAACTTTAAGTTTTATAAGCACAAATGCTCGCCTTGCTCTGTTCTGTGATGCACGTTCGTGACTCTCCTGTTTGAACTCGTTCATCAAAATGAACAAATCTTTTTCGAATCATTTCGTTCGTTGAATGAACGAAATGACTCCGAAAAAGACTCGTTCGAAATGAACGAATCTTTTTGCGAGTCATTTCGTTCGTTGAATGAACGAAATGACTCGGAAAAAAGATTCGTTCATTTGGATGAACGAGTTCGAACAGGAGAGTCACGAACGACGGTACGCGCTCGCGCTGTGCAAGAGAGGGGTGATCAGCGCGTACACGAGCGTGATTGACACTGCTAAGACATTCCTCCTGGCTCTGATTGGTTGTTTCTGACCGGGAGCGGTGTATTTCTGCAAATGGCAATAGGACCACAGGGAGGAGCCAGAGGAGCTCGATTTTTTCCACAGATTATCTGTCTCATATTCTACTGTGAGGACATAATGACAGTTTTAACAAATATTTGTTTACAAAAGCTACCTACTGGAGCTTTAATGTATAACGACCTATTTGTACTTTGAGTGAAAAAGTCATTAAAATCTGAAAAAAGTTAAATTTAAAAAAATAAATAAATACATAATAAGCATGATATTATAAACAGACCACATTGTTTCTAAAATGAAACAGGCTTGTATATTATATAAGCCTATCAGAACTAATTGGATTTTTTTAGAGAATATTTATTTTGTATTATTTATTATTAAGTTTTGCTTTCTCTAACCACAAAATATATATTTTTTAAATTCCTCTTAATCTTTCTGCTTTCCTCAAGGTTTGAATCCCTGCTCAACCCCTGAAATTTGCTGTAGGCTAATTGTCTGCCATTGTGTTTTAGATATGCTAACCTATATTCAGCTTTTCTTTCATGTTGCCACTACAATTGCATGTGATTATAGAACAGAAAGCATTATTACAAAAGGAAATACCAACCTCAAAATGGGGTTTGCCCATCAATCTGAAAGTGAAAATATACTTCATGTCAAGTGTCTGCCATTAAATCACACTTGAGTGAGTGAGATTAAAAAGGTGAAATATCAACCCAATGGTAAGCTCCTGTTTTATTCTTTCTTATAGGGTAGGCCTACATAAAAAATAATAATTCAATACTACAGACTCAGTTAAGATTGTACAATTATGTCTTTAGGGTGCTTTGGATGTTTACAACCACTGTAAGTTTGCTATCAGAACTATTTTAAATCAAAACTGAAAGTTTATAAATATTTATTATTGTTATTGACTTTCCCCGCAGATAAATATTACCACTTTTTCTCTATCTGCTTTGGCATGGGCTGTGGACTATTACTGTACAGGCCATTCTACTGTAAGAAGTATTTTTTTGTTTGTTTGTTCCAGTATGCATAGTACTATGAACAGTAGGTGTGTCAACCTGTTTATATAGGTAGTGTGCACTAGTTCTTCAGACTTCAGTGAAGTGAAGTCAAGTGAAGGGTGTAGTTTACTGAAACTATCATCATTTACAATGTTTTTTTTTTCAGAATTAAAGGCCCGTTCACACCAAGAACAATATAAGATAACCATAACAATATAGCGCCCACACCAACGAACGATAGCAATGTTTATTCTATGCGCCACTGCAGTTCCCTTTCGAGAGGTCTCTCCTATTGCGTAAGTAGCTTACGCTATGGGAAAACTCCTTTTCTCGAGAATATTGAAGTCTTTATGTAAAACGCATTGCAGCTGCACAGCTGACAGCAATGAACGAAGGAACTCGGTCATTGGCTGTGCTGCGGCAACTTGCTTGAACCAATGACGGGGCGACTCTGAATGCGCGACCAATGAGCGCGCTTCGCGCCCGCGCGCGTCAGAGCCCGCCAAGATGGGCGTGGCCAAGCTATATATTGGGCGCCCCGTCATGAGAGTTCTTTAGATTTAATCTCCTTCAGCGAACACCTTCTTCACTGGATCCTCCGGATTATTGGAAGCCTTCGTCGCCGTGGAAAAGCATACCAGCGGGATTGCTACGAGGACGTCGGCACCTTCAGCCGCCTTCAAGCACCTCCTACTGAGCCATCCGGCGCGCCATATACGCAAGTATTTTACATCTGTCCGCCCCGCGACATTTGTGAAAGAGCAAATTTCCATTAAGGCGTTGTTTCAAATGCCTTCCTGCGCGTCGTGCAGAGACCTTCTCCCGGACGGGGATCGTCACATCATCTGCGCTCGCTGCCTGGGCCGTGACCACGCAGAAGCTGCATTGACCAAGGGCGGATGCCCGGAATGTGATGACCTGGGTCTCTCCGCACTACGGGCTCGCCTCGCCGCTTTCGCCGTGAGCGAGCCCTTCGCCACCCCTCTGTTTGAGCCGCGCACTAAGAAAAAGCGCCGCTCACAGAGGCTTCCTGAACCTGAGCTCAGTGACGTCACGCCGAGCCAGTCTCCGCGTGCTTCACCGCCGCTCTTGCCTTCCCCACCGCCGGTTCAGTTCACCCAGCCGGACCCACACCCCTCTGGCAGAGCGGTGGGCCTTGTGACTTTCGGCGCGTCCGAGGACGACGGGGGAATGGACGACAGCTTGTCCATCGACGCTGCATCGGACGACTGGCCGGGCTCCACTCTGGACCCCGCCCCGTCGACGCTAGCTAGCACGAGCGGGGGCTCCACTATGGATACTGAGATTATCCGTGTCCTCTCTAAGGCCGTGGAAGACCTCGGGCTCGATTGGTCTTCTCCCGAAGAGCCAACCCGGAGCCGACTGGATGAGTGGTTTCTGCAGGGGCGCCAGCAGGCCCCTCGGCAAAGGCCTTCTCCCTTCTTCCCGGAAGTTCACGACGAACTCACCAAGTCGTGGAAAGCCCCCCACTCTGCGCGCCTAAAGCCTTCTTTTTCTTCTTCGCTCTCCTCAGTGGACGGCGCGAAGGAAAGAGGCTACGAGGGAACGCCGCCCCTCGAGGAGGCCGTGGCCAATCATCTCTGCCCGCCCTCCACCTCCGGATGGAAAGCCAAAGCTTCCCACCCCTCGAAACCCTGCCGCACTACCTCTGCTCTCGCCGGTCGCGCCTACGCCGCCGCCGGCCAAGCTGCATCAGCGCTTCACTCAATGGCGGTACTTCAAGTGTTCCAAGCCAAGCTTCTCCGCTCTATGGACGAGTCTGGCCCCGAACCCGAAGCCTTCAGGGACTTACGCAGCGCGACTGATATAGCTCTGCGAGCCACGAAGGCCACCGCCCAGTCCATCGGCCGTGCTATGGCTAATTTGACTGTTCTCGAGCGCCATCTGTGGCTGACTCTGACTGAAATGAAGGACGCGGATAAGGCGCCATTTCTCGATGCGCCTATCTCCACCAGCGGGCTGTTTGGACCGGCGGTTAAAGGTTTCGCCGAACGCTTCACTGAGGCCCAGAACGCTTCACAAGCTATGCGTCATTTCCTGCCAAAGCGCTCCAGCTCATCGCAGAGCAGACAGAGACCGCCGCAGCCGCAGCGGGCTAGAACAGCCCCCACCGCCTCTCAGCCCGCGCCTCAGGCTGACGCTCGACGCCGCTCGCGCTCTCACAACCGCAAGCCGCCTCCTGAGCGACGGGGTCCTCGGCCCAAGATTGTGCTGAACCCTGAGCCTCGAAAGCCGTCCTAGCCACAGAAATGAGAAGAGAGAGTGCGTGTCTCGCAAAAGCCGGACCACTCTCTCCGCAAAAGCTCAAACATTACCCAGTCCCCTTACAGGCGGCTGGATATGTCCATACAGCAGTCAATGGGCCAGTCACAGAGCTCGCTCACCTGCAAACAAACGCCGTTTTTACGGCGACGCACAGAAAACACAAAAAGAGTCTTTTTCTGCCTGCATCACTAAGGGTTCACATGTCCACAAAGTGTGCATTCCCAGATACTGTCAAAACAGTGCCAAATTCATTCCCAGCTCAGGCTGCGCTTCCCATGAATGTAGATCACGTGCCTACGGTCATGTACGCACCACTACACACAAGCACTGTTCACACAGTTATAAATTCATCCCCAGTAAAAGCGGGAAACATTATAAAAGTGACGCGTGTGCCTACCACTGTTTATGCACCCCCACTTATAAACACTGCCCTTACAGTGTCAAACAAAACCTCAGCTCAGGCTGCGAGTTTTACAAACACAGCGCGCACTGTTGTAATCACACACGCGCCCATTCACTCAGCTGCTCAGCGCGCGCCCGCGCCTCTGAGAGCTATGAGCTCAGGCGATTCGCTAGCCGGGTCCCTACGTCACAGCGGCCCGCCCCTAGCCTGTATTCAGCCCATATCTGTACACGCAGCGGCATGGGAAAACATTCCAGATATGCCGAAATGGGTATTAAATATAGTAAAGCACGGATACTCGCTCCAGTTCGCTCGCAGGCCACCACGTTTTACGACTGTGGTCGAGACGAAAGTGAGAAAAGAGTGTTCACAGGTTCTACGCACCGAGGTGCGCAAACTAATAGAAAAGGGCGCTGTGGAAACTGTTTCCCCCTCTCTGAGCGGGACAGGTTTTTACAGCCGCTATTTTCTCGTCCCGAAAAAGGATGGCGGTCTCCGCCCCATCCTAGATCTCAGACACCTGAACAAAGCACTAATGATTCGCTCGTTCAGAATGTTAACAACCAAGCATATCCTCGCGCAAGTGCGCCCAGGAGATTGTTTTCTCTCAGTGGATCTGAAAGATGCTTACTTTCACATTCCAATAGCGCCTCATCACAGGCCGTTTCTGAGATTCGCTTTCGAGGGACAGTCATACCAGTACACAGTACTCCCGTTCGGCCTGTCCCTGGCTCCCCGTACATTCACGAAATGTATGGATGCAGCACTTTCCCCCCTAAGACGAAGGGGAGTGTGAATACTGAATTGTCTCGACGATTGGCTGGTTCTAGCACAATCAGAGAGTCAGCTAATAACACACAGATCTTGGATTATCAGCCATTTAGAATGCCTGGGTCTAAGAATCAATTTTGCAAAAAGCATACTATCTCCCAGCCAGATAATTTCTTTCCTGGGAATAGATCTAGACTCGATGCAAATGACAGCGCGTCTCTCATCGGAGCGCGCGCTCACCATCCGGCGCCTTGCAACATCATTCAGAGCGGGCGCGCGCGCCCCCGTCAAACGGTTTCAGAGGATGCTCGGTCTCATGGCCTCAGCATCGGCCGTACTCCAGCTAGGATTGTTGCATATGCGCCCTCTCCAACGCTGGCTCAAGAGCCGCGTCCCTACTCACGCGTGGCGTTCGGGCCACTTTTTAATCAGAGCGAACCACGGCTGTATAAAAGCCCTGACGCACTGGAAAGCCGCCGACTGGTACCAGTCAGGCGTGAGTCTGGGTGTGAACACAAGGAGAAAGATGATAACGACAGATGCCTCCAAAATAGGTTGGGGGGCCCTTTACGAGGGCAGGCCTGTCTCCGGCTTTTGGTCAAACCCGGAGAAGCGCCTACACATAAACTGTCTGGAAATGAAAGCGGTCGCTTTGGCTCTCAGAGCCCTGCTCCCACATCTAAAAAACGAACACGTCCTGGTCCGAACGGACAACATGACGGTAGTGTCGTACATAAATCGCCAGGGTGGACTCAGGTCGAGCTCCATGCATTCAATGGCCAGGAGACTCATTTTATGGTCCCAGCACAACTTGCGCTCGCTGAGAGCAGCGCATGTGCCAGGCGCCCTGAACCAGGGGGCAGACATGTTATCCAGAGACAAGATTCTCCCAGGAGAATGGGCTCTCAACCCTCTGACGATTCAGTGGTTATGGAAAACCTTTGGCAAAGCGGAGATCGACCTCTTCGCCTCCAAGGAGAACGCGCACTGCTCTCTTTTCTTCACGAAAAGCACGGACGCGCTCGCCCAGAGCTGGCCGAGCCGCCCCTTATATGCCTTTCCCCCGATCGCGATGCTGCCACAGGTCATCAGTCGGGTCAGAGAGGAGGGAAACGCAGTGCTGCTGATAGCCCCACTCTGGAAGAACCAAACATGGTTTCCAGATCTGATGCAAATGCAATCTGCACCACGGCCGATTCCACTGAGGCCAGACCTCCTCAGTCAGGCCAGCGGGATGATATTTCATCCCCGCCCCGATCTGTGGGCCCTTCATGCATGGCCCCTCAACGGGTTCCCAGGAACCTCGCGAGCGGAGCACTAAAAACCATCGCTGAGGCGCGGGCGCCCTCCACGAGACGCTTATATGCCCAGAAATGGAAAGTGTTCGGTGACTGGTGTAATACCAAGGGCCTGAACCCTGTAACATGCGAGATTACGAGTGTACTCGTTTTCCTACAAGGGCTTCTGGAGGCGGGCCGCACCCCCTACACGCTCAAAGTATATGTGGCTGCCATCACAGCGTCACACGACCTTGTAATGGAACGTCCATTGGGAAGAAACAACCTAATTATTCGTTTCCTAAGGGGCGCCAGGAGGATGAACCCTTCACGCCCCCCCCTCAGTGCCGATCTGGGACCTAGCTACGGTCCTAGACGCTCTTAAAGGGCCCCCGTTCGAACCACTCCGAACCGTGCACCTTAAACAGCTCTCGCTCAAGACGGCGCTCTTGCTGGCACTCGCCTCGGTCAAGAGAGTGGGCGACCTGCACGCGCTTTCAACAAGCGCTGCCTGCCTAGAATTCGGACCTAACGACTGCAGGGTCGTCCTTAGACCGAAACATGGGTATATTCCTAAAGTGCTCACCACTCCCTTCAGAGCACAGGTTATCTCCCTAACTGCGCTTTCGTCTCCAGCAGACGAACACGACGCTAATCTACTCTGCCCCGTTAGGGCTCTCAGAGTGTATTTGGAGCGTTCTGCCCTATTCAGACAGACAGAACAACTGTTTGTATGCTTTGGCGGCCGTACGAAAGGTTCCGCCGTTTCAAAGCAGAGAATCTCTCACTGGATAGTCGAAGCTATAGCTCTGGCTTATGAAGCTAAGGGACTTCAATGCCCATGGGGAGTCAAAGCACACTCCACCAGGAGTGTGGCTTCTTCCTGGGCATGGTCGAGCGGGATACCGATCGAGGATATTTGTGCGGCGGCAGGCTGGGCCTCACCGTCCACATTTATCAGATTCTACAACCTACAGGTCCCGACATTGCATTCCAATGTGCTATCAGCATAATGCTAGTTGAACTGCGAGTTCGTATCTAGATTATGTATGTGCTTGTGTCACACTGAGCGCCTTCTAGCCGCTCTGTATTTTTTCCCACATATAAAGCTCGCCTCTGCCGGCTAGTTGGATGATAACTTTGCTTTTTAGCTCAGGCACCTGCCTCTGGCTATCATAAGGCGAAGTTCAGCACGCACGGCGTTTTGCATGGTGTTCCCATAGCGTAAGCTACTTACGCAATAGGAGAGACCTCTCGAAAGGGAACGACTCGGTTACTAACGTAACCTCGGTTCCCTCAGAGGAGGGAACGAGTATTGCGTAAGCTGCCGTGCTTGTGCTTGGTTAGTTCGCTTCAGTCGTTTTAACCTAAAGAACTCTCATGACGGGGCGCCCAATATATAGCTTGGCCACGCCCATCTTGGCGGGCTCTGACGCGCGCGGGCGCGAAGCGCGCTCATTGGTCGCGCATTCAGAGTCGCCCCGTCATTGGTTCAAGCAAGTTGCCGCAGCACAGCCAATGACCGAGTTCCTTCGTTCATTGCTGTCAGCTGTGCAGCTGCAATGCGTTTTACATAAAGACTTCAATATTCTCGAGAAAAGGAGTTTTCCCATAGCGTAAGCTACTTACGCAATACTCGTTCCCTCCTCTCAGGGAACCGAGGTTACGTTAGTAACCGAGTCGTTCTGTCATCCGCCGCTTTAAATGCTCGAGCTCGTTAAAGCAGGATGGATTCTGATTGGCTGTCACTGGCTGCGTCCAAATCGCATACTCTCTTGAGTATGAACTTATTTTGAATAAGTAATTACTTCACGACCGCTAAAAAGAGTATGTTCTATATAGTATAATGTGTATGATAATAATAATAATAATAATAATAATTTAATCTGGACGTAGGCTACTACATTCGCCATGTTGTCTTTATCATGTGACCTACCTAGATATTACGTTATATCTATGGCCTACCAGCATCAGTTGTGTCGCTTCACTGCCATTGATTAATTCTCTCCCGTGTCCTCATGGGATAGTAAAGTGTCCATATGCACACTTCAGAATCTCGACGGAAGAAGTACTGTAGGTCATTCGGGTAATTTTTGCCTACTCTTTTATGAGAATTCGAACAGACTTCTTTTGTCACATACTGCTTTTCGCCTACTATATAGTAGGGAATTGTGCGAATTCGGACGCAGGCACTGTTTTTATCGTTCATCAGCGGGAAAACATCGTTTTGAAAGTTATTTAAACGATATCGTTTCTCTGTGCAATTCTTTTATATTTAATGATTATATTTAGAACTATATCTTTATCGTTATCGTGATGGTGTGAACGACTTATATTTCTTTTATCCACAAAGTCTTATACACGAGGAAAACACACTTTCAAAAGGTTTGTTTCAATTGTTTTTAATGACAAAAAAAGTGTTTAAAAATGTTTTTTTAATTGTCATCATATACTATATTTAAGTCAATATCAAATGTTCATCTTTTCCAGCCATTGTGGTGCCTTCAGTTCTTGGTGTGTTCTTCACAGTAGTGTTTGAATGTGTGGGTGCCAGCCTTGGTAATATGTGTTATTAAAACTTATAAAATGAATGAGAGTGGAAAGTGGAAGATGTGAAATGTATCTAATAAAAATATACACATGCACAACATGGATTAAAATCCCATTTACCAATGTTGAAAATTTGATTGAACTTTTTAAACAGGTTTGCCAGCACATACCAGAAGATGTAAGGGTCGACCTTACCACTGGAAAGGTAACTTTACTTTAAGTTTACTTTAAGGTACTACTTAACTTTTTTATCAGGCCATTTGACAAATATAAACACTGTTTGTTTTTTGTTTTTTTATAAAATATATTCTTTTCTACAGATGTCATCTGGGGTTATTGTATGGCTCTCTTTGTGACCATCCTCCATCTCAGGTCTTATCATGGTATGTTAACCACACATCTTCCTAACAGAGATATCAAAAGGTTTGTTGTAGTGCCTGAACCCACGCTGCACCTCTTCCTTTCAGCTCAGTTTCAGATGCACATCTTCTAGATGGTGCCTCTGCTACATTTTTGAATTACTGTATATTTCATAAATTCATTTAGTACATAATGTTCAAAAGTTTGGGGTCAGTAAGATTTAAAAAAAATAAATTAATACTTTTATTTAGCAAGGATGCATTAAATTGAACATACTCTATTTCTATTTCTAATGCTGTCCTTATGAACTTCTATTTATAAAAAATATCACCGTTTCCTCAAAATGAAGTCTGGAGTAATGAAACTGAAAATTCATCTTTGCCATCATAGGAATAAATTACATTTTAAGATACATTAAAATAGAAAACAGTTATTTAAAATTGTAATAATATTTCACAATATTACTGTTTTTACTGTACTTTTGATTAAATAAATGCAGCGTTGGTGAGCATAAGAGTCTTCTTTCAAAAAGATCAAATAATCTTACCGACCCTAAACTTTTAAACGGTACTGTATTTAATGCAATAAGTTCTTCATTTTTTTTTCCCAGTTTATACTCTGGCTTGTGGCTCGGGCCTCACTGTGTTTGCCTTGAGAGGAGCAATACGCAAATATAATGCTCTACGGTGAGAACTTTTTCTTGATTATGTATTGGACCTTTCATATATACTGCCGGGATTCATCATGTGTGGCATTAGAGTAGCTCTTTTCTGAGTTTACCCAAGAGAGATTTTATTTGTTCCTATTTTTTAAACAGGAAGAGATGTACTTCTGATGATTGAAATGAAGATTGAAATGAAGTTAGTGTTCACTAAGGGTAAGAAAGGAACAATTTAATTGATTTGATTTTTATCATTATTAGTATAGTACGTGCATTTCCAGAAATATGATCATTGTCAATTTCAGTTGCAGGTGTCCATTTGTGCATTCATCCACTTTATGTCAAAGCAAATGTGAATTAATGTTGTACTAATTTCAATATCTGCCTCCAAAACAATGGTTTAATATTTTTTCATTATTTATGTTACCTTTTACATTTTGCTGTTTCGTGTTAGTGTTTAAAGGTGCACTATGTAACTTTTGTCCCTCTAGCGGTTAAAAACAAAACTGCATGTATTTTAGGGAAGAACATTGTTTTGTTTGTGCTTCGGCTCTGTGTGACAGTGCAGATGAATATGAGCCATCACAATAGATAATGCTTCACAATGAACTCTTAAGAGAGCTATGGCAAAATTGATCTCTTCAATAAAATACCTTACTCACCTGTTGAGTAATAAAAACACCATATCAGCGTCACTTTTACAACACTGCAAATCCCTCAATTCTCACCATCTCTTAAAAGGTAAGTCCATGTTGATTCTGGTTTTATTACGAGCTCAGTCGCGATCTCTTTTTGCCAGCAGACTCTCCTCTGTTCGGCTTTTTTTTTTTTTTTTAAGGTGATTTTGAAATTTAGCAGCTCCATGTCAACCTTTCTCGCTCTGCGTGACAACTAACCTGTCACTCCCACACCATAAACGCATCAAAGTAGCCGGAGTAACTTTTCTCTATTTATGGATATGAGGGACATTTTTTCCTGTGAAAACCATCCCGCCTGGTCTAAAATATAAATACTTATAATAGGCTCACTATAGTGAATCAGGGTAAGACAAAAACACGTTTTAGAAGAATAATTGATGATGTATTGACTGGTTTAAATTGTATTCATTTTGAACCAAAAAAAGTTACATATTGTACCTTCAAGTAGTTTGCTCCTGCTGGTAGATGGAGGAACTGCTGTATTTTTTGCACTGTTCTCCTGAAAATCTATTAAAGGAGAACTCCGGGCAATTTTTAAGTTAATCTTGATCGTTACACCTTTGTGAGTAATGTCTATAGAAAAAAAAACGAACCGGATTGGTGCTTGCAACACGGAGCTGTTCCCGCAAATGCCCAGAGCTCCCACTCAGCTAAAATGGCAGTTATGGGGGCATATACATAAAGAGTGTCTTTGTGCCTCATAACAGACACGAAATGCAATTAAAATGTCTGTCCAACATGAACAGGCCCCTTACATGTGAACAAGATGCGTTTAGCAACTTAGCCATTGTGATTCACCTAAATAGTGTTTTAGACGGCTAGCTGTAGTCTCGCGCTGAAGTCCCATGGGAACTCAGTTGTACCCGGAAAAAGGTAAATACCAGTGTGCAGGTGGCAGTATATTATATATATAAATATAATTGAAGACATAGAAGCTAGTGAACTAATTAAAGTTTTGCAAATAAGACTACAAAAACATATTACTGCACATTTCTCCTCAAGCCATGTGTGCCCAAATGGAAGGATAAATAAAGTTTACATTACCTCCACGGTGGTTGCACTCGTCTTCGTCCACGGAATGGCTTTTTTCTTCAACCGGCCCCGCTGTGTTGTGTCTGTGTAGTCATCGTTGCAACTTAGCAATTGTTTAAATTCACCTAAATAGTGTTTTAGACGGCTAGCTGTAGTCTCGCGCTGAAGTCCCGTGGGAACTCAGTTGTAGCCGGAAAAAAGTAAACAGTGTGCACGTGGGAGCATAGTGTGTGAAGAGTGATGATCGGAGTTGCTCACAAGTGAAGAAAAAATGGTTCGCGTTTGTGTCGTTCCGAATTGTGGCAACAGAATGCGAAAATACAAGAACTTACATTTTCATCGTCTTCCTTTCCATGACCTCGAGATTCTGCAGTTGTGGCTAGTTGTACTTCAACTTGATGTGCAAACTCCCATACAAGTACTATGCGCTAAAGATTACGCATTTGCAGCGAACACTTTGACAAGGATGACTACACAGACACAACACAGCGGGGCCGGTTGAAGAAAAAATCCATTCCGTGGACGAAGACGGGTGCAACCACTGTAGGTAATGTAAACTTTATTTATCCTTCCATTTGGGCACACATGGCTTGAGATGTGCAGTAATATGTTTTTGTAGTCTTATTTGCAAAACTTTAATTATTTCACTAGCTTCTATGTCTTCAATTATATTTATATATATAATATACTCCCACCTGCACACTGGTATTTACCTTTTTCCGGCTACAACTGAGTTCCCACGGGACTTCAGCGCGAGACTACAGCTAGCCGTCTAAAACACTATTTAGGTGAATTTAAACAATGGCTAAGTTGCTAAACGCATCTTGTTCACATTTAAGGGGCCTGTTCATGTTGCACAGACATTTTAATTGCATTTTGTGTCTGTTATGAGGCACAAAGACACTCTTTATGCATATGCCCCCATAACTGCCGTTTTAGCTGAGTGGGAGCTCTGGGCATTTGCGGGAACAGCTCCGTGTTGCAAGCACCAATCCGGTTCGTTTTTTTTTCTATAGACATTACTCACAAAGGTGTAACGATCAAGATTAACTTAAAAATTGCCCGGAGTTCTCCTTTAAATAATACATAGTACACAAATAATGTGTAAAAATAAATAATGTAAAGATGCTTTTTTTTTTACTATAAAACTACATTCTACATAAATGTTGTGGAAGATGCCTTTTTTACTTGATATAAAAGTATAATTCAGAATAGTAAGTATTTTATATTGCAAATAAATGCATTCTTCTCATTTGTTTGAATATACAGCACGTTCCCATTGAGAAAACTTACCCCAAATAGTGTGACAACATGGCCCAATAGTGGCTTATGTGTTCTTAAATGACCTGTGTCATGGAAATGCATACTCAAAAACCTGACTTTCAAGTTTGTGACAACTAGCCCCGGTGTCTCTACTATGAGTGAATAAAAGAGGCAACACATTCATGAATTCTCAAACTCAAATGTAGAGGGCTTTAATCAATGACTTGTTGAGATGCATAGAAAAATAACAGAGAAAGTGTTAGTTGTAGGTTCAAAGTTCCGATATAACAGCACGTTCCAGTGACGCTGATGGGTCCATTCATCTCTTAGTGCTCATAACACCACAAAATGCTACTCCATCTTTTTAAACACAGAGACCAAACTACAAACGGTTTCATAGAAGACAACCATTAACTGAACACTTTGAAGTGAATCACCCTTCAGACATTCTCATTTGATTATCTTTTTCTTAAGACTACACTCTATTAATCTAACATCAAATCTTTTTTTCCAAACACGTATCTGTTCCCATGAAATCCAGCCCCGCCCCGTCATCATAGCTACACCATAACAATATAAAAAGTATTAAAATATGGAAACAGTTTTATTGATGGATCTTATCAACTGACAGTTAAAAACACAGTTAAAGTGTCAAATTGTACAGCATATTGACGTTTTCTGAGGTGGTGTAAAATACGTCTTAGCATCGCTAACCTTTGTTTCAAATCAGGACAAAATCGAAATGTTTGTCTTTCAACCGTTAATTCCAGATGGACAAATCAAATCCCCGACTACAATTTTTTCCTCATTTAAAAACCTGTTTTGCTTGAAATACATCACATTACGTGAGTAAAAATGGTTGCAATGTTAATTTTATAATGTCAGTGACTGTTAGTACAGGAGAAGAGTTAGAAAAGGACTCCTGTATGTGTATTTATATGTAAACTAACATTCAAAAGTTTGAGGTTGATTAGATTTTGTAATGTTTTTAAAAGAAGTCTCTTAAGCTCACCAAGACTGCATTTATTTGATCAAAAATACAGTATAAATAGTAATATTGTGAAATATTATTACAATTTTAAATAACTGTTTTATATTTTATTATATTTTAAAATGTTATTTATTCATGTGATCAAAGATGTTCTTCAGTGTCACGTGATCCTTCGGAAATAATTCTAATATGCTGATTTGCTGCTCAAGAAACATTTCTTATTATTATCAATGTTGTAAACAGTTTTGTTTCTTAATATTTTTGTGGAATCTGATCATTTTTTTCATGATTCTTTGATGAATAGAAAATTAAAAAGAACAGCATTTATTTGAAATAGATTTTTTTTGTAACACTATAAATGTATTTTACTGTCACTTTTGATCAATTTAATGCATCCTTGCTGAATAAAAACATTGATTACTTTTTAAAAAATATCGTACCCCGAACTTTTAAACAGTAGTGTATTTGTAAGAAAAAACAAAACAAAAAAACAAATGTGACCATTACTTCAAAATGTACAGCACGTATCTCACATTACTATTATACTCACATTAGGGTCATTCATAGTGAAAGAGGTGAAGGGAAGGGTCACATGTGAGTCATGTGACCGTGATTGTGGAGCTGGTTTTTCGATTGATTTGGATGGAGTGGGCGGGGCAAAGCGAACAGGTTCACTTGGCGTTGGCCGAGCTGCTGAGCATCTTCCTGACCATCTGTGCGATGGAGTCGCGGTCAATGCCGTAGATTTTGAGCAGGTCAGACATTTTGCCGGTGCGGGGAACGTGAGCGACACCCAGACGCTGGAAAGTGAAACCAGGCTCATTCACGATAGCGGAGCACACCGCCTCGCCCAGGCCACCTGTGCATTTACAGCATGTACAGATGAGAAGCCATTTTTAAGGAATACCACACAAAATTACCCTACTTTCTGACAGAAAATGACATCATTGGTGTCTTGGGAAATCATGTTTTGTCTTTGTGATGTCAGAATTGTATAAGTATATAAGAATATTATACAATATAATTTCTTGTATCATGTAAAAAAAAAAAAAAAAAGTCCTCATCTCATATATACCTCATATATCATTCTAATATGCTGATTTGGTGCTCAAGAAATGTATATTATCAATGTTAAAAATATGTTTGTGGAAATCATGATTTTCTACAGGATTCTTTGATGAATAGAAAGTTCAAAAGAACAAATCATAAATCATTATAAATCTCTTCGCTGTCACTTGCGGTCAATTTAATGTATCCCTGCTGAATATACAGTAAGTATAATTCTTTTTTTTTTAAATAGAGCCTATGGCGGTTATCTGGTTTATGCTGGTTTGAAACTGGTTTAACTGGCTGCCAGCAGACAATTAACCAAAACTAGTTTTTAAATGAGCATTCACCTGTGCATAAAGGATGCCGACTGACCTTCTGCACCATGTTTTGCTTTTAAAATTCAGATGTTATGTTCAGATATCAGACATCATGCCTTAATAGACTATCCAAATCTCTTCATCCCTGCATGCCCCTGCTTTCAACCTTGCTTGCTGCAATCACATGTTCTCTCTGTCCATCTCTATCCTCTTTCTCTTCCGCGGGGCAGAGGGGATGTTTGCTTTCAGAATGATTTTGGATATTAAACTTTCTCTCTCTCTCTCTCTCTCTCTCTCTCTCTCTCTCTCTCTCTCTCTCTCTCTCTCTCTCTCTCTCTCTCTCTTCCAGCCTCACTCCTCCTCTGGCACGCAGGCAGTAATGCCAGGTCCAGGGCCGTCTGTGTTATCTAGGTCACAACATGCCCTGCAGGCGTACGTTTGCTTAAGGAGACCTGACAGCCCTCCGCTTCTCTGAGTCTTTTTTCCCCCTGAATAAACAGAATGAGACACGGACCCCACCCCCCCCCCCAAAAAAAAAATCAACCGATTATAACAACACAATGCCTCTCACTCCCCAATCCAATGACAATTGGCCAACACATCACGTTTCTTCCGGCCAGCCAATTGCTGACTGCCACAACCTCACTGAAGGCCTCACAGAGCGACTCGATACTCCTTGGCTGGACGTGCTGTTGATGCCGCTTGGATGTGTAGCCATGCTGAAATGTGTGCTTGAGACAAGGGATAATGTGCTCTAAGCTTGAAACCCACCTTCATAATAGTGGTCCTCAACCGTGATGACACGACCCCTGGTGACGCGCACATGGTCGATGATGGTTTTGGCATCCAGGGGTTTGATTGTAAATGGATCGATCACTCTGATGTAAATTTTCTCTGGGGGATGGCACACACACACAGCACACATCAGGTGAAGAGTCTATATTAAGATCGTATAGCAACATCACAATAAAAGTCTACGGAGCCCCACACATGGCGTGGGAAAACAATTAAGAATTTGTTCCCTCGTTTTACTAAATCATGGAAAAATTGTAATAATTTGTTCCCTTGTTTTAGTTAAATCTAAAAGAGGGAATGAATTAGTACAATGTTGCCATGATTTACTAAAACAAGGGAACAGATTAATAGGTCGTGGGAGTGAATTATTAACTCGGGGCCACGATTTAACTAAAACAAGGAAGCATTCTTATTCATGGCGAAGATATACAGTACTGGCCAAATCTATCTATCTATCTATATTAGTTTTATTACTATTTTACTCAATGTTTTTTACAGGATTTTACCTTTTTTGAGGAGCTCAGCTGCAGCTAGAGCTTCATGGAGGGTCATTCCAGCTCCGATCACTGTAACCTGATCTTCCTTACTCTGGCACACCACCTGGTCAGGTAATTTATACATTTATGGCACATTATCATATATTAGTGGTAAAATCTGCCAAAACAACATATTTTAAATATCAATTGTTGATAAGGGAGAGGCATTACCTTGGCTTGGCCAACGTGGAAGTCCTCATTGCTGTTGTAAATGATTGCAGTCTCTGGACGAGTGGTCCTGATGTAGCAAACACCCTAAAGGAAGAAATAAACTAAATATAAATACTTTTTTTTTTTTTTTTTTTTTACAGTTTTCAATAGGATTATAATTAGAATTGTCTCCCTTTCTATTTATGAGTTGAAATCTATCTATCTTTCTATTCATGAGCTGAAATCTATCTATTTAAGTTTATTTCACTCTTAGACTGCATTAAATTCTACCTCAAATCAAATTGAATAGAAATTCATACATTAAATTGGAATTTAAAAAGCGTTTTCAATTAAATTCGAAATTTACCAACAACCTTATCAACAGATAATGTACTGTGTTCAAATATTTTGTTTGAATTTTAAGTATTGTGTACCAGCATCAGTTCTAAACAATTGTTCGACCACTCATAATAGCAGATATAACATGCCAACCTTAGTGTTGGCTGCAAGCTCCACAGCCTTTTCAGTGGACATGGCATCACTGGGGTAGAAAATGGTGGCAGTGGGGATGGCTCTAAAAATAGCCATGTCCTCCAGCCCCATGTGGGCCGGTCCGTCCTGTCCTGAAGCACACACACACACACACATCAGCCACATACTGGCACTGTTAATTTACACTTGCCAGCATTTGTACATCAGATATGTGAGGCAGGTGCACACACATGTGACAGTCGAGCAGACAGACAGGCAGTCAGGCAGGTGTACAGACGGACGGAGTGGCATGCAGTGTACCTGTGCTAACGGAGGGGATGTCTGGTCACCCGGAGACAGCCTCCGAGATACACAGGGGGAGGGAGAGAGGGAGAAGGGGTTGTGCTAAGAGTCGCACCACCTCCAGACGACCAGGAGAACAAAAACACATTAGAAAGACAGCTTCAGGAAAAGGAGGGGTGAATTGCTCACAAATCTATTAAAAAACATCATAGTAGAGTCACAGCTGTAGTGTGTGAGAGGAGAATAGAGTGCGACAGTCAGGTTCCGGAAGTAAAAATTCAACAATATTTTTAACAATAACTTACATATCTTTAAAGACAGCCCCGCTGTGAGTTCTTAAGTTATGTTTTGAACGATGAAATATGCTTTTGTTTGCCTTCAGCCTGTGTTATTTTAGCTTATTTTTTTTAAATAATCGTGTTTAACAGCTGAATGTGTGGTGGAAAACTACATTACCCATGATGCTGTATACAAAATTCCATCAATCAGAGAGTCAGAGTAAGCAAATCGTGCCAAAAGAGCTTGCAGGGAACGCCCTCTCCCATGAAGTACCACAAATGATGTAATCGAGTTCAAAATATTTAAATATTTGTATATATATATATAATTTTGTATTACACTTAAAATATATTGTTTATATAGATATAATCAACTATTTTAAATCAACAATTTTATATTTCTCCATCGTTTTTAATTTAATTTAGTCATTCCCAGTGCTTCATGGGATTGAAGTTCTTTCTCTCAGTAAAGCCATTAAGTAGATAGTCTTGTCTTTTTGTCACATTTTCAAATAATGTCTTGCTTTAAATAAAAGTTTGCAATGTTGTGATTAACGTTACAGCTGGTTATTTCGGTTCACAGTTTTCTTTAACAAAAACTTCCCTGTCAATTTCTCCCCAAAAAAATCCCTATGGGTCAAATTAATGGAAAGAATACTTCCGGAACCAAGGCCACTGAAAAAGTGGGCGGGTACTAATGCACTCCATGGGTGGTGCTGGAAATGGGCATTGCTTAAAAGGAAGAATTTTGATTGGAGAGTGAACCTGTCTGTTAGAAGGGGGTGGGGCTTTGATTGTGGCCTGTGAAACAAAAGAAGGCACTTCTTACCGACAGACAGGCCACAGTGGGAGCCGCAGAGGTTTATGTTGCTGTCTGAGATGGCGGCCATGCGGAGTTGGTCATAGGCGCGGGTGAAGAAAGTGGCCAGGCTGCTGGCGAACACGATGTTTCGCTCACGTGCGGCACAGCCCGTGGCAACACTGACCTGTGAGAGATGGATAATGGAATGAAAACATTTTGATCATGATCTTGCAACATTCCGAACTGATCGGACTTTTGGCTCTTTTAACATGGGCCAGTATAAGAGCAACCTAGCAACACCCTAGAAACCACCCAGAAAACCCTAGCAAACCCCACTCACAACATCTTAGCAAGTGCATATAGCCATATAAAAACCCAAGCACAGCAAAAATCTACTGTATACTAGAACCACTTAATTTTGAAATTCTTTGAAAGTAATGATGCACAAAAGCATATCCAAACCAAAAGGCATGACATTTGGTAGTATACAGGCAGATGCATCAGACATAAATAGTTTAATAGCCAATACCCCCTCAATATTTTGTAGGTTGTAATATACTAGAGAAGAGACACATGGAATCTGCTAAACAGGAACTCCATTTTATCCTTCATATAAGAGGAATTACCAACATGCAGCTCACACACACTCGCTATCATTTCCTGTTTCCTGTTTCAAATCCACTCCATGCGAGCCTAAGGCACAATAAGGCTATATATATATATATATATATATATATATATATATATATATATATATATATATATATATATATATATAAATTAAAAAATAATCATTATTAAATAATAATAAAAATGACATGTGTTCTTCTAATTTTTAGAGTTTTGCTTGAAACATATTTGCTCGATTTTTCTTTAAAACCAGTATATTTTCTTTCCTAATGCAATGTCATTTATACATTTAAAATGTGTCTTTCTCAAGTGTCCAAATACTTTTTGAAGCGACTCTATTATAACATTTGCATTTAGCTATCAAAATCAATTCATATTTCCTTTTTGACAGACAGTAGTGCATACGACTCCCTCATTAGTATGCACACTAAGATCTAGTAATATATGTCCTCTAATTAGTGTCAGTATTGCCTCTGATTGGTTAACTGTGTGGAACAGTTATGAGCTATGACCATTTAATTAGTATTCAGATTATTATCACGTCCATTATGATCGCTTCCCAAAACTAGAAATCACAAATGAGTGACCTACATTTTACCTACCACATGTACCAAGGGAACAATGACTGTAGAGACAAAGCAGAAATATTTTGGCTTACAGCACAGATCCTAAAGAATGTGCTTATGAGATGAAGGTGGTGCAGGTTTTCTGCATGGCTTCTCGGGGAAAGGCACTGCAGCAGGGCGCGTGCAAAATGGAGCGTAAGTGGGTCACATCTTCACTGCTGCATTATGGATAGAGCGCATGTATTATTCAACAAACCAGCGACTTTGGTGCTTTGAGGGGCATTTTACGTGGCCAATCCCACAGCTCTACTTTATCCAGAACAATCTAGGGAGTGTTTACGGGTGTTTCGTTCACTAAGCTCTTCCAAATGTGCAGGCTTTTGATTTGGCTTTAAAAACTGTCAAGGGTGCTTTAAGTGCTACACTGTCAATGTAGCACTTAAAGGGGTACCACACAGCTGGCAAAATGGGCTTTCAATCAAACTTGGCTGTCTATGCAGTAGAAAGGTGAAAAAAAGTAAGAATTGAAATCGGTGCTACCTGACTATAGAATTTTTGGATCTTTCAGATATTTGAATGATAATACTTCATCGTTTCCTACCATGTTCTGCTCTGCGCTGTAGCACTCAATAAAGCGGTTGGGATGCTCATTTTTAAAGATTTCAGAGTAGGTGAAATTTTTGGTGTCGACATCCATAGCCACCACTCGCTCGTTGTAACGTCCCAATTTGGCCAAGGCCATTCCATATGCCTTGCAGGTGGCAATCTGTTGGGGAAAAAACATGGTGAAGAGAGCTAGACCATGATAATTATGCCTACAGTGCCTGCATAATTATTATTCAAGTCGATGTGATGAAGTCACATTTTTTCTAAGCACATTTGAACAATTCCAAACCACATCAATCTTAATAACTATTATTAATTTAGTATATATAATTAAATAAGTGATATTTAATTATTGACGTAGACTGGAAGTGAAAAATGCCTTTTATGCTGATAAAATTGTATAATTAATAAGCAATTATTGGGCCAAAACATAGATTTAACTCACACTGGAAAGTCAAAAATTATTAAATGGCCACGAGAAGGATGCAATACTGTAGAAATTGCGAGTGTGACTTAAATATACTTTTTGGCCCATTTTTCTGTAAAAGAAAACCTGCACATCTGAATATAAGGCATTTTTTCACTTCCAGCCCTTGTTAATTATCACTTATAAATTATTATACAAAATTAATAGTTATTAAGTTTGATGTGGTTTGGAAAAGATCAGAATATTGACTTGCATAATATACACGCACTGTATATATCATCCATCTAACCATCAGTCCATCTTTTTTTTTTCTTGCCTTGACCTCTCACCTTCTCTCCAGCCTTGTAGTTGGGAGCGCTGGGCATGCGGACATTGCGCAGGCTCACGGGTGGAGCATCTTCAATGGGTGAGGTCGGGTACATGCGCTTGTTACTGTTTAGGATGCGGCTCTGGATGTCTCTCATGACGCTCTCTGCCATGTCCTTTGACAGCACCTTGCCATGCCATCCCATCTTATCTTCTGCCACTGAAGACAACAAAGTGTTGTTGTTTTTTTTTTTTAATCAAATACAGGGTTTTTCCTGCATTGAAAATATTTTGGGGGCTGCCAAAATGAATCTTTGTCCGGCCAAAGATTTATTTAATGTGACGATACCAGCTGTTCTGCAGTACCGTTACCCGCTGATAGCCTTTAAAATGCTTCCATGAGAGCAAGCACTCTGTGAAGAGCGCCAAATGTTTCTGTTTACAATGTGTTTTTGCAGCATTGAGCAATGTAACCAATAACAGACATAGGCCTGTTGAGCGTGTGAATGCAATGGCCAATCAGATGTGTTTAAGTTAGTCAGAATCCGCTCAACATCGCTCAAAACACCAGAGTTTTTGTTCAGCGCTTTTTGTTCTGCACACTCGCCAATCCTTTCATTATAACCAACTAAGTATCAACACGATGCTAATATGAGATTCATTGCACAGCTTCATTGATTATAACAGGAGTTTTCACGAGTGCAGATTTGTGTACCTCGCGTTGTGATTGACAGCTTCAGTTATTATAATGGCAGCGATCTTTGCTCACTTTCTGCATATAATAAATCATTTTTTGAACTACTATGTACACATTGCAAAGTTTCTGGATTGACAACCGTATTTAAACTGATTGACAGTGATAACCATAGCAATGGACGGAACAAAACAATCTGATACTGTAAGTCAAATGATCTGTGCATTAAGTCTTGGAGTGTAAATGCAAATTATAGATTTGCCACTTTTTCTATGTTATGAGAAATGTATTACTTTGTTGTTAATTTTATTACTAACTTTTAAACTACAGTATTTTACAGTATTTTTTTGCACTGTGTGTGTGTGTGTGGATGACCCAGGAAAAACCCAGCAATGGACAGTCTTTACAGATTAGGATGTTATAGGTATAAATTTACCAGGAATGCCTTTGCCCTTGATGGTCTTGGCGATGATGGCAGTGGGCTGGTGGCGTGGCTGGCTCATGGCTTTACACAGCTCCTCCACACTGTGGCCGTCCACAATGATGGCATGCCACCTGAAAACACACCAAAAAAACAAATTGATTGATGGCTATATACTACACACACACACAAACAAATGCACATATAAAAATATGTGTATATACCAGTATTGTTACTGTTAACTGGAAATTAAACTATTAAAATAATTTTTAGTAATTGAAAAAAAGCTAAAAAATAACGTGTTTTTGTTACATATTGATTTCTCACAACTTGTGTGCTTTTTCTGGGTGAGTTGGAGTGAACAGAAGTCCAACGGCCAAGGTCAGGATCTTCATTAAATAATACATAAAATTTTGGTTTGTTTTTCACCAAACCCGTGGCATCACATATTCAATTTAAGGTATTACTTCTAACGTTTAAGGCATTAAATGGTCGTGCACCTCCATATCTGTCTGATCTACTTTACTCTTACCGCCCTGCCCGGTCCCTTAGGTCAGCTGAACTTGGCTTATTGTCCATCCCCCGTTTCCGGTTGTCTACTGTAGGTGGAAGGTCCTTTAGTGTTAATGCTCCTAAATTATGTAATTCACTACCCCTTACACTTCGTAATATCTCATCTGTGGCTACTTTCAAGACTCAGCTCAAAACATATCTATTTAACATGTATTTTGGATAATGTGAATACATGTGTCCTTATGTGATTGTAATGTGTGTGCGGGTGTGTAAATGTATTGTAACTTACAATGTTAAGCGACCTTGAGCTACGGAAAGGGGCTATATAAATAAAACTTCTTCTTCTTCTTTATCGTATTCAGCGTCCGAAATTAACACCCGCCAAGCGCCAAATGCGGGTAGATTTTCCGTTTGGCGAGTAAATCTCAAAAGGCTATCCGCCACACTGGCGGGTGAATGTTCCAGACATCCCAAGTCTCCCGCATATTGATAGCGGCTGCCTGATGCCCGTAAATTAGTTCAAATCTTCCGGAATCAAGAGCGAGCAAGAAAGAGCGCGCACATACTGTGCTTCAAACCGTGTAGCGCGCGCACCGAGAGGGAGAGAGCGAGAGACCTTGCGTGTGTGCTTTGAAAAAAATGCTTTTTTTCATCAGACTACGTTTTTTTCGTCAAATAACATGTCAACATGATGTGGGGTGAGTCTGGGTCTCCGATGGCACAGATGTCCCGGGAATACAGAGATAACAATAGGTTACTGTCGTAACCCCGGTTCTCTGAAACATAGAGTGGAGAGATCCACCTATGGGAAGGGCATCCGTACCTGACCTCTGCAGAAGCATCCAATTGCACCAAGTCTGGCTAACAGACAGAAGCGCGCAGCCACAGCCAGGTAAGGCCACACCCCCTTACCTACGGGCATATAACAGCTGGGCGCGCTGCTATTCCTCAGTAAGTATATTCGCTTCTCGTGCGGCAAGCGGGGCAAAGCTGGTGGATCTCTCCACTCGATGTTTCAGAGAACCGGGGTTACGACAGTAACCTATTGTTCTCTTTCATCATCTCGTTTCGAGATCCACCTATGGGAGAGACATGGACAGCTCCCCGATTGCCGAATACACTCACAGTGAGGTTCTGAAGGCCAGAGAAGGACGGTCACCTCAGAGAGGCAGTGCCTGACACGTCCCACACACATGACCCTGCAAGTTTCCCGCCACGCTAAACTGCTGTGGACAAGCAGGGCATGAAACATGCATGAGACACATACATGATAATGGCCCCCGCACCACCAATGCACATAGCTAAACCCAAGAAGGAATGTGAATGCTTGGTGACAGGAATGAACATGGCCAGCCGGCCCATTCACTCCTTGTTGGTTAACCAAACGGGGCTGTGGGAAAGGGCTAAGAGGACCCTACCCCTAGGACCGAGCGTGCCACCGAAGTTCTGGTGACATCCAACCGATTGTAACGCTCAAAGGTATGAGGAGAGGCCCAACTGGCCGCGGAGCAGATGTCCTGCAGTGGCACTCCCCTGAACAAAGCCCAAGAGGCGGCTAAGCCCCTTGTGGAATGAGCTCTGATGCCCCTTGGGGGCTGCACTCCCTTTGCTTCATAAGCCATAGTATAGCGTGCACAAGCCAATGTGAGAGGCATTGCTTTGAAATGGAACTCCCCTTATGCAGGGGAGCCCTTGAAACAAAAAGCTGGTCGCTCTTGCGGAAAGTACTGGTCCTGGTCATATATGCTTGCAGAGCACGGACGGGACACAGAGCATTCAGCCCCTGATCCTCCGGGGAGGCAAAGGGTGAAAAGCGGATAGCTCCAAAACCTCCGAAGTGAACGCAGGGAACCATTTCGGCATGAAGGCCGGGTTAGGCTTAAGGAAAACCTTATCTCCACTTAGGGAGAATTTGGCGCACGAGGGGTGAACCGAGAGTGCATGTAGCTCACTGACCCGTTTAGCAGATGCCAAGGCCGAGAGCAAAGCTGTCTTGAGGGGCAGCAGCTTAAGGGAAATACTCCTCAGAGGCTCAAAAGGATACAGAGACCTCGCTTCCAGCACCATGGGGAGGTCCCACTCTGGAACAGATCTCCTGATGACCAGCAAAGAGCGGCATGCACCCTTCATAAAACTGCGGGTTAGAGGGTGCTGCCTGACGGTGGAGCCCTCAAAACCCACATGACAGGCTGAAAACGCAGCCAGGTAGACCTTAATAGTGGAAAAGGACCTGCCTCTTTCCATGAGGTCTTGCAGGAAACACAAAATATCAGGCACCGAGCACTGATTAGATGTGAGACCACGCCCATCATACCACTCTTCGTACACTTGCCACTTACAGCCATATAGGGATCGCGTGGAAACGGCCCTGGCATTCTGAGTAGTGGCGATTACACGCGGAGAGAGCCCCAGTGAACCTAAGTTCGTCCTCTCACGGGCCAGGCCCAGAGAGCCACCCTGTCCGGGTGGGGGTGGTAAATCTCCCCGTTGGCTTGGGACAGTATGTCCGTGCGAACGGGAAGGCGCCATGGCTCGGTGTATAACAGAGGGATTATCTCTGCCAGCCACGGGGCTTTGGGCCACCTGGGTGCTATCAGAATGAGAGACAGGTCATGCTCTCTCACCCTGGCCAGTGCGAAAATTATCAGGCACAGGGGAGGAAAAGCATACAGCAGCACTTTGGGCCATGGGTGGGCCAGTGCGTCTGCCCCGAGGGGCGCGTCCACGTCCTTTAGCGAGAAGAACATAGGACAATGGTGATTTTCGCGTGAGGCGAAAAGATCTACGGCTGCCTGTCCGAATCTCATCCATAACCTCTCCACTATCTGCGGGTGAAGACTCCAATCCCCGTAGATTGGGTTTCCCCTCGATAGCAGATCCGCGCCTCTGTTCGGAATGCCCGGGACATGAGTCACGCATAATGACAGAAAAACCTGTCTGCTCCACACCAAAAGCCTGTAAGCTAGAGCGTGGAGTTTCGACAAGCGCATGCCGCCCTGACGGTTGATATAAGCCACTGCCGTGGTATTATCGCACCGTACTAGAACGGGATGTCCCTGCAGGCAAGGCAGAAAATGATTTAGAGCTTTCCAATTGGTAAAAGCTCTAAATAGTTAATGTGCGCTGAACGTAGTCTGCTCAGCCACAGACCGTTCACCGTTCTGCCTTCCTGGGTGGTTCCCCAGCCTTTTAAGGACGCATCTGTCATCACAACTTTCCGCATCGTAACCGTCCCGAGGGGGGTTCCCCGTGCGTAAAAGTTCTAGCTCTCCCAATGGCGCAGGGCCGCGGAGCAAGCGCGTCACCGTTACCGAGCGGCAGAGATCGCAAATCGGGCTGAAATGTAGTGACAAAACCCATTTCGTGAACGCTCTCATTCTCAGGAGACCAACGGCACAACTTGGATAGATGAAGCCATGAGACCCTGCAGCCTGAGGCATGTGCGATATTGTACTCTCGCCCCTTCTCTGAACTGCGACAGACCGTTCATCAGAGAGCGAACGCGCTCTTGAGAGAGACGCGCTCGCATGGAGACTGAGTTCAATTCCAAGCCCAGGAAAATGACATTCTGACTGGGACGCTCCAGCCGCCTCAGACTGGGCGGTGGTCCCAGCGTCATCCCCGTTGCCGGAACCGACCGGTTCGTCAACGAGAGTGGGGTTTTCCTCAACACGTAATCGTAACACATCAAGGCCCGCGAGACCGTGTTAACAGTCTAGTGGGACGCTCCAGCCGCCTCAGACTGGGCGGTGGTCCCAGCGTCATCCCCGTTGCCGGAACCGACCGGTTCGTCAACGAGAGTGGGGTTTTCCTGCGAAGATGTCCTCTTCAGTGAATGCGGATTGGGCTGATGTCAGCTCAAATATTTTAGAGAGGTGGCGCTCCAGGAGTCCCCCGGTAGCGCGTCATCATCACAAGTGTCTTCCCTCCGAGTCAGAAAGGCCGAGCACGGCGCGGTGCATGGTCGTGCAACTAAAGGCCGGCTAAGTAAAAACTACATGGGCAGCAATTACAATGACCGCAATTCTCCGGGTTCTCCAAAGCTTCTTGAGCGCGTTAAGCCCAAGCAGACCGCGCAGGACGAGAGGGTCCTCAGCGGCGATGAGAGCACCACACGCGGCCGGGCAGGCTCGTCGTGATAGGCTGTTCCAGAGAGCTGCACGGGTCCGATTTTGTAAATCCGCACCCGCCCGTACCCGCAGTGCTTAAATCCGCATCCGACCCGTTTTCCGACAGCAGCACTAATTAAAATCCGCAACCCGACCCGACCCGCTTGAAATAGAACCGAGACCCGACCCACACCCGAAATAAAATCAGTTTAGCCCATCACATTATAGACACACTTTTTTCAAATTTTTATTACCTTTGGCGGCTTGCCTTAAGACAAGGACAACAGCCGAAGCTGTCAAAAAGCCGATAGCCTATACAGAACATGGTTAACGTTACCACAAAACAATGCAATTTCGTCTAGCACATCAGACAATTTCACACCACACATAGGCCTACTTAACAGTTTTAAATTAGACAATAACAACAGTGTACTGTAACAAAAGATACTGTTCGATAGAACTGGTGTTGGGTTTGTTACTGCAGGTATCTGCGTGCTTACTCAGCGACAAAGTTCCATATTTTCGGCTATCGAACACGAAAACTTTAAGGCAGGTTTTGCATGCAGCAAAGCCTTTCACAATGTTGCTTTCTTCATCAGAGATGACTCCAAATTTCTCCCACACACTTGACTTGAGTTTCGATGAAGTATTGTCGACAACTTTATAATCTCCTCTAGCTATTTTTTTTTTCAACTCCTCACTATCCACCGGAACGAATAGGGAGTCTCCCAACGGATTGAAGCGCGCGTCCGAGTGAAGACCGTGCACCGCGCGAGCCACAACAGAACGCGGTATCTGCGCCACTGATCGCTGCGGCAACGAGCACTTTGATCACTTGATAAAAAAAAAAAACATTTCAGCGCTAGATCGCCTCTTATTTAGCAAACAAACAAAATGAATGCTCTGAGTTAACTGGAGATGTTTTTATTTATTTGTATTGGTACATTCGTGCCGCGAGATGTTTCAAAAGTGGTGGGAGTATTTTATTTTTTTTGATCTGACGTAGTTGGTTCCTCAACTACATCAGATTCAGATTCAGATTATTTTATTTAATGCCATGTCAGCATTCAAAGCTATTTTCATGGCAAAAATTAAATTATAAAAATACAAATATCATATAAATACAATAAAACAAAACAAATATAAACAAGAAGTCATTTTATACAATATATATTTTTAAATGAACATATGATAAAAAATCCCAAACCTTTTCAGGCATTATCTCATTAAATATGTCCTTTAATGAAGTAACTTCATAAAAGAGCATTCTGCTCAACTACAGACGTTCATAATAATAACAGAAAAAAACTTGCCATAGTTTTGTCCTTTTATCAGTAGCCAGTTTTGGTGTAACAAGTTGTACATTTTGTTGCCAATTAGTAAATGTAGTGGGTGTATTAAGAGGCTACAATTTCCAAATATGCCTAAGTGTAACTTGATCCCCTCCCATTAGGCTGATCTGATGTGTGTTGGTCTGCCTGACCCCTCTTTATTTGGAATAATTTCATGTTACTCTGCCTTATTTGGGAAAGCTGGCCTACAGTAGCCTTAAGACATCTCATTTTCTAAATACAATTAAATAAACACATTTCTACAAATGGTGCAAACTCTGCTAGATTATAGATAAAAGATTCCCATTCCCCTGCCATTCTGTGATCGGCAGTGATCGGCAATCGGCAGATCATGATTTTGGTAATCGGTGATCGGCCCCAAAAATGCTGATCGGAGCATCTCTAATCTCCATCCAACCTACCCAAAGGCCTCACAGCGTCTCTGGTACTTCTCCACATGGTGCTGAAGTGGTGCCGGGTCACTCTGGCCCAGACGGTTGATGTCCAGTATGGCCAACAGATTATCCAGCTGGTAGTAGGAAGCGAAGGACATGGCCTCCCATACAGCCCCTTCAGACATTTCTCCATCCCCCAGCAGACAGTACACGTGATAACTGCAAAAGAGTCAAAAGTCAATTACATTTTTTGCACTTAGTACAGACAATGCAATAATAAGAAGAAATGTTTCTTGTGCATCATATCAGCATATTACAATAATTTCTGAAGAATCATTTGACACTGCAGACTGGAGGAATGATGCTGAAAATTCAGCTTTGATCACAGGAATAACTTACATTTTAAAATATATTCAGTTCTTTTAAATTGTAATAATATTTCAAAATATTACTGTTTTTACTGTATTTTTGACCAGATAAATGCAGCCTTGGTGAGCACAAGATAAGCATTAAAAAGTCTTTCCGACTCTTACACCTCATCACCGCCGGCCTTCTTAATACCACCTGACACATTGTCACGCCAGATCTTTCATGAATGAGAAGAGATAGGTTCAATAGATTAGAAATCAGCTGGGACTTGAGTAAAATTGCTCTTGCACAACACAGCAGGCATGATTCCACTTTCTCTGCACAGCAACACTCACACAGATACAGATTATTTATTCATTGGCTTTTACAATGCATTATAAATAGAGAGTTAGCCAAAGAAAGGACTGCACAACAATTTGGTTTCTATTTGGAAATAATTTGTGTGCTTATGCCTATATTGAATTCTATCCAAGATATAAAAATAACCGGGTGATGGCCGCTGGGGCTTTGATTATTAGAGCAGAAGAATCGTGAAAGCACAGCTCGACGGGAAAACTCCACACCCTTCAAATCTGCAGAACACTCCTACACTGACATACAAACATGAGATTATAGTGAGCATTCTGGTAAATACATTTTCTGCATCTTTGCATATTATATTTATGGTTTAAGCATCTGAGCAATAGGGTATTTTTTAAATCTGTTTTGCTTTTTTCAACATTCTTTGGCGTGTAATGTTGCTGAGCATGGAAAAGGTCTGCAAAGTAACAAAGCACAAATTCACTCCAAAAGGAGGTATTCTCATATCAGTGTTTCTGAACTCCCTGAAACGCCTCGATTGTAGTCTTGAATTTGCTTCTCAATAGGTTGAGTTGCATTCGTCGTATATTCTACTCGCGGTTATGATAAGGAGCGTGGCATTTCCGAAAGGCGCCCGAAGCGGTTGACCAATCACAACACACTGATCCAGCCGACCAATCAGAGCACACTGCGCTTTTCAGAAGGAGGGGCTTCATAGAGACAGGAACTAAACAGAGCGTTACTGACAGACTGGGAAGAGAAGTGCTGCGAAATAATGTTGTTTTTTTTAACATGCAATGAAAACCCCAAAAACTAAATCAAGTCTTTGAAAAAGGGCCCCCTTTAAATTAGATAAAGTAATTTTGAGTTTGCATGAATCACAAGCTATAAAGCTGTTTGTTTTACTGTAGAGCTAAAATATGCAGTCATCACTAACGTGTGGGTTTATGGGTACTAACGTGTGGGTTTATGGGTAACATTCTTACCTGGATTTGTCAAAGTATTTAGCTGAATAGGCCATTCCACAGGCTACACCCAGCCCCTGTCCCAGAGAGCCTGTGGCCACATCCACAAACTGCTGCTTCTGTCAAACACACACTCACACTCATTTTGATGTTACATAAAATAACAACTCATTGGTTAATCATGCGTTTGGAGCCAGTTTAACCTGAACAATCATTTATGACCTAATGAACTACAATATTTCTCACGGTGCTCCTATCATTTTGATTGAATATGTTAAAGAAGAGCATCTGATCTTAGATGAGTGTGTGTGTGTGTGTGTGTTACTCACAGGTGTGGGGTGTCCCTCCAGAGTTGAGTCGACCTGACACATGCTCATGAGCTCAGACTCTTTCAGGAAGCCGATCTCCACCCACACAGAGTAGAGGATAGGAGCCGCATGACCCTGTGGGCGACAAAAAAAAGAAAGAAAACATAAAATCTATGGATTAACCACAATACCACTACTATGCAATTATCAAACAATTACTTAACAATTTTTAAAAAACTGTTTAAGAACTGATAAACATATTTAGCATGGGCCTGTATTATTATATTATATTATATTATATTACATTATTTTTGGGGGATTTTATTATTTATGTTATATTATTTATATTACCACCATTATGCAATTATCCAACAATTACTAACCAACTTAAAAAAAAACGTATTTAGCATAGCCCTTTATTATTATATTATATTTTTTATATATTATATTTATTCATAATTTTATTATATATTATATAATAATTATATAATATATTATATAATAGGCTTATATCTACTTTTTCACTCATTTTCATGGAACTCATAGTACAATTAGTTAAATTTATTATAGTTTAATTTTGGTAAGTCATGGCTAAATAAGATCAATGTGTATTTTTGGCATATAATTATAATACCATGGTATTCATCAATGTACCTTGGAGTATAATGTAAAATTCCATTTGTATATAGATAAATGGTAAATAGATGAATTCAGTAGCACTATTTCAAAGTGCAATGGTTTTACCATCACTGTACCATAATACTGGCACAGTACTTTTTATAAAGAGATTTAGCACCAAATAATGCAATTCTCCTGACTTACTGTCATCTTGGTTTAAACTTGAAATATCAAACCTGACACTTGAATAATCCCAGTTAGCTGAGTCTCTTCTCATATAACCTCACCTTGGATAGGATAAAGCGGTCATTGTTGGGGTTCTTGGGGTCATCTGGCCTGTACTTCATAGTATGGAAGAAAAGCACGGACATGATCTCTGCCACACTGCAGCATGATGTTGGATGCCTGGCCAATAAAATGGGAAAGACTTTGAAGGTTAGGATATGGTGAAGAGGAGGAAGTTTCATATTTAACTAATCATTTAGACATTTTTATGGTTTATTATGTAACATTCACTTAAAAGAATTATCACACACACACATACCCATACACACAAAAATAATAATTGTAATAAAAATAATAATAATTGAGCTTGTTGGGTTTGAATAAGACAATTAGGGACTTTCTATCCAAAAGGATGTCAAAGGTGATGTTTAATCCAGGATGCCCCACCGACACCACACTTATGGCATAATCTAAAGCTTTGAGCAATCATACCACCCACTAACACCCATCTGCTTCAAGATTAGGTCCAAGACAGCACTAAAAACCACATGCTGTGAAACAGACTCGGCATCAGATCAAATCTTCACCTGTCAAAGCAGTGTTTTAAAATGCAATTTGATGTTATGCTCAGATATCAGATATGAATTACTGCGCCGGTTGGATTCATGCGGCAATTTACATAACAGCAGCAGTACCATTAGAAAACATACTTTGCCTAGAGGAAAGAACATGCAATTTCACATGTGTATGAAACAATGGTCATGAAAAACAATAATCATCTTCATGCACCCGTCTTATAAATTTGTAAATGAATGAAGTTTTTGTTTCCATTTCAAAACCATACATTTATGTTTTTTTAATAATTACAGATGATTTCTCTTCTTAAGAGTGAAAAAACAGATGCTAATGTTTTCTTTATAAATAGAATGGAATGCAGAAAACGAGCCAAACTAAAATGCAAAAAAGATTTTTCAATGAAGCATTACATAGTCTTAAGAAAATAAATTACAAAAGAAGACTTCATTAAATAGCGACGTAAAATATAATTACTATTATTAGATTCAATATTTAGTATTGTTCTCAAACATCGCAAAAGTTGATTACAGGTGTATTCCATTAAACAACCCTTTTAATTGTCCCAAATTGAAAAGAACTAGCTGAAATTGCATTGCTGTAAAAAATATTATTATTAATAATAATAAAATCGACCCCATAGTTGCTGTTAAAAACTGGTAAAATAAAGTAAAATGGTTCAAATAAATTGCATTTTTAAGCTCACTCTAAATACACCGCAATGCATATATTAATACGAAAAAATAATAAACACAAAAAAACAAAAAAATCCAGAATAAATTTTAATTTGACCTTTTTTAGCGGCATCATCTCACCATCTGTCTAGGTTTTGAGGACAAAGATTATGTCTTGCATAAGGGTGTGCATGCAAGAGTGTGTTTGCTTACACTCAAAAAGTCTATCTATCTATCTATCTATCTATCTATCTATCTATCTATCTATCTATCTATCTATCTATCCGTCCATCCGTTCGTCCGTCTGTCTGTCTGTCTGTCTATCTATCCATCCATCCATCCATCCGTCCATCCGTCCGTCTGTCTGTCTGTTTGTCTGTCTGTCTGTCTATCTATCTATCCATCCATCCATCCATCCATCCATCCATCCGTCCGTCTGTCTGTCTGTTTGTCTGTCTGTCTGTCTATCTATCTATCTATCTCTCTATCTATCTATCTATCTATCTATCTATCTATCTATCTATCTATCTATCTATCTATCTATCTATCTATCTATCTATCTATCTATCTGTCTGTCTGTCTGTCTGTTCAAATAAGTCACATTAAAAAAACATGCAGGTATTTGCAGAAACTGTGCCAACCCTTACCCGTTGCCCACTGCGGTGGTGGCTTTGATGGAGTTGATTCGGAGGCGGTTGGCTATGTTTCTCAGCGCCTGCACGGTCTGCTGGTCTGGTTTGTGGTAGTCCTCCATGGGTTCAGCCTAATAGCACCACAGAATGAAAGGAGAGAATGGGGTTGAAGAGAGCACTGGTTGCGTGTCTGTGAGAGATAGAAAAAGGAGGAGGAGAGGAGAGGGAGGCTGCTTTATGCCAGCGCACATACACACACTTTATAGTGTGCAACAGGTCGAGAGGCAATGGGCATTGGCTGTGACAGAGAAAGTGGGTGTGTGCCGAGAAGAGAGAGATTGAGAGAGAGAGTGTGTAAAGAGGCGGAATCCTTCATTATGACCTTTGACTGCTGGTTCTAAACTCATTACCAGATTAAAGATACGCCTCAGTTCATTGGGATTTTAAAGGATTTTTAAAGTGTGTGTGTGTGTGTGTGTGTTTGTTTGTTTGTTTGGGTTTAATTAGCTATGGTTTAGGGATAAAATTGTGCCCATAACTTAGTAAAATGTGACAAAACTTAACTAAATATATATAAAATTATTGCATTCCAGGAACGTTTTTCTTTATGGGATTTTTTTTAAAGGGATTAGTTAATAGTAAATGTATTTTTTTATTTTATATATATATATATATATATATATATATATATATATATATATATAAACAATAGAAGGCTATGGTATATCCTCAATTAGGATTATTAAAATACATGCATATTGATTTTATGTACTTTTAGACTAAGAATCTTCACCTACCTGAAGTGTGATTTATGATATTATATTACATTTATAATCTGTCTACTGTTTCTGTTAAAGGGGCTATATGTAAAAATATTCATGTTTTAAGCGCTTTTTATTGACAATGTGTGAACAGCTTGCAAAGAAACTTAAAAAACGAGACCAATATAAAGCCAGTAGATTGATTTTTAAGGATGTTTTTGTCGGGAAAATCAAAAGGATTTGACATTTACTGTAAGCGCGCTCCCAAGAGCCCCCATTTTGACCATAGACTGTAAAAAAAAAAAGGTTTTGACACATAAAGCGAATACAATGTAGAATGCCGAAAGAGTAATTCTGTACTGTAATGTCAATGTGACGTGGTTATACGGGTTAATTCAAATATTCACACATAGCCAGATCTAGGCCTATAGGCTGGTCTCAAATATAGGCTACTTTATCATCAAAATGTAATAACAGTATAATTTTATCGACTAATCTGTCGACATGATAGCGGTGAATTGCAGAGCTGGTGCAAACATACACATCTCTATAATCAGATGCTTTCTCAAATAACTGCTGCTTTCTTACCGTTGTCAGTTTTGTCATGTGTTAATTTTGTTACTGAGAGGAAAGCTCTCGCTCTCAGCATGGACGGCGTAAGGATGTTCGTCAACAGTATTGCTGCAAACCGTGCAAAGGTATTTCCAACTTCTTTTTACTTCTAAGCAAAGAACACACAAAAAAAGAACTCCGCCGTGAGTAGATATACAGTAGGCTACGTTACGCGTGCACGAGTGCGAGGCGAGCACAATCAATAATTTCTGGCTTCAGTTCACTTAACGCACTCAATTCTACATATACACCTTTAATTTATTCTATCTCTTTTTTTTTACTATTGCAAGCAGTAAAAGAATTTGATGATGAAGTTAAGTTTTTTATTTTATATATTTTTTATTTTAACATATAACTCTAAAATCATGTGAAATAAAAAGTGTGCACTCAATTAAACTTTAAACATTTGGTTTTCCAAAGGTTTAATTATTTATATCTATATAAATTGCTGGCAGCTAAAAAGATGCATAATATATCATCATCACTGTAAATGTCTCATTACTGATGTGCAGAGGCTGGTTTCTATTGGACAGATGTTATCTGTTCTCTTAAGTTTGCGATAGAGAAACATGTGTAGTTGTTAATATGTTGGTAAATGTATTGTTCAATGCTGATTATTGCTAAATAAGTATAGTCTATTCATCTAAAAATTAAATGTTGAAGAATTGTATTGCCATCTGGTGGAATTTGTAGAAATTGCAATGGAAAAAAGAATGGGATGGGTGGTGGGGGGGGGGGGGGGGGATCCACTACTCTGTCTATGTGTGTGATACAGCATGTCTAATGGATGTCAAATGGCTGTTGCGGCTCTGCTCAGGGATTAGAGACCTTTCCATCTGCAGCTGTTACATGGTACAATCTAGAATAATCCACTGACTCATATTAGACGGGGAGGAGAAAACGTTCATCATTTCTGTTGGGGAACATTTTTTATATGTTTTAAGGAAAAGAGTTGTTGTACAAACACAAATATAATCTGCAATGTAAGAGTCCAGAATTAGAAATAAATGCAGAAAACTCAAATTTTTCTATATACGTATGAATCAAGGTATATAAAATTAAAAGAAATAGTGTATGCTATTCTGCAAAAAAAAAAAAAAGTAATCTGAATAATATCCTATAGATCAGGGGTTTTAATTTTTTTATGCTACTAACCTCTAAATATGATGTTGCCATGAGATCCCTTTCTTAAATATTTAGTTCAGTCATGAAACTCTAGAGGTCGTAGGCTGTTTGGTCCTTTACATGCAATCTGCAAGCAATTACATCATTTCCACAGAGCACAAGCTGATTGGCCTCTGCTGATCCTGCAGCCAATGAGATTGCTTGCTCAACATTTAAATAGTGTAGTTACTTTTTTGTTGTGGTAAGCTAGTCCTGCAGCGCACTATCAGAGTTCCTCTGAAACCTCTACCTCCCCCAGCTCCACCTGTCTACATCTGCTACAGGATTTATGTATCTTTTTATGCAGCTGGAGCATATCTTACTCGCTCTCAGCAGTGTTTCTGTGTATCTATTAGCAGGAGCGCGTTCATATACTTGCTCTGCAGCAGCAGCAGTGTAGATCTTGTCTGCCAAAACCAAATGCATTAACATAACCATATTCGATAACATGCTAAAACTACAACTACATGTCCAATTCTTTAACTTATTTATTTAGTTATAATAATTTATTTTAAATTATATATGTGTGTGTGTGTGTGTGTGTTTGTGTGTGTGTGTGTGTGTGTGTGTAACTATGCATAGTAAGTAAATTATGCAAATGATCATTTAAAAATAAACACAAACACTGGACTTTTAGGTAATGATGTAAATATTAATTAATTTTTATTTAATTTAGTTTAAAAAAAGTGATATCACCATGGTAAAATGATTGTACCACTTGCATGGTATATTTATACTTATAATGGTACGCAATAATTACCATATTCGTATATCATGTCCTTACAATGTTTTTTTAAAGGCGATACTGTCATGGCGCAAAAACCTAATTTATGTTGCTGAATATCTATTTTGTTCATTCTCTGTCTAGTCTAGTAGTGTCCATCTGTCAGAGAACTCTACGGATCTTATCACAGCAGTGCCATCTTTGATTTTTAACGGGAATGCAAGGGATAAACATACATCAGTGGGTTGTAGGCTACTGTTATTTAATGTGTTTTCGGATTGTTCTGCTGACGAAACTGCAAAAATATTTTTCCAAGAAATTTTAAGTAGCCAAAAAAACTCCAGACAACATAGACTCTAGAAAATACAAGTGATCTAGGAGCTTTATACCCCATTTTTACAGCAATGCCATTGAAAACTAATTGAAAACACGACAAGTCTATCAATCACAGCCTCGCTTTCCATGGCATGGCTCTGAATAATGTCTATTCCTACTTAAAACAAACGCCTGTTATTTCTTAATATAACCACTAGAGGACGCCATCGCACCATAAACTCAAACTGGAACATAAACATCTACATATTATGGAACTTTTTATAACAAAACTCAGATTCTTTTGAAATAAACTATGATCTATGATCAATAAATCAATAAGCAAATAATATTTTTGGGTAGTTCTTGACATGTAAAACACACACATGCTTATTCTGCATTTTAAAAATTTTTCTAATTCTTTTAAAATTAGAAAAAAAAACATAAAAAATTCATTTTTTAATGTATAGAAAATATTTTCTGTATTTAAAAGAAGAAGAAGAAAATAAATTAATGTCAAACCACCACAGGGCAATCTTAACTGCAAATAAGTGATTTAAAAATGTTGTTTTATGCACTTTATAAATATACATGATTTTATATATAAATATACATTTTAACCAAAGAGTTTTATGTTTGAATCTTGAAAAAAGTTATTTGTCACACTGTTATGACTATGATGAAGACATTCATGCAAAAGCACAGATGATTCCCCTGTTTTGGAGAACTTTCCCTTACTATTGCATGTTTAGAGTAATACAATTATAGCCATATATAGTAGTACAATAAAAAAAAAGTGGTTCTGAAATTAGCTGATGATATCAGGTGGTGTCTGTCTAGCGCACACATTTGGCATGAATCAACACAGCTGGCAGTGTTTGCACAATGAGCACGACTCATCCGCCTCTCTGCAATGTCATGCTTAGGTTGACCAGTTATGTCACGTGTCGGATTCTGCCATCTGATGCCACGTGTTGGATTTTGAATGCTGTGATGTCATTTTACTGCATTTCTGTCACTCACAATTAGACAAGGACTAGAATGTCTTGAGGGAAGGCACGGAAGTATGAAATCCAGTGTTAGCATCCATACTGTAATGATCATAGACTATTTCATCTCAGAACCATCTCAGTATTAGTTTATTTGATTACTTTTAATAATTATAATGGGGACCGGAGTTGTCAAGTAAAGGATGGGAGAAAAAAATATTAAAAAGTCCATACAACTCATATGATAAACTCCAAGACTGATATGGTGAACAGAACAACATTTAAAGTGGTCCTATTCTATTATTTTAAAGGTTCCTAATTTTGTCTCCTACAATTTGTTTGCATCCTTTTCCGAGAGCCTATACTCTGCTCTGATTGGTCAGATGGCCCAGTCTGTTGTGATTGGTCTACCGCTTACAGCGCGTGTCGAAACGCCTATTACCATATCGTCATCCTTTGGAAGTTCAGCAAAGTGAATTTGCTTCTACATGCAGCGCAGAAAACAGCGTCTCCTCGACAACACAGACCAAACTCTTCCAGTCTCAGCTACAACTACAGTGTTTGAGGGTCAAAGTAGACGTTGTTCGCTGGCAGCCAATGAAGGCCAGGCTGGCATTATGCAAATTTGTTTCAAATCTACCAGGAAGTAAGTCTGAAATTACTTGTTTCAGGCGGTTCACTTTATCTTGCACTTTGAACTTTGGGACTTTGCAGACCTCTTACATTCACAAACAGCTACAGTATATTACACACCACATGAAAGGTAATATCTGAAAATGCATAATAGGGGCACTTTAAAGAGTTCACCCAAAATTATGTCATCATTTACTCACCCTCAAGTTGTTTTAAACCTGTATGAGTTTATTTCTTCTGTTGAGCACAAAAGAGGATATTTTGAAGAATGTTGGTAACCGGACAGTTGGCACGGTAGCCATTGACTTCCATAGTACTTTCTTCCTATGGAAGTCAATGGCTACCGTGTCAACTGTTACCAACATTCTTCAAAATATCTTCTTTTGTGTTCAACAGAAGAAAGAAACTCATACAGGTTTGGAACAACTTTAGAGTGAGTAAATGTTGACAGGATGTTCATTTCTGGGTGAACTATCATCATTATCATAAAGTCATCATTGACTGATCCCATTTTCAAATATGATTTTTTTCCACTGTGCATCATTTTTATTAAATTTCACAAGAGAAAGAGGCATAGTCATGTTTAACTACATTAGCTGCCAGAATTAAACATTCCATAAAAGTTTTCAGCGCTTTTTTGTTTTTATTTTGTTCCAAAAGGTTTATGTATAATTTAATCCCATTTATAAAATGTAAAAATTGTGTTTTGCAAAGAGCTCTTTTTATCTATTTGGTATTTTATTAATAAAAGAAAATATATATTTTGTTATTTTAACGTCATTAATTATTGTTATCCAAAACGTCATTCTGGAATTAAAAAAGCACTGAAAGTAATACACTGCAGTTTTCAGCTAATATAGGTTTCTAAATCACATAATAACGAGTTAATACAATCATAAAACAATAGCAAAAATTTTTCTGTTTTCCAGTCCACAATATTGACAGGTATATGAAATACTCAGTTTAAATCTTGGAGTGTGCAATATCAATTCTCAGAAAGCTGTTATGATGTCATAACGCTTAGTCTCCGCCCACTCCGCTGTCCCTTTTTCCCTCTTCCATTCTCTCTCTCTCTCTCTCTCTTTATCTCTGAGTAAGCAGTATCTCCTCTGGGCTTTCCATCCCAGTCAGAAGCACTTGTCATCAAACTGCTCCAAAATGTGTGACCCAATCCTAGCCTGAGAACCCATGCCCATGTGACACAATTCAGCCAATCAGGGAAGCCTGTGGTCCCTCACCTCCTGAAGGGAATGTACATTCAGGGTGCATGACTGTTTCTATTTTTACTTTCTTTGGCAGGAAACGGCGCAGACTACAACAACAGTTAAAATCATAACTGAACACACAATGCGCTCTGGGAGACCGAGGTGTTAGCTGCCCTGAATCAACGCCAGCAAAATCCTTGGGATATATTAAATAACACCACCCTGCTGACATAGATGCTAATATTCACATGCTCCAACACATACCAATGTGACTGTAAGCTTTATAGAGTCAAACAGACTGAAAGCAAGTAAGGATTGGGAACAAGAACAAGTCTGCATTTCACCCCTGAAATCAAATTAATAGCATATACATACATATATACATATATATATATACAGGGTGAATTGCCCTAATGTGGGACATTTTTTGCACTTCAGACTTCTGTGACATATTGTGATGTGTAACCAAAACATTATATCCACACCCAATACCTTTTTAAAAACCCCAGTATGTGTCCTAATCAAATCAAAAGAGAAAATTCAGATAACCCATTCATAAGAGAAATTATAGACATATTAGTGCTCTTATTGCAAGTTGTCTGAGAAAATCTGCAGCTTCCTAATGTGGGACAGTTGTGTTCCCAATATGGGACACTGAAAAATCTATGATAAAAGACCAAAAATCACATTGATAAATGTAGAATAGTATAATCTTATTTTATTTAGATTCTTTTTTAAATCTTACTTAGTAATTGTCTTGGTTATGAATGGATGAAACATGTAAAATAACAACATTTTTAGTTATATTATCCATTTCCAGTAAACCAGTATCACAATCCATAAACAAGACCATTATATCAGTTATAGTGATTAATTTCTAAAACACCTAACAAATAAACAGAGAAACTTTGGACCAAAATAATTTGGTATAATTACAACTAAAAAATAAATGTACAATTGTTTCTCTGATGGTTTCCTCTTTACAAAAACAGCATAATGGAGAAACCCCTTCTTTAAACTTACTGATAAAATCATTACATGGATAATATCTATTTATTATTTTAAAGTGAGTTTCTTTGACTTATTTATTAGGAATTACATATTTATTCATATCTGACCACAGAATCTGAAAAAAAGGTAATGAAAATCCTGTTTCCATTTCATCAATGCCTTAGGTGAAACATTTTTTTCTTTAGTTAAGATTTGTCTAATATAAACATTATTAATATGTGTATTAAAATTAAAACAAACCAAAAATTAAACCATGCCCCACCACACATTTTTGACTCATTGAAGTACTGTCCCACATTAGGCTGATCATGCTGTCCCGTATTTGGAAACCACATTTCCTAATGCGGGACACTAGGAAATTTGATAAAAATATAAAATATATAGTTTATATACATAAAGTTACACTATTTTTTGATGGACAAACATTTCATAAGCATATTAGGCTAAAAAGTAGCAGGATTGCTTTGTTTAAAATCTATTTAACTCCTTAACATCAAATTTGTTAAAACTCTATGTCATTAACCTTCATATAGTTTTCACACAAGGTGTCTCCTGTTTGATGATTGCTCCACCCTCAAATATGATTGGACATTTGAGAGGTCATGTGATTTTGATCACATGACACCACAGCTTTGTCTAACCCATAGTTTCACTGTCATTCATGTATTTATGGGGGACCTACAAACACTAGACCTTAGGTGTCCCACATTAGGCAGTGTCCCACATTAGGGCAATTCACCCTATATATATATATATGTATATATATATATATATATATACACACACACACACACCTGTGTGTACGTATGTGCATTTATAATTTTATATTTGCATTATATTTTATAATACAATATTTATTATTATTATTAATTAATGTTTACATCAACTTAAATTATATATATACTGTATATATAGCTATGCTTTAAAACAGTATTCTCTTATTTATTAAACATAAAATATATATTATTTAATATTTATTATTTTACTTAAATCATCATAAATTACCATGTAAAATAAATTATATATATTTTCATTAGAATGTTTTTTTGTGTTATACCTTAATGACAACTGAGATGGAAATGTGCTTAATTTATAAGAAATGAAATTAAAGTAGTAGACCTAAGGTAGTAGACGCCAAGACCAAGACATTTTTGCTCTGTGAGATTCACAAACACAAGCAGCCGATGTGAGACTTGATTTTAATGGCAGATGCTCCTTGAGGGATAAGTTCGCTCCTTGGTGCTCACTCGATTACCCATAAGTCACTCTGAGTTGCTACAGCGACACAGCACTTAGCCTCAGCACCCAAGGGGGAGGGGTGGTCAGCTATCAGTTCTCTACAGCTGTCAATCACTCAGATTACAGCCAATAGGTGGAAGGATCGCGTGCACCAGCCTGATCGGGCAGACACATTCAGTAGTGTTATTGTGTGCAAAGTCACATTAAGAGGAAAATACACAGAAATAAAAGGAAGGGATTTAACTAATGAGAAATAAGGGACATATAAATACCATAGAGAAGCAAAATAAATGTATGAAACAGAGAGAGGCATAGGGAGAGAGTCTAAAGGTGATGATACACAGGGCAACTTTTTGAGCAATGTTGCTGTCAACGGGCAACCAGGAGAGACACAGGGCCCACGACCGATCTAAAGTAGCCAGATAGAAATTTGTTTGCCCATTCTCAATGGGAAAGTGGCCAAGCAACATCGCTTGGACGCGCACACACGCACACACACACGCTGGATTTTCATGTTTTGAAAAGTTACTACGCAAAAACACTAAAGAGTTAAAATAGCTTTGAATGATGTTTGCTTTTGCAAGAGATGTCTAATGTTTTGCATGTTGTGTGCATGTTTTGTGTGTAGAGTTTCAAGAAACTGAGCCATAGTTTCAGAAATTGTGTGTTAGGAGTTTGAAAAAACTCTAATAATAATGAATGTTTCTTGAGCAGCAAATCAGCATATTAGAATGATTTCTGAAGGATCATGTGACACTGAAGACTGGAGTAATGATGCTGAAAATTCAGCTTTGCATCAGAGGAATAAATTACATTTTAAAATATATTAAAATAAAAAAAGGCTATTTTAAATTGCAACAATATTTTGCAATATTACTGTTTTTACAGTATTTTTGATCAAATAAATGCAGCCTTGGTGCAGAAGAGATCTTAAACATATTTAAAAATATCTTACCCCAAAACATTTGAACAGTAGTGTAAGTCTGATCTATTAGAAAAGCAAAACACACCTCTCCTCAACAAACCACACAATTTAAGTTACAATTTTAATATCGCTGACTGTCACAAAGTAAGTGTTAATTGTCTGAAGAGAAAACACAGCATGCTATCCAGTGATAGTGGTAAGGAACCCAATGACACAAGTGTGGCTCTCACTGCTGCCAACAGATCCCTCTGATGCTATACGAGCCTCACTTCAGTTAGAGAGCACAGGTATAGAAGGAGGAGAAGAGAGACTCACACAGGGTGAGAGAAAGAGACAGAAATGTAAAGGCAAAGACAAATGTTAGGCTGAGTGGCCTCATTATTTGAACAGTGTTAAGTTAGTGCCATTAAAAGTTTGTGTGTGTGTGTGTGTGTGTGTGTATGTGTGCTCATGTTTATATTACATTGTGGGGACCAAATGTCCCCACAAGTATAGTAAAACCTGAGATCACCTACATTGCGGGGACCAGTCAGCGGTCCCCATGAGGAAAACAGCGTATAAATCACACTAAGTAATGTTTTTTGAAAATGTAAAAATGCAGAATGTCTCCTGTGATGGGTAGGTTTAGGGATAGGGGCAGTGTAAGGGGACAGAATATATAGTTTGTACAGTATAAAAACCATTACGCCTATGGAGAGTCCCCACAAAGATAGCGAACCAGACATGTGTGTGTGTGTGTGTGTGTGTGTGTGTGTGTGTGTGTGTGTGTGTGTGTGTGTGTGTGTGTGTGTGTGCGTGTGTTTGTGTGTGAAACAAACTTTTATGTTAGATGTGATCGCGATTAATCAATTTGACAGCACCAAAAAATGATTTTGTCTTATTACATTCTGTGATGGACATTTAAAAAATAGTTTGGAATAAAATGTTCTTTGTCTTGATAAGGCTAAATTCATAGCATTTTACAGTAAGTGTCTTAAAGGGATAGTTCACCCAAAAATGAAAATTCTGTCAGTATTTACTCACCCTCATGTTGTTCCAACCCCGTAAGACCTTCGTTCATCTTCTGAACACGAATTATGATATTTTTGATTAAATCTGAGAGCTGGATCACTCCTCCATAGGCTTCTAAGGGATTGAAACTTGCCAGCCCCAAAAAGTTATTAAAGACATTGTTAAAATAGTCCAAGTGACTACAGTGGCTCAATCTTAAGTTTATCAAACGACGAGAATACTTTTTGTGCGCAAAAAACAAATAAATAACGACTTTATTTCAACTATTCGTTTCCTTATTTTCACTAGTGTAATAGCGTAAGCTTCTGTGTTGTACGTCACACGCATCACACACATGACCAGCGTCGGCCAATAGTGAGCCTACGTGTGACGTAGCTCTACGCAATCACACTACGTTAACTGACTAGAGGCCAACAGAGAAGGAAATGAATAGTTGAAATAAAGTCGTTATTTTTGTTTTTTTTGCCCACAAAAAGTATTATCGTCGCTTGATAAACTTAAGATTGAGCCACTGTAGTCACTTGGACTATTTTAACGATGTCTTTAATGACTTTTCGGGGCTGGCAAGTTTTAATCCCTTAGAAGCCTATGGAGGAGTGATCCAGCTCTCAGATTTAATCAAAAATATCTTAATTCGTGTTCAGAAGATGAACGAAGGTCTTACAGGGTTGGAAAAACATGAGGTTGAGTAAATACTGACAGAATTTTCATTTTTGGGTGAACTATCCCTTTAAACAAATAAAAATATTTTTTATTCTTTTTGCATATTTTGACAAATCTATAGCTTGATTGGAGACTAACCTTCAATAAAACTTTGATTAAAAGGGGAATATGTCATCATGTTGGAAAGGATGCCAGATTTTTGTCGTAAATTGTTTTAAAATCATATAGATCATTTTCACACAATAAATAAATGTTTAAGATTATTTCATATCATTTCATATCATCATTTCGATATCATATCATCATAATTAAGATTTTTATGATGGATTTTTATATTTGACATCTGGGTCTGAAAAAACAACAAAATTCATACTTAAAACACACTTGGAAAGTAACAAAAATAAACAATGAAGGCTTGCAAAAAAATCTTCCAAGACGTGGACTTCAAAAAAAAGAAAAGAAATCTGCTAGTTTAAATAAAAATCAACCCTGAGACATTAAACAGTTTTTCTTTTTAGCATTTCTGTGTTCTTCACTGCGTTCGTCATGTCATGTGACAGTGACAGTTGTGAATGGTGATTGGCTGAAATACACAATATTTAATTATTAAAGTTGGTTCAGGGAGAAACCATTATATCTGTTAGACAGGTAAGCAGACACCAGCAGTAAATCTATCCCAGTCTCACAGTGAGCTCAAGGCCTGACCCTGCCAGAAAAACACATGGACTTTACAGAGCTTCATCATGGCTTTTATGATGCCCTTTTTTCACATTCATAAAAGCAACCGTTCCAAAGGTGAGCTAACATCAAATTTCTTTCACATTTTCTGCTCATAGTTTATGGATTGTTAAGGCATTTAGACATTTATTTAAGGTTTCACCACAATGAAATACACCTATAAAGAGTATTTTGTACATTAAGAATTTGTTGTATAGAGCAACAACATTTAGATCTATGTAGTAATATACCATTTTCTATCAACAATGAATAGTGAAAATTGCAATTGCATATCACTCATTTCAAATGTGAGAACAAGAATGTAATTGAACCTTCTGTTGTTTTCACGAGCGCGCAGAGAATACTCCAGACATGACTGGTAATGTGAGAGATGACGGTTGAGTTTCTGAGCAGAGCTGGTGAACAGGTGTTGTCTTTTCTCATCAATGCACAATGTTACTTTGCATCGTTAATACTGGAATTTGTTTTGATCTGTTTTAAGTCTCAAGGAAAGCACTATAATTTTAATTTTAGTATTGTATGATTTATTTTGAATTTTGATATTGTTAGTATTATGTTAATGTCACTTATCATTTTACTTTATTCCATGCTATCCACTTTCTGCTGTAATGTCGAAAATTTTCACCTGCGAGACAAATAAAGGCTGACCTAAATCTAAATCTAAATCTTCTAAAGATGCCTGATCGATCTTTTCAAGAGTTGCGTGAAAAGAAACATTACAGGGTTATCCTTCAATCGAGGATGATCAGCAATAATTTGAAATAACGTATTCATGAACATGCCTAAATAAATGATCATTGCCTGCAGTGCAGAAGATTATGTATTATATTACTGTCATATTCTTGCCGTTTCTGTTAGCTAGTCTCCAGAAATAGTAGCTTCACCTCCTCGGAAATGTTGAAAATAATAAGCTGTATTTGTTCACCCATGCACAGTATATTGATCACACATTTTTCTCTTTGAAAATGATTACTCAAGGGAAGTCTTACTCTCTGAGCTGTAATTGCTTGTTCTTGAAGGCCTTCAGTTCTGCTCTGTGAGCTTTACATTTTCTTGTCCTGATTAGGTCATTTCTACACTTCGCACACATTGTCTCCAAATGCAACTATAATGATTTAGAATTCAACCTTTCAGCTGACCTTCCTTATTCAATCCGACACAGCTGCCATTTAGGCAAACCTTGGCATATCATTTCACTGGCATGTCTGCAGTTTAAGGGTCCAATGAAATGAATTAGTGTATCAGGCTCATTGCCCTATTGCTTAATATATATATATATATATATATATATATATATATATATATATATATATATATATATATATATATATATATATATATATATATATATATGTATACACACACACACACACACACACACACACACACACACACACACACACACACATATATATATATATATATATATATATATATATATATATATTAGATAAGCAATAGGGCAATAAGCCTGATACACTAATTCATTTCATTGGACCCTTAAACTGCAGACATGCCAGTGAAATGATATGCCAAGGTTTATATACATTTGTTTTAATACAGTATGACTGTTATAATTGACCTATCATGTGATTTTTGCTATGTGTGTGTTTAGACCAAATTGCAAAACGAAAACCCTGGATGTAAAAGTAAAAAACAAACATTTCACTTTTGTTTACAACACACTGAAAATAATTTAAATAATACACTACAAGGAAATATATTTCCCTCTATCGTGTTGCAGTACTGCCAAACACTTTCCAGAATTTTGTTCGTTCTCACTGATTCAAGTAGGCTAATTGATGTCCGATTCGCGAATGAATCATTCTTTTGAACCAATTCTTGTTGAACATTCGGTCGAAACAATTCATGGTCAAGTAGTGACCTTTGCGTAGAATAATTTATCATGTGTAAACAATTTTGTAAATAATATTAAGAATAATTTATATTCATGATTGTTAAAACTTTTGTTAGTTAACAATGTTAAAAACAACCAGAACATGTGACGTTATCCCATATATTACATAGAATTGTAACCCAAATATATTTGCTGATAGCCTAATTATGCTTACGTAGCCAACACAAACGATATCCCCTTAATAAAAACATACAAGAATACAGAGCCCCAAACCATTTAGCATCTACTCACCTGTGCGAAGAGGAACTCTGTTTTATTAGGGCACATTTATGGACCTGTCATTCAGTCATTAATTCATATTTCATTTGGCCTCATTTTGAAAGTGTCTCTTCACCTGTTTTTTCCATCTTCGCCAGTTAAAGTAACACTATGTAGTTTTTCAACCTTCATAATATATTTCCAAGACCCTTGTGATGGTACATCGACTTACAATAGGTTAAATGACACGTCTGCCATAGCCTGACGTAGTCTGTATCGCTTTTACTGGCACTATGTAACTTCGGGTTTCGGGTAGTAACCGGAGCACAAAAAGAACTACAAAATTCGACTGCTTTACGGCATACATAGTTTTTCTTCGTTTGTGATGTCTTTCATAAAATCATGCATCATACTCTACCTTGTCTGTGGCCATTGTTGATTCCAAAGCCGGTGCTGGATAAACAGCGAGCGTGCGCGTGCGACAGTAGGCTGCAGTAGGCTAAATTATTTACGACTGCAGTAATGGACAATTCCGCTTCCAACCTGTAGGGCGACCGCAGAGGAAAAGTTCCTTGGTGTTGCTTTATCCACAATAGGCAAGAGTTATTCATCATTGTGCAACACAATTCGGATACCACATGACAACTTACTTACAGTGCTTGACTTTTTCGTGAAAAAGGAGAGTTTTTTTGCCGTTTTGAACTCTATGAAACTGATGGATTCGGCGCGGGTGCGAGCATGGGCGTGTGGTAAGCTAATGCACGAGTGACTGATTACCATGGAAGCGTGAATGTCACGTATGTAGATAGACTATCCTTGACTCTTTGGATTTTAAATCTCGATGTAGGGCAGGCTATACACACCCGCGGAAACCTCAGCTTGTCATAGACACATTTGCCCTATGAAAAAGTACGGGGGACGAATTTACATTTTATAAAAAGTGGGGGGGACACGTCCCCCCCGTCCCCCGCGTAATCTACGCCCATGCACAAGCAGGTTTGTTGACGCACTTCACGAGGTGCTCAGATGATTGGCTTGAATGGTTATCTTTGATTATTGGCTATATTTCGATTGGCTATTGGTTTGTGCCTCGTTTTGGACGGACGCATGACGTTGCGTTACTTTAATACTAATATTTCTTCTGACCATGTATGGAGACTTTTTTTATATTTATATATTAAATTATATATAATGACTTAAATGAACAGATGAATCATTTTGTGAACGGTCATTGAAATTAATAAATTATTGATCGTACAATTGGTAGTAAATAGAATTAATCTATTTATTTTTAACATAAATAAATAAGCTATATTAACAGCATTTTTATATCGATATTGTTGGAATACAAAATATCCCCTAATCTAAAAACATAGCGAGCATTTTACAACAAACAAAAATGAAAAGTAAAATTCCGCATTGGGAACAGCTGAATGATGACTCAAGTGATCCTATGAGATGATCCATTTGAGCGAACCGATTCTTTAAATGATTCCGAGTCCTCGTCACTAAAGGAAGCGCGGTTCGTGCGTGCACAGCCAGAGGGGGAGTTCAGCTCATTTCACCGTTCACCGACGCCGCGTGACGCTTCAACACGGGCAACGCGCGCCGAACGCGAGGAAGCTCTCGCGCTCTCTCGCGCGTAAAATAACGAATGCACACTGATGAATTTGAATTTACCGTGTCAGATCGGACCTGAGCGTTTTAATCGATGTCGGAGTTTTATCTCTGGATATAAGCCGAATCATCATCATCAGCATCATCATCCTCAGCTGAAAGGAAAGACCTCATCAAAGGTACGATATTTACGCGGCGGCCTGGCATGTTTCTGGTTAAAAATGGATCTGTTTAACAAATGATGGAGTGCAATCATTTAGCATCCGTGTCAGACCTGAAAAGATGCTGATGATGCTGATGCAGTGGATTTTGCGCTCGTTTTGGTCCCGTCATACCTTTGATGTTGTCACTGCTTGTCATAATCAGTCGTTTTTTAAAGAAATGAACAGTCGGAGACTATAAAGACGCATCACAGCTGTTGCAACTGAGCATCATTGGTATCATAGAAGGAAAGACACAGATTTGGCTGCCATATATATGGAATATTGCATTTTTGGGGGAAGAAACGCTACCGTTATTGCCTTAAAGTCACGAGCCTTTTTATCAATAGGCTACGCATTATGCATGTGTATGTCATCAAATATATGCATGAATGCATCATTGCCATGCGATCTTAGAATGACAATATGTCATTGTCCTTCATGATAGTTTAAACATTAACGTTTAGGATCTATGGAAGCACAACAGGAAATGTTTTATTGTAAATGAAGACATTTCATTTCCAATGTGCATCACTGTCATGCATGACGTTAGAATGACAAATATATATCTATTATATGAGCCAGTACAGGATACACTGCACTTAATATAGTATATTATTAGTGTGAAGAATAGCACTTATAATATGCAACGACAGCAGAGCAATATCTTAAATTTGAAATATTTTGATGCGATGTCTTAGGTTTTCACGAAGACAAATGCTTAAAGGGGAATGTGTACAGGCGATATGACCTTTCCATGCATGTCTTCATTTCCTCTGCGGGGCCTAGTGGTTCAAGGACTCTGATGTATATGAGTGACATTTGTGTATCCTATAAGCCTGGATGTGTGTTTTTTTGTTTGTATTTGAATGCAGATGATGATTTTCTTCATCATCGTTTGTTGTTTGCGGATAATGTCTGTTTGTGTGCTGGGATGTTGGTAGTGTGAGTCTCTGCCACAATGCATCTATTTGCAGACTGGTTTTCATTGGGTCACGCTACACGCATTGATTTTTCCACAGGCTGTAACTTTTTTTGTGACATTATCCTAATAATACCTCTGTCATTTAAGAGTTATGGTCTGCCTTTCTTTTTTGCTGCCCTGGTTTGTTTTAAGCCTTTTTTTTTTTTAGAAGTTATTTTATAAGTTATAAGAAGATATTTTTAGTTTACACTGGCACATTGTAGGACTATATGGTCCTCGTAGTCTTGTTGCACTGCCTCAGACTTTTCAATATTAGATGCTCCTGGTTTCATGGTTTTGATTTGATTTTGGATTTAAAGCAACAAAACATGACAGTTATGTCAGTAATACAGTATTTGCATTTTGTGACAAGTTTGATGGCAAATGCCTTTTGTCATGCATCATGATACGGAAGTTCAGAGATGTAGAATGAAGACTAAAGGGATAGTTCACCCAAAAAAGAAAATTCTGTCATTAATTCCTCAACCTAATGTCATTTCAAACCCATAAGACTTTCGTTCATCTTCGGAACACAAATGAAGATCTTTTTGAAGAAATCTGAGAGCTTTCTGTCCCTCCATTGACAGCTATGCAATTACCACTTTGATGCTTAAAAAAGTTCATAAAGAGATTGTAACTAATCCACAATTGAGCGGTTTAGTCCAAATTTTCTGAAGAGACACGATCGTTTATATAATGAACAGGTTTAATTCAGGCTTTAATGCACATATAAACATTGATCAGTGCACATATAATCAGAAGCCCAACCGAACTTGCTTGATGCGCCAGAACAAACCTCATTGGTTCTGAAGCTGAAGCTCAAACGTGCTGCGTAACACCAGAATGAGCCCCATTGGTTCTTACACGTCAAGTGAACATGTTTGAGCTTCCGTTTACCACAACTGATGTGTGTTTATGAATGTTTATATGCGAATTAAAGCCTAAAATTAAACCTGTTCATCATGTAAAGCGATCATATCTCTTCAGAAAATTTGGACTAAACTGCACAATTCATATGGATTAGTTTTCCGATCTCTTTATTATCTTTCGAAGCGCCAAAGTGGTGGTTGCGTTGCTGTCAATGGAAAGAACAGAAAGCTCTCAGATTTTTTCAAAAAGATAATTTGACGATTCATTTGAAGAACAAGTTTTTCTTCGAATAACGACTTAAATTTTGGTCTAATTCTCTTTCATAAAGCATGAAATAGTCCTAGTCCTGAGGGCCACTTTTGTGGTAGTTTTCAACATGAAAGTGAGTAAATAATAATATAATTTTAATAATTAGATAAGCTATGACTTTAAATATATTTTTAATGTTAAGTCCCACGTCTTTTACACGTTGGACTGCTCGCGATCCTTGGTTGAGACACTGGCCTTTAGTCCCAAAGACATACTGTATGCATCTTTTAGTCTTACACCCACATAGTTGCATAATATAATGTAGCGGTGAAGGAAGTCACTGCACAGCCTCCCACTATATTCTCTGCGCTTTCTCATGTTCTCTCTTTCAGACCACACGCATCCTCTTACTCTCCTCTCTATCTTTTACAGAGGCAAATTATGCCAGCAGTACCAGAGTCCCTCTCTCTGGTGACGTGCCAGCCTGTTGGTGAGACCCTCCGCTCCAGCGCCCACCCCTGTGCCCTCTCCCCTGGCAGGCCCATGCTGGTGGACGCCCTGCTCAGGTCTACGCCCGCACCATGAGCGCCAACGGCCCTGCTCCGCCTGCTGCGACTCCTGCCGCAGCCCCCGCAGCCTCCGTGCCTGTACCCTCGGTGGTACCGGTCGGGTCGCTGGCCCAGAAGAAGCGGCAGCAGTATGCCAAGAGCAAAAAACAGGGCAGTTCGGCCAACACGCGGCCACAGAGAGCTCTCTTCTGCCTCAACCTCAACAACCCAATCCGCCAGGCCTGTATCAGCCTCGTGGAATGGAAGTATCCTTTACCATTTGTAAAACATCGGTTTCTGTCAAGATCGACCAATATCAAAACTCTTTCAGTGTTCAAAATGTTTGAGATGTTTTTATCCCCAAATTGAAAGTTTTGTCATTTACTCACCTTCATGTTGTTCAAAGACTTTCTTTTTTCTTATTCCACACAATGGAAGTTTATAAGTTCCAATGTTGTTTGGATCACAACGTTCTTCAAAATAACTTATTTTGTGTTCTTTAGAAGAAAGAAATGCATGTAGGTTTTGAACAACATGATGGTAAGTAAATAATTCCAGAATTGTTATTTTTAGGTCAGCAGACAATTATATGTAAGAAAAGTATGAATACTGGCTTTGTGGTGCTATCAAAACATTGAAGTTTGAACGTATCTAACCAATAAAATTATATTGACCTGACCACTGGTGTGAGTTGGAGGTGGGACTATCAGTTCGGCTGACCAATGGAGGACAAGGGGAGTGTTTTGGAAGGTTGTTTGAAAATTGCAATAGAGTGCTGCAATGATGACGTATATTTGTAGGCCAACCCAGAAGTCAGCATCACCCTGGTTCCCTTGACAAAAACCCAATAGGATTTTTCCATTGACTTTGGATTATTGCAGAAAGTAAGGTCTGTGACCAACAAAAGTTTATGAAGTTTTATCATTATAATCTTCACCAATGAACACAACGTTTATGAACTCTGAAGCTTAAATACAATCTCAAGAAGTAAAAAGCTAAACATAGACTATAAATGAACTACACCCTGATCACATGACTTGCATGACAGCATGATGAATTTTGATTTACCTGAAAACCTCTGTAGCAACTTGTTAGCAATTGCCCATTTCAAGACAAGTAAAAGCTTTTTAAAAAATCACAAGGGTGCATTACTGATGTATTTTAAGTCATAGAATAAAACATGAAGATATCTTGAGCTTGTACTCACCACAGACCTTATTTCAGTCATTTAACCAAAAACCCAATTCAAAAAACCCATTTACTTCAGGCCGATGGAACCAGAAGTGCTAAAATGCTAACTCGTTTCCGGGTTTTGGCCAACAAAACGTCATAGCTGATAGAAAAGTGGGCTCAAATATTTTGTTTGCGTTTCATGGAAAAAATGGTGGCATACACGTTTGCTATGACAGAATGGTAATTTTTGAGTGAACTATTGCTGTATGTGCAGTGGATTGCAGTATATTCTATTTTAGCATTCGAACGTGGTAAAAAATGGTGGTCTGCTGCTGTTTGTTGTTTGTAAATACGCTTTGAAGGTTCAATTCCTCAGGAAAACTAGCATATGGTGTGGTTTGCTTGTGGCCTGTGCTGAAAATAGTTGAAGGCAGGATGAAGTAATTGAGCGAATCATCAAAAGAACAGGTAAACAAATGAAAGTAGTCCACCTTTGCGTCTAGCAGACATCTCAGCTTGATATCTCCAGTAGAAGCTTGTCTGGTGGTCTTTATTAGAGAGAAACTGTGTTCCCTGCAGTGAGGAGCACCTTAATCTCAAGCGCAAGTCAGCGTGTATAACTGAGCTTTGAAAAGAACATCTGTTCCCTGGCCACACTGGGAAGATAAAGGTGCTATGGCTTCCAAGCTGCAGATCTCAAATATATCTCTACAAGAGAGGATCTATAGACCTTAATCAGGGTAGCATCATGTTTAATATTGATAGGAATGAAAATGTGGCTGTGAGGGATCGAATACAGTGCATTCAATGGATTGTACTGTTGTTTAACAACAATCCACTGTCAGTTAGGTGTAACAATATATCGTGTCACAATACTGTATATCGCAATGCAAAAATGCAACATGTATCGTGGATAGTGACAGTGTATTGTGTATAGTTCAACCAAAATGAAAATTACTGTGTGAGAAAAAAATTCAAGTTTACAGAGTTTTAGTGACAGTGCTACATTAAACTACTATATATAATATTGAATATAATGTATAATAATACAATGGGGGAATAATTGTTGGTCCTGATAATGCCAAATGTCTTATGTTACCAGTAAACAGTGGCCTACGTTATTTTAAATACATCTAGCCAGTGACAGAGTGCAAGCATTTTCGTCTAAAATAATTCTGTATTTTCAGCTTCAGAATCATGAATATTTTTATTCTGGTGTCACTATTGTCCTGTGCATTGGGTTTCCAGCTCCAAGTCCAAGTCTATTCATTTACACCCACAATGTAATACCAAATTTACAGCACAATCAAAACAGTACATTTTTTGTTAACCTTTTACCAAATGTCTTGGAGTATCGCAATAATATCGTATCTTGAGTTCAGTATCGTGATATGTATCGAATCGTGACATGAGGGTATCATTACACCCCTACTGTCTGTAGACTTAATGAAAAAGTTTTGAAAGGTGTGAGTTAATACCTTTATACAGTGCGTGCCATTGTAAAAACTGTATGTATATTCCTCACAGCATTGTTTTCATCTGTTTTAAATTCAATATGGCGTCTAACATAAGGTCTATAGCCCAGGGTATCTCTTTTTTTCTTTTTGTCGTTGTCATACAATATAATATACAGTGGAAAAAGCAATGCAGGTGTGAACATTTGTGAATGAACATCCAAAAGCTAATGTTAGCTTAGCGCTACCAAATTCCCTCATAACAGGGAATTTTCTCAGAACTTTAGCTAACGTTCTGGCAAGGTTCTCTTAAAGTTATGAACAAGCGATCTTCCACTAATGTTAACAGAATGTTCTTTCAAAGTTCTCTTTCTTTACTCAAGGGAACAATGGGAAAGTCAAAGAGAACTTTCCCCTGAATGGCGCATAATCCAACATTTTAGTGTCCTAGCTCATGGCCTAATAAGAGTATTTAGCTGTGTAAAATTAGAACATTGCGTTGTACTGGATTTAAAAAACGCATTATGTGAGTACAAAAAGTAATGCGAGACGCAACTCTCAATCTAGCACAAAATGTTCCCTTGACACAAAATTATGCTTTTTTGTGAAAGCAGAGTATAGATGTATATTATGTTAAATTAATGTAGACTGCAGCATTTTCAGGTCCTCTGACTCACAGTTTTATTTACAATTTGTCTGTCTCACTAGCAGGAAAGCAGAGCGGCTGATTCAGTACTGTTGTGATGGGCTTTTAGCTGTTAAAACACATGCAAGTAGCTTCTTACTGCTATTTCCTTCTGACCCTCTTGACCAAACACAAGATGAGATTTAGCTGGGCTGGGCTTACTAATAAAGATGTACCGATGAACAGGGGTGTGATGCTTTGAATATTATTGTTTTTCTTGACTTGTTATTAGTCTCGCGTAGCCAGACCTTCAGACTGATGGCAGAAGGTCTGGACTACACAGTAGCTTTCATTGGACAAGGACCACCGCAGAGGCTGTCTGACTGACATGTAAAGCAACCAATCAGAGTTTGTTTTGTTCAGCGTCATGCTTAGGGCCGTGAAAATGTGAAGTCAATGTCCCTACAATAACAGTGCGGCATGCAACTAATAAATAATTAATTCAAGAACCAAAAATACCTGTTTGCAAAACACCTTAGAAGTCGATTGGAAACGTGTGTAGATTTTGTTCGGAGAATTTCAAATCATCTAAAAGTAACAAAAAATGTATTGTCACGACGGCTTTGTTTCTGGGCGGACTTTTAAAGTAGTCCTTGTAAGCAATCCTGTAGAATTCAACCAATCAGATGAAAACTTGAAGTGATGAAGTGTTTCCCATTTTGTGTGCCTTATGCATCAGACGTTCAGCCAATTTTGACGTCTAAGGCTGAGACTTGTCTTGGAGACATAAGTTAGAATGGTTTGGGGAAATACAATTATTACCCCGGTTTCACAGACAAGTCTTAGCCTAGTCCCAGACTAAAATGCTTGTTTAACTGAAAACAACTTGCACTGACATATCTTAAAATATGAATCTGAAGATGCACACCAGTAATGTTTATTTTTATTTTTTATAAAAGCTACTTAAATGCATTGAACTAAGGCCCAGTCGGTTTAATCTAAGCCCTGTCTGTGAAACCAGTCCATTGGGTTATAATCAATGTTTTTTTTTTTTATGTAATGGTTTTTAATTTCTTTATTTATTTAATTAACATTAAGAAAATATTATTATTTTTCACACTTAAAAAAAAAAAAGTATATTTTTGTGTGGGAGCCAATGACAATGTCAGTGCATTTCTGACAGAAATCACACTTTTGAGCCTTGTAAACAAGTACTAAGTACATTAGAATCTAGCAAATTCAAGGGATGAGCTGAAATTCGACCTTGGAATTTCTTTTCTCTAGTTTTCGATGTACAGAACTGTACTGTCTTGTCTTGTTTGATTGATTCCAGTAGCAAGTTTTACTTGTAAACCTTCACAAGAATGTGCATATTAACAGCCTCTAATTTCAAATATTTAATATTCTCTTTGTTCTACTCCTTAACTTTCATCTCAGGCCATTTGATATCTTTATTTTGATAGCGATTTTCGCCAACTGCATGGCCTTAGCTGTATACATCCCCTTTCCCGAGGATGATTCCAACTCAACCAACCACGACCTGGTGAGTAAATGACTTAAACCTTTTGACCTTTCAGCATGTTCCAGCTTGACCCCTGCCATGACCCCATGACCCCGCACTCACATTAACTGGTGTGTACATCTGAAGATGGATCTTCGGTCAAAGAGCATCTTCTACGGGGCTTATATGTCATTGTTTAATAGACGTTAAGCTCTTTTATTGTGTGCAGGTGTCTTTATAGAGCACATAGTTCTTGTGGCTTAAAAACATATACTATCTTCTTTTAAAATAATAGCAAATGAGGACTTTTTTGGCAAGAATTTGCTTAAATAAAGACCAAATATTGTTAGAAAAGCAGGCCGGATTTCAGTTGTTTCATAGTAATTTCTTCCTTAGACAACTGGTGAATGTCTTTCTCTCCTCAAACAAAACCACGGCATTGTGATTATATGTGTATGTTCCTGGAAGGACATAGAGGAAAATCTGTCTCATTTTAATCTCGATGATCTTTTCTGAGAACAGATGCACGCTCAGCTCAGGCATTTTCTTTTCAAACTTGCTTCTCTTCCTGTCGACAAAGTGTTTCTCTTGTACGGTTTAAATTGATCTGATTTTGCACTCTTTAGATTTATATTTAGACAAGCGGAGCATTTGGATCGTAGAATTGGTGAGTTTGGAAGATGTTCTTCGCCGTGCGTTAGACCGAGAGGACGATTGTGAGTTGAGATAAGACAGCTGTTCAATCTTGTGGCGGAGTGGAGCTCCGCACGAGGGCTTCGTGATTTGTGAATAGCTCTCGTGGCTACTGGCATGGTTTAATTTAGTGATTTAAACTCAGACAGGAAAGAGAAACGGCAGGCAGAGATGTTGCATTCTGGGTTTTTTCCCCCCGAGCACTTTTGGGGCTGCGTTTGACGAAGTGTTTCCCTTTTTTGGCTTTAAAACTCAAGAGTAAGTTTGTATTAAAAGTTTCTTGAAATGTTCAAACTGTGCAGGGAATGTTTCTGATAAACGTTAATGTGCTTTTTGATTTATAGTCTTACAAATCGTCGCTGTCAGGAGAACTTAGGCCAGATTTACCAACAGATTGCTCCAAACAAACCCTCTTTTGGTGTTAAAAACTACTGTCAGGATTTACTAAGTCATGCAGTAAAAAATTAGGGTTGAAAAGGCATGGACAGGGTCATTTTTGCAGCTCAACTTATTGCATATTTATTTGTAGCAGTTTCCCTTTCAGACACAAAATTGATGGGAGGAGAGTATTTAATAGGGGTGTCACGATTCTCCAAATCCTTGATTCGATTACATTTTCGATTCTAAGGTCACGGTTCGATTCGATTCTCGATTTTTACTTTTTTTTTTTTTTTTTAAGCACAGGTTGCTGTTGCTCCTAAAAAGCTGACATCAGTTCATCGCAATCTCACACATCTCTGTTATTATCAATGAAGCTGACTGCACAATGAATCTTTCATAATATATAGCCTACACATTGTTTGTTATAATTAGAAGATTTGCCAGCTTACATAATTCAGCACTTTACAAAAAGTCAGTTTTGAGCGGTGAGGAGAGTCTATCTTAAATGCTTCTGATTGGCCATTGCGTTCAAGAAATCAACACATATGTCTGTGATTGGCTAAATCGCTCAACGCTGCAAACATGTTATAAATAGAAACTCTGGCCTGTAAATCGTTTCTATTTTGTTTTAGTTCTTGTTGCTTTTCTGCAACAGATAAATAAAAATGTATTAGTTTTTATATGTTTTATTCATAGATATTTCTAGTTTGCGGGAGTCCCGCGAATCGTTTTATTCTCCCGCACACATAGAGTGAGTGCATTACCGCCCGCGCTCGCACTCGGCCATCAAATCTAGTCCCGCGCCGCACTCTATTGCGTTGGGAGTGCACGTCTATAGATCAAGAGCCTGGCCCGAGGATAGTGATGGGAAATATCGGCCCGGGTCGAGCCAAGTTCGGGCTCGGGCATAGAATCTAAGTTAGTCACAGCCTTTCAACACGTGTGTTTTTTTTTCCGCGCCGTGATGAGTCGTTCATGAACGATCCGTTCATTGCCTCTGTCACGCGACAAATGAACAAAAGACTCGGAAGGTCAAGTAATTATTAATGTTCCCTGTAAATTATTTTTGACTGCATTATAATGATTTCTTAATTCAGAATATGAACAAGATTGCGTAGGTGGATGTGTTCGGGGAATTTGCCTGTTAACAGTAGGCTATAACATTTAAAGCCCCTGAAATGACTAGAAAAAAGATTAGTTAATTTTGATGAACGAGATTGAACAATAGAGTCAGTAAAACGATCCGAACTTTCCATCACGGGCGCGACATGGGGGCGTGGCAGCATCGACGATTCCATATTTTATTTCGATTTTTGAGATTGTGAATTAATTTCGATCGATCTCGATTTAAAATCGAAATCGTGACACCCTTAGTATTTAAATGAATCATGCAAGGTGATTTACTGAGGTTTGCGCTAGTCAATTTACAGGTATTTGCCATTATTTAGCTACCACCCAGAAAAAGCATGATTTGCCGTTTAGTAAATCTGGCCCCTTGAATCTCCATATTTCATAATGTTTTGTTTTTTTCCGTAAATCATTACTGTAATCTTTATGTCTGTCTGTGGGTTTTGCAAATGTTTAACCAATGGAAAGCATCAAAAAAGAGCTTGTGACTAATCCTCATAACTCCATTGGATCCTCAAACTGTTGGTCAAACCTCATAACTCCACACCGCCTCTATCATGAATGAAGTGCTGCGTGCAGTTTGGTCCCTCTCTGCTTGTTTGCAATGCAATGGTAAATAAAGAACTGTTTGTTTGAATATGTTCAGAATTTTCTTTACTCAAAGAATATATATATATATATGGGTATATATATATAATAACATGAGATTTTGGCCAAATGACAGAAACAACTGAGCAACTGATGAAACCGTAATGCAATGCACTTTCTCTGTTAGATGCGGACGTTGTAATGACGGACAAAACACTTGTCATACATTCACTGGTCAAAAAACTTTTGGTAAAATGTCAATAATATATTTATACATGCAAGTGTCTGACCATATTTAAAGCCACAATATAAACTTTTACAGTTACAATACAATATGTAATCATTTAAAGAGTAATATTTTTTTAAAGTAGCGGTTTTGGACGTATGAGGTTTCCACCGAACGGCAATGAAATGTGACCATCTGCACCACCATTATGGTACAGTTCAGATTACCGTAAACCTCACACTGAGCAGGGCATTGTTCTTTCAGCGCACACATGTGACAACAATACACGTCCAATAAACATCCTTATCGTCCGTTTTGTGGTGGCTGTTATCTCATCCGTCTGCTCTCCCATGTGTGTGTTAAACAGCGGTAGGTAATCGCGAGTCAAAATTTAATCAGAATCCCAGCAGGCATGATAACATGCATCCCCTGTTCTTTCACACGGATGAGCAGAGGTCATGCTGGGAAGCCTATAGCCTATAGTTACCATATAAACTGCACCATGCACAATCAAGGTCTAAAGATGTGCTTTTATCTTTGTAGATGATTTTTTTTTTATGTTACTAGGTAAAGCATCACTGTTAGTATTACTCATACTTAAGGATAGTGATTTAAATAAACCCTTTACCATAAGTCATGCTGTTTTAAGTATTTTGATGATTTTCACCTTGCGGATGATAAAACTAATAAAACAAAAAAAAATCTAGAGACCCAGGGCCGGATTCACAAAACATTCTCAAAGTCCCCCTGTGGTGAAAATCATGTTTTTAATGTTTAGATGTTTATGTGGTGTTTTTAATACACTTTAAGACAAACCATGTGGAAATTTATAGGTCAACACCATTGCTGAGTATTTTCTCCTTAAACTGCAGTGAACAAACTATCTTGTAACAAATCACGTCAACGTGTGGGCGGGCTTTCGCATATCATCATCATTACTCTGCTGAGAAGCAGGGGATTCTCAAGAGAAGCCAGGTTATCCCGGTATATTTTTCTGTTGATATGAAAAATGGGTACATATAGCAATATAGCTTGTAAATAGGATGTATATTATGATGTTATGATGAACTATATATGTTGTTCAAAGTGTTTCTAAAGATACTGATTGTTAGAAGACACTACAGCTCACTGACTCTGGGAGCAAATGGGAACATGGTTTGTGTAACATTATCAACACATTGTTAGCTGTTTGATAACGTAGTCAAGCTAAAGGCTAATCATATTAATTGCCGTTATGTGTCTTGAAGTTGTAGAGAGCGATAGATAAAATGCATTACCATTCTGATACATCGACTTGTGTATGAATTGACCAAGTGGATCTCTGAGCTGGTGTGAGTGAGTGGAGGCGGGGCTAATTTCCATATTCATTGATCTGCGTTTACTAAATGAGGCAAGGTTGTAGTCGAGTTACATTCAAGCTATTTTAAGGCATGAATAGAAAAAAATTCACAGGAAAAAAACGTTTAAATATGTAATGTTGTTGATCAAAGATGAGTTTTAAGGGATAAAATTGACTACAAGAGGACTTTAGGACAAAACTTGAGAAGAATTTGAATTCATCGTAAATTGTCGTAAATGACCTCTTAAAAGTTAGGATAACCTCCAACTTAGTCATAAACAAACATTCTTCCAGTAACATTAATAAAATGTTTGTTCAAAGTTACCTGGTCTTTAATAATTTTCTCAAAACGTTAACATAAAAATATTAATTAATTCAGCCATTTAATGTTTTTTTCCCCCCGAAACATTTTAGTAGGATGTTTGTCTAACCTTTTTTGTAAATGTTAGAATGTTCGCATAACCAAGAAATATCGTATTCAAATTTTTTTTTTTTTTTACAACTTTTAAACATGCAGAAAACATTCATAAATAATATAACATAATCTCAGAACATATTTTGGATACTACTACTATTACTACTGGGGATGTGCACGAGTACACTGTAGTGAAACCAGTGATCGATAATATAAACAATTATTATGCGTGACATGACTTTTTAGTTCAAGATAAAGAGAGAGAAAAAGAAAGAGTGATGGAGAGAGCAGGCACTGACAAATAATCTACTGCCCACTGACATGGTTTTAAAGCTATTGCTATCCAATGTTTTTGACCTTCAAACGTCTTGAAATACACATATAGATTAGAGAAATCAAAATTTTATCCACTGAACCCCGCTAACCACCGCAAATTTGGGACCTCTGTGATTTATAAAATTGTGCCTATGGCCCTAAATGGCTTGCAAATGTTTTGAAGGCTGATATCTAATAGAAAGCGAGGAATTGAAATAAATGGGTACAACCTAGCAGCACATTCCTGCTTCTCATAATACCATGAAAATGAATTCAGAGACTGTCTATCACTGATTTTAGCACCACAGAGAACACCGCATACACCAGGACTGCGCGAGAACTTTCAAAGCACAGAGAGCACAGAAATAGCGTCAGTGGCACAGATCAAGCATTGTTACGGACTACAAGGCAGGTTGGTTGGTAATTCTCCTCTGAATTTTTTTTTCTCAGCTGAACTTTAGTTTTAATTGTGGTTTTAGATGCAGCTCAGGGGAGTTTAATTTAGAACACAGACTCCAATTAGGGGGTTGGACCGGTTCAATATCAAGCGTCTCTTAGTCTATTCAAAATTTAAGTGTTTTTCAAAGCAAAACTTTATCACAGAGCTCACACAGACATCTGAGCAAAATTTCCAGCTAATAGTTTTCCAGGGTGCTTTTAATCCTGATCTACTGTAAAGTGTGTGCATACATTATACGCAACACTATCATTCACAAATCTTTTTTTGTTTTTGTTTTAATTAATATTTTTATTCACCAAGGACGCATTAAATTGATCAAAAATCAGAGTAAAGATACTTATAATGTTCCAAAGTATTTCAATTTCAAGTAATTGCTGTTCTTTTGAACATTCTAATAAAGGAATTATGAAACAAATGTATTCCACTAAAACATTAAGCAACACATCTGTTTTCAACATTGATAATATTAAGAAATGTTTCTTGAGCAGCAAATCAGCATATTAGAATGATTTCTGAAGGTTTGTGTGACATTGAAAACTGTAATTTTCTAGTAATGATGCTGAATAAATTACATTTACAATATATTCAAATAGAAAAAAGTTATTTTAGGTTGTAAAAATATTTACAGTATTACTGTGATCAAATAAATGCAGCCTTAATGGGCAGAAGAGACTTCTTTCAAAAACATTTAAACCATCTTACTGACCACAAACCTTTGTCTGGTATGTACACATAGAATGAAGTATAATAGTGCAGAAATACAGTATGTGAAATGGGATCGACCTCATGTGTTTTAGTAACCACCTGTTTAACGCTACACAGTTATGAATAATGTAAATGCTTCTCAGTGTATATTACAGTAGCCATGCATCTTTTCATTTGCCATTCTGCCACTACTGAACAACAATACCGTCTGTGCTGTGTTATGGGATGTTTCTATGCCTCTTTTTATGCATGAGTTCTCTGCTTATTAGGTGTCCTATTTCTAAGGGACTGCATTACCCAAAGGTTTCAGCTTTCATTTGGCCTTTCTAGGTGTTAAAGGGTTGAGTATTGGAGTATAGAAAGTGAAAACTCTCATAGGAGAGTTCCTGGTTCAAAACAAGCGGATTCATATGGATTTTGAGGGTGTTTTAAACCTTTTCTAGCCCGTTCCATAGGACATGTGAACACTTGTGAAACATGGAAAACTGGAACTTTCTGTGCATGTGTAATGACGTAGAAATGGCATATGACACACGGAACGAGCTGTTGTTGAATATGTAAGGGATGTGCATTAAACAATTTTAATGCGTAATGTGGAGACGAAGAACCGCCCGATGCAAAGTGCATTCAAAGCGTTTAAGGCACAGTTAGCCGTGGATTGTGCCGTTTATACCATGGTCATTTTCCAGAATTTACAAGTTAAAGCTGTTTTTGATGTTTGCAGCGCAATATTTATCAGTTACAGCTCATTAGATCTAGTATTCTGCCTGTTTTAAATCATACCAGAGGTGTAGTGCGAATTACAAGATTACATTTATTTGAATTAATGAATTTAGGATTTATTTGAATTAATTATTTAGATAGAGATGAGAGATGTTTATGTGAATTACCTGCGTCTTTGCAGCGTCTCTCTTTCTCTAGAAGGAAGCTGTGATGTTATTTCAAAAACAGGGGTTATCTCGTCGCTGAGAAATATAGTGTAGGGAAGTCACGGAGCTATTTCATTAATAAAAGTCACAGGGTAGCATTGATGTTTCTGTGTGTGTGGACAGCGTAATCTCTAGGGCTGTTTTCGACTAAGGATTTTCATAGTCGAATCTGATTCGTTAGATTTTGCCGTAGTCGACTGATAGTCGAACCTTTTTTTTTATTTTTTTTTATTTTTTTTTTTTTTAAGATAGCAGCTAGACGTTCGGTTGAATAACTGGTCGTCTGTTATAGGACAACTCGCTCTACATTTATTTAAAATGAACAGCAAGACAACTAGAAGTGAATGTGCTTTCCATTAAATGAATCCTTAAAAAAAAAACAAAAAAAAACGTTGCAATGAACGTGCTTTGTTTTAAATAAATCACACACAGTAAACAAAACCTTAACAAAAAAACTTTGCAATGAACTTTGCAATTTAGACGCGCAAACTGCGTGCCGGTGCGGTGCGGTGAGACGTAGGCCTACATGCTTGAGCAGATTCGGCTTGAAGTCGTTCATCCTCGGATGCGGCGTCGCGCGCGCTGTTACAAAAAAAGCCGTGCACACAGCCAAGCGAAATGGGGTCTTGCCGGTCTTGCGCACCCAACGCGTCATTTTTTGCCGCGGGCACCTTCGCTCTTGTGCGGACGCGTCTGGTATAAACAAGGCTTTACTCCATGTCAGCGCACGCTCTGATCGGTAAAGGTGCACAGACCTCTCCCGAATCATCTCCAGCACTCAGCCTCCGAAGCAACACTAACTCCGCCTCCGTTTCCCTCGTAAGATGATATTAGTATTTAAACATTCTCTATGATAAAATTTTTTTGTAAAAAATATTTTAATAGCACGGTTTTGGCGGTTATAGAGTTCTAATGACGGTGATCAACTATAACCGTCGGTCTCACGTTATATAATAACCGTCACACCCCTATTGGTTACATAACACTTCCCTACTATTCGACTATGAGGTTCATAGTCGAATCAGACCTCTCCGAATCGAATCGTCGAATCCTCGACTATTAGAAGTCAGCCATAGTAATCTCTAGGGCTGTTTTCGACTAAGGATTTTCATAGTCGAATCTGATTCGTTAGATTTTTGCCGTAGTCGACTGATAGTCGAACCTTTTTTTTTTTTTTTTTTTAGATAGCAGCTAGACGTTCGGTTGAATAACTGGTCGTCTGTTATAGGACAACTCGCTCTACGTTTATTTAAAATGAACAGCAAGACAACTAGAAGTGAATGTGCTTTCCATTAAATGAATCCTTAAAAAAAAAAAAAAAAAAAACGTTGCAATGAACGTGCTTTGTTTTAAATAAATCACACACAGTAAACAAAACCTTAACAAAAAAACTTTGCAATGAACTTTGCAATTTAGACGCGCAAACTGCGTGCCGGTGCGGTGCGGTGCGGTGAGACGTAGGCCTACATGCTCGAGCAGATTCGGCTTGAAGTCGTTCATCCTCGGATGCGGCGTCGCGCGCGCTGTTACAAAAAAAGCCGTGCACACAGCCAAGCGAAATGGGGTCTTGCCAGTCTTGCGCACCCAACGCGTAATTTTTTGCCGCGGGCACCTTCGCTCTTGTGCGGACGCGTCTGGTATAAACAAGGCTTTACTCCGTGTCAGCGCACGCTCTGATCGGTAAAGGTGCACAGACCTCTCCCGAATCATCTCCAGCACTCAGCCTCCGAAGCAACACTAACTCCGCCTCCGTTTCCCTCGTAAGATGATATTAGTATTTAAACATTCTCTATGATAAAAAATTTTTGTAAAAAATTTTTTAATAGCACGGTTTTGGCGGTTAAAGAGTTCTAATGACGGTGATCAACTATAACCGTCGGTCTCACGTTATATAATAACCGTCACACCCCTATTGGTTACATAACACTTCCCTACTATTCGACTATGAGGTTCATAGTCGAATCAGACCTCTCCGAATCGAATCGTCGAATCCTCGACTATTAGAAGTCAGCCATAGTAATCTCCAATCTATGTTCAAGCCTATATATTCACTAAGCTGTCAATCTCTAAAGCGCAAGCTCAATGAATTCTTCACTCTTGCAAAAACTCCCATTATAATAAAAAAAGCTGTCTTAATTGTTCAATTAATCTCTTATTTACATCGTGTTTACATTTAGTTGGTTATGATGAAAGAATTTGTGAGCAAGTATTGAACAAAACAAAATGCATTTAGTTTTGCATTTTCAGAAGTGTTAAGCGGATTCCGATTAACTTACTAAGCATAAAAACACATCCGGAATGACCGGCTTTAGCTTCAGTTAGCCGAAGCAAGTCGATCATAGGGATGAAGGATGTATGGCAGGGTGACGCAGTGGCTCATTTGCTTCTCAGGGAACTATGGTTACAGTTGTAACCTGAGACGTTTCCTTTCGAGGGAACTCGTGCTGCGTTGGTGGGGCTTTTGGAACGATAATGCCCAAACGCTATGCTTACAAGTCCCTGTCCATGTGAATACTGAGAGCACAACTAAGACATGAGCACCTCTGAACCTGGGGCAGTGCCCAGTTCCAGGTTGTAAAACCTTACGAATGTGAGTGGAGAGGACCAGTCTGTCGCATGCCACATCCTGTAGGGATACCTCCTTATATAATAAGGCTTTCTAAGCCGCCATACTCCTGTCCTGGCCTAAGAGCACTACGGAGGAAACGTGTCACCAACGGGTTTCTCCCCAGGGATACACCACCCAAATGGACATGGTAGGCAGCTAAGGCAGCCATGTGCACCTTCAGTGTGAAAGGGGATAACCCTGCGGAAAAACAAACCTGCAGTAACTCCAGCACTGTACCAATTGGGCAGTTAAATGAAGCTCTAGCATAAGTTCTGCCGGGAAGACTCAATTGTTACGTCACTCATTACCTTCTCATCTATCCAATCGTGTTCTTATACTTGTGGTATATAAGATAGGTACTTACACATGTCTGAGTTCGCAGATGCTGACGCTTCAATTTACCTCCATCCCCCCCACCACCACCAGAATGGTCCCTTCCCGTACCTCACAGAGGGTCGGCTGCGCCCCTGCCTTCGTCTTCAGGCAGGAAATGCAGAGTCCGTACTCTCAGATTGCGAGCTACGGACGGGGCCTACGCCAAAGAACTTTATCATATATTGCTTGCTGGGCTGTTAATAAATGCTTAATTGTGACAGTATTATCCTCTCTAGTCTTTCTGGTAGAACTGATTCCCACTGTCGAGATCCGCACCATGAAGTGAAAACCCTCCGATTAAATGCATACAGTTTCCTCGTGGAGGGAGCTCAGGAGTGAAGTATGGTCTCCACAACCTCGGTTGAGAGACCAAAGTTTGTGAGTTGGGTCCCCTCAGAGGCCAAACCCACAGGTTCCATATCTCTGGGCGGGGTGAGGGGTCACTCCTCCCACTTGAGACAGAAGGTCCCTCCTGACTGGAATTTCCAGGGGAGAGCCGTTGAGGAGGGACACCAGGTCCGAGAACCATAATCGGCTCGGCCAGTACGGTGCTACTAATAGTAGACTTACTCCGTCCTGACGGACCTTCTCCAGAACTCCTGGGAGCAGAGCAATCGGAGGAAAAGCGTACAGACGTAGCTTCGGCCATGTCTGTACCATAACGTCCAGCACCAAGGGAGCTGGGTGTGTGAGGGAGAACCAAAGTGGGCAGTGTGTCGTATCCTGAGACGCAGACAGATCCACTTCCGCTTGGCCAAAAAAACTCCTATATACGCTTCACCACCTCGGGGTGAAGTTTCCATTCTCCGGGCCTCAGTCCCTGCCTCGACAGGATGCTCTTAAGTTTTGGTACCCTGGAATGTATACTGCTCTCAGGGAGATCTGTTTTCCTTGGAACCACAGGAGAATCTGGTGTGCCAGTTTGCATAGCGGGCACGGACACAGACCCCCTGATGCTTTATACAATAGGCCACTGATGTGTTGTCTGTGCGAACAAGCACATGATAGCCTCTCAGGTCTGGGAGGAAATGCTTCAATGGCGTGAAGACAGCCATCATTTCTATTTTTGGGTAAACTAACCCTTTAATTAGATAAAGTACTATTACTAGAATAAAGCACTAGAATTTTCAAATCATTTGTTGCTTATAGGCCATAGATAAAAATAATTGGTATTTCAATTTTGGTGCCTTCCTATTCAGCCTTCCTGTTTTTATGAACTGAAAGAATAGTTGAAATAGTTTCTGTGGTAATCGACAGCATCTGTTGTATATACGTATTGAACCCTGAACATTCGTTTAAGACTTTTCATTATTGATTACTAGTGCATCAAATTAAATTAATTATAATGCAAGCACCATATATTACAAGCAATTTGAGTAACTGTTCAAAAACCTGAGGATGACTTGCATTTACATTTCGCACTTTTTGAAAGATAATTGCATATTATTGCAACTTTTTGTTGTCTATTCCGACCCATAAGAATTTTGCTTCAAATAGATCATGCGTCAGTTGGCCAAAAAAGGAACATCTTGAGTCGAGTATTTGAGAAGCAGTCAACACATCCTGAAGCCCCAAGCTCTCGCTCCACTAATGACGTACAGTACCTGTCTGAGTCAAACATTCCCTAGACAAGTATTCTCTACAATACTTGCCTTGCCGTTACCCTTCCTTGCATACAATATGCCACTCAGAAATGTGGTTTGCAGCATGTATGAGAAAGAAAAGCCATTATTTGGTACCTCTAAGGTGCACAAGGCGACACACAGCCTCTTTAGACACTCACATTTCTTTTTCAGACACAAACATAGATGTGGGGTCTGGAATAAGGTTATTCCTGGCTGTTTCTTGCACTAGATTGAAGGCTCCAGGCAGCTCCTGCTGAACACTGCTGTGTACAAGCGTGCCCTTTTCATAGCCAATAATATTCATATTCTCCAACCTTTACCACACACACACACGCGCATTTCATGTTGTATATCACGGAGGAAACATTACATTCACTTCTGTTGTTAAATTAAGCTAATTATTATTACTACACCATCACGTTACCCCTTGCAGGAATTTTTACATTAAAATAACTCTTACAAAATACAATACCATAGTACAGTGATTATAATGGGCTTCTGACATGATATTTCATGCTCTGACATACAGCATTTGCCTGCAATGCGACAATTTTAACTGCAGTTTCCCAATTTGTTTACAATTAATTATGCATGTTGCGTTTATGATCTCTTATTTTTTTGACAGACTACATGGAGAATTTGGACATAAATACATGAATTTGTCACGTTTGAGTGAACTACAAAAAAGATAGGTGATATTATGACTTGTTACAGCACCTTAAATATACGTTTGACTTTATAAATATCTACACTGGTGGTCTAAAACTTGTAATAATTATGCTTTTCAGTGTTTCTGAAAAAAGTCTCTTCTGCTCACCAAGGCTGAATTTATTTGATCAAAAAATACAGCAGTGATATATTAAATTTATTAGAATGATTTCTGAAGGATCATGTGACTCAAGTAGTCTGAAGTAATGATGCTGAAAATTCAGCTTTGCCATCACAGGAATTACATTTTTAAATATTTTCAGTTTCTTAATGTCAATAACATTTAACAATATTACTGGTTTTACTCTATTTTTCATCAAACAAATGCAGCCTTGTTGAACATAAGATATTCTTTTCAAAAACATAATTTACTCCAAGGTACTCAAAAAACAACAACAACAAAACATAAGACCATGGTACCAGTGTCTGAAAGGTTTTTTTTTTTTGTATTTGTTATTTATTTATTTACTCAGAGATATTATATGCCCCCTGTGGTGGATTTAATGGGACTTTTTTTCTGAGGGCATTTTTTGCAACTATGTAAAACATGCACCATTTATGTCAAATACTTCAACTTAATTTAAATAAATGTTCCATCTGAATAATTAATATGATTAACTTGGCTTAGAATTTAATGTTATGTATACAATTTAATGAAAGCATTGAGCTCATTGTCTCACACAATTTGAATTTGCTGGTATTTTGATCACTTTTGGTGGTATTTTTGCCACAAACCCCCCTTTTTTTGCCTTGCATGTCAAGAAAACTTGGTTGTACTGTGGTACTTTTTTTGATAGCAAATGTATGAATCTCTTTTCCTTTGGTTGACAATCTTTTTTCCTTTGGTTGACCACAATTTAGATTTTTCAGGTTTTAACATCATTATGAAGACAATTTATCCCTGCAAAAAAGGACAGCAAACACAACACACTCTGGCAAATGTAAGCTTTACACCAGCGTTTTCACACAGTTGTCAGGTTTAACCTACATTAGAGTCACTGTGAGATTAAAATAGAGCAAAATGATTTGAGAGGAAATCAGCCCGAAGCGAAAACTGCACCATAAGGGCTGGTTCACACAGAACACGTTTTTGCTTTGAAAAACGCGAGACTCGGCCAGTGGAATGGGAAAGAACCGCAAGGTCTCGGGACTTCTTTAAAAAGTTGAACTTATTTTGAATTGAGCGCCACGTTTTAGAACGCCATGTCATGCGAGAGACGCTGCAAAAGACGCAAGATGTAAGCGCAACGGTCAAACACGTCCGCCTAGCATGTGTTTACATAGAAAAAATAATGGAAAAGTAGTGCAGTGGAATGGAAAACGCGTTCTGTGTGAACGGCCCCTAAGAAGTATGAGGGAAAAGACTGATGTTAAATGGGTACTTCACTGAGAGAAAACAGAGAAAAAAGGCTGTTGTCTTCTCCTTTGCAAATAGGTAGGAAAACTTCAACACCCATAATGCACTGGGCATGTTGCTTTCCAAGGCCACTCCCACCAGTGCTATGGATACGCTTACCAGAGTCGAATACCGCCTTGCTTTAGTAGGAAATACTTTTTAGCAAACTTTTAGTCCTGATGGTGTCAACTTGTATTGTTCCCGGGTGCACGAATTCAAAGAGTAAACGTTTAGTGGGAGTGAGTTACTTTCGGTTTCCAGTGAAGGATCCAGCACGTTGTAGGCAGCGGCTAAAAACAGCAAAGAATCGTAAATGTAGAGAGAACGCGCAACGGAAAATCTGAAAAACCTGTGTTTGTAGTCAACATTTAAAACTGGATGACCACGAACATAGTATTTTAGTTCAAACAGAAGGGAAAACTGAAAGAAACTGCTATTCTGTCAGTTCCGACCAACCCCCAATGCAAAACGCTATTGCATACAGGTAAGAAAGCTGTTGCTGTAATGTTCCACTTTTACTATAATGCTCTTTATAGAGTGGGCATAGTACATAGCAATTTTCAGTGATAAACCTAGCCTTACAATAATAATAACTGTTCCTTCAATAACCCTTTGTTGATCTGACTGTCCGTGGGCAGGGATACAAAATGTGGAAGTATAATCTGTAGTTTTCACGAAAGCCCTTGAGCTGTCAAACACGTCGTCCAGCGGACTTTTGCTGTCAAATAAACATGATTTTCTCGGTCCAGCCAGGTAACACGGAGAATGAGTAAACATTGTTAATTTGTAGATACTACCAACATTGTAAGCCGTTGACTCTTCTGAGGTAAGTCAGACGTGTGTGTGTGTGTGTCTGTGTTTGTTTCTGGCGGTGTCTCCGGACCCCAGTGGTGATGAAGGCTGAAGTGTATGTTTAATCACTTAGCTAACTGCTTATTTTCACCAGATGCACTGACTTCCCAGTGCTCTTTATCTTGGCGTGTGTGGGTTTGACGCTTTGGAAAGCCTCTGTCCGTTCATGTGTATATGCATGTGAAATATTGATGGGAATATTTGATTTTGTGTGCCACACTGAGTATGTGTTTTATATGTATTTCGATTTGTAGGATTCTGTGTAATGGAGTGTGTGAAAGGAGAGAGAGAGTCATATGGAGTTTTTATTATTATAATTTTTTTATATATATATTTAATATGTTCACTCATTGTTTTTTTCTTTTCTTTATGATAACATGCATTTACAGCATTTAGTGAGGACTCCATGTAATGCAGCTTTCTATGGAAGCTTGTTTTTGCCCCTGAATAAAAAATAAAAGTTAATTTTATCTCACAATTCTGACTTTTTTTTCTGAAATGGATGATTAAAGCGCAATTGTGTGTTATAAAGTCAGAATTGCAAGATATAAACTCGGACATCAGTAGGAAAATTAGGCTGCTGACACGTTAAGAGCTAATGCACGGATCCAATATATTGATGCACATTTTTTTTCCCTCAACTGTTTACGTTTACTTAAGACATAACTGACTGTTTCTGAGGATACTTGCCAAGATGAGCATTTTGACATAATTTTGTTTGAATATGTTTGTTCAAGCACAAGAAGACGCGTAAGTGAACTCAACTTGGTATTCGCATGCTGTATGAGATGCGGATTTCTGGAAGGAGATCCCTTTCGTGTCTTCTTGCGTTTTCATGAAAACTCAGCACCGGCCCGCTACCTGTCCCAAGCGTTGTGCACGTTTGTTCGCGTTCATCTTCTCAGAAGCATTGTTAGAATTCATAAAAATGTTACAGGCCAACTGCCGATTTACAACTTTTCATACACTCGCCAACACCGATTTTTACTCTCATTTGGCGAGTGTTCATTTTATGTGTAACTATAGATACTGGTGCTGCTCTCTGTGTAAATGCATCATTGGCATCAGCATTCTGTCCTAGCTGAGTTTTCCTCAGGTGATCTCGTGCTCAGGCATAAATAGGCATCGAGTCTAGTCAGATTTTAGAATCATACTTACTAACATGCAGAGGCACTCGCAGGGGCACACAAACACATAATAGATGCAGATACACCCATACAATAAAAGCCAATTTTTTTCCTGCTACTGCAAACAGGCTTTATTTGTAAAGGTGGGTGTACATAAGTTGATAAGTGATCTAGAAAAAAGGATTCTGGATTATTATAAGGATTTCTGTCACCAAAATAATTGTCCATGTGTTAAGTGTATCATAACTTGCTTTAGAGAAGAAGCGCCTATAATGGCTAACTAGTGATTTTTTTTTTTTTTTTTTTTTCATTACAAAGACATTTCTAGATAGTAGTAGTTTGCTAGATGTGATCGATCTCTTGCTGTTCTGACTTCTTTTCTGATGTATGGATACAATACAACCTTATTGTGTCTTTACTGGAATTTTGTTGCAAGTTGTTTTCTGCATGAATGGAACATCCATTCATTTATTAGGAGATGGTGGGAAGCATTTCTTAATGTTTGGTTAACTGGTTTCATTTTATATTTATTTATGTATATGTGTATATTCAGGGGTTTAAAAAATCTTACCAGCAGCTCTTGTCCATACAATGAAAATGAATGGCCATGGGAATCCCTGCTTCCCTTCCACTTTCATTGTATGGAAAAGAGCTGCTTCTGTTCAACGAATCAAAAAGAAAGTTGGGTGACTAAATAATAGGGTCAGTTATAGGAACTTAGTTATAGGAACTAGCGACCAGGGCGGTTCCTAGAAAACTTAATGTTCCCCTAGGGCCATTTTCCTAGTTGCAATCACACCACCAGTAGGAATTCTGAAGTGACGTAAACCGCCCTTGTTGTTGTGACTTTTATTTTGACAACGTGGTGCACATTTATTTTGATGGCGTTGAGAACGGTAGAGCCCGAGCACACAGCACTCCCATTCTCTGTCTTCATTAGTTTACGATCTGTTTAACTGTCCTATCTAATACGTTATTAGACAGAAATGTTATAGAAAGTAAAACGTATATGAAAAAGTATTAGCGTGTGATTGATGCTCAGTGTCGCTAGCTGAGCAGAAAGGTTGAGAGGTCCATCTTTCACTGTTTTCCATGTTCGTAGAGTTAGTTCATGCATTAAATATAGGCTCAGTGAAGTAAATATATATGTGTGTACACTGCTTTTCAAAAATGGCAGGTGCTGGTGTTTTGAGTGTGTTTGACCAATCAGCGTACACCTATGTCATTGGTAGTTCCTATTAGGGCTGCACGATATTGGAAAAAAATTACCTTGGTATATTTTTTCCAACGATATATATTGCGATATTGCGAGCCATCAATCCAGGCTAAAGTCAATAATTACCATTCCATGATATTAATAATTTCACTAATAAGCAAGCTTCATTACAAGTGAAAAAAAGGTATATTTTTCATATTTTATTCCAAAATTAGAACATATTTCTGTAAACAGAAAAGCAGAACACATTTTTAAATAAAACAGCAGATTTAACGTTACACTAAGTGATCAGACAAATTGGTGGTGTTTCCTTGTTTTGTGGCCACAACTTTATAACACTCCAGGCAAAGTACCTGTTTTTGGTCAACATCCTCCTTTTTGTTGCCGAAATAGTCCCAAATAGCTGATTTGGACTTTCTTTTTGGGTACGAAATCATCCTTTTCTTGTGGCGGATCCTCTTCGTCGCTCATTTTTAGCTACAGGATTGCCAGAGAATGTTGGCTGTGAGCAGTGAGCAGCGGCACGGCGAACCAATCACTGTGCAGGCACGCGGAACGTGCATGTCACCCCAGCAACAAGCCATACAACAAACTCGTGTTTACTGTGTGCTACCGTTCTCTTAATACATCCATGGGTGCTACCCTTCTTCACATCGCATGTTCCAGCGATGTGACTATTGCGCATGCGCACATCGCGATGTCGATGCTAAAACAGAATATCGTTCAGCCCTGGTTCCTATCATGCTGGGTTAGACCCTACTCGAAAGTAGGAGCTAACTGAATTCCCCCAAAAGGCATTCCTAAAACTAACATCGTTCCCAGTTCCTGTGGTGCGAATACGCCAAAAAGCGGGTACTTCCGTAATTAGTTCTAGGAACTATGAAAAGGTTCCTCCTTTGTGGAGGAAAAGGCCCCTAATGACAGATTTGTGAGTGAAAAGTCCCTTTCATGCTTTAGCTCAAATATGTCTGCTATAGTTCCCGTCTGTTCAATCATTTACCACATTTGCAGGTGAAATTGCTTTGCTCCAGAGGTCATCATGATAAATGAAATCTGAATTGAATGTGAGATGGAGTTTTGAATGCATTTGAATTGCAGTATGATGATGTTTTGAAGGGGATCTTTGGTCTTATTAGTATTCAGTCATGTATTGCATCTGCCTGCGTTCTCCCGCTGCCGCCCCCACACACTGCCCCTCAGTGGTCAGGGGTGGAACAGTGCGCAGAAGAACATATGATTCTGAGCTGCTCTGCGTAATGTGAAAGGATGCGGTTGGTTGCTGGGTTACTGAGCGAGAGGAAGAGGTTCAGGATTGCATGGCTATAGAAGAGAGGAGGTTGAATAGATGCTGCATTCATCTGGCTGTCTTTATGCATTCAAAGTTTATCACTGCAAGGTCATTTGAAAAAACGTCATATTTCTATTACGCATTTGTATTCAGGATCTTTTCTATTTGTGAAAATTTTTCTATTTGGCTGGCTGGCTTTTTTTCTGAAGAAAAGCACGTCCTGTTCCGGGACACAGTTGTTTGTCACTCTTGTTCCACAAGCCCACACACACACACACACACACTGTACAGTAGGAGGTAGAGGGGGAACTCTATGATGTGGTCTGCGCTTCCTCCAGCTTTCCTGGTGTACAGTGACTGATCTATACAGTCGAGAGAGAAAGAAAGATGGAAGTGGAGGATGTAGTGAGTTGTCTTAACGCATTTTTCCTGTCACTCAGAAATATCAAGCTTCGGTCATGTCACAATGCTTCTACTACCTTTTTTATACATTAAAACTTAGGCAGAAAGCCCTCATTTAGAGTGATGAATTATATTTAAATACTATACATTGAAAAATATAAATTATATATATATATATATATCTTAACATCATGGTGTTAACATTTAGTTTATGCAGTTTATTTTGTAAGCTGCATTAAATGTTTTTTAAATGACTGATAGAAGGACAGTCGATGTATTGATGTTTTGTTGCTAGATGGATGTAGTTCATGTGGTGGTATATGCCGTATATTCTGTTACTTTGAACAGAGGACATTGTGATGTTTCCGGGATGATAAACGACATGATGTCACACTGACTCATGTCACGCCAGCTATTCGCCACATGCACAAATGTGCCTGCTTGTGTGTGTGTGTTTACATGCTTCATTTCAAATCCATGAATATGATAAATGACATGCTGTTTTTACCAATTATAGAATAAATCAAAACAATACGTTGAACCAAATCGGAATCAAATTAGCCGTTTACTCGGATTAGCATTTAGAATTTGTTCATGGCAATATTTCGCTCCTCACATTTTTCTGTAACTCAGGTTATTATCAATAATTCCATCAAGAAATTTTGGATTTGTTTGATTAATCCTGAAGATTTGCATTATGGTTGTGGGCTGATCTCAGATTAGTCAATGTAACTCGCTGTAGCTTTGAGTGTAAAGGAATGTGTTCCCCCTAAAATGTTTAATTTATTCTTTCTCTCTTCTGTGAAATACAAAATAAGATTTTTTTTTAATGTTCATGCTGCTCTTTTCCATGCAATATGGAGATCAAGTCATATGGAGCACTTTCATGGTGTGTTTGTGTCTTTCTTGGAGCTTGACAGCCCCTGGTTATCTGCTTTCATTATATGGAAAAGAGCAGCATGAACATTTTTTTAAAACATCCCCTTTTGCGTCCCCCGGTTGAAATTTGCAATGATGTGAGGGTGTTCATTCTTGTGTTAAATATTCCTTTAAGTGTGTTGGACACATGAGTCACAAAAACACCTCAGAGTATTTACAACTCAGCCTTTTGAATTCATAATTATTGCATTTGATTAAAGGATTGAGCCAAATTAATTTATGGCTGAAGATAGAGTTGATATTTTATTTTGCTTTTTGATATTTTAAATATCCAGACAAATATGTATCAACACTAACCAAAACAATTAAAACAGACTTCATTAACATAAAGGGGATGTTGAGCTTTTGATGTTGAAGGTGAAATTTGCATGTTTGGAACAGTAGGGCATGTGTTTGTGACATGTTTTTGTTTTAGTAAACTAGCTAATGGTTTGTGTTTGTGTGTGTGTGTGTGTGTGTGTGTGTGTGTGAGAGAGAGTATGTACAGTTAGTCTTTAGAGCATAAATAAGCAGATATGAGTCAGAGATATTTATGGATTGCCCCACAGGCCTCTGTTTTCTCTCTCTCTCTCTCTCTCTCTCTCTCTCTCTCTCTCTCTCTCTCTCTCTCTCTCTCTCTCTCTCTCTCTCTCTCTCTCTCTCTCTCTCTCTCTCTCTCTCTCTCTCTCTCTCTCTCTCTCTCTCTCTCTCTCACACACACACTCTGCTGATGGATGAATAAAAGTAGAGGGGTAATGGATTGGGAATGCTGTATTACTTTGTCCTCAACCATATATATCGCTTAATGAAGTTCTGTAGCCCCCATTTGTTTATTTGATTATGTAAAATTGTGTTGTTTATTTGCATGATATGACAAGTTAAAGGCTGCTCTGTTAGAAAAACACATAATTTAAAGCGGCCATATTTAAAATAGGATTTTAAAACAGGATTTCCTTGCTCGTTCTGTGAAACTCACGAAAATATTTCCTGGCTATATTTCACCCTAGAATTGGAATTGGAATATTAAGAAAATATATATATTTTTAGTACCATTGTAGCATTTTTCAATGAAACACCCAAATGCATTTATCATCATATGTTTATTAGTATGATGCATTTAAAACTTTTTAACGTTTTAAATGTTATTTATAGGCAATGGTGTAGGGCTTCACGATATTGAAAAAAACTGAAATTGCAATACAATACTGAAACTGAAACTGAAATTAATACAATTTATCTTTGTTAAAGCTACAAAAGGGACTTTCTCATTTGTTGTTTGATTAACTTTGGTGACACAAACAGCTGCGTATATTAGGCTGCTGTCACTTTAAGATGAATGCATGGGCCCAATATAATGATATTTAGAGGAATGCTCTTTTTTATATATATTTTTTGGTATAATTAATTAAAATATTTCCATTGTTTATCATAATAGATTTTTTTAGGTGGATAAATGTGTGCTATACATATATACTGTATGTGTACTACAAAGTTAATGCTTTAGATCTTTGGCAAGTGCATTTGTTTGTTTCATGTGTGTTTCTGTGTCATCTGTTTCAGATTGCCTCTTTGACATCCTGTAAATATCTCATATTGAGTGCAGTGACTTCCCTCCGCTGCTGTCACTCATATCACTCTCTCTGTCTCTGTATAGCAGGATCAGTGAGCCCGGGCTACTCTTTTCCCGCAGTAACAAAAGGCTCTTTTTCTGTTACACAGGGCTAAGTGCTTCATTCAGTCGTCTGTAAAATGTTGGCAAAACGAGGCCCACAGCGTATAAAAGCTTCCCAAATGTCCTTACACTTAAACGCACGCACACCAACTAACCTCTTTCATTGTGCAACCTTTGCACAGCTGTCACACACACATAAAGGAGAAAGCTTGAGTCTCTGTGTGTTTGTATAAAGAGATGGTATTTGACAAGTTAAATGGCTGTGTCTAACACCATCAATGCACAGAAAACAACCCACTAGCCACTTCCATGACTGAGCTGCATGCTGCAATGCTTTAAAAAACAGAACGCAAATCACTTCTTTTCCCCCATGACACGTATTCAAGGATCATTTCAGATGCCATGGATCGGTTCATGCTAGTACAGTTTCTCTAAGACACTGACTTAATTAAAGATATCATGAAATTCATTTGCAGATCTTTATATTATGTTTCTGGAGGTTAGCTTATGAAGTTAGCCACGTTTTTTGCATTAAATATTTCAAAAAATATCATAATAAACTCAGTTTTTTATCTTGTCAATGAATTTCTCTCTCCCTCTTTTGTCTCCCACAGGAAACAGTTGAATATGCCTTCCTTATCATTTTCACGATTGAAACCTTCCTAAAGATCATAGCGTACGGCTTGGTGATGCATCAGAACGCGTATGTCCGAAACGGATGGAACATGCTGGACTTCGTCATTGTTGTCATTGGGTACGTTTATCCGCTTACATTACAAAGCTTAGCTACTGTTTTAACATCTTAAGTCAACTCAAAGTTGTTGTTTTTTTTAGAGTAAAAAAAAAAAAATTACAGACAGCACATAACAACTTTTTCTGTCCCTTTCAATTTTTCTCCCCAATATTATATTGTTACATTTTGCATTTATATTTACAAAGCATTTTCTGGTTGGTGTAAACAAATTATGTAGTCTTAATAATAATAATAATAATAATATCAAATAATTTGTAACATTATAAAATAAAATATTGATCTATTTAAATAATAAAGGAACATAAAAGCATGCAAACATTTGGGGTCTTTAAGATTTTTTTGTAATTATTCAGCAAGGACTAGGTCAAAATTAACATGTTAATTTAGCTGTCAAAATTAACATGTTAACACATGTGATCATTTTATTTGTAGCTTTAATAAAATGAATAAAAACATTGCAGGGAAGACTGAAGTGTTTGATAACCTTATAACTTTATTTGATGATTTTATTCAATTTCTACACATTTTCTACCTGTTAGATCAAATAATTAAAATATACTGTTTTTATGTTGTTTCTACATTAATTCAGAGATTAAATGTGAAATTATTACAATTAAAAATATATTAAAAGTGTTAATGTTAAGTGCAATTTTATCATGATTAATTACAGAAATGTGCTATTAATTAGTTACGTTTTTTAAATCGATTGACCGCACTAGCAAGGACGCATTAAATTGATCAAAATCGACAAAAACCAGACCAAATATGCAAATGTATTACTCATTTTCTTTCTCTTTCTGTTTTGGTCTTTCTTCCCAACATCCTCTGGAATGTCACTTTCACTAATTTTCCTCCTTTGAGGCCCTTCACCTTCTCCTCAACTCCCAAAGCACACACACACACACCTACACACACTCCTCATGCAGCTATATGACCCTGAAAAGACCCGTAAAATAAACTAGCGACGTGAGCTGCAGTCTCTCTCTATTCATTATAGTCATTGTACCAGCCTCTTTGCAGCATTTCTTGATTTTAGATTAGAGTTCAGCGTGGACTGTACGCTGTTACTCGCTCTTTATTTTCAGATGAAATGCATATTTATATTCAAAAAAACATGTTTGCCGGAGATCATCACTTCCTGTGCCAGTCTTTTTTTTTTGAAGATGTAAATGAGGAAGAATCCTTGAGTCTCTTCCGGCTGGTTTTTATTTAAATGTTTTAATTTCATGTCACTTTCTTCTGTACAGTATCAGCCTAAGAAAAGGTGCAGAAGCCTAAAGATAAAATAATGAGAAACGCATCTCCTCTTGTGTCCGTGCCGCAGGCATGTTTCATACTGCATTTATAAGCAGTGTAAGCAAAAGCAGCGTAACTGCACCATCAGGCTCACGCTGTGCTTTCACACTCACAACTGCCTCTCGATACAGAAAATAAAGGGTTTCTAGATTACTACATCCAGCATTTGCTTGATTAATGTCTATAAATTATACAATGGTTATCGTGAGTGTTCCATTTGAGAATTATTACAAACTTGATATTCATGAAATGTAATTAGCGTGAAGAGTGAGATCACATATACTGTACATCCAGATGATAATTAAAGGAATATTTCGAGTTCATTATAAGTTACACGCTTGATCAGCGGCATCTATGGCTTAACGTTGATTACTACAAAAAGATCATCTTCTAGACTCATCCTTCATTTTATTAAAAAAAGCTAAAATCAAGGATTTAAAAAAAAAAGAAGAATTGAGGTTTATGATTTTATATTAAAAAACATAAATTAATTGTTCTGTTAAAACACTTATTATTTGAGCAAAATATCTCATTCATTTTATGATCGTTTTAAGATTTGAGACATGGTTTTTGTCAACAAAGTTGTAAAATTGGATCTAACTTTACACAGAAGTGTTTTTAACACTAAAATCATGTTAACAAGCACATCATTTGTGTCTTGTGGCTATACTTTTAAAACATTTAGCATTACGGATTGACCCGATTCACTTCCATGTGTCTCACTGTTTTTAACTTTTAATCAGCAAGGATGCATTAAATTGATCAAAAGAGACAGGGTTTGGAAAAGTATGGAATTTGATTTGAGTAATTTCCACAAATATGTGTTTCTAGACTATAGATTTAATTTTCTAAAATATAAAATTAAGAATTTCTAAAAACATATATAATACATGTAGAGTGTTTTCGTGGCAAAGGTTTAGTGAAATATGTTCTGAAAAATCTACAGAGAGGTTTGGAATTTTGAGTTTTGGAAAAGTATGTAGTTTTAAAATGGAAATGTGAAACCCTGCAAGACATGTATAATTCATCAAATAATCCTGACAAAACTGTTTTTCAACATTGAAGTTTTTGAGCAGAAAATCAGCATGTTAGAATGATTTCTGAAGGATCATGTGACACTGAAGACTGGAGTAATGGCAGGAATAAATGACATTTTTTAATGTAATGTATTAAAATAGTTATTTTAAAGTATAATGATATTTCACAATATTACTGCTTTTACTGTATTTTTGATAAAATAAGTACAGTCTTGGTGAGCAGAAGAGACTTCTTTCAAAAACATCGAAAAAGCATACCGACCCCAAACTTTTGAACAGTTGAAAAGAAAACTCTTATTGAACCCAAGATTTTCCTTTCATTTTAAACCAGACACTATACATTGTAGCTATAAACTGCTCAAATCATCCAGATTCAGTCAATCATTTTATGAAATGGTGTTTGTGTGTCTGTAAACGAAAAAGTAAAAGCACACGGCTTACGTGTGCGATATGAAACTGCTTTAACTGTTCTGTCCACTTGTGTTGTCGTTCTATGTCTGTATCTCTCACCGCTGATGTCTTGTTCGCTTCTCTGTAGATCATCAGCATCTCTATCTGACACACACACACACACACACACACAGTCCACTGGGCAGCTAGGTCACATTTCGATCAGTTCGCCTCATGCAGAAAGAGCTGTCTCCCTCTCTCCCTTCACCTACCCGTCTCTCTGTTCACAAGGCTGTCGCTCTTCATCTTTAGCTCTCGAGCAGCAGCCCCAAATTAGCCACGGATACTTACAGATAGGTAGTCACTCTTTAAAGTCACCATGAAATCAAAAGTCTTGTTTTTTATTAGGGCTGAACGATTATGGAAAATAATTTAATTGCGATTTGTTTAACCAATATTGCGATTGCGATTTAATATGCGATTACTTTAAGTTCTTTACATTCTGAATAAGTCGACAAAGACGAGCAATAAATCATTGTACAGTAGGGATGGGAATCTTTAGGCAGCTCATGATCCGATCTAATTTTTTTCTTATTAATTAATCTTAATAACACTTAAAATATGTATTTAATTAGATGTGTAAATATACATACTTATATATATAAACACATTTAATTAAACCAATTACATGTTAAGAATTTTAAATGGGCTATAAACTAATATAGCTTCAAAATATAAAAGCTAGTAAATAAAGAGGAACAAAAAAAAAACATTACAAGCAATAAACAAAGAGTGCTTTTAGTATTTAAAAGTAGGCTGTCTGAACGTTTTCCATTCAAGAGCTGGAATGATTTTCCCCCTATATGATAAGCTGCATTCACACTAATGCACATATCTCTTTTGAAATTGTAAATGTGGTCTCACCTGTTGGTTTAAGATATAACTGACCGTGTTTACATCAATTTCGCGTCAAAAGCATTTTCAGATGCAAGTACATTTAACCAATGAGTCGCTCACCGCCGCATGCACGAGCGCTCTTCACAAAGCGCGCGTAAGTATTTTAAAATGAAAGCAGCTTTCTCAGTGATTTTCATATTTTTAATATATAAGCCAACTGCATTCCAAAATACATAAATAATGCCTTTGTGGAGCATTTGTAAGGAAAATTCCGGCGGCCAAGACCGCGCACTGCAAGAGTAACATCAAAGCGGCAAAACCTGTGCAATGAAGCCCGCGACTGTCCTTGTAATTCGCTTAAACCCCGAACTTTATGAAACCTTATTTTTCGGTAGGTTCGAGCGGTGTCGTGTGTGTGTGTGAGAGAAAGAGAGAGAGAGAGAGAGAGAGAGAGAGAGAGAGAGAAATTAGAAGCAAGCAGAATACGGTTGTTTCTAAAGCACGCGCAGCGTCATCACGCATCTGTGTTTAAAAACTATAAGCTCAGACTCGATTCTGAAATTCTCTGAATCGATCCAGAATTGTTGGAGAGAGACTAAATAACACAATATCACATACATAAAAAATAAACTGTTCTTTCCTGTATGCCAGACCTATGCGTAGCGCGTCAAGTTGATACTTGATCTGCAGACTGCTTTTCTCTCGCGTGTCACGTGAATAGTGGAATCGCAGCTTTTGCGGTTACAAAATCGCATTTCATCATATCGCGATATTATCGCAAATGCAATTAATCGTTCAGCCCTATTTTTTATGGAATATTACATTTTTTTTCCGTATATTTTTATCCATGCGCCCTCGTAATCTTTAATCAAAATAATTTCCCCTCCCTCTTATAGCAACATCTTTTTTCTTCTCTGATGACGGGTTTACTGGCGCGAGGGCGGGGCAACCTGTCACTCACATGAGATCCACCAATAGCAAACCACAACCATTCAATCAATTCACGCCCTAATTTTGTCTTGTTTCACTCGGATAAACAGCACAATAGGGAAGAAAACACTATCACAACTTCTGTTTCATGCTGAAATTAAAAGATGATTCGCTGGCATTAATAAGGCTTTATGATTATGGTAATAGAAGCAGTACATTCAAAATCAGCTAATTTTATACTTTGAATATTTTTGTTGTTATTTTATCCGCTGTTGTTGAGATCCTGTCATACATCACTATTCAGATGTGCACCATGGTCATTTCAGGTTATCACATGCTGCTTTTTTCCTTGTTTACAGCGGATGATGCTGTCTGATGTTGTTCAGATTGAATGTCTTGCTGTTTATGTTTTGGCACCTTCATGAAAGGTCATGCTGTCGTGTGATGCTGAAAATGTTTTTTCTATTTTATAATCCAAATATGTTTTGATATTTCAGCTATTATCTTGCTACTTTATATCAATAAATAAAGAAAAAAAAATATTATTTTCAAAGAATGTAATTCTTTTATATATTAATTTATTATAACTAGATTTTTTGATATAGAATTTCTTATATTTTAATAGAGCACACAGCATTTTCTAGAATAAGTTCTAAGTTGAATGTTGTAAAATAAAAAGATGATATATTTCAAAATAATGGGAAGATTTTGTGTTTGCTACACAGAAAAAAAATACTGGACTGCACTGGTTTTGTTTAACTAAAACAATTCAAAACGTTTTAGATAATTGTAATAAAGTTGAAATAAAATAAAATATAAATATTAGATGAAAAACATAAACTTCCCGTAAATGACAAGAAATATTGCCTTGACATTGAACTAAAATATAATAATGAAAGCAAAAATATTTAAAAACACCAAAAGCTAATCCAAAATTACTGAAACTTAAAATGAAAACTGAAAATATGCTAAATAAAGCTAATTCAAAATATTAATAAATACTATAATAGTATATAAATAGTAAAGTAACAATGGTGCGCTCCACTGGTGCTTTCACATGACTCTTGAACAGAATCTTCTGATGAATCTTTAAACGAAGGATTTCCTGCTTTGAATCAGTCTAAATCCATCATAGCGCTTACTGAACTGCAAGTTCTTTTGTCTCAGATTGTAGCAGGTTTGGTGCACTTAAAGGGATAGTTCACCCAAAACTGAAAATTCTATCATCATTTATTCACCCTCAAGTTGTTCCAAACCTGTATGAGTTTCTTTCTTCCTTTTGTGTTCAACAGAAGAATTTTTTAACAATATGGGTAACCAAACAAGAACTATCCCTTTAATTAAACTTTAATGGTTGTTCATATGACATGGTGTAGGTAAAGATAAGTTGTTGTTGTTTTTTTTAAATAAAAAATGAGTTATTTTTCAGATTGATCACTGACCATCATTGTTCTTCAGAGTGTTAATTTTTTTTGCCATTAATTTTTTTATTTTTGTTTGTGTAGATTGTTTAGTGTTGTCTTGGAACTTTTGACCAAAGATGGGGAGAAGGAGATTGTTGGAACCCACCCGCCCGTGCACGGCCACGGAGGAAAACCAGGAGGTTTCGACGTCAAAGCCCTCAGAGCCTTTCGAGTGCTGCGACCGCTTCGTCTGGTCTCAGGAGTGCCCAGTGAGTCCAAAAACATTCGCCATTAGCGGTTACTAATAGTAAAAATAACAGTAGAGTGGTTATGGTCTTTAAATATAGTGAGTATACAATATAAATCACTAATATTGTGATAGTGTTATTTTAGTATCATTGATATACTACTATAGTTTGTAAATATTTTGAATTCGATTTAAGTTGTATATGTTATGTTTTAACCTTCAGTTCAAGTTTTAGTAATTATTATTATTTTTTTTTTATTATTTTTTTTTTTTTTTGGACCGGACCAAAAAAAAAAAACATTATGTCCTGGCCTAGTTTTTTTAGATTTCATTTCATTTAATGCTTATTTTGTTTCAAGATATTTTTTTTTAAATGGTTTTAGCTTTAGATAATGATAATAACCCTAAGTGATATAGATTTATATTTTATTTTAGATCTTTAATTAGTGTGCTGACAACATTTTTTAAACAGCCCCTCAGAAATCTGATCAGGCTGATTACATATTCAAGGGTTAAGACGTTCAGGCAGTGCACGGACTAGTCAGTTTCTAAAATATGTCGTTTTGCAGCACACTAATCATGAGGCAGTTTGACAGCTTCCCCTTCCGAGCGCCCAGAGCTCCAGACCCCCGCAGAGGGGTGGATGTTGGGTGAGAGATGGCGCGTGATGTGACCATATGGCGGGAAAAGCGCAGCATTCCTTGATGCATCCCCTCAGGATCGTTCTCTGAGAACAAGCTGTCAAACCCAATGCCCTAAAGACACTAGTGTGTGTCTGTGTGTATGCAATAGGAACTAGATGTGAAAGTTTGGACTTAAACGCGCCCAAATGCTGTATTTTTTACGTGCGTTTGCATATCCTCAGGTTTACAGGTGGTGCTGAACTCCATCATTAAAGCCATGGTTCCTCTCCTCCACATCGCCCTGCTGGTTCTGTTCGTCATCATCATCTACGCCATCATCGGTTTGGAGCTTTTCATTGGGAAAATGCACGCCACCTGTTATTATCAAGGAACAGGTTTGTTAAACCTCTGTGCCTTACATGAATGTTGATACACTAGCGTTCAAAAGTTTGGGGTCGGTACGATTCGTCTCTTCTGCTCACCTAGACTTCTTTAAGGGATAGTTCACCCTAAAATGAAAATTAGCCCATGATTTACTCGCCCTCAAGTCATCCTAGGTGAATATGACATTCTTCTTTCAGACGAATACATTTGGAGTTATATTAAATAATATCCTGGCTCTTCCAAGCTTTATAATGGCAGTGAATGGCCGTTTCTGTTTTGAAGTCCATAAAAGTCCATAAAATAATCTATCCATTAAAAAAGTGCTCAACACGGCTCTGGGGGGTTAATAAAGGCCTTCTGAAGCGAAGCAATGAGTTTGTGTGAGAAAAAAATCCATATTTAAAACTTCATAAAGTAAAATAACTAGCTTCCGGCCAAACAAACTTACGGATTCCACTGCAGGGCTCCAGACTGCGACCAATTGGTCGCATTTTGCGACCATTTTTCCTGCCGGTGCGACCAGATATTTATTTAGGTCGCACTAGTGCGACCACAACGTTGCCGAGCAGCGAATGCAAACAAAATGAAAGCGGAAAATGAAAATGCGCTACTCATTTATGCTTCACGGACCAATAATAGAGAGCGCAGTGCCCCGAACTTGCACTTGCCAGTCGCGGGCCGATCTCGATCACACGACACTGTAACTAGGAGATCCAGTGAAAAAAAATCCATTGACTTCGTCTCAGAATTAATAACATCATCGCTGCGAGATCCAGTGAGAAGCACTCCGATTCGGCACAGAGTTCTCAGTTATAAACCATAGATATCAGATCAAACACCATGCGGAGACCAGGAGAAACACTTATAGAAGGCTTTCAGTTCACAAATCAGCAACATTCACCACGGATTTATGATAATGTAGTAACTCTAACCATAACTATGGTATTGTGACAGAAATAGTCAAACTCTTACATGTACTACACATCTTTTCCAGCACTTCAAAACTATAATGTCATATATAGATGTTATTTTTAATGTGATGACCAACACATTTTTTTGTTCATCCTTCAAAGATTGTCCTAAAAACTAAAAATGTTAAGATGTAGGAAAACTCTTATTAAAAATAAAAATAAATTACCATTGTAAATAGTAGGATGCTTATTGTCTATTTTCACTCCCTAATATACATTTTTTCACTCGTTTTGCTGTTTAATTGATATTAAGACATTATGAATGATAATAATTAAAGTTAAATTCATCTACACCCTAAATTAAGCGTAGTGCTTTATTGTCCGCCCCAGTGCTACCAGATCTGTGTTGTAGAACTCAGTGTCTCGGTGCTGCTGTCCTCAGATGTTAGTCTGGAGCCTGTGAACTTAAAATAAAACTGCACATTGTAATATCTGTACGTTAAGTCCATTTTTAAAGAATTTGTCAGTATTACAGTTATTGTGGGGGAAAATTGAATAATTGCATTGCATGCTGATTTAAGGTGTGCCCCTAACTTTTCTGCTTGCGCTCCTAAATTTTCAGTCAGGGGCTACAGCGCTCCTAGTAAAAAAAGTTAGTCTGGAGCCCTGCACTGAAGTCTAAGGGCAACTTATGCGAGTAATGTGACGTACTGCTGATATTTACTCTACGCCATGACGCACTACGCTACTTCTGACGTCATAAGTTGTAGCGTAAGTAGACTGCCTTTTACTTTGTCTAAGAAAAATATCCATATTTAACACGTTACAAACTCTTTATTAACCCCGTGGGCCGTGTTGAGCACTTTTATGATGGACGGATGCACTTTTATGGACTTCTAAACAGAAACGGCCATTCACTGCCATTATAAAGCTTATTTAAGCTATAAATATAACTCCGATTGTATTTGTCTGAAAGAAGAATGTCATATACACCTAGGATGACTTGAGGGTGAGTAAATCATGGACTAATTTAAATTTTTGGGTAACTAACCCTTTAATGTGTCTATCCCCTTAACTATTTCTGACATAGTTTCCATATTTTCCGATTTGATTCCAGAAATGTAGGATTGTTACATAGATTATATGAGACGATTATATAGATGAATATTTTCAACAAATTGAGATTCATAGGAATTTTTTCTTGCAAGGGGTTTATATATTATGCTTGTTAATATTTGATCTTCTCCTCTCTGTGCAGAGATGATAGAGGACGAACCTGCGCCATGTGCTATTAACCGTCACGGTCGCACATGTGACATTAATGGCACCGAGTGTAGAGAGGGCTGGCACGGCCCCAACGGAGGCATCACAAACTTCGACAACTTCATGTTTGCCATGCTCACTGTGTTTCAGTGCATCACCATGGAGGGCTGGACGGATGTACTCTACTGGGTTAGTATTAACATGAGACTTCTAGCACGTCGTCTTGTTGGCGTATAATGAATGTTAGTCGGTAATTATATTTGTGTATAGAGGATGAAGTGCTCATACAGTCATTACTGTTTTGAGGAGAGTGTGAGATGCTCAAACTAGCAGCCCACACACTGAAGCAGGAACTCAAGAGTCTGTGACTGACCAGTGTGCTCTGATGAGATCCACCCACCTTTCACATCATCCTGTGGAACATTTTTCCTCCATTTCATCACAGCACATGGTTTATTTACAGCTACATAAACTCCAGATAGATTTCCAGCCTAGATTTCATGTGAATCACCACCCAAAAATGTCTTAGTAGCTGTTTTTAAACCTCTTTATGGATTTTTAAAAAGCCAAATTTACTTTTGGATCACCATACAATGAAGAAGTGTCTTCACAATGTTCAGATTTGTGTTTAATCGCTATTGGTTTTTCCTGAGCTAAATCCCTGCTTTTTTGTTGCTGCTTATTTGACATGCTCAATATGTAAATAATGTGTAATACAGCATGCACGTTAATGCAAAAAATAAAAAAAAATTATATATAAACAATGTAAACAAGTTTTTGTATGTACTGTAGTATGTACGTATGCGTATGTGTGTGTGTATATATATATATATATATATATATATATATATATATATATATATATTGACTCGCATCCCTCAAATTTCTTATTAGAAGTTAAACTTGTGAAATTCTTCTGGTATTTCTTCAAAATATCTAAACATGTTAAAACTGAAATCCAGATTGATTTTGAGCAGAAAGTCTTCTCTAGACCTGTTTTTAACCTTCCTCTCACAGTTTCTGTTTCATACTTTCATTCTTTCATTTTCTCATTCACCTCTTTTCCTCTTCTTCCTGCTTCTCTTCCTCTCTTCTCTCAGATGAATGATGCTATGGGGTTGGAGCTGCCCTGGGTGTACTTTGTGAGCTTGGTCATCTTCGGCTCTTTCTTCGTCTTGAACCTGGTTCTGGGTGTGTTGAGCGGGTGAGCAGCTCCTCTTTTCTCTTCACTACGCCCCCTGATATCCATTTCCTTTTTTTTCTCTGTCTTTCTCCCAAGACTAAACTCCCATCTATGGAGTTTCTCTCAGCTAAATGTACTCTCTCTCTCCGGGTTAACCGTCCTGTTTGGGCCCTTGTAGGTGAATGACGCCATTGGCTGGGAGACGCCGTGGATCTACTTTGTTAGTCTGATCATTCTGGGCTCGTTTTTTGTGTTGAATCTTGTGCTGGGTGTTCTCAGTGGGTAAGAGAATGAGAATCTCTGTGTGCTGTGGAGACTGCTGTGAATTTCTTATATCTGCCAGAGTTTTTCTTGCATGGGGTTCAGTCATAGACAAAATTTGAAAACTAATCTGGTTATTTTTCATAAAACTTGGATGGTTTCAGGTAAATAGTTTTTTTTTTTGTCACTTCAATATTAAGAATAATTATAATAATATTAATAATACAACTCGGAATAATGTATTCATTATTAAGTATTAGTGTGCTTATTTATTAATCTATTATGTATGTTTTAATTTGAATAACATAATAAAAATATAAAGTATTATACATTTCAAATAATTTTATTTTATTATTCTGCATAATTTCAGGCAGGCACTTTCAAAGAATATTTATTCATATTTATTATATATATATATATATATATATGTGTGTGTATATATATGTGTATATATATATATATACATATATACATATACATACAGGTGAAACTCGAAAAATTCGTGCAAAAGTTATAATTTTGATGATTATGGCTTACAGCTTATGAAAACCCCAAATTCAAAATCTCGGAAAATTAGAATATTACATGAAATCAATAAAATAAAAAATATTTTAAATACAGAAATGTTTGCCCTCTGAAAAGTATAATCATGCATATGTATATAGTTATATATACTAAATATATTAGTTTCACCTTTTAATTTGAATTACTGAAATACATAAACTGTTGCATGATATTATCATTTTTCGAGTTTCACCTGTGCTTGTGTATATATATATATATATATATATATATATATATATATATATATATATATGATATATCTGCTTGGGGTGTCTGCAATGCTTTTTCCATGACTGCATATTCCCAGTTTTTTTTTATTTTTTTTAAACGGGTTTCAGGTTTTTTCTGAAGTGTTGTGTGCTGTGAGATGATCTTCACGCCTGCCGGGTTGATTTGTTCTGAGCTAATGACATTATTAAGTCAAACGGTTCCAAGGACAGAATGAAATGAGAGAGGAAGTGATTCAGACCAATGAAAGTCAAGAAGGGGAAATGAAATGGTTTAGACTAGAGGACAATAACTAGGGCGAAGCAGGTGAATGATGCTCATTCAGCAGAAACATTTGCTTTTTGGGGAAAAAATCATTAGTCATTTGGATAATTTAGCAACTCAGCACTTAAATAAACTTCTGTTCAAAGGATTGGGGTCTGACATTTTAAATGCTCACCCAGGCTGCATTTATTTGATCTAAAATATAGTAAAAACATTAATATTGTGAAATACTGTTACAATTTAAATAACTTTTATTTAAATTTTCAGCATTATTCATGATCCTTCAGAAATTATTATAATATGCTGATATGCTGGCCAATATACAGTTTAATATACATATAACAGTTGTGCTGCATGTTTTTCAAGATCCTTTCAAAAGAACAGCATTTATTTTAATTAGAAATCTTTTGTAACATTATAAATGTCTTTACTGTCATTTTTTGAATAATTTAAATCATCCTTTCTGAATAAAAATAGTAATCTTACTGACCTCAAACTTTGTGTTTGACAGTGAATAGTGAATGTCAATATAGGTTGACATTCCCAATAACATTGCAAAACATGGTTCATCATATCTTACATTGCACATACATTTTTTGGTTCTTAATCTTTGAGTGGACCTTAAACTGGAAATAGGGTTTAGTTAAGACAGAAAGAGGCAAAAGGAACAGGAGGAGATGAGAAAGAGGAAGGAAGGGCAGATGGAGGAGAGGAAGGTGACTCAATTCGATATGGTTATTTAGGTTTTTTTAAATCAGAAAGATAACATCTCCTTCAGAGAAGGGCACAGATTTTCTGACCTCCTCCGGAAGGGTGAAATGAATCTGCTTCTCGTGTCCGCAAGTCCTACAAGCACTTTCTTCGAGCTGCAGGGTTATTAATATTCTCCCACGAGAGTCGCCGTGCCCGTGGTGCAACATATACAATTCGCAGATCGAGCAATCTTCTGAAATTAGGTTTAGATTCCATTTTTGTGCTCCTGACATTTTATTAAGGATGCGACACGCGTCGTGTAACCTTTCAAGCGCGTTTATGTGATGTTTCTCCTGGTCCTTTGTGGACAAGCATGCACCCTGCTGGCAGGACGCTGAAACATTTACACTTACTGTACGTTTAGATATATGTAAATATGGTAAGCATGCACATTAATCGTGAGAATTGGTTTAGGGTCCAATTCTCACTATTAACTAACTATTAACCATGACTTTTCGCCTAATTACTGCTTATTAATAGTTAGTAAGGTAGTTGTTAAGTTTAGGTATTGGATAGGATTATGTGATGTAGAATATGGTCATGCAGAATAAGGCATTAATATTTGCTTTATAAGTACAGCCAATATCCTAGTAATATGCATGCTAATAAGCAACTAGTTAGTAGTGAAATTGGACCCTGAACTAAAATGTTAGCTATAATATTTTATCACATTTATACATTATATTTAATTTAAATTATTTGTATTATTTTGCAATATTTCAGAAGATTTATTTAATATTTAAACTTATTCAAGAAACGGATCAGTATCGTCATGTTATAAAACCATCTAAAACCCAAGTGTTTTGGAATTGATGATGGTAAAATCTAATCTGAATAGATTTTGTCATGGTGGAAAGTTCATTCTGAATGTTAATCGGATCCTTTGTGGGTTTAGTGTAACTAATCAGTTAAACTGAATTCTATTTGATTCAGTAAATGTTTGAAATCACATTCAGAGAATTATGTTCTAGAGACACCAAATATGCTTTATTGCTAATCAATATATATATATATATATATAATTTTTTTAATAGACATGTCCATCACAACATTAGCAATGTCCATATAATTATACATATGAATTAAGTAATTTCAAGAAAACCTTAAATAAATTGTTTTTGTAAGTTTTTTTTAAATAATGCAAAATATGTGTATATTCAGGTGTAAACATGTTGTTTGTAAAACTTTAAAAATCACATATCTGTTCAAAATATATAATATATTGTATTTTCATACTGTATCATCTTGTGAAATGTTATGCTTGAAAAGTGACATCTTTTTTAAACTAAAGTACGTAGTAGTATAAATAGTATGTAATGCAATCATTTAGACATTTAGTGTGGTTTAGGTTAAGTATTATAAAAATGTTGGCTGATTAGTAGTGAACTGAAGGTAAAACTGTTTTCCTGAACCCAGAGAGTTCTCTAAAGAGCGAGAGAAGGCAAAGGCTCGTGGAGATTTCCAGAAGCTGCGGGAGAAACAGCAGCTGGAGGAAGATCTGAAGGGTTATCTGGACTGGATCACACAGGCTGAAGACATCGACCCTGAGAATGAGGAGGATGAAGAGGAGAGCAAACGCAACCGTGAGTACCTGAATACAGCACATGACTGGAAACCTTGTGAGGGACGTTTAAATGAATACGAGGAACTACACAGTTATTAAGCACACATTATACAGTCCATATGCAGAAAGTTATTTGAAGTCAGGATTCAGAATTGAGCTGAGAATGCTTTTTAAAATCACAAATTAGTTCATGAATTTCAGTTAAATTTAGTGTAGCAAACAGGATCGATTTGATCAATTTAAATGTGAATTTAACGAAGTTGAATAAAAAAAATCCTGTTACTTCTGTTAGTATAGTTTTTTTAATAAATAATTCTTTGACTTTTCTGAAATACACTATTTCCAGAAACATTTGGTGATATTAATATTGAAGTAATATTCACCACCTACAGTATAGAAGGTGTGATTTATCTGTAAGTTTAATCAATTGTAATTTATATGTAAAATTGTGTGTAATTTATATATACACTACTGTTTAAAAGTTTGGGATATCAATTTTTTTTCGGCAGCATTTATTTGATCAAAAGTACAGTAATATTGTGAAATATTATTACAATTTAAAAGAACTGAATATATTTTAAATGTAATTTATTCCTGTGATGCAAAGCTGAATTTTCACCATCATTACTCCGGCCTTCAGTGTCACATGATCTTTCAGAAATCATTTTAAAATTATGATTTGTTGCTCAAGAAACATTTCTTATTATCTTCAATGTTGAAAACAGTTGTGCAGCTTAAATTTTTGTATGGAAACAATGATTCATTGATGAATAGAAATATTCAAACAAACAATAGAATAGAAATTCAAACAAACCACATTTATTTAAAATATAAATCTTTTGTAACATTATAAATGTCTTTACTGTGACTTTTGATCAATTTAATGCATCCTTTGTACTGACCCCGACTTTTGAAAAGTAGTGCATTTCATTTTTTTGCATTGCATTTCATGCACTGCATTTCAACTTTCATATTATTCAACAGTCCATTTCCCAGAATTCCTTAATTTATTCCTACAAAATAGTCGATCGATGTAAAGTTATCATAAAACAATGTGGTTGAGATTGTTGAATGACAGAATTAAAATCTGCCTATGTTGATTGTTTTTACAGTATTTGTTTAGTTTAAAAAATGTCATATATCAGTAACGAACAATCAGCATATCAAGGAATCAATAGCCATGATTAGTCACATCTATTCATTTATATTTTGTGTTGAACTAATGAAATTTGTTCAGTGAGTGAACTTCTGAATTGCACTTTTCAGACTTGTATTAAGGGTGGTGTTTCAACCAAAGCTTTGCAACTTTTTTTAGCAGCCACTGAGCTGTCTTTAATTGTCCCGTCATGCCCATCAAACTGCAGCGTGACACCGAACAGACGTCAGCAAACCGAAACAGCTGCCTCTGGTGTATTTTTGATGAAAGAGTAAGCAAGCGCTGACGCCACGAGTGCTGCCTCTGCCGCCGAACCGCAGATTTGTCAATCAAAGTCCAACATCTTCAGGTCAGAGGGTTCAGTACAGTACTGGACCGACATCTAGGACTGATTATGCTTACAATTTAACTGTGATCAAGTCACTGTCTTCAAGAATTGTCTAAAAGTGACATTTAATGAGCTGAATGTAAGTCAGTCTGTATGTCCGGTATCTACTGAACGAGAGGAGCTTGCTCATAAGGGCGTGAAGTGGAGAAACGAAGCAAAATAAGGACTAATCCTAATCCCTTTTATATAAGCAGCACACATGATTCTGAGCGGTTGGAGCCGCTGCTACAGTAACAGCAGATTTTGACTTCCACTGTCACCGAAGCTCCAGCGAGCCGCTCTCTGACTGACCTCAGTTCTGCGAGAGGACGAGTGGTTAGATTAGCCGACTGGATTCTGAAAGGTTTTTTTTTTTTTTTGCTATAATTGATTGATACAGACCCACGAAAGTCGCTCGTCTGGAAAGCTTAGCATTTATGCAGAACTTATTCTGCAAATGGAATGTCAAGCTGAATTCTGTTTCCGCTTACACAAGTTCACAGAATGCTTTATCTCTTAGAAATGAATTTATTTCCATTTTTAATCAGTATGTTTGTCTTGTTTTCCAGTAAAACCCGTTTAAAACAACACACACATACATACACACATATATATATATATATATATATATATATATATATACACACACACACATAAAATTGAAAACAAAATGCACTTATAAACAAGTTTTATAAATAAACTCATTACTTCTGTTATTAAAGATTTAATAAAGACTACTTTGACTTTTCAATTAACATTGTGTAATTTATACACTACTATTCAAATTTTGGGATCATTAAAGCTGCATTTATTTGCTCAAAAATACAGTATTGTGAGATATTATTACAATTTAAAATATTTTCTATTTTAATATATTTTAAATGTAATTTATTCCTGTGATGCAAAGCTTAATTTTCAGCATCATTACTCCAGTCTTCAGTGTCACATGATCCTTCAGAAATCATTCTAATATGCTGGTTTTTATTATATAAATGAACTCTAAATAATAATTTAATAGAAAAACAGAAAAAGTTCTGTTAATTTTCTGCCATGACATTGTCTGTTAATGTTATGAACATTTCCTTTAACCCTAAAACACAACACAATGCATTTCTAAATATGGGTGAAAAATCAATATGGAAAATCCCATCATATTAAAGCAGCACATTGGACCCTATTTTTATGGGTTGTTTTAATATTTTTACCGAAAACAAGACAAAGACATTGAATAAAAATAGATTTTTGTTTTGACATGATTTAGCATCATTTGCAGTTAATTTGTGATTTGAACTGTATTTGAACTGATATGATAATATTCAACATCTCATTGCTGTTGCTTAGATATCACAAAACAGCATAAAACCACATATAAAAAAATATTTGTACTATTTAGCATATGTTATTTAATTGGTCGGCCTTGTACCTGTTATATTTCTGATAATTTTAGATGTAAATTTAGGAGTAAATTGGTTGTTCAAGTCAAAAAACAACAAAGTATAAATAATAGCTTGAATCTCCAAGCAAACAATTTCATCTCCATATTGACTCGTACCACTTTTTGTGGTTTCAAGGCCATACTGTTGTTTTTAATTAATTGTGCAGCCTTATGAGAAATAGCAGTATGCAATTGAGCAGTGTGAGAAATAATAAGATTTGTTTCAAAAATATAATCAGTGACAACATTTTTTTACTCAACTTATTTTTTCTGAACTGATGAACTTCCATGCATGTATGTGGGGGGCATCGATGTCAGAGGTCAGCTCCATATCATACACACATGCAAACATCTGCACCATCGAATCTCAACATTTGGACCCTCGCTTTGTTCCTATGTTTTCATTGAATTCATTGCACCCTGTTCCTAATAACCTGCTCTTGCTCACTGTTAACTAACTACCCTTCATCCTTTGCTCCCATCCAGCAGACCAGTTGCCTCAATGTTGATGTTGTTGTTGTTGTTGTTTACTGTTGTTAATGGTTGTGTTTGGTGCTGTTCTTGTTCCCGTGCTTTAACCTGTGTCGATGTGGCTACTCGTTCTCGCCCTCGTGACCATGCCACGGCTGTGCTGTGCTGTGTAAATCATGCATGGGCTTTGGTTGCATGGGAAATGAAGGGGTTACATTGGCCAGCCTCATGGAGAAGAAGAAGAAAGGGTTTGGCTGGTTCAGCCAGTCCTCTGACACTCATGGTAAATCTCCCTCCCACCCTTCTGTCCCTTTCATATGTGTGTGATTACTTGATGATATTCCTGAATATTACCTGTTAGAAGCCTTACATAGAGTTTGTTTAATAGGCTCTCTTTTGAAAAGAGATATGTATTACTCATTGACTTAGGGACAAATGCCCTATTTTGGCCTGTTTGGAAGTATGTTGTGAAGCTAATAATATGTCTATGTGTGTGATGCTTTTGCGGATGCTATAGTGTGTGAATGCTCTACTTGTGCTTTGCAAATGTGTGCGTTTTCCTTCTCTATGGTCGTCAGAGCTTATATGCTGTTTGTACCCAACAGTTTTTCCTCAGCATTAGCGTTATCAAAATCCTTGCTTGCCCGTTTCCTCCTTCTTGTACTAATTTAGTCTTCTCGTTGTCATTCTCTCAAAATCAGAGTGAGTCAGAGATCAGATCCGGCGGGAGTGGGAGCGCAGCGTCTCTACAACTTAAAAAATCCCACTTTAAAAATAGTGACAGCGAGTTTCTAACATAGAAATGAGGTTAAACCCAGATCACCAGGCTCATGGTCAGCAGTTTATAGAGAAGTCACAAAAAGTCTGATCACACTCGCTTATTACTGTCTTTGGATTTGTCAGAATTTATCCGTATATCCTGAGGGAATGTGAGGGCTGAGCAGAACTTATATTTTGTACTTTTCGCCTCAAGCGGCCTTTTGTTTTACCATTACTGAAGTCATGATTGAACTATCGGCCTTTTAATTCGATTTCTATAAATATCTCTCAGCACAGATACAGACTGACTATAATTGAGCTGTCATATAAAAACACTTTACATTATGACTTTCTGCTTTAACATTAGTATGGAAGTAAATTAATGACAAAAACATAAACCATGTTGAGTTGCACTAATTTGAATGTTTTACATTATTTTTTACATTTTAATGTTATTTTTTCCTTCAGGACTTGTATTTTTTTTTTTGGGGGGGGGGAGGGGGGTGAAATTCAACAAGATTGTATATTTAAGCTATTTTTTTATATAAAAAATTGGTAACACTTTACAATAAGGTCTTATTTGTTAACAATAGTTGATGCATTAGTTAACATGAACAATGAGCAATACTTCTACACCATTTATTAATCTTAGCTAATGTTAATCTCAACATTTACTAATACATTTTAAAAATCAAATGTTGTATCTGTTTACATTAGTTAATGCACTGTGAACGAACATGAACATTTGTATTAACTAATATTAGCCCCAGAAAGGTAGTAAAGACATTTTTAAAATAATCCATGTGACTCCAGTGGTTTAACCTCAATTTTCCAAAGACACGTCAGTGCTTTGTTTGCGCAAAAAGACATTATTTACCACTTTATTACAAAATATTAATCTCCAATGCGCAACAATGTCCACCCTCGTGCCAATACAACACGCATGCGTCGTGGTGCTCTTGCACGTTGGAATCCAATCATTGTCCAATTATGTTATCTATTGCATTAACATACACAATTCTATTGTACACAACTTTTTTGTAAAGTGTCACCAAAAAGTCACGTGTTGGTAAACCGAAGGCTCAAGATCAAACTACATCATAATGTCAGAGCTTAGAAATTGTGTTTATACTGACTTATATTCATATATCATAAAAAATGTATTTATCACAGAAAATATGTTGTGGTTGTTGTTGTTGTTTTTTTTTAGCTTTCCTTCCTCAACACTATATTTCTTTAAGAATTTCTCTGTTTCACTAAGGATGTATTTAAAAATTACATCTTTCTTGTTGAATATTTTTCAGAAAGATAAAACAATCTTGTCAAGTTCTTGTCCACTAAATTTGACTGAGAATGTTTGAACTGTGTGTTTTGAGTGTTTTAATGCGTGTGTGCTGAACCTTGTGTTTGTAACACAATAGCGAGTATGCCGGCGAGTGAGACCGAATCCATGAATACAGAGAATGAGAAAGGAGAAGAAGAGAAGGTGACATGTTGTGGCCCAACATGGTGAGAAAATGAAAATCATCAGTAATGAATCATTGTAATATGCTGTATCAATATGCTGTTTCTTTTTTAACTTTACAATTTGTTTCAATTTACAGTCAAAAAATTTCAAAATCAAAGTGCAGGTCAGTAAAGATGTGATTAGTACATGCTATTGTCAGTTTGTTAACATGTTATTGCATGTATTTACATGTTATTTGCATGCATTACTGTGAGCTTGCATGCTCTATCTCTCTGTCTGTCTGGCATTCTATCTGTTTAGCAAGTTAACATTGCAGCTATCTGTTTAGTTAACTAGCTAGCTTTCTATCTAACATGCTACAGTATCTGTCTAGCACTGTAGTATTCTATCATTTTAGTGTTCTACCAATATAGTGTACTAGTATTCTGTCTTTTGCTTTGTGTCCTTCTCTGTTTTATCTAGCATTCAATTATTCTGCCATATATAATATATAGTGTTCTGTTGTTTTATAGTTTGTTTTATGTTTTATAACTTTCCTGCATTCTACTGTATATAGTGTTATATTTTTCTAGTGTAGTGTTGCTCTATTTATCATTTTAACGCATACCTATCTAATGTTCTAACATTCAGACTAGCATTGTATTCCTCTATCTACTGTAGTTTTCTTTTTATCACTTTAGGGTTCTGTCAAGTGCTCTAATATTCGAACGTTGTGGTGTCCTTTCTATCTAGTGTTCTAGCTAGTGTCCTGTAATTCTGTCTGTATGTTATTTATCCAGCATTCTAGTGTTCTGTTTAGTTCTAGCATCCTGTCTATCTACAGTAGCATTCTATTGTTCTATTTAGCGCTCCATCGACTGTTTAAGTGTTCTATCTATCCCAGCATTTTGTCTAACATTCTGTTTATCTAGCATTCTATCTCTCTCTCTCTTGCATTCTAACATCTATTATTCAGAGTGCAGGCGTTCTATCTAGTGTTCAATCTCTCCTTTAAATGCATCATTCTATTTTCATTTCTTCTTGTGTCTATGTTGTCTGACTTCACTGTCTCCTCTTTCAGTCGGCGCTGGCGTCGCTGGAACCGGTTGTGTCGAAGGAACTGTCGTTTGGCTGTGAAATCTGTGCCGTTCTATTGGCTTGTGATCATCCTGGTGTTCCTCAACACTTTGACCATCTCATCAGAACATTACAACCAGCCCATGTGGCTCACACAAGTACAGGGTGAGCTCTGCATGTATTTGTACTCAAAGCAATGAGTGTAAAAGATCATGACTGCTTCATGCTCTCACTGTATCCTCTCTTTTCTGACCCTGATCGGTTTTCTCTTGTAGACGTGGCCAATAAAGTGCTGCTGGCCCTGTTCACATGCGAGATGTTGGTGAAGATGTACAGTCTGGGCCTGCAGGCTTATTTTGTGTCTCTCTTTAATCGTTTTGACTGTTTTGTGGTGTGCGGTGGCATCACTGAGACGATCCTAGTGGAGTTAGAGATCATGTCGCCTCTCGGCATCTCAGTGTTTCGATGTGTACGACTTCTCAGGATCTTTAAAGTCACACGGTAAGGGATCGGAAAATGAAAATTGTTAAAGCGCCCCTATTATGCTATTTTAAAGGTTCATAATTTTGTTTTGGAGGTCTTCTACAATAGATTTACATGCATTCAACTTTAAAAAAAACACTTTAATTTTCTCATAATATACTTTTCTCACAGTGTCTGAAATGGTATGATAAAGGATTCGGTCTCTCTAAACTCGCCCTTTTTGTGAGCCAACTCTGCTCTGATTGGTCAAATGGCCCAGTTGTTGTGATTGGTCTACCACTTACAGCACATGTCAGAAATGAAACGCCCATTGCCCAATTTCAGCTCCAGATGCTTCCTCAGCACTTGATAGCGATACTATCAATAATGATGCCGTTGTTTTTTACTGTATCAATTCTAACAAAAGTCCTCATTCTTCAGAGGTGCATGTGAAGTAAATTTGCTTTAACAGCGCAGAAAACAGCGTTTTCTTGACATGTCGACAACACAAACCAAACTCTTCCAGGCCTCAGCTACATCTACAGTGTTTGAGGGTCAAAATACACGTTTTTCACGGGCAGCCAATGAGACTATGGCAATGTGCAGTTCAGAATCTGTTTCTTTTGGGAGACAATAGCCCCATTTATCATAAACTTTAATCTTTGAAACTTTGCAGACCTTTTACAGTCACAAACAGCTATATTACACATTGCATGAAAGGTAATATCTGACAAAGAATAATGGGGCACTTATAGTTTATCCTATAGTTTTTTTTTGACAGAATGACATTTAAGAAAGAAGAAATTTTCGCAGGGCTCAGAACACTTTTTTACACAGTTTGTCTTTTGCCTTTAGTCATTGGGCGTCTCTCAGTAACTTGGTGGCATCTCTGCTGAACTCCATGAAGTCCATTGCATCTCTATTGCTGCTGCTCTTCCTCTTCATCATCATCTTCAGCCTCCTCGGTATGCAGGTGTTCGGCGGCAAGTTTAACTTCGACGAGACACAAACGAAGAGGAGCACCTTTGACAACTTCCCTCAGGCCTTGCTCACTGTGTTTCAGGTGTGTATGTGTGTCTTGTTTTTAAATGTTATTTTAATGGGATATGTGTTTGCTCATGTTTAACAATGTTGTTCTCAGATTCTGACCGGTGAAGACTGGAATGCCGTCATGTACGATGGAATTATGGCATACGGTGGCCCATCATCGTCAGGAATGATCGTGTGCATCTACTTCATCATTCTCTTCATCTGTGGAAACTGTATCCTCCTCTTACTGCTGCTGACTTCCTAATGAAGCCAAAAAAGGAAACGGAAAAACAAAGGGACAAAAAAGCTGCAGTCCGTAACTTTTTTGGGTTAAATTTTTTACCAGCCAGTGTTCAAGACTATCAGCTTGCCTTAGCTCTATTCAGAACGGTAAGCTTGTAATAATGTTTTTAATTCCAGTGGTACTGGTGGATTTCTGCAGGAAATTCGAGCATGTCTTTGCGTCATTACGTCACATCTGTACACATACAGAAGGTGTCTAGTAGTTAGTAGGCTATATTGCGTGTGAGGATGTTGGAGGTGGAGATTTATAGCCTTTTCTCACAGCACTTGATATAATTAAACTTATCAATTTGATGGCGGCTCAAACGACAATCACCAGTGACAACTGGAGATTCACCCGTTGTAAAATGCAAAAGACTTCAAACTTCAGAGTGGCTACAGAAAAAAAGAGACTGCAACCAGGCCCATGTGAAAACAAGGATAAATATCGGAAGGGCATTAAATGTAGTCACGCAATGCTGATGTTGTTAACATTAACAATTTGAGAACAATTTGAGAACAAAGTATAATTTGCACGTTTTGACGTGATATGATACGCGATCGTTAATTTAAAGCGGCACTATGCAGGATTTCCGTTTTTGTCAAACAGCGACCCCTAGAGTCGCTGTAGAGTACTTGTATTTAACGTTACTGTCGTAAATACAACTCACGCAGAGCGTATCTGCACTCACGGCCTCTGCACTTTAAAATAATAAAGTAGCCTACCGCGTTAGGCTTACCTGAGCCTAAATGCCAGATGACATCAATAAAGTTACATCATGTACGTCGCATTATTTCGTAATAATGTCCGTTATGATGTTGTTAGACATGATTATTGCAATTTCATCATAATAGTTTGCAAATTCCGCTCATTTACACTATTTACAATGTGTAGGCTTATTTATGTCCTGGATAATTATGTGAGATATTGACAACTGTTCTCATGATAGTTGCAGGAATCAACTTTAACAGTGAAAGCCTGATCGAGTGGCGCTCTCGTGCAGTTCCTCGCACTGTCAGATTCTCGTTACCTTTTTCTAGACCCTTCCGACCTTTCTTCATTTTTTTTTCGCCATTCTCAAAAAGCAGGTCCGATGTTTACTCGTGTCTGACTCCTCGCTCGGTCAGTCTGCCGTTTCCTCTTTCTCTGTTCCTCCAAATATGCTTTTCTAGCTTTTTGCTTCATATATGCCGGTTTAGCCATGACGCGGTAGGCTACTTTATTATTTTAAAGTGCAGAGGCCGTGAGTGCAGATATGCTCTGCGTGAGTTGTATCTACGACAGTAACGTTAAATACAAGCTGAAATCACGCAACACTTCCTGGCGCTGAGGCCGGCGGCCGCCGGCGGACTGCAGCTTTAAAGAGTCAATTCATCTTCTAAGACGTCAGACATGTTGGTGTATGCCTAATTGTGTGGCTAATTGTAGATTAGTTTTTAACTATCTTGGTGTCAAGAGAAAAGTTTGTAGTTTCATTTCCTGGGATGTTACCCTAGAATCAAAGAGTTAAGTCCCGCCCCAATACTGTTTTTGTCTTGAATGAGGCCGTTGAACCCTAGTGCCTTGTTACTATATATATATATATATATATATATATATGTTACTATATATATATATATATATATATATATATACAGTATATTGCGGTACCTGTAGAAATATTAAGCAGCACAAGTGTTTTCAACATTGATAACAATAAGAAATGTTTCTTGAGCAGCAAATCAGCATATTAGAATGATTTCTGAAGGATCATGTGACACTGAAGACTGGAGGACTGTAATGATTCAGCTTTTATATCAGAGGAATAAATTACATTTTAAAATATATGAAAATATAAAACGGTTAATTTAAGTTGAAATAATATTTCACAATATTTCTGTTTTTACTGTATTTTGATTAAATAAATGCAGCCTTGGTGAGCATAAGAGACTTAAAGTGTTATGTTTTATGTTTTTTTAAACATAAAAAAAATAAAAATTCCAGACCCCAAACTTTTGAACGGTAGTGTTTGTTTGTTATGTAGCATATGTGTAGACAATGTGCAAATTAAATGTAATGAAAACATTTAAACACAAAGGTTTATAGCTTTAAGAAATAGATTTGATCATAAAATCTCCCAATATTTAATCATCTTCATATCATTCCAAACCTGTCTGCTGTTATTTGCTTCATATTCCCACAGTTCATAGTGACGTAAGCTGTCAATCTCCAAAAATGACACCAACAAAAAAAACTTAAAGAATTTTTGGTTCAGTATAGTAGTTTGCAAACAGGACATTATGAAATGGCAAACTACAAAAAAGGTAAAGACAATACTGTATATTAAAAATTGTGAAAAGGCTTAAAATATTGAGCTCTGGTAGTATTGCATTTTGTATTGCATTGCAAAATCGTGTTGTTTTCTTATGAGCATTACAGTATAAAGCTGTTGGTTTACTTAACAGATTGACACCTAGACATTCTTCTGAATGTGTTCTTGGCTATCGCTGTGGACAACCTTGCAGACGCGGAGTCTCTGAACACAGACACAGACGATAAGAAGAAATGGTAAATGATAATAACTTGTAGAGGTCATTTAATCAAACATTGAGGGCCTGGATCTAGTCTCCACTGCTCGTGTGCTGCATTTTACAGTGCTTGTTTTCGTGCCTTTTTTTCCCAAGTGAGGAAATTGATGAAAATGAAGATGATGCCAAGGTAACTAGTTTGTGCCTGTTTTTGTGTTTTATGTGTTTTTGTGTTAGTAGTAGGATATTATAGCGTTGCTTTCTTTCCTTCAGGCTGGAGAGGAGGATGAGAAGGAAAACGCAGGTAAAGAACTACTGTATATCATGTCGTTGCACATCCAAGATGATTTGTTTATATACTTGTCCTGATCACCGTGTCCGTGTAACAGAAGAGGAGGAAGAAGAGCCGGACGTTCCTGCGGGGCCCCGTCCACAGATCTCAGAGCTTGTTAAGAAGGAGAAAATCACTCCAATCCCAGAGGGCAGTGCGTTCTTCATCTTTAGCAACACAAACCCGTATGTGTCACATTGATGTCTGCTCAAACATACACACAACTAGACAGAAACAAAGACCCATGTAAACGTTTACACACTTCATTTCTGAATCCGTCTTTTTACATTACTTTATGCATTTGGCAGATACTTTTATCCAAAATAACTGATATTGCATTCAAGGTATTCATATCCATTTATGCATTCCCTGAGAATCAAATCCATGACTAGGTGTTGCTAGCATTTTATTTGAGCATTATTTATATGCGAATATAGTATTTGTTAATATTGTGGATTAGTTTTATTTTTATATTTTCAGTTTTCATTTTAGTTTGTCTTTGTAATTTTATGTGCTTTTGTCATTTTATTAGTTTTTTTGAATTTCTATTTAGCTTTAATTAATTTTTATTTCAGTTTTAGTTTTAATAATATTAATTGCTAATCTTAAGGCCAAAGGCAACATTTCAAATTTTTGTTTAAATGTATATATATATTTTTTTAAATCTAATATTTTATTTCAGCTTTTTCAATTACCAAAAACATTAACAACACTGTTAATTTCATTAAAATTACTAGACTTCTGTTTGAACAGAGCCTGTCTCAAAAACATGGCAAATTTGTTCTTCAGATGTTCATTTTAGTTGCCATTAATGTGTCACCACAGCATTAGTTAATCGTTTTGGACAATATAAGAAAAACCTGATCAGGCGTCAGACTGTTGTTTTTGCATTTCGATTAAATGTTTCTAATGACTAAATAAAGTCACAAGGCAAATTATTGTATTGTTTTAATTGCTTAGAAAAGCCTTTTTTCTACACATTTGATGCTTCTGGGTCTTGAACACACATATAGTGTTTAAAATGTTTTTCAGTGTCTCCTCCTCTGTCTGTCTGTAGAATTCGAGTCGCCTGCCACAAGCTGATAAACCACCACATCTTCACCAACCTCATCCTCGTGTTCATTATGCTAAGCTCCGCCTCCTTGGCCGCTGAGGACCCAATCAGAAACTTCTCTGCCCGGAATATCGTGAGTACCACTTGCGTATATACAAAAGCTATTTGGTTCTGCAAATGTCACATTATTCATTAATGTCCAAAACATATTCATACTCAATATATTCTACTAAAACAACACTGTAAATGAAAGTTTAGTGTTATGATCAAGCATAAGTGCAAGGGTTTTTGTTTGATTTGTTTTGTTTATGGTTAAGAGCTATGTAGTTTATGCACTCTGATTGTGAATATAAAAAAACCTACATTTATTATTTGTATTATTTAATTGTATGATTAAATAAAATCTTTCCAAAGCATTTACAGATAAAGTAAAACAAGTATGTGTACAAGTAATTATATGTTACTCACTGTCATGTCGTTCCAAACCCGTAAGACTTTTGTTCATCTTAGGAACACAAATTAGGAAATAAGGAAATCTGAGAGATTTCTGTCTTCATCATTGATCAATGTAATTTAAATTAAATGTAAATTAAATCTGTTCATATAAAGCAATCATGTCTCTTAAACTGCTCAATCTCTTTTTGAAGTTTTTGAAGTGTAAGTGTTTTGGGTGAATGGACTTTCAATGGAGGCACAGAAATCTTTCAAATTTCATTAAAAGATCTTCATTTGTGTTCTGAAGATGAACAAAAGTCTTATGGATTTGGAACGACATGAGGGTGAGCAAATGACTGATTTTTTTGGGTTAACTAACCCTTTAAAAGGGTTAAATGTAGGGGTGTAACGGTTCAAATAGTTTGGTTTTCATCACGGTTTCAGGATTTCGGTTCGGTATGTGCTATGTTCAGAGAAAAAAGGTACTGTCAAATAAAAACAAAGAAAATAAAAACAAATAATCAAACTACAAACAACAGCACAAAATAATTATGATAGAGCAAAGATACAAAAAAATATAAAGCTTTTCAGGTTTTTCAGGTATCAGTAGTTTTTAGGTCCAGAAAGTAATCAAATGTAAAATAATATTGCATCTAATCTTCACTGTATAAATTAAAAAAAGATTAATCATTATTAAAGTTACAAAATCTATTCAGTCAAGAACAGTGAGTGATTATTTTTTTTTTTGTCTTTTGTTGTTTGATTAACATTAAAAACACAGACGGGAGGAATATTAGGCTGCTGTCACTTTAAGACATAATGCACAGATCCAAGATTCTGATACTGTACACATGCGTCCTCTTTCTCGACCGTTTACGTTCACTTATGACCTAACATTTGCTAAGATACTCGCCAAGACGGGCACGTTGACGTTTTTGTGTGAATCTGTCTGTTCAAGAGCAAGACTTGAAAGAGAACTCAATATTTAAGCGCTGTCTGAGACACGGCTTTCCGTGTGTGCGCTTCCGATGAGTGCACATACACATCTTCCCCTTGAACGATTAAATTGGCTTGGCTTAAATGAGTTTAGTTTAAACACAGTCACAGATAGTAACGTGTGCTTTTAAAGTTTAAAAAGAGTGACTGTTTTGTCCACGCTTTTTGATCATCGCTGTTGTAGTGTATCGGGAAGCCAGAATGCTTATCTGACAGAAACATACAGTAGCCAAACTCTGTCTGTCTGTTCCCTTTCGTCCTGGGAACTCCGACGTGTCGTCGGGGGAGTTCCCTGACGAATTGGGATCACGCTAGGGAGCCAACTGCCTTCGAGAGAATTAAAACGAGCCAATAGACATTGGCATGCAAGGTTTGCATTCCGTGACCCGCCTACCAGCGCGGGTATAAAAGGCGGAAGTAAACATTGCGCAATGCTTTTTGCTTCGGAGCCATTCAGTGTCTCTCTGAGCTGCTGTATTCCGAGGAAATATTGAAAAACGAGTCTTCTTTGGCGAAAGGAATCCTCTGCTGCTGGTGTGACGGCGCTTCAAGTGGCCATCGCTTCCCGTTGCCGGCCGTTTCTCTCTCTCTATTCAAACAAAGAGCTGTTTTAACGGCTGGTATTGGTAACGGTGAGTGCAGCACACGGGCTTGCAGTTTCCCCGCTGTGTCTGCCGCGGTGGTCCCTTTGTGCCTCGGCACATAAAAGAGCATTTCTTTTTGTCTAAAAGAGCAACACGAGTGAAGATCGCGTCCTTTTCAGGATGACGTTTCACTCGTGTGTTTCTGGATGCGATCGTTTCCTGTCCTTATTTGACGGCCACGTTCATTGTTTCACATGCCTAATCAGTGTGTGAGACTACGTTCGTGGGTGGTTCATGTTCTCCCAGGAGTGCATGACCACGTCGGCACGTTGTTCGTCTCCCCTTTCTCGTAAAGGCTTGAGCCGCTCAGCGTGCCGTGTGCCGTCGAGCGCCGGCTGACAGCGCGGGTTGTCACGGCAACCCAGCGCGCGTCATTCGGCGCTCAAGATGCGCGGTCAAGATCAAGACTCATGTGCCTCTATGAGGTGAGTCCCTTTGCTTATTTCCCCGATATAGTTTCTCTTCTGGTGCACCTGAAGAGGGCTACTTTGGCGAATAACATTGGTGATCTGAGGGTTTCAGTGAGCACGAACCACTCACTCCTCTAGCGCATCGCAAACATGCTGAGACTGTGTTCGTGGGTGGTTTATGCTTTCTTATGAGAGCATGACCACGTCGGCACGTTGTTCGCCTTGCCTGAAGGCTTGAGCGCCCAGCGTGCCGTGTGTCATCGAAGCGATGGCCACGTTCACTATCTTGCATGCCTGGTTGACGGCCACGATCACTGTTTCACATGCCTAATCAGTGTGTTGAGACTGCGTTCGTGGGTGGTTCATGTTCTTTCAGGAGTGCATGACCACGTCGGCACGTTGTTCGCCTCCCCTTTCTCGTAAAGGCTTGAGCCGCTCAGCGTGCCGTGTGCCGTCAAGGCTTTCGGATGGGATTCTGGTCCTTCTCATGAGGGACCAAGCATTTCATTCGGGGCCCCAGGGAGGACAGATGTCAATCGCTACATCGGAGAGAGGGCTGTTATACTCTGAAAATGATGCTGAGTTCCTACTATAATGGTGTTTCTCATGCTGAAGATTCAGACTTAACAGCCACACTTTCCTGGGCTGTTCTAAAGTGCCTGGATGTGTGTGAAGAATTTTGGCAGTATGGAAGCATTTTGGTGCCAATATGGCAAGCCAAACATGCCTAAATCTGCAGAAGTTTTTCCTCTCTCGCTACCACTGCACGTGCGTAGTTCTAACTCGGGGTTGAGCTGTGCTTAGTGACTGACCGTGATTAGTCACAGCGCTGGCCCTCGGTTAGACGATGTCCACACTGGTGGTCCAGAAGCACCTCACAACCAGCCCGCTCGGAGTTTGTTTTCCCCCCAGCAAAGGGAAGGGAAACAACCCTGAGAGGAGCGACCCAGAGTATGTGACGATCTGCTCTTTGGGAGTGCGTGCCATCACCACTCCTTCCCCCGGGGGAGGGCCGGGTGGAGAATTTCGCTTCTGTTCCGCCGCTGGTTATCCAGTAATCAGCGGTACCCAAAGTTTGAGCAGTCCATTCCTCTGAGTCGTTCACGGGCCCCAGCGCTCAGATGGCAGTGAGGGCTACGGCCTTGTCACTCTCGTCTCTCGCTGGGTGAGGGGAAACCAGGACTCGATGCCCCCGGGCCTTGTTCCTCGTTTCCCCTCACGGTCGAGACTGGCAGTATAATAAGACCAGTTTCCTCCGTCCGAGAGGGTCAGAATGGCAGTGCGTGCCGACCCCCTAGCTGCACCACTCCCGTTCCCCTCTCCCCAGCTTGCAGATAGCAGTGACGCAGCCTCGGCTGCGTCGCTCCGGTCTGCAGCTGGGCCCGGAGGCGCGGAGACCAGGACACGAGGAGTCAGGGCGTCGTTCTTCGTCTCTCCCCCTCCCTTCGCCACCGGGCAGCCCGCAGCAGAATGCCCACGGGCCTTCTCTGTCGTCTGCCCTCAGGTGGAAGCAGGTTGGTGTCAAGTTAAAACGCCCAGACCCCGCTCTTGGTCGCTACAGTGCCACCAGGGCCAGGTCCCTGCCTGCCACCTCGCTGCCCCTCCGCGGGTACGCCGGTGGTTCGGGTGGGTTTGTTGAGACCGTATCTGGAAGCCTGGCTAAAAAACGCTTCCGGGTCCGTCCCGATGGCTCATCCGCACCGTCCGGTTCGGCTATGCAATTCAGTGTGCACGCCGGCCTCCCAAGTTCAGGGGCGTCCACTTCACCCGTGTGCGGTCAGTGGACGCCCCTGTCTTAAGGAAAGAGATCGATGTCCTGCTGGCGAAGGACGTGATCGAGCCGGTCCCTCCTGCCGAGATGAGGTCTGGGTTTTACAGCCCCTACTTCATTGTACCCAAGAAAGGCGGTGGGTTACGGCCAATCCTGGACCTGCGTGTTTTGAATCGGGCCCTGCACAAACTCCCGTTCAAAATGCTTACGCAGAAGCGCATTTTCGAGTGCATCCGTCCCCAGGATTGGTTTGCAGCGATCGACCTGAAGGACTCGTACTTTCACGTCTCGATTCTCCCTCGACACAGACCGTTTCTTCGGTCTGCTTTCGAGGGTCGAGCGTATCAGTACAAGGTCCTACCCTTCGGGCTGGCCCTGTCGCCTCGTGTCTTCACGGAAGTCGCGGAGGCGGCCATTGTTCCCATGAGAGAACAAGGCGTTCGCATTCTCAACTATCTCGACGACTGGCTCATTCTAGCCCACTCGCGAGATGTGTTGTGCGATCACAGGGACATGGTGCTTCGGCACCTCAGCCAGTTGGGGCTTCAGGTCAACTGGGACAAGAGCAAACTCTGCCCCATGCAGAGGATCTCTTATCTCGGTATGGAGCTGCACGGAGGAACGCGTCCAGTCAGTGCTCACCTGCCTCAGGTCTTTTCGAGGCAGGACAGCGGTTCCACTGAAACAATTTCAGAGGCTCCTGGGGCATATGGCAGCCGCAGCCGCAGTAACGCCGCTCGGCCTGTTACATATGAGACCGCTTCAGCGCTGGCTTCACGATCGAGTCCCGAGGTGGGCGTGGCGCAGCGGCACGTTCCGGGTCAAGGTGACCCCGCACTGTCGCCAAACCTTCTCCCCGTGGTCAGATCCTGCGTTTCTACGGGCCGGAGTGCCCCAAGTCCAGGTTCCCAGGCATGCTGTGGTTTTCACAGATGCCTCTGCCACCGGGTGGGGGGCCACGTACAAAGGGCATGCAGTTTCAGGTCTGTGGACGGGGCCTCAACTGCATTGGCACATCAACTGCCTAGAGTTGCAAGCAGTACGTCTAGCCCTGCGTCGCCTCAAGGGGTTTCTCAGACACAGGCACGTACTGGTCCGTACGGACAGCACTGCGACCGTTGCGTACATCAACCATCAAGGTGGTCTACGCTCCCGTCGCATGTCGCGACTTGCCTCCCACCTCCTCCTATGGAGTCAGAAGCATCTGAGGTCGCTTCGTGCCGTTCACATTCCAGGGGAGCTCAACCGTGTGGCAGACGAGCTCTCACAGTTGCCTCCCCTGCCAGGAGAATGGCGACTCCATCCCCAGGCGGTCCAGCTGGTTTGGAGTGTCTTTGGAGCCGCACAGGTAGATCTGTTTGCGTCTCCAGACACGACCATTGCCAGTGGTTTTTCTCCCTGACCGAGGGAACCCTCGGCACGGATGCCCTGGCTCACAGCTGGCCCCGGGACCTACGCAAGTATGCGTTTTCCCCAGTGAGCCTTCTTGCACAGACACTGTGCAAGGTCAGGGAGGACGAGGAGCAGGTCCTTCTAGTGGCGCCGTATTGGCCCACCAGGACTTGGTTCACGGAACTCATGCTCCTCGCGACAGCTCCTCCTTGGCCGATTCCTCTGAGGAAGGACCTTCTTTCTCAGAGACGGGGCACTCTATGGCACCCGCGTCCAGACCTCTGGAAACTCCATGTCTGGTCTCTGGACGGGACGCGGAGGTTCTAGGTGGTCTACCACAGGCAGTGGTAGACACCATCACTTCCGCTAGAGCCCCCTCTACGAGGCGCCTCTACGCGTTGAAGTGGAACCTGTTCGTCGATTGGTGTTCCTCCCGTCAGGAGGACCCCTGAACTTGCCCGATCGGTGTCGTGCTTTCCTTCCTGCAAGATGGGTTGGAGCGGAGGCTGTCCCCCTCCACCCTCAAAGTGTATGTCGCCGCAATAGCCGCGCATCACGATGCAATAGAAGGTAAGTCCTTGGGGAAGCACGACCTGGTCATCAGATTCCTCAAGGGTGCTAGGAGGTTAAATCCACCTCGGGTTTTGCACTCTGTATCCTCTTGGGACCTAGCTCTGGTACTTAGAGCTCTTCAAGGTCCCCCCCTTTGAGCCGTTGCTGACCGTAGAGCTCAATTTCCTGTCCATCAAGATAGCGCTCTTGTTAGCTTTGGCCTCTTTCAAGAGGGTCGGGGATCTGCAGGCTTTTTCGGTCGACGAATCGTGCCTAGAGTTCGGGCCGGTCCTTTCTCATGTTGTTTTGAGACCCCGGCTCGGATATGTGCCCAAGGTTCCTACCACTCCCTTCGTGGACCAGGTAGTGAACCTGCAAGCGCTGCCCCAGGAGGAGGCAGACCCAGCCCTAGCTTTTCTCTGTCCCGTCCGCGCTCTGCGGGTTTATATTGACAGAACGCAAAGCTTCAGAACCTCAGATCAGCTCTTTGTCTGTTACGGAGGCCAGCAGAAGGGGAAGGCCGTCTCCAAGCAGAGGTTAGCCCACTGGTTAGTGGATGCTATCACCCGAGCGTATGAATCTCTGGGTGAGCCTTGTCCTCCCAGGTTGCGTGCCCACTCTACTAGAGGTGTTGCCGCTTCCTGGGCTTTGGCTCAAGGCGCCTCGCTGACAGACATCTGTAGAGCTGCGGGCTGGGCGACACCGAACACGTTCGCTAGGTTCTATAGCCTTCGTGTGGAACCTGTTTCCTCCCGAGTTCTGGCTACGGCCAGTGGGTCGAGGGAATAGGTTGTGTCGGCTTGCCACGCCACTCCGTGCCTCGGCCGGATACGTGCGTCTTTTTGCTCCGTTGGCGCCCTACGTCGGTGAGCCTCGTGAGTTCCTCCTTCACCCCTCGGTGCTGGGCGCGGCGGACCGCCCGGCGCCAGGTCTGCTACCTCTAGTAAGGAGTTGTTAGTAGACTGGGTGCCCCAGTGGTCTCTACTGTGACCCATGATGCCATGTGCAGTTCAGCCATGTCCTCCTCTTGACGGACTCGTTCGTCGTCCCCTTGAGTACGCTCCCACTTCCCTTGGATTGGGACTACCTCTGGGACTGCCATATGTTTCACTATTCCTTCGGGCTAGTACATATGTGTATTCCTGGCCTTCCTCAGTCAGGCTGGGGCTTCCGCAGCGTTCCCTCCTCTCTTGAGGGAACGCTTTCCCAGTGTTATCCAACCACTGTGCGGGTCTTGCGGAACAGCAGTGTGGTTCCCGTGCTAGCTCCCGCAACTTATTTCAAGAAACTGCTGCAGGGTAGCTTAGCTGGGCGCTGGAAGGGGCCAGCACCATGGCGTTTTATTAGGGATCCCAATTCGTCAGGGAACTCCCCCGACGACACGTCGGAGTTCCCAGGACGAAAGGGAACGTCTCGGTTACGTATGTAACCCTCGTTCCCTGAGTACAGGGAACGGAGACGTGTCGTCCCTTCGCCATGTTGCTGTACCTTCGCGAGGACTGGACACTGTTCGGCTCCTCAGCGAAAAGCATTGCGCAATGTTTACTTCCGCCTTTTATACCCGCGCTGGTAGGCGGGTCACGGAATGCAAACCTTGCATGCCAATGTCTATTGGCTCGTTTTAATTCTCTCGAAGGCAGTTGGCTCCCTAGCGTGATCCCAATTCGTCAGGGAACTCCCCCGACGACACGTCTCCGTTCCCTGTACTCAGGGAACGAGGGTTACATACGTAACTGAGACGTTTTACGTGTTGATATTTTCATCAAACCATATTATAGATGCGTCGTCAGATTTAAGATGAACCACGGTGCAAGTGCGTGCCAGACTTTTGGTGGATTTTTTTTTTTCTACAGAGAACCGTTACACCCCTAGTCAAATGTGATGTTTGAGATTAAACTAGTGGAGTTGTATGTTTTGTGCATCTGTTATTCCTTCATCTCTTCCTATCTGCTAACCCTTTTCTTCCAAACTAAGAACTTCCTTCACTGAAAGAGTAATGTTTCTGTGCTGTTACCATAACAGACTAAAGGAAACCACATATACCTATAATTCTAAATCTATATTCTGATGGTAAATGATGATTGCTAAATGTCCTTGATCTTTGTTAAACATGTACATTGCTCTTTGCAGATACTTGGTTACTTTGACTATGCTTTCACGGCTATCTTTACTGTAGAGATCGTGTTAAAGGTAAATGTCCTGCCCTGTGCTCGTGTTGTGTGTTGTGTATGTTCAGTAACGCTGTAACCGTCTGGTTTATTCCAGGTCCTAGGCTATGCAGATTATGTCTTCACTAGTATGTTTACATTTGAGATCGTGTTGAAGGTAACCTCTCGGCACACAGGCCTGGCTGCATTCTCTCCATGTGTGTCACCTGCTACTTCAGTACTACCTGGCTTGATCAATCTCTTTTCTTTCTCTTTTTTTAAACCATGGCACCTCTTTTACTAAAAGACTAAAAGAAAAGAAATGTCTCAGAACATGAAAGCACATCTTCATCAAACACAGCACAAGAGTTGTCAGGTTTTCACTTTTCTTTTGGGGAGAATGACAAGGCTTGAACTCAACCCTAATTGGTCAAAGTGGGGTTAAGGAAGTTTTGAAGGAAACCGATCTGGAGAAATCACACAGGATGTGTCTGTGAAACTAAAATGCTTTTTTTGTTGAGGAAAGAAAGCAATTCAAAAAGACGAAACTATGCAACTCTTTGTGAAATGAAAATAACACTGCCTCTCTCATGCCTTCTTAACTGATTGGCCCGTATCCAGTCCATAAAAGAGGGGGCAAACATAACCATGCTTGTACAGAACATGGTTCAAACCCCTTGACTGAGTGCATATCAATGCAATGCGACCTCCAGCGCTATACAGGGCAGCACAGTTGTTATTTAATGAAGCTGCAGTAATTATCTCTGGCTGTGTTCAGAATGTCATACTACAGTACTATTCTATCCCTGCAGTTTATAGTACGTATACTGTGTACAATATGCACATTTTCTCTCTATATTTCTGTTTAGCTTTCATTTATATATTTCTCATTGGTAGTTCATTTTAGCTAATATCAACCAATATGTCCATATTGTGTTACCGAAATAACCAAATTGTCTTAACAGAACATGTCAAAAAAGCATTGTAAATTTTATGTATGGTACAGAATACAGTTTATATATATAATATATATCTTTTTATATATATATATATCATTTATTTTTCAGTTTTAGTAACTTAAAATTATTTATTTCAATTAATTGCCAATGCAACATTTCTAATTTTCATTAACATTTTTCATATAATATGTATGTGCTATTTTATTTCAGCTTTATTCCATTAACGAAAATTATTTTTAATAAATTTAGTTTTAGTTAACAATAACCACACTGATTTGTGTCGCAATGACGCCGTTTGTGGAAATCTGAGAAATTATTTAGTTTGAACAGAACATTTAAAATACTTTAAATGTGTTTTAAATTTAAATGTGAAAACTTTAAATTTGTCCTTCAAATGTTGATTTTAGTTGCCAGGAATGTGTCATCAGAAGTCTTATTTATAGTTTTCAGACAATAAAAAATAACTTGCATTTCGATTAAATCCATATAATTGTGTAATGTAGAAACCCGGAAATAATTCCACCATGATTTTTAACCATTGATTTTAATCAGACTGCCTAAAATATAACACATTTTTACACAAATCTGACTTATTGTGAAATAAATACCCAGTATTATTTTTAAGATGCTAACTGGATGCTACTCGCATGCAGGTGATGATGTCATGGGACAAAAATATTAGCATACTGCTATTTAAATAGTTTATTGTGTAACCATTTTACTTCTCAGTTTTAAAGACCCCTTTAAATCAAAATTAAAGTTTTAATTTGAGCTTTCTCTATAAGCTATTATCAATAGAAAATGAGTCAACATGCAGTAGGAAATTAAACTGCACTTATTAAATTATTTTAATTGTTTTTAAGGAATAGTGTAGCGGTATACTGTGTAGTATTTAATACATAGTAGGCTAGTATTACATTTTGAACATAGCCTCTTGTTTTGTGGAGAGATTCTCATAAGAGCTGATCTTGGACCAGCAACTTCAAGCAAAAAAATTTTTATGAAAATTTTTTACGATTTTCACATAAAGTGATTTATGTTGTTATTTAAAATTGGTCTCTGATCAGCAGCCAACGTTCGCGTAACCCAGTGCTCGCCTTCGTGGTGTGTGGTTGCATCTGTATTCATAATCATTCAGCTACGACTCCTTTGCATTCATGATTTTGGAGCGACTTGCTTTGGTTTTGGCTGGTCTTTTCTCTGCCTGCTGAACATGAAGTTAAAGTAGGAGCTTCTTCCCCCTCTTTTCTTTACCGAATCTTGCTGAGGGAACAGGGCGCAATGTTCTCAAAAAAAAAAAAAAAAAAAAAAAAAACGGCTCACATGAATGTGACAGTAAGGGAAGTTCTCATTTCAGATCACCTGGTAGATAGGTTCCCTTTCTTTCTGACTCTTCTCTTGCTCTTTTATCTTTTCCTCCTGTACTCTTTCTGTCGATCCTTATTTCTTCTGTCATAAGTTAGTCCCCTTCAGAGCTCGGCAACAAACAGCATGTTTTATTGCTGGGCCCCCTAGTGGTGGATTGTGAAACAGAGCTTACTACTACATTCATGTTGACTCAAGCCGTGAGGGTTTGGCGGAGTTAGCGCTAGGATCTCGACTTTAGTCCAACTCCGAGCACGCCACCCTTAAAAAAGAGTGATATTAAGGAGTGTAAATGTGTGTTTCTGTCTATGCGAGTGTGTGTGTGTGTGTGTGTGTGTTTGTTTTTGTGATTTGTGAGGACACAAATGTGTATAATGACATGGGTATTACAATGGTATTACAACTTGAACGTGATTTATGAGGAAATTTCCTGAGTCCTCATATTTCAAATGGCTTTAAAAACATACTAAGCAGTGTTTTATTAAAAATGTAAAAATGCAGAATGTCTCCTGTGATGGGTAGGTTTAGGGATAGGGGCAGTGTGTGTGTGTGTGTGTGTGTGTGTGTGTGTGTGTGTGTGTGTGTGTGTGTGTGTGTGTGTGTGTGATGGTTAGGTTTAGGGATAGGGGCAGTGTGTGTGTGTGATGGGTAGGTTTAGGGATAGGGGCAGTGTGTGTGTGTGTGTGTGTGTGTGTGTGTGATGGGTAGGTTTAGGGATAGGGGCAGTGTGTGTGTGTGTGTGTGTGTGTGATGGGTAGGTTTAGGGATAGGGGCTGTGTGTGTGTGTGTGTGTGTGTGTGTGTGTGTGTGTGTGTGATGGTTAGGTTTAGGGATAGGGGCAGTGTGTGTGTGTGTGTGATGGGTAGGTTTAGGGATAGGGGCAGTGTAAGGGGATAGAATATACAGTTTGTCCAGTATAAAAACCATTACGCCTATGGAATGTCCTCACAAATCACAAAAACAAAGCTATGTGTGTGTGAACTCTGTCTGAGAGTGTGATTTACTGTTTTCTCTATGTCCTTCATTACGGTAGGGCAATTGTTGACCATCTACGCTTGTTTTGTTAGATGACCACATATGGCGCGTTTCTCCACAAGGGGGCGTTCTGCAGGAACTACTTTAATCTTCTAGATCTGCTGGTGGTCGGCGTGTCGCTGGTGTCCTTCGGAATTCAGTGAGTGATGGTTATGTTTTAAGGCTGCACTATTAATCGGCATAAAACCAGAATCGCAATATGGCTTAGTGTGATTATCAAGTCACAAAAGCTGCAATTTAATTAAAAAATTCACTGGCAAAACTTAGCATGGCATCATGAAGTCAGTTGACCAAGGACCAAGTCTGGCTGGTTAAGCAGGTTTAGAAGCCTGGCAGAAACTCCAGTATCGAAGAATTGAAAGCATGGAGTATGTTTTTTGGTTACGCGAAAGCTTGTGTCTCTTGCAGATCGTCAGCCATCTCAGTGGTGAAGATTCTGAGGGTTCTGAGGGTGTTGCGTCCACTCAGGGCCATAAACAGAGCTAAAGGACTGAAGGTTCTGCCTATTGCTTTACTTTGATATGAATTGTCTTCATACATTTTAATATGTTTATGGTTTTGGAAAAATATAGGGCTTGCATGTCTGTCCATTTGTTTAAGAAATTATACATTTTACATCTGTCTGACAACCTCTGACTTTTAATCTTTGTCTTCTGCAGCATGTGGTCCAGTGTGTGTTTGTGGCCATCAGGACTATTGGAAACATCATGATTGTCACCACACTGCTACAGTTTATGTTTGCCTGCATTGGTGTACAGCTCTTCAAGGTAAAATATGTCATATACTGTATGGGGTCGTTTTTTTTTTATGTTTTTGAAAGTCTCTTATTCTCACCAAGGCTGCATCATTTCAGCATCATTACTTCAGTGTCACATGATCCTTCAGAAATCATTCTAATATGCTGATTTGGCGTTTAAGAAATATTTCTTATTAATGTTGAAAACAGTTGTTCTGCTTAATATTTGTGGAAACCTTTCCAGATTGTTTTATGAATAGAAATGTCAAAAGAACAGCATTATTATTATTTACTTTTTCTTCAGGGGAAGTTTTACCGTTGTAATGATGAAGCCAAGTCCACCTCAGAGGAGTGCAAGTGAGTCTAATTGAAGTTTTTAATCATCACTGAGGGTAATAATTAGCTATACTTGTAAAAAATACTGCTTTCATGAATTTATTGTAAATGTATAAATTTATTGCAAGTTAATGTAATAATCAAACTTATACAAAAAGAAGTGGCTATTAGAGAGGGTAAAATAACCATTTCTCTCTCTCAGGGGAACATATATCATGTATAAGGAAGGAGACGTGAACCAGCCAATCATTCAGAAGCGTCATTGGCACAACAGTGATTACAACTTTGACAACGTGCTCATGGCCATGATGGCTCTATTCACAGTGTCCACGTTTGAAGGCTGGCCATCGTAAGCATTCAACAATACACCATTTTATAACTTGGATATAGAATAGCACCTTTATTTTATTTTCCATTTTGTTATTTTATGTTATTTAATTTTTTACACCTTAATATAGATTAGATATAGAAAAGCCCCATTTTTATGCAATGTTTAATTTGTATTTTTTTTTTATATTAATATAGATTGTATATAGAGCTGAGATGTGTGTGTGTGTGTGTGTGTGTGTATATATAAATATGTATGTGTGTGTGTATGTGTATAAATGTATATGTATATATGTGTATATATATATATATATATATATATATATGTGTGTGTGTGTGTGTATTTATGTATATATAATATGCTCTATAGAACTTTAAATTCACCTAATTATAGCACCTTTTTATAGAATTATTTGCCATCAGATATTGAATGTCTCTTCTTATTTTATTTTATTTTGTATGCATCTTAATATAGATCAGAAAAAAAAATAAACAGTACTATTCTATGCACCTTATTATAGATCAAATATATGAATGCCACCTTTATTTTTTATGCAACTTTAACCTAGTGAAAAATAATTAGACCAAAATGTATTTGAAATGCATTTATTTTATGCTAAGTATACTAATACATTTACATATTTATGTACTTAATATTAATACCCTGCAATTGTACTCATGGTATACTAAATTGATATACTTACAGTCTGCTAAATTGTAACAATTAATTTTGTACTTAATGCACTTTAGTTATCTAGAAGTAGTGCATGCATTTAAAGACTGATATACAGTGATCATACTATCCTAAATTTATGTGTAATTTTATGTGTAATATGTAATTTTATGTAAAATGACAAATATTGGTTCTTGTATTGCGAGTTCTTACTCAGACAGTCGAGTTTCCTTGTTCAAAAGCACGGGGGTAAATGAACGAGTGTGTTATTGTAATTTTTGTGTTTGTATTGGCGCTGTTGGTAAGTGCCACTGTGAACTCGATGCCAACAGTACCACGCTGTTCCTGTAATTACAACACCACACTGCTTCAAATGTTCTGTTAGTTTAACACACACTCTCACACACACAGTGACAGAATGACACAATATCGCTGTTCCGTAACTGGGTGTTGAAGTAGTTTTTCCTTGGCTCTCCATTCTCTTAGTTTACTTCATCTTGTCTTTTCTAAGGTTGTTGTACAAGGCCATAGACTCCAACCGGGAGAACATGGGTCCGATCTACAACTACCGTGTGGAGATTTCCATCTTCTTCATCATCTATATCATCATCATCGCCTTCTTCATGATGAACATCTTCGTGGGTTTCGTCATCGTGACCTTTCAGGAACAGGGAGAGAAAGAGTACAAGAACTGTGAGCTGGACAAGAATCAGGTAAGAAGATTGTGTGGAAACCCTTGTGAACTGCATTGATCTAGACTTTATATCTCAATGCATTCTTTTTCCATATAGTACACGAAAGTATGCTGGCTTATAAGGATCCCCTTTTTTTAAATCAAAGACAGCATTGCATGTAGTATATCCTTCATATATAATGCAATTCCAGAATGAAATACATTAATTGACAGAATGAAAAGCATCACTTGATGTGTGTCGTCCTCAGCGTCAGTGTGTGGAGTATGCATTAAAAGCACGTCCTCTCAGGAGGTACATCCCAAAGAACCCGTATCAGTATAAGTTCTGGTATGTGGTGAACTCCACCGGCTTCGAGTACATCATGTTTGTCCTGATCTTACTCAATACCATCTGTCTTGCCGTGCAGGTAACTTCCTTTGTTCTTAAGTCATTATAAGTAGTCTTAGTTTGCTTTCATGCTTAATGTTTAAATAAATGTTTGTGTTTAAATATTCAAATCTGCTTCATATGCTCATTTTGTAATTTAATTTGATGAGATATAACTATGTACTAATACATATTATTTTTATTATGATTTATTTATTTATTATATTATTTAACTGTATATTTCATATTAATTAGCTCTTTATAGTCCCCATTAAATAAAAAAAATGGTTTGTAGCTTTTAGTGCATGTCTATACAGTATATGATGTGTGTATATATAGCATATATCAGTATATATATATATATATATATATATATTGTCACGGGGCAAACAGGAAAAGGCGAGGGAGAACTCAAGTGCAAAAAACAAGGAAGGTTTATTTACAAAACAGAACAAACACAAATCAAAAACCCACGAGGGGGAAAACATAAGAAATGAACATGAAACAAACACTGAATCAGGAATACAGGGAACACCAACCGGGAACAAAGAAACATCTGACAATGACAACGAACCGACACAGACTGCAAACATGAGGAGACTTATAAAGGGAACAAATCAAAAGGGAACAGGTGGAGAAACTCAAACACTAATCAGATAACGAGGGGGAGGGATCAACAATCAAAACAGCACATGGCACAACATAACAAACACCCATGTGCAACACAAGACAGGACAGACATGTGACATAACCCCCTCCCTACGGAGCGGCTACCAGACGCTCCATGAGCCTAGGGCGGGGCTGGAAGGAAACATCAGGCGGAACGGGAGGGACAGACCAGGGCGGGACAGGGGGAACATCGGGCGGCCAGGGCGAAACAGAGAGTCCATAGGTCGGTGAGGGAAAAACACAGAGTCCATAGGGCGGTGAGGGAGAAACACAGAGTCCATAGGGTGATGAGGGAGAAACACAGAGTCCATAGGGTGGTGAGGGAGAAACACAGAGTCCATCGGGCGGCCAGGGCGGCGAAGAGCCCTCGGGCGGCCAGGGCGGCGAAGAGCCCTCGGGCGGCCAGGGCGGAGCAGATCTTTCAGGTGGCCAGGGCGGTGAAGAATCCTCGGGCGGCCAGGGCGGTGAAGAGCCCTCGGGCGGCCAGGGCGGCGAAGAGCCCTCGGGCGGCCAGGGCGGAGCAGATCTTTCAGGTGGCCAGGGCGGTGAAAACTCCTCGGGTGGCCAGGGCGGAGCAGACCCCTCAGGTGGCAAGGGCTGTGAAGACCCCTCAGGCGGCCAGGGCGGAGCAGGTTTTTCAGGCGGCCAGGGCGGTAAAGACCTTTCAGGTGGCCAGGGCGGTGAAAACCCTTCGGGTGGCCAGGGCGGTGAAGACCCTTCGGGTGGCCAGGGCGGAGCAGACCCCTCGGGTGGCCAGGGCGGTGAAGACCCCTCAGGTGGCCAGGGCGGAGCAGGTCTTTCGGGAACAGACACCGGCTCGGGAACAGACACCGGCTCGGGAACAGACACCGGCTCGGGAACAGACACCGGCTCGGGAACAGACACCGGCTCGGGAACAGACACTATAACAGAAACAGTCACAAGGACAGACACAAACACAGACACAAACACTGGGTCCGGAACCAACATGAGCTCCAGCTCTGGAACAGGTACTGGCTTTGCCTCCGGCTCAGGAACAGGCAACGGCTCTGCCTCCGGCTCGGGAACAGACACCGGCTCGGGAACAGACACCGGCTCGGGAACAGACACCGGCTCGGGAACAGACACCGGCTCGGGAACAGACACCGGCTCGGGAACAGACACTAGAACAGAAACAGTCACAAGGACAGACACAAACACAGACACAAACACTGGCTCTGGCTCTGGAACAGGCACTGGCTCTGGAACAGGCTCTGGAACAGGCATTGGCTCTGCCTCCGGCTCTGGAACAGGCATTGGCTCTGCCTCCGGCTCTCGAACAGGCATTGGCTCTGCCTCCGGCTCTCGAACAGGCATTGGCTCTGTCTCCGGCTCTCGAACAGGCAGTGGCTCTGCCTCCGGCTCTGGAACAGGCATTGGCTCTGCCTCCGGCTCTGGAACAGCAGACATGGGCCTGTCCAGGATCCGAACCAGACGCTCCAGATATTCTAGATCCAAAAAGGCAGACGGCACTGGCTCTGCCTCCGGCTCTGGAACGGGTACTGGCTCTGCCTCCGGCTCTGGAACAGGCACTGGCTCTGCCTTCGGCTCTGGAGCCGGCAATGGCTCTGCCTCCAGCTCAGGAACCGGCAATGGTTCTGCCTCCAGCTCTGGAACAGGCACCGGCTCGGGAACAGACACCGGCTCGGGAACAGACACCGGCTCGGGAACAGACACCGGCTCGGGAACAGACACTGGGTTCAGCTCCGAAACGCCGGATACCGGCTTCTCCAATATCCGAGCCAGCCGCTCCAGATAGCCCTGGCTCAGGAAGGCAGACAGGACGTGGACAGTCTCTCGCTGGGCAGACGGGACGTGGACAGTCTCTCGCTGGGCAGACGGGACGTGGACAGTCTCTCGCTGGGCAGACGGGACGTGGACAGTCTCTCGCTGGGCAGACGGGACGTGAGCAGTCTCTCGCTGGGCAGACGGGACGTGAGCAGTCTCTCGCTGGGCAGACGGGACGTGGACAGTCTCTCGCTGGGCAGACGGGACGTGGACAGTCTCTCGCCGGGCAGATGGTTTTCCTCTCCTCCGTCCATGACGGTGAGGAGCCGGCTCTGAACTGTCCACCACTGGTGTAGGATTGTCAGGAGGCCAGGATGGAGAGTGATGTTGACCCTCCTCTCGACCACCTCCTCCTCCTTTACAACCTCCCCGGGTCCCACGAAAGATTACCTGGCAGGTCCCCCGAAAATCTCTCCTGAGACCTCCACGGTTCTCAGCAACCCTGGCCAAGCGCTCCGACTCCTCCCTTTGCTGAGCCACCAATGCGAACGCTTGGAAGATGTTCATTCCTCCGGATTCCTTACCGGGCCGAGTCCTTCGGTCCCCGCCGATAGGACTGAACTGGGTTGCTCCAAATGTGGAGATGACGTAGTCCGGGCAATCCAGATCATCGTCGTCCATATACATGTCTCAGGAACAGAGAGAGAAAAAAAAAAAAAAAGAATAAATAAACCCTCCTGCTGCTGAGTTCAAAAATGGTCGGTTCGTTCTGTCACGGGGCAAACAGGAAAAGGCGAGGGAGAACTCAAGTGCAAAAAACAAGGAAGGTTTATTTACAAAACAGAACAAACACAAATCAAAAACCCACGAGGGGGAAAACATAAGAAATGAACATGAAACAAACACTGAATCAGGAATACAGGGAACACCTGGAGAAACTCAAACACTAATCAGATAACGAGGGGGAGGGATCAACAATCAAAACAGCACATGGCACAACATAACAAACACCCATGTGCAACACAAGACAGGACAGACATGTGACATATATATTTTTTAAAAAATCTAATATATTGTGTGTGTGTGTGTGTGTATATATATATATATATATATATATTAGTGCTGGGCAACGATTAAAATTTTTAATTGCGATTAATCGCATGGTTTTCTTGCGATTAATCGCATTGTTATGCGCAAAATTGAATAATGACTTCTTAAGTAGTGTATTGCGCACTTTTGATTTAAATGTACTGCTATATACACAAAAGTGCAATAACTTTAAACAAATAAGGTGCTTTTATACCAGCAGTATTCCCTTTATACAGTAATCTCAAATCTCAACTTAAACATTAATGTAATCAAATCAAATATTTAAACAAAGCTATTTGCCACTGCCAGGGCATTACCTTTTATCTAGTTTGTTAAAACGAGTCCAGTTTTCTTGTTTTTTTTCTGAACAGGTATCAACAGACTGTTTCTGCTGCTCCCTGATAAAAGATACCTATGTAGTAGTCAGAGGTCATGATCACTACTACAGATATACATCGACCAACGTTACTTATAGTAGCTTAGGTTTGGTCATGCCATGGTTTCCCACGTAAGATTACATTAAACAGAGTAAAAAAAAACAATTTATACTTTATACTCACGCCGTAGCTGTGTAGCGCGCGTACACTTCGGCGTACCCTGACGTGCACCTCTCCAAAAATGTAACGTCAATTCTACGCGTACCGCAAGCGCTGTGATTGCTAGAACCGCTCCCCGGGTTTCACATGCTCCCTCTGCATGTGTAATTGCGCGTCAACGCGGACAACGACGGAGAGATATAAATGAAAACCAACGCGTAGTCTATAGCGTATTGTCTTCGGGGTAAGTCCGACGCAGAAGTATAAATCAGCCAAGAGTGAGGTGAAGTGGTCGAGCACAAGGTGCAGCGACAAGCGGGTGCGTTCCTGTGAAACTGTTGCGGTCATGCTCGCCTCAAGCACGCGCCCGCGCCCGCTCGTTGCCGAAGTTGAATTGTCTATAACTTTTTATAAAGGACGCGCAGTACAAATCATTAGAAGAGAGACTGATCCTCGGCTCGCTGTTAGTGAGTTTCCAGAATCTAAATAGTTATCTATAGGTTTTATAGGTACTATCCATAGAGCGCCTGTCATTCACTCGCGGAGCGCAACCCTTTAACTGTTCACCAGAGAGAACCTGCCTCTCTCCACTGCTTGTTTGGGTGGGTTATTTGCTGGCTGACCAACATCCCACCCCTCCTGTGATCATGGTTTGACTGTAGGCCTATGTGTATTCAGAGCCAGTGAGCAACGGACTTTCAAAATAATAATAATAAAAAAAACTGCGTTAACGTGCGATAAAAAAAAATTGTCGGCATTAATTAATAAATGCGTTAACGCGATAATAACGCGTTAACTTGCCCAGCCCTAATATATATATATATATATATATTAGGGGTGGCACGGTTCACAAAACCCACGGTTCGGTTCATATCACGGTTTTAGGGTCACGGTTTTCGGTTCTGTACGGTTCTTGTTGTTATTTTTTCTTTTAATCTTTAACACTCCAAAAAATTACTTCAGCATATGTTATATAGCTTAATTATCTAATTATTAATTTATTTATTTCATAAATGGGCCGTGTTTGCAAAACGCAGCTTCTCATTTACCATTTCGAAGTAATATAGTGAGTGAGCGGTCACTGTGGGGACACTTTCAGTGGCCCTGGAGGTCCAGTTGGGAGGTCCATCCATCTGTAGTGAGAGCTATGTGGGCTATGTCGGACAGTTTGCAATTTCTCCTCGTGTCTCGTCATCATAGGCGTAATTTGCGGGTGGGACATGTCCCCACCATTTTTTGCCAGGGTCGATATTGTCCCCACCACTTTTGAAACATCTCGCGGCACGGATGTACCAATACAAATAAATAAAACATCTCCAGTTAACTAGCAAATTATTCGTTCGTTTTTTAAATAAGAAGCAATGTAGCGCTGAAATGTGTTTTTTTAATGAAGTGATCACAGTGCTCGTTGCCGCTGCGATCAGTGGCGCTGATACAGTGTTCTCTCGTGGCTCGCGCACACGTCTTCACTCGGACGCGCGCTTCAATCCGTTGAGGAGACTCTCTATTCGTTCCGGTAAAATCACAAAACAAAATTCACACAAATCTGTCCTTGCTTGATATACAACCACTGATAAACATAATCGGTTTTGATGAAAAAAATAAAATAAATATACGAGTGCGGATTGAAAAGTTATGCCACTGACTGGACTATTAAAGTACGTTTGTGGAACAGTCGATCTATGTATTTATTCACATGAAAAAACAACATATAGTGGAGTAGATCTCATTAAATGTCTAAGTAAACCAAGTGCACTATTTAAATCGATTGCTGGACATCGTAATGTTATTCTACATACATCTGATTTATGATTTAGCATTGTATTAGCACGGGCACGAGGTTACATTGTGCATGCGGCGAACCGTGCCACGCACACACGCACCGAACCGAGACAAGCGAACCGAACGGTTCGGATGTTTTTTCATGTACCGTGCATATATATTAGGGGTGGCACGGTACATGAAAAAAGATCCGAACCGTTCGGTTCGCTTGTCTCGGTTCGGTGCGTGTGTGCGTCGCACGGTTCGCCGCATGCACAATGTAACCTCGTGCCCGTGCTAATACAATGCTAAATCATAAATCAGATGTATGTAGAATAACATTACGATGCATGTATATGAATGTATATATATAGAAAACATATTACTCAACATATTACTCATATATATATATATATATATATATATATATATATATATATATATATATATATATATATATTTATAGGTCACACATTATTTATAATAAATGCTATTATAGTGTTTATTAATATTTAAAATAGTTTTAAATTTTTATTTTTTGTTTTCTGTTTTACTAAAATTTACATATGTATATTTTTTTCAGTTCTATTTAACAATAACGACACTGGAATGCAGAGTGTATATACATGTTTGTCTAATGAAATGGCCTTTTCACTTATACATCTTCTACAATTTAATATCATTCATTTATGCGGCCAGCACTACGGTCAATCCGAGATGTTCAGTTATGTGATGGACATCCTGAATATGGTCTTCACCGCCGTCTTCACTGTGGAGATGGTCCTCAAACTGATCGCTTTCAAACCCCGGGTGAGTAATTCAAACACATAGATACATACCATTATACATTATCTCACAATTTCCCATTTGGACATTCAGAACAGTGCAGTATAAATACACTTCCCTTCTCAATATGTCATGCTCTTACACTTATATCGTTAGATAGTTACACAAGGTTTGTAATGTTAACTGCCCACTTTTACACATGCAGGTTTGTGTTGCGAAGAAGGACAGAATGCTTGTAAGCATCTCAGTGTGATGTGCAGTGCTGTCGTTTTCAGCTTTTCTGTGTGGCGTGACTAACAGTGTCTCTTTGAGATTCAGTCCATCATCTGACAACAGCACAGTTCTTCTTTTACTATAAAATAATATAGTAAACTTTCCTACTTTATATTAATATGCTCAAAAAAAATATTTAGGTCTAATTTTAAGATTTATCTATTTGGATTGCTTTAAAAATTTCCATCCGTTTTTATTAAACAGTTTTAACATAAACTAATAAATGTTTTTTTAATAAATAAGTGTTTTCATTTATTCCACCCCAAACACGATTGCGAACATGCTACATAATTTTTTAATTATTTTAGTCAAAGTTATAATCACAACGATTGTTGTAATTTGAGAAATTTATTTTTCAATTTCATCGGAACGTAAAAACGTTACGAAAACGTTTTTCGTTAACAAAATGAACACTATTTCGCATGCACTTCCAAGGATGTGGACCTAGGCTCAAACTGATATGGTAAAAACGACACCATCGTTACTGTTATTGTTATCACTGTGTGCTGAGGAAGCCTCCGGAGCTGAAATTCAGGTAGTAAGAGTTTGGTTTCTGACATGCACTGTAAGCGGTAGACCAAGGAGGGATTTGGACTGAATCCTTTATCAAACTGTCTCAGACACTGTGAGAAAAGAGGTGATGCTGCAATGGATGTTATGAGAAAATGAAACCGAATTTTTATTTATTTATTTATTTTACCTTGGATTCATGTAAACCTATTGCAGGAGACAAACTAGGAATAAGGGGCACTTAAAAACTGTGTAACCTAATTGGATGGAAAATGTTATACTGTATGCAATTCAAATACATAAATCTTAAATATACGCCCAAATATGTGTACTTGGTTTGGGTGTTGATTGATACTTTAATAAATACGTTTATAACAGTTTTTCAAATGATCGGAAATGTACTGCTACTAACTTCTAATCACACATATATCCCCTGGCCGTCCACCCCTTGGCATTGCTCAGGGGTATTTTGGGGACGCCTGGAACGTCTTTGACGCTCTGGTTGTGATCGGCAGCATTGTAGACATAGTGCTCAGTGAGATTGATGTAAGTACAGCACAGATCTAGGCCCTGTGTCCTCTCTTATATCCGCTCAACCCTTTACTTCAGACAGGCTTAGGTTTCAGCTCAGGATGAGCTACTGTACTTTTCAACTGACGACTTGTTTCTTTAACTGCTGAGATCTAACATCTGTATTTCTTTCTGTGTGTCCTCTCTGCACCTTCTTTTTCTTCCCTCATTCTATTCCATTCATTTCTTTCCCCCTTTTCCTTGTGTGTGGTGTGTCTTTTATTAACAGCATTATTTCACTGACGCATGGAACACATTTGACGCCTTAATTGTTGTCGGTAGCGTCGTAGATATTGCTATCACTGAAGTCAAAGTAAGTACAACCGTTTTTTTGACTTTCCAAGTGTAGAAGCCTTGCAAGATAAGCATATCTGATGCCCAACACAGATTTTATCCATAAGAATATCTTAATTGTGTGCTTCAGAACCCAGATTTGGACATCAAGTGGGACTCAACACAGTAACGAAATTGTTTATTGTACAAAGTGAAATAAAAATATTTATCTATTTTTATTTTAGATGTAAATATGTATTCATATATATTGGGTCTATTTTTTTTAAAGAAATATCTTATGCTCACCTAGGCTGCATTTATTTGATCAACATTACTGTAATATTGTGAAATATTATTACAATTTAAAATAATTGATATAATAAAAAAAGAATGTATTATTATATTACTTTATTACTTTAAAATTACTAAATTACTTTATTATTATTAAATGATTAAAATATCATTTAAATGATTATATAATTTAAACAAATGTATATTTAAAGAATATTTTAAATATATACATAAACAGTTATGCTGCATAATTATATATATATATATATATATATATATATACACTGTATATAACTGTATATAAGAAATCTCTTACATTCACCTAGGCTACATTTTATTTGATAACAAAATACATGGAAAATATTATATGTAATATATATATATATATGCTGTGACAATAGTGTAATTTCTTGTAATGGCACTGATGATTTTTTTGCAAGGTTTCACTATATGTTGTCTTGAGTTATTTGTGATGTGAGTTGAGGTCGTTTAGCTAACCTTAATAACATTAACAGTCACACCTTCTCTTTCCCCTGCTTATCTGAAATAAAACAACATCTCGTGAACTTTGAGGACTCTGCTGCTGAGAAAACTACTGAAATCTCTTAGCGAGCTTTTTGGTTGTATATATGTGTGGACTGTTAAACCGTTGTCTCGCATCCAAATGTGTGTAAATGCAGCAAGAACTGCAGAAATCAGCTGGTTTGTCTAACGCTTGTTCTTCCATTCTGTCTCCATAGAAACTTTTAGAGGCAAGTATGGCAAAATGTGATCTACGGTTTGCTTGTGTTCTGCTTCATAATGACTTTATTCCATGAAGTGCTGTGAGGACCAAAAAAAATTATTGTTAAAAGTTTGAAAATATTGTTCCGGTTTAAGAGTTGTCAGCAAGATCAGTTCAGAAAAAATAATGTATTTGTGCCTTGCTGATTTTGTGTAATGAAGTAAAGCCCTTACTGCCTTGGCTGCTTTACTGATTACATCAAGCCAAATCAGCAATAATGATTAGTTTTGTGGGCAGGAGAGTTGATGACTTGTTAAAGGAACAGACCACCACTTTTTGACATCACACTTAAAATGTTCAGCATCAAACAAATCAATATGGAAACTTCAGCTATTTAATTATCTGCTTTGTTACAAAAAAATGTTATATTAACATTATATTATCAGTGTTGTTGTAGTATTTTTATACTTGGATAGTGTTTATTCATATGTTGAATTGGCTTTTATTTTTGTATTGTCAGTTTTCATTTTATTTTAATACTTCGACTAAAACTTATTTTATTTCAGTTAGTTGCAACATTAAGTACAGGGCCTAAAACTAACTTTTCACCTGCTTTTTATTTGTCTTTTGTTGTTCGATTAACATTTAAAACACAGACTGCAGCAGGAATATTGGGCTGCTATCACTTTAAGAGTTAATGCACATATCTAATACAGTATACTGATACTGATACACATGCGTTTACTTTCTAAACTGTTTACGTTCACTTAAGACATAACCAACTATGTTTACTACTGGGATACTTGCCTTTTTTTTTTTTACATAATTTGTGAATTTGTCCGTTTAAGTGCAAAAAAGACGTGAAAGAGAGCTCAGTTTAGTATTCGAGTGCTGTCTGAGACGTGGCTTTCTGGGCGCACATTTCGAATGTTTGCGCTCCCAAAACTTTCCACACAGCGGAATGTAACGGAATGTTTGTTCATTTTGATGCATTGTTATAATTCATAAAAATAGCGAGTGACACCATTTCATATACTCGCCAACACAGATTTTTAGTCTTATTTGGCGCTTGACAGGAGTTATTTTTAAGCCCTGATTAATTGTACTATTTTCCATCCAATATTTATTTTATTTTGTTTTATTGTAATATTTTAATTATTTATTATTTCTGTATTATTTCAATTAACAAAAACATTTTAATTATTTTTAAATATATAAAATGACATTTTACCTAGTTTACCTAGTAATGTGCTATAAAGACTTGAAATGTTGTTAAGTTTAATGCTGGACATGAAGAGGGTGGTGCTGGAAAGTGATGGTGTTTAGCAATGGTGGAGTTTCTGTGTGTGATCTCTTTGGTGGTGCTTCTTAAAATCCTGTATCTCACAATCACTGTCCAGTTTCAGACATGTAATGTAGGGAATACACACACATGTGTATTTATTGGTTTGTCTCCCCTCTCACACGCCTGTCACTCCGCTGTCTGAGCTTCAGTGCTATTTCTCTGGAGTTTCTCATGTCCAAGCGTCCATATATAAATGTATATATGTGTATATTGTATATGTCCCTATAGGTGTTTGTATTGTGGCCATTTTCATTGGATGTGTTGTGCATTGAGTCTCTGTACGTTGTGTCCTTGTATAGTATGATGTGGACTTGTGATATGTATTTATGAGAGTTTGTGGATGTTTGTGTGCGAGAGAGAGAGTTTGAGAGTGGCTATGTCTTGTCTTTGTATGTTTTTGTCTGTTTTCTTTGTCTGTTGTCCTCTACATCTTTATTTTCTGCTGTGTTTGTGCTTTTCATTGGTGATAAAACTATTAAGAGGTTTCACAAGGTCTTCTATCAAGCCTATCTGACTAGATATTGCAATCCGCTAACTGTTTCAGAAGAGATAGTTCATCCAAAAATTGTCATTATTTCCTCACCCTCATTTTGTTCCAAACCTTTACAACATTTTTTCCTGTAGAAATCTTCAATAATAAGTTGAACCTCTTTTTTTCATGCCACTACAATAAGCAGAAAATTAATAAAACATATCATAAAAGTGGTCCTTAAGAGCTAAGGCCCGTTTACACCGAGGATGATAACTTTAATGTTAACAATAAGGATATAGTTCTAAAAATTGTTTATATAAGAATACCAGAATCACGACAATAATGATAACAGCACAGAGAAACAATATCATTGGAATCACTTTCAGAAATGTTTTAATCCAGCTGATAAACGATAAAAATATTGACTGCCAATCAGAATCCGTCCTGCTTTCAAGAGCTCAAGCATTTAAAGTGGCAGGCGACAAACTGCAGCACACTATTATAATAAACAAATCGATATTGTACATTGATAGTTATAATTTTTAGTTTATTTAGTAATTTTTAGGTATTATTTTTTTATAGTATTTTGGACATTATACAATAGCTTTGGAAACATTTATATGCACGTAATTATTCTACTTTTTTCCATTGCAACTGGATCTTTGAGTCAGTGAGTTGAACTCGAGAACTGGAGCAGTTTGATTTGTCAATGAATCATTCAGACCGGTTTTGTGAACTATCTTTTCGATGAAAAGATTCAACTCACAAGAATGTTTTGTTAATGAATCAGACATCGCTATGCAAAGGTATGGTTGTGAAGACTTGGGAAATGGCATAAGTTGTGTGGAACACTTTTAGTATACTGTACATTTATGTCATTTTTGCAGGTTTTGCACTTTCATGATATTGCAAAGAGTGGTCAGGAAATTCTTTTAAAAAATCCATCAGGTTTGAAACAACATGAGGCTGGTTAAATAATGACAGAATTGTTCTTTTTGGGTGAACTATTTCTTGAATTTGTTTGTCTGTTTATCAAATAATTCTTTTATCATTTTAAAAGCCTTGTGAAACTCATTTTATCACTGTTTTTAGTGGCTTACAGGCATGCTGAATTTAGATGTACAATTTAAAATCTTCAATTATAGATCTACAGTAAAGCATTAGATGAAGGACAGCAGGTACAGTGTCCCCGGATGTGTCCTGCTGTCTGATCTGAGATGCTCATACAGTATCTATACTCACTAATGCCCGCTCGGGGGAATGTGTGACTTTCACCCAATCTTGCGGTGGTTGGAGTGACTGGTTTGCCCATCCCCTGTTGCATGCTGGGATATGTCCTGCTAACATTAGCTTGATTCTCTGCAGATGGCGCTCGGGCACCCGCTCCACACTCCTCCGGTCAGTGCCCAGGCGGTGTAGTCAGTTTGAAGTTTGCTCTTCCTCTCTTTCACCTCCAGACAGAATGGCCCTGGAGCTCAGAGCTTTAAATAACGACTGATCCAAATATCCAATCACTAGCAAACTAATAAAACACCATCATTCTATTATACAGAGTTCATCGGGTAGAATCATATGAATAGGGCTCAACAGTATCGCGGCGGCCTGTGTTCCAGTAGAGTATTTCCTTTATTTATTTTTTTAAAGAGCTCTAAGCCAATTTTAAGTCTGAATCCCACCTAAACCTGATCCAAACCTGAAATGACTCCTCTTTGAGCAAGTAGACAGGATCTGACTCAAATATGAAATGTAATGTTAATATGGAAGTAATTATGACAGCATCATTGCACTTTACAGTCTTAGAAGAGAGCTCTTGGTTGGTCTGTGTTTAAACAAAATTGTGATATTCCTGCTGTTGAGTTCTGTTCTCTGACAGCACAGAGATGCAGTTCATATCTATATCTATATCTCTGTAGTCTGTCTGTCTGTCTGCTGAGTGACTGTCTGTCTCTCTGTTCTGTCTTTCTTCAGTGAGCTGTTAGAGCTTGAGTAGAGCAGGTGTGTAGACGTCAGACAGGCTGCATGACCTCGTCACTGCTCCTTCCTTTCTGCTGCTTCTCTCCTTCCTTCCTTCTTTCCTTACCTCCTTCCTTTTTTCCTTATCTTTCCTTTCTGATTTTTCTCTCATTTCTATCCTTCCTTTCTTGTTTTCATTCTGCTCTTTCCTTCCTACATTCATTCCTTCCTTTCTACCTTCCTTCCTTTGTTTTCTTTTTTGCTCTTTCTCTCCTTCCTTCCTCTCGTTTCTGCTTTCCTTCCTTTCTTGTTTTCCTTTCTGATTTTTCTGTCATTCCTTCTTTTCTTAGGTTTTCCATTATTTTTTTCCTTCCTTAAGGCCCTTGCACACTGAGTCTGAAATTTTTGTATGTGTTTTTTCGTATTCGTGATTCGGTGGCTCTGAATTGTCAAAACACCATTCAAACACCATTCAAGCCGCTTGCTACGGATGTGAAAAACGCAGAAAATCGAACCCGATCCGATTTTTTTTATGACGGACGAAAGTTTCGGAGGCAGCTCGCAAGCGTGATTGACATAACGTGAGGTCGTATTTATTTTTTAACGTGCGAAAATTTCGGACGCGAATTTCGGACTCGGTGTGCAAGGGCCTTTATTCTTTCTTTTTGTGCCATCCATCCTTCCCTTCTCTCTTTCTTCTCTTGCATTGGACTGTTAGAGCGCCCTCGAGTGGTGACTCTTTAGCAGGGCACATGCATGGAGGTTATACGGTGCTACTGAAACACTGAAGTTCTTCAAGGCTTGTGTTGCTGTTATGGAGAGAAAGACATTGTATGTGTCTAAGCGTGTGCGCACATGCCCGACTGCTTAACGCATGCACCATCAAATGCTATACAGCCAGAAACTGCATCTTATTATTTCTGCTTCTCATGCAAATGTAAAGCGTTTATGATGAGGGATGTCAGGCTGTATGAGTGAAGCCATATCTGTCTGGAGTCTCTTCTTTCTGCACAGATGAAGGATTCATCTTTTTTCAAAATTCATGCTGAATTTTCTTCCCACTGTGTGAGTGTTTTAATGTTGATGAATGCGATGTTTGATAAAGTTGTTTGACTTTGCAAAAATAAATTACAGTCCAATGGACTAGAACAAAGATGATGACAGTACATAACCAACTTTTATTTGTACATACATTGTTAATTATTACAGAAACTTTAAATGTTTTCACTGCGTGGAATTGGTTGCTAGTTAGTTGTTAGTGTCACATTGTACTATGTATTTATTAAATATTCTTTCAGTGAAAGTCTTTTTACAAAGAATTATTTTTAATAATACAAAACTACAGAAACATAATAGCATTCATCTGGTTATATAATTTTTTTATCACAACATTGACGCTGTCAATGCATCTGAATGTAGAGGAGTGTATATTTGTATTTGTTATATTTGTCTTTTGATGATGCTTAGCGTTTGTTTTTTGGATACGCTCTTGTTTTCAAAATTGTAATCATTGCATAAGTGTGCGCTAGTCCACCACTGTCCTGTTAATTTGTTTGTGTGTGTGCTGTAGTGTATGCCGATGCTGTCTACAGCTGCTCATGTAATCCACGGGATAGAAATAAGGTCACATGATGGATCTTCGTGTTATATAAGCTCCTTATGTGAATCTAGTCCTGTTTGTCTCTGGTCACTGGTCATTTTTCAGTCCTTATAAGCAGTTTTGAATAGAGGATTGTCTGTCATGAGGTCGTTTGAGCCTGTTTGCTGTCCTGATATCTGTCAGTTAGAAATGTTATTATAGAGTTTGATATAATGAGTGTCTGTGAATGCGTTTTAAAGCGTAAGTGGCTGTGCTAACGTCATGTGTGAGTGATTAATTCAGGTCTTTGATTTTAAAGCCCACAGAGGCACCTCAGGTGGATGAGTCGGGGGTAAGAAATTCTGCCCCTCTTGAGATTTTTGCCCAATTTTAGAGTCTGCATTCCTTTTCAGGTTTCCGTTTGAGTTCTGATTTGAGTTCTTTTGATTAAACAATGTTACCTCTCATCTTAACCCACCCCAACTTCAATTTGTTGTTTCTTTGCATTTATATCTACGTTTGTTTGATCTTCGTTTGCTTTGGTTTTACATCCTTTGACTTTTTTGTTATTTAGGGGGAGTGTCACGCAAACGTGACAAACTGTGTGAGTGTGTGTGTGTGGGGGGGGGGGTCGTCGGGCCCTCACGTTTGTAGCGCTGACACTGCTGCATGGTTAAGGGGCCCCTGAAGTCAGGTCAGATTAGGTCGGATCGGGTCAGGTAAGGTTTTGACCTCAAACTGACCTTTCACCCATGAGGTTTGGGGGCCCACTGTAAATTGGCATGAAGTAACTCTGGGTCAAGAGAGCCATGCTTGTGCTGATGTTTGCAGTCAAGTATGGCAAGGTTTATTTTATCCAGCATGCACCCTTCTTCCCCCTTCCTTTCTTCTCTAGGATGTAAGCATGAAACGCATGGTCTCTGGTTGTGTTTCTGGATCAGTCATACCAGTCTAAATAGTACGTTCTCTTAAAAAGCATTGACGTTCTAAATTATTACATTTATTTTCCATTCCTAAAATCTAAATTTGGCTCTTTCAAAAAGTTTAAAACTATACTGTGCTGCCCTCTGCTGGTCAGACTGCCTTAATACAACCCGATGCCCCGTGTTATCTCTTTTCCCTGATTGGTTCACTGATGCTTACTCCGTCCCCACAGAACACAGAGGACAGTGCTCGCTTTTCCATTACCTTCTTCCGTCTTTTCCGAGTGATGCGATTGGTCAAGCTGCTGAGCAGGGGGGAGGGCATTCGAACCCTCCTCTGGACCTTCATCAAGTCCTTCCAGGTCAGAAGAACATAATGAAAACCCAATTATATAGATATTCTTGATGCTTTTCTCCTTGTTTTACCACAAAACAGTCATGCACTTTATTAGAAAGGTGACTCTATAGTGTCAGTTTGCCATAGTATTATATATATATATATATATATATATATATATATATATACTGTATTTATATGTTATGTTCTTTTCTCAGGCCCTGCCATATGTCGCTTTGCTGATAGCTATGCTCTTCTTCATCTACGCTGTCATTGGCATGCAGGTTAGTATGATGTGCACAGATAAAGCATTTATAATAAATGCAGCAATAATGCATTAAAAAATAGGAATTGACAGTTTTGATTTCATTGTGACTTTTGCTAAATGGCATTTCAGTGAGTGTATTTGATGACAGGTCTAAAATGCAAATCACCCACATTCAGTGTAAAAATGACACACTTTAGCTTTTAGTACTGCACAGTGCAACTTGATTTACCATCAGTGGAACTCACTCCATCTTTCAGGTGTTTGGGAAAGTCGCCATGGTGGACCACACACAAATCAACAGGAACAACAACTTTCAGACGTTCCCCCAGGCTGTGCTTCTGCTCTTCAGGTCAGTGAACGGCGCGGTGAAGATGTTAAAGCTTTAAATCTTTATGAAGATGCCGTTGCATTTGTTACAGTTCCCGTTTTTTTTATGCTGTCGGTTCATCTAGGAGTTTGTGTTTAATATAAAATGCTTTATTGGATTACATTTGAGATTATGCATTGTTTGTGTGTTTTGGGGTGTAGATGTGCAACAGGTGAAGCCTGGCAGGAGATCATGTTGGCGTGTATGACAGGGAAGCTGTGTGACCCGGAGTCAGACTATAATCCTGGAGAAGAAATGACCTGCGGGAGCAGCTTTGCCATCATCTACTTCATCACCTTCTACATGCTCTGCGCCTTCTTGGTACACACATACTAACTACACTTCCTTTAGATTTTTTCTTAATTATTATAATTACTAGAGTAATTTTATTTATAATATTACATGTCATCCAAGAATTTTTAGAATTTATTTAAAGCATTATTTGGTATGGAAGATTGTTTCCACAGAATAAAAAAAAAAAAGGTAAATGCGTTTATAGAATATAAAACAAGTTTATAGCTCATAATTTCAAGTTATAAAACTCATAATTGCAAGTTTAAAACTTTTTTCCTTAGAATTGCATGAGTCTCACAATTCTATTTTTTGGGTTTCTGCCACTGAAAAAAAATTATAAAAAATGTAATTGTGACTTTATCTTACAATTAGGACTTTTACCCCTCACAATTACAAGTGTATATCTCACACTTCTGACTTTTCTTCTCAGAATTGTGAATTAATATCTCAGAATTGCAAGAAAAGAAGTCAGAATTGTGAGATATGAACTCACAATTATGAGAAAAATGTCAAAATTATAAGTAAAAGTAAAAAGTACTGTTTTTTGCAATTACGGTACCTTTATTTTTTTAATCTGTGGCAGAAAGAAAATTTCTCAAACTTTCTGAAGCCCCAAAGGGATTTTTTTTTTTTTTCTGGGGAGAATTACAAACAATTTTGTTCTCAAAAATTGTTCTTGTGAATCAAATTGAATGATATCTTGTTTTAGATCATTAACCTTTTTGTGGCTGTCATCATGGACAACTTTGACTATCTGACCCGTGATTGGTCGATTCTGGGGCCACATCATCTTGATGAATTTAAGAGGATATGGTCAGAGTATGATCCAGAGGCCAAGTAAGGATATGTGAATGTGTTTGTGAATGTACCTGTAGGAAGGAATATCACAATATGCCAGTTGCTTGTCCATAGCAATGAAATGAAGAGCAAATGGGATTTTTCAGTCAATGTTTCTCTCTTTTTTTAATCACAGAGGCAGAATAAAACATCTCGATGTGGTGACGTTGTTACGGCGGATTCAGCCTCCTCTTGGTTTTGGGAAACTCTGTCCTCATAGAGTCGCTTGCAAGGTAAGACATACGCATTTATTAATAATGTGTTTGAACATTTGCAAACACACCCAACCCACCCTCACTATCTCTATATCTGTCATTCTTTCTCAATTCCAGAGACTGGTGGCTATGAACATGCCCCTGAACAGTGATGGCACGGTCATGTTTAACGCTACACTTTTTGCTCTCGTGAGAACGGCATTGAAGATCAAAACGGAAGGTATGTGAATTCTTCGCTGAACTGCTTATAGCGGTTCGCAAAACGCTCTGAATCCAAATTACAGTCGGGAAGTTCATAAACCATTTTCTTCATTAACAAAAGTCATAAAAGTTAAACATCGTCACTGTCGGGTGGAAACCTCAAATCTCTAAAAACACTACTTTGGAAAAAACAGTATTTTTGGGATAATTAAATTCATTATACTATTTTTAACATTTGACTAAAATCAAGTCGAGTTACACATTTTTTGACCTGTGAATTTCTGAGAATTTTGGACATGCGTGTTTTGTCCATCATTAAAACAGCCACATCTGAGGCAAAAATTTGCATCGCGTTACTTTTTCATCAACTATGTGGGTGCTAATTTTTTTCTGTCATTTGGCCAAAATCTCATATTATAAACAGTTAAGCGCTATGTAGCTTTTATACTCACCAAGACTGCATTACAATTTAAAGTAACCGATTTCTACGTGTGATGGTAGTGAGTTGAAACTACCCTTATAGTTGTGTTGATTACATGGTGCGTGTGTGTGTTTTGACCCAGGTAACCTAGAGCAGGCGAACGAAGAGCTCCGAGCTGTGATTAAGAAGATCTGGAAGAGAACAAGCATGAAACTTCTGGATCAAGTGGTGCCCCCTGCTGGTGGTCAGTTATAAATCCCAGAGCCTGTCCCTGTTAAAGGAAATACATTCACAACAGAGCATAGACATACACAACAGCACTAAATTCTGCGTCTTTTAACTCACACAGAAATCATCCATTTAGAAAAGAACAAAAATATATTTTTTTAACACGATTTAGTTTCCTACATGTAGCATATGCACACATTCTGTACATTTGCATTATACACACAGACACACACACATACACACACATACACACACACACACACACACACACACACACGCCAGTTGTCGCACTAGCTTTTTCCTGCTGTTCTACTCTTAGTTTCTCCTGGTCGGGTCTCTGCAATGTTTGTTCTGTTCAGTATGTGTCGCAAATGCTTTCCTCTCCTGCTCGGTACTTTCACTGCGTCCACACTGGAACCTCAATGGTGTGTGTTTGTGTGAATGAGTATATGGTTGGAGGATTTGAAGAAGGTGTGTGTGTGTGTGTGTGTGTGTGCGTGCGTGTTTGTGTGTGTGTTGAGCTTTGGGCTTGCATGGCAACTCAGGCATGCTGTGTCCTTCTAAAAATGTCTCTTTCTCTGTTTACTACACTGTCGCTCTCTCTCCTGTATCTGCTTGAGCTTTTCCACAGCTTCCGTTCCTCATTAACTGTCTTTCTGTTCATGTAAAAGTTCAAATCTTCAGAATATTCTGAAGCAATTCTGTTTTAGGGTGGTGGCATGGAACTAATGTTGCCTCTTCTATCCTGATCTGTCCCCAACGTGCTTGTTTAAAAAAGTGACAGACCCCTGCTTCAGAATGATTCTCACACACACACTTACACATACATAAACACAACACATAGACTTTATATACACATAGAGGATCAAAATGCATACGCAAAAACAGTATTGACATGTACAAATGCACCCACAGAAATGCAACGCTAATGTGCTAATACATATTGCTCATTGTTGCTTGCTTGCATGTTCCCAGTAGAATTTAAGTACACAAAGGACTAGATTTTAGTCAAGTTAGATGGCTTAGCTGATGCAGTTCTTTGCAACCCCCTTCCCCAAACTTCCAGTAATCTCTCTCCCAGTTGCTATGCTAATGTGCTAATACTAATATGTTTACAGATATATGATGGGTGCTAAACCGTGAAAATGAAACATTCTACTCCCGACATGGCGTTAAGTTGGTAGCTATGTTTGGAATAAGATAGCTGGTTTTTAGCTGGTCGATTAGCTGTTTGACCAGCTAGTATCTGGTTTGCTGCTGGTCCAGGATTGTCTTGGATCAGAAAATAACCAGCAAATTACTAGCTTAAACCAGCTACAATCCAGTTACTATGTTCCAAAACATAACTTCCAGCTTAAGTTAGATTTTTCATCAGAAAATACATAGGAACTTGTCTTAGATTTAGTTTATTTTGTCTTTTAATTGTTTTTATATTGCAGCTGTAAATAAATTTCAATTAATTGTATTAATTATTAATTGTATTAATTAATTATTCAATTAAATAAATTATTAATTGTAATTATCTATATTTCTTGCATGAATGGCTTTAAAATGTAGTCTAGATTCAGTTTTAGAAATAAAAAGTAAAGGAATTCTTATTTAACAAACGTCACATTTCAAAGTGCCATTTGGAAAAAAAATTATTATAATAAACTCAAAAGTTTGGGGTCAATAATTTGTTTTTAAAGAAATCAACACTTTTATTCAGCAAACATGCATCAAATTGATCAAAAATGACAGTAAAGACATTTATAATGTGACAAAAGATGTCTTTATTTCTTGCTGTTCTTTGGAACTTTCAATTAATTAAAGAATCTTGGGGAAAATGTAGGACAGTTTCCTTAAAGCTGTTTTCAACATTGATAATAATGAGAAATGTTTATTGAGCAGCAAATCAGCATATTAAAAGGATTTTTGAAGGATTTCTGTAACACCTGAAGACTAGAGTAAAATTCAGCTTTGCCATCACAGGAATAAGTTACATTTTAAAACATTTTAAAATAGAAAACTGTTGTTTTAAGTTGTAATAATATTTCACAGTATTACTGTTTTACTGTATTTTTTGATCAAACAAATGCAGTCTTGAAATAACTTTTGAATGGTAGAGTACTGTATACACATTTAAGGTGACCCTACTAAAAGAGGTTGAAAGTGAACTTCAAAATAACTACAGCGAAATGCGTTGGGGTCCTGTGATCTACAGCATATGTTGCTCTTGTATGTGGTGTTTGTTAATTAAGAGCGTCTGTTTATTATCTCGACTTAAGTCACATTTTCAGAGCCATTTGTGTTGAAATCCAGACAATTCTGAAGGGTTCATTAGAATTTAATTCACAGATTGTAGCTGTTTTTCTCTCTCAATGACTACGTAGTTACAATAACACAAAGCATCTCTTGGCGTCAATTTCTGTCTCAACGTGCGTCACGCAGAGGTGTGTATGCGTGCGTTGAAGCTACTTGCTGACAGCAAAGCCGTGTGTGTGGTCTGTTCACTCAGATGATGAGGTAACGGTGGGGAAGTTCTATGCCACTTTCCTGATACAGGACTACTTTAGGAAATTCAAGAAACGCAAAGAGGAAGGCCTGGTAGGCGTTCACCCAGCACAGAACAACACGGCCATCGCCCTGCAGGTAAGCGCAACGTGCATGTGTGTTTTTTGGAGGATTCATTTAGTTGATTGTATTAAGTGGTGTGTTCTTTTATATCTTTTTAAGGCAAATTATTGTTGTCAAATTGGTATTTGCGAGCTTACGTTGTGTGTGCATTAGTTTTGGACTTGAGGTGCGTTCACACTGACAGAAATTACATCGCTGTAAGTTACTCTCAAACTTTCTTGAAAAGCCATTTATGTTGAATTAATGTTTTGTTGGCACAAATTATTGCTCTTTAATTATTTTGGAATTGGGTATAATTGAATCTTGTACTCTAAAAGCTAAAATTTGTGATTCTCAATGCATCCAGAATCGTGCAGCTCTAGCATCATCTACATATTTTCGTTAATAGACATTTTTACAGTAGAATAAGCTCCAAATCACTGTCATTGTGAACACCCTGTACGATTTTCATTAATTTTAAACAAATTTGACCGAATAAACTATTTCCTTTTCCTTTGCATGAGACCTTCTTTACCTCAACTGTATCTCTCAGTTTTTGGATGTGCTGTGGTTTTAGCTTGAGTATGAATCCCTCTGTGTGCTAATGGTGATCTGTAAATGTATTTCTGTCTGTTTTACATGTGGTTGAAGTGTTTGTATTTGTTTGCCATCACTTCGGAGATATAATTCATGTATCATTGTTTTAAGACATTTTGTTGGTCTCCATCCTCATAAATCAAACACTTTAATGTGTTTGATTTCTTTTTAAACATAAACTTTGTTTAGAGGTTTTCAGTGTTATTAACTAACACAATTTTTTTTATACTTGAAATGTTTTGTTGACAGAAAAAAAAGCATTATAGCATATAAAAAAAGCATATAAATTTCAAAATAGCATCTGTGCCTAATGCAGTCCTTTTTAGAAAGTCACAGTAAAGGATAGTACAGTAAGTGTATTAGTTGTAGTGTACAAATATGAAGGAGCTTTCGTGTTTGTCCTCTTTGTCTACTGTGATTGTTGTCATCTTTCATGAATTTGTCCTGTCTGGAACTGTCTCGTCAAGCCTGTTTGTGTCAATGTGTCTGGTAAACTGCCCCCTGGTGGCATGTGTGTGTGAGGGTCTCCGTTTTCAACATGTCGCTGCTGTTCAAGGGTTTTCCATTGAAGAACGGGTCCTTAGCTATCTTGTCGTCATGGTTACAGGCTGGCCTCCGTACGCTGCATGACATTGGGCCAGAAATACGGCGTGCGATATCATGTGACCTGCAGGATGATGAGCTAGTAGACTTTATGCCAGAGGAGGACGAAGAAATTTATAGGGTAAATTACTCACCTTTTATGACCCCTTTCTCCTTATAAAATCGATCTGTCTCACTTTAACCGTTCTGAGTTGAGTAGTAACAGTTCCTTCAGGGAGTTGCAATGGATTATTCGCCGTCCCTGTACTGTATATGCTGTAAATCTAAGATTAAGACACTAAACGGGGATAAATTCATCAAGTTGATCATCCGTTGTTGATTTAAATTATATTATCAACGTTCAAACAAGGTTTATTGTACTAACAGCTAACTGTTAGCTTTAGTGTAGCATATATATAATCCAGTGTAATCCACTGTATCTGCATTTCTCTTGATTTCAAATTCAGTTGAAAATTCACTCACACCATACGCCATTTTATCTCCTTTCCAACTTCTTTTTCCCATGAGATCATGAAAAATGGCAATCTCAAATATTTTAGCACTGGATATAAACTGTCAAAGACGCCATATTTAATTTTTCGCAAATAAATATAAGGTTTTACTTGAGTCAAAGGGAGTTTGAGACAGCAAAAAAAATATTTTAGTTTTTTGCATCAGCTGAAGGTCAATATTGCAACTAAAGCTTGTACATCCATCCCTTAAAGGCTATTCACACCAAGGGCGATAACTATAACACAATAAGTATAACTTTAAACTTTTATTATCATTCTGATTCTGAGAATAGCAAAGTCCACATCACGACTATAACGATAATGACACACATGAACAATATCGTTGGACTCACTTTCAGAATGATTTTTTCCAGCTGATGAACAAGAAAAACATTGACAGCCAATCAGAATCCACCTCGAGCATTTAAAGTAGCAGACGACAAAGAATAAACTGAACGTTATTGACCTGTAGTGTGGATATAGTTATCTTCATAGTTATTGTTCTTGGTGTGAATGGGCTTTTAGCCCGCATCTCTTTTGCGAAAGCTGAAATATGGCGCAATTTTTTCGTCCATTGCGCATTTTTTTTAACTTACAAACACAAGTATTTTTTCCCAGCGAAATGGAGGACTCTTTGGCAACCACATTAACCACATAAACGGAGACCCCCGGAGGAGCTCCGGCCACCAGACGAACGCCACACAGCGCCCCCTGCAGGTGCAGCCGCCCCCACATTACGCCCACATGGAACAGCCTGTGGGGCGCCTGGGCCGCGCCAATGCCATGGCCCAGCAAAACCATCATCGCCACCATCATCACCACCATCATCATCACAACTCCTACAACAAGTCGCCCAAGTCTACCAACATCAACCTAAATAACGCCAACATGTCCAGTTTACCTAACGGAGGACACAATCGGTACTATGAGCATATGCCCGCTAACGGCTACCCTGGATCGTACTATGGAGAATATGATAAGCCCAGGACCCCACAAGGGCAAAGGTGAATGCTTGTTTTTGAAAGTAGTGGTATGCTAGCAGAGTATGGCTTAATCTCATGAATATCAACAACTTCTTAAACCAATTCCTTTGATCCCTTCGGATTGTTTGGAATTGCTTCGGGAAGGATTTTTTTGAAGGTCAATCCAACTTCTTAAAGGTGCAGTAAGCGATTTCTGGGAGTCATTGTTGAACACTGTTGATATTTAACTCAAACAAACACGCAGTGCAAGAGTGGATGTCTCTTTACCATAGCAGAGGCGCAGCAAAAAATAAAGTTAAGATGACGAACAATGACAAGTAAGAACAAAAAATTAAAGGACAATTCCAGCCAAAAATGAACTTAGGGGTAAATAACACATGGGTACCGAGGCCACCGTTCTCTGGGATGCGTTTTCATGATAATCGAATGTACCCAGTTTTATCTTTTATCTCGTGTTAATGTGTGGGGCTATTTTGAGCTTTGTTTGTGGTATTAACCAGTGATTTTTATTTGAACTTATTCTATGCCCTATATACTAGCATTATAAGCTAATCTGTGGTAAAATTAAAGATAAAACTGGGTACATTCGATTATCATGAAAACGCATCCCAGAGAACGGTCGACTCGGTACCCATGTGTTATTTACCCCTAGGTTAATTTTTGGTCGGAATTGTCCTTTAACATACAGTACACGAGTATATACAAGCAAGAGTCCTGTTGTTAGTCGCCAGAAGCACACTCTCAAAACCAATGTTATTTACATACTGGAGCAGAAACAACGCAACCTTGGTGTCCATTTTCAGGCCTTCTCCAGCACTGGAAAGCTATTCTAATATTAACGTGGATTCTAAAGCTCTTGCCTGATCATAACCCTTCTTTTTCAGGTGATATTCCTCTGAGTTTTCTCTTTTGTAATGTCTCTCAGCCCTCCCTCTTTCTACAGTCTTTCTTTAAATCTCCCTCCTGCTCTCTCTCTGTCTCCTCCCCCATCATGAGTGGACACGCCCCCTACTGCTGATTGGCTACAAGTTTGTTGTGGTGCTTGGTCCGATCCACTTTCAACAGCATTTTTCAGAAATTGCTTACTGCACCTTTAAGTACATCTTTAGTAGATTGAAAAACAAGAAAGTGACTTTTAAACTCTGCATCCATTCACATTTATGCATTTAGATGATTATTCATTCGCATTATTATGTAGTCACGTTTAATGTTTAGCCAATTTTTGCATGCGAAATCCATTCTCAATAGGATTTTAGGCACTTGCGAATTTTGTGTGAGGGTGAAAGATTTTGCAACTGGTTCAAGTTGGTTCGTGAATTTGCTGCCTTGACCAACAGAAACCTGCTTGGTTTACACTAACTTCTGTGTGAGCAGTACTTCATACATCTGTACACTATTGACAATAGAAAATTGACCTTTTTAGCCCGAAATCTAGCCTTGAGATTGGTTTTACTCCCTGTCTCATCAATTTAATGAGGCCATTTCTGGGGAAAGGTTTCAAAAACCTATTGATAAGATTAATGGGGAGTGATCTGGTCATCTGAGCAAAGATTAGACAAGATATGTATGATTAGCAAAAAATCTATTTTTTTTTTTAAAATCCTTGTTGGACTGCCCCAAGAAATCAGAGGAAAACAGAATTATGTTTTTCGACCACTTGGTTAATTTATAAGCAAACAAAGGTCACTTTTGGTGGCTCAGGTTTTGGGAGACGGACCCCAAAATAAATAAAATTTATGTTCAGACCCTCCATGGTCGGAGGTACAATTTCAAAAAGTAAAGAAAACCAAACTTTCCATGTTTTTGGTGCTTATTGAGCTAGTCAAACAAAAAAAAAAAAATGACGTGGAGGACGGGGTGTAATTCAACTCAGGTTTGGACAAAGCCATCAAAGCAAGTGTGAAAACAGCCTCACATATATAAAAATGCTGTATATATCCTGTATATACTGTATGATATATATGCCCATCCATTCCCCTTTCCTATTCCCCTGCTTTTCTCAACCTTTCTCTCTTTTCTTCCTAATCGAAATGCTTTCTCTTAACCATCTCTCTGCTTTCTGGAACAGAAGGCGCTACTATGAGACGTATATTAGGTATGTTACATTAGGTATTATATGTTTACATAGCAGGTACTGTTGCTTGTATAAAAACAGATGGTGAATGATAAGCAGAACTGTGGCCGGTGGGCAAGAGCGTTGGGCTATCTTCTACCTCAGCCCCGTCCCACATGGCGCTTGATGTTGACTTTGCATGTCTGCAAAAGTGCAAAAAGTCTGGTTGACTGGCGCTATTTGGGACAGGGCCTTTATATACATACACAAATAGACTTTCAAAACTGGAAAGATGATATGAGCATCTAGTAAAGCATTAACAAATCAGGATAAGTCTTTGAGTCTCTGTGTGTTGTGATTGGGTGATGAATGGAAAGAGGAGGGGCTTGCTGCATGTGTCTGCTGGATAACTGTTGCTAACATAATTAAATGCTTGCCTTAAAGGATGACTCATCGTTAGATTAATACTTTATAGAAATGTTAATAATACTTTATAGAAATGTAAATAACACTTCAACACAGTGTTTATTTTTAGTTAAGTACATGTTAGGTACCATACTTTTACAAAACGCATGGCTGGGAGGGATAGATGTATAGTTTGCTCAATATGTTGTACGTTAAGCAACACGCCATTCATGATTTAAAGTTGTAGTAAATTATAGGGCTGTCCCCATTTATCAACTAAATGTTAGTCGACGAGAAGAGGCTTAGTCGACCGAATTTTAATTAGCCGGTTAGTCGCAGAAAATCTCCACTGGAATTGCCGTTGTCCCGCAGTCTGTGACGGACAGATTGTTAACACGGCTGGTCCATGTGGTAATTATGTCGGGCAAGAAATCCAAACATTCGCTATCATTCATCAACCTCAAACATGGATTATCATTTTAAACATGCAAGTAGTAGCCTAGCGACGTTAGCCTCCTAACATGGCAGCTCGCTCTAACGGTAACCTAGATAAATGTGCGCTATTATTAGGCGCAAATCCAATATAAACTGTGTATGTATGTATATATATATATATATATATATATATATATATATATATATATATATATATATATATTATTATTTTTATACTATTTTTTGTTATTTCCTGTACATATACATTGACAAGTAGAACGTCCCAGTAAGGTTTTGCTTATTTACTAATGAGGTCTAACTGCCTCACTGCGGTCTGGAGCACGTCTGCATGGTAGTGCATGGTCTTTTGCTGACTGGTTGTCCAAAATCTAACCGGCCTCTTGCTGGCCTCTTGACCTTCACGCAGGGCGCAGGGCAGCGACAGAAGACGACCCACTATACGCCGCGAAGAGGAGTATGAAGAAGATCGATACTCTGGAGAGTACTACAGCGGAGAAGAGTTTTACGAAGATGAAAGCATGCTGTCGGGTGATAGGTAAAACTATTGTGTCACTTCTGTCACACACAAAATTGTAAATAAATCAAATTTACAGAAATATATTGATGGATATTTACCATATGCAGGTACCCCAACAGTGACCAGGAGTACGAGACGCCACGGGGTTACCACCATCCTGACAGTTATTATGATGATGACGAGCAGCCCCTTTATCACGATTCACATAGGTCACCAAAGAGAAGACTGCTTCCTCCAACACCACAAGGCAAGTCTTGGTGTTCCACATGGAAAATTGAATTTGTGTTGTTCTGTACAAACAGCCCCTCTGCTTTATGGTTCAGCGTGGATGTCAGAATATCAGGGTTGTGATGAAATATTTCATTATTTTCTAGGATTTTGTCGATTTTTTTGTGTTGACTATAATATTGCACACCCCTACAGAAGATATTAATCTCTCTCATTAATAGGTAATCGGAGACCATCATTCAATTTTGAGTGTCTGCGCAGACAGGGCAGTCAAGACGATCTTCCTCACCAGCGAACTGCTCTTCCGTTGCATCTCATGCAACACCAGGTAACATTAAATATTACATTAGCGTTTAACCAAATGAATAGTGACTTCATGAAGGAATCATGATGATATTATACAGAGTTTTCATTTTATTTGTTAATATTTACATGTAATATTTAACTTTATAAGTAAAGAAGAGTATCAAATAGCATGCAAGTAAAAATTGATATTGGTATCGACTAATGAAATATGATTAAATATTATGATTATCCTACATGCCAGTATACAGTAGTATTATGTGTCAATGCATTTATATTGACCACTGTACTTGTGGTTCCAGGTGATGGCGGTAGCGGGTCTAGACTCCAGCAGGGCTCGCAGGCTTTCACCTACTCAATCTACCAGATCATGGGCGTCACCACCTCCCACTCCTGCAAGTAAAGACAGAACGCCGTACTACACGCCGCTGATCCGCGTGGACCGTCCGCTGAGGGACAGCGCTAGCAGCAGTCACTCATCCATCAGGAAGAGCTCATGGTATACAGATGATCCCGAGTACCAGCAGAGGAACTACTCACCCGTTCATCTGCAGGTCCCACCAGAGTATAGAAACCAGTACCACCAGAAGAGAGGTAGCGCTACCAGCCTGGTAGAGGCGGTGAGTCTGACAACTACTATTTCTATTAATGAGATGTAAGTAATTAAAATAGTAGTTAGTAGTAATAGTAGTTTAATTTAAATCTTTAGATTTTAACATGTGAACTAGCATTACGTCTACATAAAGCCCAAAGTATACTTTGGCCGTACAGTTATTGTGGCTGTTTAGACGGAGCGCGTACAATGTATATGCAAGTGATTTGAAAACAAAAGTGTGTTAGGTAGTGTGTAAATGCGTCTTTCCACTCTCACGGCCAAAGGAGTATACTTTGAAAGACGGAACGGAATGTGGAAAATATACCCGGGGCTTTAATCCGGATACATTAGAAAAGGTTTTTGTTTCAAACGCTTTCTTGTGTCGGTAGACTACAGATTTTTAAAATGAGGGACAAGGGAAATAAGGTGCTTTCAATTTTATATCATTTGAACCCATAACCAGGCCATAAGTACATAAGACACAGTTTTCATTTCCTCTTTTGAAAGGTTTTTAGTTTCAGGACAAAATGTTTCTACAGGCTGTGACAGTATGTCTCACTACGTGTCAGCAAAGAAAGTATCTTAGAATTTATGCTGACAGAACAAACCATCATTTCATCCTTTCTGATCTTTGAGCAGGTCTTGATATCAGAAGGACTGGGTCGATACGCAAAGGATCCAAAGTTCGTGGCTGCCACGAAACACGAGATCGCAGATGCGTGCGAGATGACCATCGACGAAATGGAGAGCGCTGCCAGCCATCTCCTGAACGGTGGCATTACGCCGGTAGTCAATGGCGTCAACGTGTTCCCCATACTGGGCCACAGAGACTACGAGCTGCAAGATGTCTCGGCTAGCTACAGCGATGAGGAACCGGACCCCGAACCCAGACCGCCATACGAGGAGGACCTGGCAGACGAAATGATATGCATTACCACTTTATAGCGCCTGATAAGAGGCTGCTGCTGTTCCTCAGAAACTGATCACCAAAACAAAAAAATATTAACTATATTTATTGGCTTACTACCTAAAGAAGTGCCTTTACAGCAGAGCAGAAAGGCACCACAAGAACGGACGCATCGGTGCTGCTCGCTCACTTCCTGTTCATGCAGGAAGTTGGCAGCCACGGCGCCGGGGAGGAGCTAAGAAGGACCGCCCAGAACTTTGATTGGCTGCTCGTACCGGAAATGGACCAATGAGCAGCGAGGAGCGGTACCCAGGGGCAGGCTGTTTCCAAGGTGATGACAATCAGAAAGAATATGTCATTACCTCAGTCACTTTATTAAGGGTTTTGCATATCAAGCACGTTGCAAGCTCAATGCAAGCAAGTATGGCATATCCCTCCACTAAGGCTGTAGTTTCGACTCGCCCCGTATGATTATTTTAGTAACGTTTAAGGCATATTTTAGAGAACAAACGCTAATTCTACAACACTGGTTTACAATAAGGATATCATGCAGGTTTGTGGATTTCAAGAGGATTTCAGCATTTGTGTTGAATGCACTAGCAGACAGGTTATTTTTTTAATTTAGGATAGCCTGTTTGATATTTCATAATTTGCTGTAAATTACTTGTAATATAAAGCAAAAGAAAAACTTTGTAAAGAGACATTCTATATTTTGTAATTATGTACTGTACAAAAAAAGCAGCAATATTAATCCTAATTGATGTTATTGCATTACGAAAAAGACTAAATTTGGTGTTATTTTAATAGGTACTGTACTTTATTAAATTCTTTGCCTTTATTCTTTGCTCATATGCATTCATACTTGTTTGTAAGAAGTATAGAACAAAAAAGCCAATTTTATATAAGGTTATTATGTCTGTGACACACCCGCACAAGATATGCAGATTGTTTTCTCAGTGTCCGTTTCATAAGCGTAACCGACGTAGTGTTCCCTTAAAATCTACGGTATGCAGTATGGGTCATGAACGTTGACCTTCTTTATGGGGAATTTAGTAGGGCTTACAGAATCGTGTCTTAATCGTGCTCTTCTTTGTGTATATTGAAGGAGTCTGTCTCATTTTAAGGGTTCGTGTGCGTGTTTCGTTGCATATTTTGTGCAGGGGAGGTGCGCAGGAAGGTGCAATGGTAAATGCTTTGTGCATTAACGATGCTGCTTAATTAGTCTGCAATTAAACTGTACGACCCTCACCAGGAACATGCTGCCACTTGGAAAAGCCTGCTGCCACTGGCTGATCTATAGCTGATCTCGAATTCAGATCAGCGACTCGTTTCCACCAATGTATTTAGGTGTTTTGAATACTGAAATCTTCCTTTTAGTTTTATAATAATGATAATGAAGATGATTAAGATGACAAAATATGATTATGGGGGAGTTTTGGGTTGTTTGAAGAGTATGTTCGCATCATGCATCCTTAAAGGAATAGTTCAGGCTAAAATGAAAATCCTGTATTCACTCACAGTCGCCGTCATGTCATCAAAACTGCTGATTTTTAAATCATATATAGCATTTCTCTGTGGGAGCAAATACAAAATGAAATGCCTAATTGAAATTTAGTCAGATGATCATATTTCAGAACTGTCCAAATACAGATGAAGCATTGATTCATGCTCTAAATGGAGAGTAAAATCAAAGACTTTAGATTTACAGAGACGGTCCACTCATGAGAATTAGTCCCGCCTTCTAAATTAAAGAGCCAATCGCCAATTGGTAAAGCCAGGGCAATCTAAAAAATGAGAGGACAGTTTACTCGCTTGTGACTTGTATTAACAAATTTTGGTCTGTTTAGAAATGTTGCCTTGTGAAAGCGATTCAAACCAAGAAGAATAACAATAGTAACAATTTGAATCCCTGTTTCAGAACAAAACAAACAATCTACAGGTCAGAAAGCGCCCTAAGTCACTTTGGATAAAAGCGTCTGCCAAATGCATTAACCCTTAAAGACCTAGAACATTTTTGAGGCACCTGACTCGCCTGTACTTTTCTTTGTTTTTCTAACACATTCTAGCAGTTGGCATCAAGTTTTTTGAAGTTTCAATGTAGCTCATTTAAAGTCCCAATTTTGCATTTATTTTGTCTGAGAATATATAAATTAACTAGAAATACAAAAAACGGTAGCAAATTATTTTTTGTTTTATTTACTGACAATGATGATGTTTTCAAAAAAATAAAGTTCGGTAAGTAAAATTTATAGAAACTTAGTTAAACAATAACAAAACAATGAAGCAAAAGTGACTATATTTTCAATCTGAACATGAACAACAAACGCAAGTAGTGAAAACAATTGTGAAAATTGTCTTGTGCAAAAAAAATGCAAATGATTGGTGGTTCAAAAGACCAAAACTATGTTGATTGGTTGAGTAGATGACAGTTTCAACCAATCTGGGCTTGGGGGTGGGACTAAACATCAACAGCTGTTCCTGTTTGACTCAGAGGAACAAACCGCATGGGTTTCTTTGACGGCAAAAATGTATTTGGATAGAAAAAAAGCATGACATAAGAGTGAGTATCTAATGACAGAATTTTCATTTTTGGGTGCACTATCCGTTTAAGCAAGGCAAGAATCTGGTTAAGCAATACTGACCCCCTTTCCCCCACTTTTGCTTTTCTTTTTCTTTCTTTTCACCTTTCACTTCAGCTCTGGCTTCAGGAAATACCTCTTTGAGCAGGGGAAACATATCAGCATTTGAAGCGTCCTTTTTGTGAGTGTCTTTGCCTTTAAGGTGTTGTAAATCTCTGTCCTTAGGCCTCAACATGGGATTACATCAATTCAGTTGACCTTTTGTCACTTCCAACAGGCAAATTACTGCTGAGCACTATGGGCAAAAATAAAGAAGAAAAAAAAAGTTTGACTTCAAAGGCCACTGCCTTGAAGTGTTAAGCTTCACTACAGCTTAAATAAAGGGAAATGTGGGGTTTGTTGGAAATTGTTGTTCTTGAGTGTTATTGATCTCTTGTGTTTTGAAAGAGTACTGTGCTTTTCAGTCAACCGAATACTGTCATGAAACACTGCGTGTGCACATCTGAAAGGGCTGAAATGATCCGTGCGGAGGAAAAAAAATTAAACATTGTGTTCTGGTCTTCATGTCAATTATACTGTATCTTGTAAACGGACCAATGCACATTCTTGGCACATTGTACTATTCGTAGCAATTACTGGTAAGGACAATAAAATATGCATTATTTTTAATAAACTAAGAAAACACTTTTCAAAAAAACTTATTAAACTAAAGATTTAACTTTTACCTCGTGTCAGGGACTCCTGAATAGAAAGAAAAAATTTGGTTTCTTAATATACCAATGGGATTTTACTATTAGCACATTGCTGTTCGTCTTTGCACAAATTACTGTAACGTGCAATTTGTTTTCCCTGTTTTCTATTCATATTTTGTGTATCAAGGTGGGTGAATTTTGTACTCTTTTCTGTGACTGTGCGTACGGTTTAGTGAAATCTATATGTCATTTACATTTCATCTTTCAATGCTGCGACAAACAGAAAAAAAGGGAGGGGGAGGGGGGGAGTACACTCCTCTGTATTGTTAACGAAAAAATTGAAAAAAGTATTATACAGTACAAGTTTTCAGAGCCACATCTGTTGATTATCACATTTTCATTTAGAGTTGTTGCTATACTATTATATACTTTTTCTTATTAATGCTGTAAGGAAACTTAAGATTATAGTGTAACATATGTACATATGTAACGGAAAGATGCGTGGTGATGTTCTCCATTTGAAAGTCTTTATCTTTGCTCTGTTATGGTTTTTATTCCATGAAGAAAAAGAAAAAAGGGTTTTCTCTTCGTAGCAGATGACTTATAATATCCCTCTAGGTTTTGTATTGATGCATTTTTTTGTAATTTTCCTATTTATTTTGGCCTGGACTTGATTTTAATTAATATTGAAATTTTATTTTCTAATGATTAATACAGAATAAACTGAATAAACAAACAACTGTCTCGCTTATTTGTACAAGAACATTGAACTGCAATTCGTAATATAAGACTTCTGTACAGCTACGGAAAGACTTCAGAGCTAATAAACGAGTCCCTCAGTAGATCTATGGATTAAGGCTACTTTAATTAGAAAGTATTAAGAAAGATTTAATCAGATTATTTTGCAAAATTCATCTGGGGCTTTGGGATCTAGATGACCATCAGATGATGTAGTGTTCTTGAGTAATTTAAAGGGATAGTTCACCCAAAAATGAATATTCTGTCATTAATTATTCACCTTCATGTCGTTCCAAACCCGTAAGACTTTCTTTCATCTTCCGAAACACAAATGAAGATCTTTTTGATGAAGTCTGAGAGCTTTCTGTCCCTCCGTAGACAGCTATCCAACTACAACTTTAACGCTTATTTGTTCATATGTGAATAAAAGCCTAAATTAAATCTGTTCATCATATAAAGTCTCTTCAGAAAATTTGGACTAAACTGCTCAATTAATATGGATTAGTTTTACGATCTCTTTATGAACTTTTTGAAGCATCAAAGTGGTTGTTGCAGGTTTTTTTTTTTTTTTTTTTTAATTTTCATTTTTGGGTGAACTTAACTCTTCAATGTTTTTAGAATAATAGTGAACTTCAATATTTGTAGTTACACTTGCGTTTAAAAGTTTTAGGTCAGTGACATAAAATAGCTGTTTTCTATAGTAATATATTTTAAAATGTAATTTATTCCTGTGATCAAAGCTGAATTTTCAGCATCATTACTCCAGTCTTCAGTGTCACATGATCCTTCAGAAATCATTCTAATATGCTGATTTGCTGCTCAAGAAACATTTATCATAAACACTTGCTTCATTTTTTTTCAGGATTCTTTGACAAATAAAAAGTTTAAAAGAACACTTTGCTTTGAAGTCATCTATAAGCTAGTATACAACCTAAATGTTGACAAAAGTGAACTTTTAGAGCATAAAATGTAGTCTTTCTTCTGGTAAAAAAAAAAAAAAAAAAAGACAATAACTGTTGGCTTATCTTGCACTCAGGAGATACATGTTTTTGTCCAAGCAAATACTGTCTAGAATGAAAATGTCCCTAGCTAGTTCTGAATAGCATTTGCAAGTAATGAATCACAGATGAGATGTGAATGAAAAACTATTGGCCTTAAATACCCACCCTTCACCATCTTCAATAGGAAATACATACAGGAAAGAAAACAGTGTTCATTAAATCATCTCTCTTTAAGCGGAGAAGCACCTTTATCATGCACTAACAGACTGTAGTGAATGGTGAGTCACTCTGGGCTGATTTTGTTGTTCAATGGTGACACGACGGTCTGAACATCAGATGCATCGTCCTCTGAAGGCCAGGGATCCTTTCCACACATCAGAAGTGGTATCGCATACCTCTGGAACTAGAAAAGAACGTTATAATTTTTAAACAGCTCACCTTACTACTTTAAACCGATAAACAACACTAGCTATTTGGCATTGGAGAACCCTATTACAACAACAACAACAAAAATTAAATATCCAAATTTTAAACCTTTTTTGAAGTCCAATTAAATTTTGCTTGATCTTTAATTTTCTCATAATATACATTACAGCATCACCTCTTCTCTCACAGTCTCTGAAACGGTTCGATAAAGGATTCACTCTCTCTAAACCACTCCTTTCTGCGAGCCTATACTCTACTCTGATTGGTCAGATGGCCCAGTCTGTTGTGATTGGTCGGCGGAGGCTTCCTCAGGGCTTGTTACACAGTGTTACGAACAGTAACGATGGTTTTACCGTATTAATTCAAGCCTGAGTCCTCATTCTTTGGAAGTGCATGCAAAGTGAATTTGCTTCTACAGTGCTGAAAACGGCATCATCTTGACATGTCAACTACACAAACCAAACTCTTCCAGGCCTCAGCTACAACTACAATGTTTGAGGGTAGGACAAAGTCGACATTGTATCGCAGGCAGCCAATGAGGGCCATAGGCTGACATTATGTAAATTTGTAACAAACCGACATAGGCTTGTGCATCGGTTCTTTCTTTTGGGAGACAATAACTCCACAAATGTCTTTTGTGTTGAACTAGGGAAATCAGACTGATGAACATGATTGATCTGCATCTGATTCACTCACCTGTTTGTTCATGTATATGTAGATCATAGGGTTGTATACAGTGCTGCTCTTGGCCATGTATATGGGTAGCACCTTCACCAGCACAGGCAACTGGACATCAGGGTTGAAGATGACCATTAGAGCCAGAGTAGCATATGGTAGCCAACTTACAAGGAACCCCAACACCATCATCACCACCATCCGCGCCACCTTAGCCTCTGCCCTCGCAGCCGCTCCTCCACCTACCTTAGCTACCTGTCAAAGAAATATTCTTTCAAACGAACAGCGGTGGACGAAAAACACTAATTAAATACTTGAATAAAAGTACAGATACCCTAATAAAATATTACTCTAGTAAAAGTTTGTCACTTTAATTTTACTTGAGTTAAAGTACAAAAGCACTTGGTTTTTAATGTACTTAAAGTCAGCATGAAAACGAAGTTGCGATGTATATCTGAGTAAAAAGGGTTCTTGAACAAAAAAGAATATAAGGCGGGGCTTGATTTGGTCCATGAGGAATTGATTGGAGGGTTGTTGTTTGCTATTGCTGTGATGTCATGTGAGTGACAGGTTGCCCTTGTGCCGGTAAACAGTATCAGAGAAGAGAAAAGATGTCACTGCAAGAGGTAAAAATAAAGATTACAAGAATTTAAACAAAATTGTCAGTTTTGATGTCATGGTAACTTTAAGTACTAAAATGTAAAGGTACTGATCAAAGAACCATGTTTATTATTTATTCTTGTCATGATTCTGCCCTCTTGTCATTTCCTTTCTCTAGTCTTGAGGCAGGATCATGACAGACCCATGTTTTGTGTGCAGGCGCATGGCCTTGATTTTGGGTTGTGTGCTTGTGTTGTCTCGTTCTCTTTCCCCGCCCCCTTGTTATCCTCATCTTGTCTTCATTGCCTGATCAGTTTCACCTGCTGTCGTTATCTGTTCTCCCCATATTATCCCCTTGTGTTTGCTGTCCTGTGCTGGTTCATTGTGATTGATTGTGTGTGTATCCACGCATGGTAATATTTGTGAGTACCTTGTCTTGAGGTCTGTCTAAACAAAGAAGTTTTCTTGTTATAGTTATTTTGTTCCTGTGAAGTTTTATGTTTAAGTCTTAGTCTAGTGTTGTTAGTCTTTTGCTTTGCCTGTGCTGTTTTTCCCCCCTCGTGGGGTTTTGTTTTCCCTTTTTGTTATCAATAAACCTTGCGTGTCAGCAAACTGTCTGCAATTGGGTTCGTTCCTGAAAATCCCTGACAGAATGAACCAGCCAAAGAAGAACCCAGCAGACAGTTTGTCTTTTTCTGCCAAGCGACAATCTGATCCCCTTGAACAATGGTGGCTGTCGACTACCTCCGACATGAAGAGTGGCAAGGCACCGTTTTCCCCCCAGGGAGAGAGGTCGTTGAGAGAGTATGCCCAGGCCGTGGAAGAGAGGAGGAGGTTCTTGCCAGAGATCCTCCTCAACTCATACTTCATCGCAGGTCTCAATGGTCCTCCTCCTTTGACTGAACGGGAGGGGCTGATTCGCCGTCCGTTTTGGGAAGTGGTGGACCATTTGTGTCGGGAGGAGCTGCAGGGCTCCTCCACGAGGTCTTCACCTTCTGCCTGGCTGCCTGTTATTCCTGAGGGTCGTTTGATAGGCGTCACGACGTTTGGGAACCAGGTTAGCTCCTCCACAACTCCTGAGACTCCATCTGCTTCCTTCGGTCTTCGTGGGAAACGAGGGAGGCGGACCTCGTGGGAGTCCCCTTCAGAGTCCTCAGCGACGGAGTCAACCCACCCAGAGAAAGCTCCTCTTCCGCCCGACACGGTTCCTGCTGCGCTTCCCCAACCGGTCACAGATCCGGCTATGGTCTCTGGTTCCCGCCCTAGGAGAAAGAGGAGGAGGAAGGGGGCTTCCCGTTCCCCGTCTCTTCCTTCCCTTGAGCCTGCGACGGTTCCTGGACCAGCTGCTGAGGGCAATGCTTCAGCCAGCACTGGCCCCGAGCCGGTCTCCGCCGGCGCTGTTCCCGAGCCGGTCTCCGCCGGCGCTGTTCCCGAGCCGGTTTCTGCCAGCGCTGTTCCCGAGCCGGTTTCAGACAACACTGTTCTAGGATCTGTTCCCGTCAACTCGGCCCCAGTGTCAACTGCAGACATCGCAGGGTCAGAGTCTGACATGAGTAGCGCCTCTTCTGAATCTGATATGATGAGCGCTGTTTCTGGTTCTGCTACTGAGTACACTGACCCCTTTCCTGCTCTTCAGCCAGCCACAGTGTTGCCCATCTCCGCCCCACTGTCGCCTACATCTCGCCCTGTCTTTTGTCCTGTACCGTCTCCTTCCCTGTCCCAGTCTAATTCCCCCAAGGCTTCTCCCCGTCCAAGTCAGCCCGGATTCCTCGTCCTCAACCCTTGTCCCGTAAACCAAAGACCCCCAGTCCTCCCACCCTCCCTGGTCAACCACCTATGAACTTTCTTGTTTCCCCGCCCCCCCTCCCCCCTTGTTTGTTGTTTTTATTGATGCATCCCAACCCCATTATTGTATATTCTTGTATGCCGTTGCTTTTATTTGTCATGTTTTGTTGGTTTGTGTCTGTTTCCCAGTCTGTCATGTCTCGTGTTTGATGTCCTCTTTTGGAGCGTCTGGTAGCCGCTCCTTAAGGTGGGGGTTCTGTCATGATTCTGCCCTCTTGTCATTTCCTTTCTCTAGTCTTGAGGCAGGATCATGACAGACCCATGTTTTGTGTGCAGGCACATGGCCTTGATTTTGGGTTGTGTGCTTGTGTTGTCTCGTTCTCTTTCCCCGTCCCCTTGTTATCCTCATCTTGTCTTCATTGCCTGATCAGTTTCACCTGCTGTCGTTATCTGTTCTCCCCATATTATCCCCTTGTGTTTGCTGTCCTGTGCTGGTTCATTGTGATTGATTGTGTGTGTATCCACACACGGTAATATTTGTGAGTACCTTGTCTTGAGTTCTGTCTAAACAAAGAAGTTTTCTTGTTATAGTTATTTTGTTCCTGTGAAGTTTTGTTTAAGTCTTAGTCTAGTGTTGTTAGTCTTTTGCTTTGCCTGTGCTGTTTTTCCCCCCTTGTGGGGTTTTGTTTTCCCTTTTTGTTATCAATAAACCTTGTGTGTCAGCAAACTGTCTGCAATTGGGTTCGTTCCTGAAAATCCCTGACAATTCTAGCCACCCTAGTCAATAAGAAAGATTAGTGCAGACATTTAATATGTATTAATCTGCAAATTAGGAAACATTTAATATTTTTACCAAAACTTATTATAGCCTACAATGTCAAAACTAAAATATCAATTTAAGTTACTGATAATTCAAGTATGCAAACAAGTGAAAGAAATATACCATGATGGAAAAATACAATATGTGGCAAATGTACAGACGTCACATGGGACAAAATGTCAAAGTATGTCATAATTTCATTATTCTCATATTTTTTTGTGTCTTAATTTTAATTTACAAAACATAAATTATGACTTAAATATGATTTACATTTTTTCTTATGTGAAAGGTAGGCTTCCATAAACTTTGTTTTTATGAATTGTAGTGGAGTAAAAAATATGACATTGCACGTTAGAGTGTAGTGAAGTAGCGGTAAACATTTCCCAAAATAAAATAGGCCATTCTGATGAAGTACAGATAGGACTATTTGAAAAAAAATTACTTAGTAAATATACTTTTGTCCACCACTGCAAACAACAAACTAAAATTCACGAGCTCATCTGAAGATAACATAAAAAAAGCAAAAATGTAAAAAAGACAAAGTTATACTTGTCTTAGCGTGTAGAGCAGCCATGAATATGACACCACAATGATGACAAATGGCACCGCGAAGCAGAGTGAGAAATAACAGATGATGTAAGACATGTTTTTGAAATCTCGACTCTGCCAGTCGGGTCCACATGACGTGCCGACTCCCTCCAGCTGGTAGCTTCCCCAGCCAAAGAGAGGTGGAGTATTCCAGACGAGAGACCAGAGCCAGGATAACGCCAGCCCTCCGGCAGCGTGCTTGCTCTGGAATGTGATGGTACCCAGAGGCTTGCACACTACAAACAGCCTTTCCACAGCTATCAGGGCCACTGTGCACAGCGCTGTTATACCTGTGCAGTCAACAGAGGAAGAAGAGGACATTAGAGTTGAGATCAAGTTCACTTAATTTAAAGGTTAACATCTGTGGCTGTCGGCTGATCATGCTCAGTGTTGGGTGTAATTAATGACTAAGTAATCTAATTACTGTAATTTAATTACTTTTCCCTTGAAAAGTAGAGTAAGGGATTACTCTTTATTTTTCTGTAATTCAATTACAGTTAATTCTGATGTAATTGTATTAAATAATGTATAGACTAAACAATTCTATATAAAACAATAGTTAATTTAACATTAAAATTTAATGTTAAAATGTTTTTTTTTCTGAATGTAACCCTCTCCCTTTACACACTTTGGTCAGTTCAAGAATTATTTATGCAATTGTATAGGCTATTGTTTATTTGAAAGAATCAAAAGTGCAGTTCTGTGTCTGTCCTTGTATTGTTCAACTCGAGGTTGATATCGGATTTAAAAAGTAATTAGTAATAAGTAATCCAATACTCTTTAGAGAGAGTAATTAGTACATTAATCTTATTGTACTGTTGAAGATTAGTATAGCAAGTAATTAATTACTTTTTTAGAATAACTTACCCAACACTCATGCTAATGATGTTTACACAATAATGACACAGTAAGATTTCTCAGTTGGACACTATAAAACTTGAAAAGTCATTTGATTGTAAAACAAGTAGATCTTAACATTTTCTGAAAACCAAAACAACGTTATTCAGATATTCCAGTCTCGAACAAGTGACACTTGAGCCGGTTCTTTAGTGAATCAAAAACAAACAAGTACAATCAGTGTAGACCGATTCACAAACAAGTGTTATGGGCTTATTCTTTTTTAGTGAATCAAAAACACCGTGCAGTGCAATAAAGTCCGATTCACAAACAAGTGACTCTTTTGAGCCGGTTCTTTTTAGGGAATGAAAAAATAAAGTGCATTCAGTGTAATTCGATTAAAAAATAATAATGACACGTATGAAACGGATAGAAGACTCACGTTCCCTCTCTGTTTTACTCATTCTGATGAATCCTTGAATGGCCAGTCTTTAAGTCAATATCTAACCTACCTAAGGTAAGCTACTGAAAATTATCATTACTGTCAGTGAGCCTTGTTTTATAGTAACACTATAATTCACGTAACAAATTCACGATTTCGAAGCACTTCTGTCAAAAAACAAGAACCATTACAATTCGTCAATTAATCACTTATTTGATTCGCTTCTTTTGTTTCAGTCTGTCAAGCAGGTTTGCAAAACATTGAATCAGTTCGTGGATACTATTGGATTCAGTCTAAAAATCATTCCGACAGTTCACACATGCACTGAATTGTATGTAGCGGACACTGTAAAAGACACAGGAAACTAAAAGTGCTGGATGAACTAGTGGTTGGCTAAAATTAATATTAATGCGGGAATGCAGGCCCTACCACGGTGTTTTTCAAACTAACATAGTATTACACACTGTACCTCCGACACAGCTACAGTACAGTACTGTACCTACAGTGCAGTCTGTACCTGATACCACAGCAGTGTAATACTATGGTAGTTTGAAAAATGTAATTTTGAGAGACTAGAGCAGCGTCATGCAAATAAAGAGAGGCCAAAATTCAGTAATATGAACAAATTCCCAAAATTCAAATGCGCAAAAGCCTAATAATAGGGATCCTTGCTTAATCAACACTAAATATAAAATATTTGACAGAATAATAATTATTTGGGTTTTGAGGCTAAATCAGGATATATCTAATTGAATTTGAATAAAGTCATATTTTCTTTTAAATGTTGCTTTTTCAGTGTCTGGAAGCCCATCAGGGGTGCAGTTTACATTATACAGTCTAAAATAATTATTTAGTGTTTGAATGAACTCTAAACAGACTTACCAAATAATGCAACACAAAATCCCTCCAATACACAACCGACCCGTCCCATGATGTAGTAGCCCACAGCATTGCTCACCACATATGGCACACTTCCTGTTAGTGTGATGCCCAGGTCGGCCACAGCGAGGTTGACCAGGGCAAAATTCAGTGGCTGTCGCAGCTGTTTGTGCCGGAGGGTGACGACTATCACTGTAGCGTTCAACACGACAGATGTGATGGAGAACACGGCCATGAGGAGGGACAGCGTGATGAATCCGGCCCACGGCAGGGGCACCTTTGCACCAGAGCCATCATGGATAGACGAGCCATTCAGGAATTCTGGGAAAGAGTCCATCTCTCCAAGTCTTATAAAAATACAGACAAAAAGTAGTTTTGGTAGTTTTTCAGTCAGTTTCAAGCTATATTCTTCTCTGCTGGTTCATTCAAGTACATCAGACATGCACCTTTGCATCACACGTCTTCTGTCTGCACCTTCAAGTCGGCGACACACACACACAAAAAAGTTCTTATTCAGATTAGGTGCTGTAAGAAGAAAAATCCCAAAGATCCGTACTTAAGACACAATAAGTCCTCCTGGGTGTGTGATCCCTGATCCAGCTCTTCCCTTGATTGCAGTAGGAGTGTCACAAAAAAATACTGCATTTTCTGTTTTTCCTTTTAGAATAATGAAAATGTAAAGATTCAGAATCACAGCTTTGTGGCTGTTTCCTATATACAGTGTATTTATTAAATATAGGTGTATTAAATTAAACAATATATATTTATAGACATTATATGCAGAGTATAGAATGAACAGCTATACTTGAGGTGTCGTTCCATTATCTACCAGCAGGGGCAAAATGGTTATGTTAAAGCGTTAAAATTTCACCCCAAAATAGAAATTTTGTCATTAATTACTCACCCTCATGTGTTCCAATCCCGTAAGGCCTACGTTCATCTTCGGAACACAAATTAAGATATTTTTGGTGAAATCCGAGAGCTTTCTGATCCCTCCATAGACATCAACGTCATTACAACTTTCAAGGCCCAGAAAGGTAGTAAAGACAACAGTAAAATGGTCCATGTGACTACAGTGGTTCAAATGTATTGTTATGAAGCGACGAGAATACTTTTTGTGCGCAAAAAAGCCCTAACTGAACTGAAATCACGAAGTGCACTGCTCAAAATATGCTAAAGGTTGATGTTTGCATTGAATTTTAGATATTAAACCAGTAAAGTGTTGAAATGAATGGCAAAAGTCGTCTAATTTAGAAGAATTCACCATGTGTCAATGCATTGAGGCCTTATCAGGTTTTTGTTTTATGTTTTGCTTTTGCTCCATCTCTATCCATGTATACAATATTATTGTATATTCTGTGATAAGCTGAGAAGTGTGATTCCCAGCACCTTCAGTGCCAGATGTCACATTTGCCAAGTACTATTTTTGACCTGCTAAGAGTTTTAACTTCCATTAAGGCGAGACAGAGATTACTGTGTGTTTGGTGCCGTGCATTAAAATAGACAAGAGTGAACTCCAGAACAGACTAACCGGATTTGCTTCAAGAGTTGTTAAAACTATTGCTTCTGTCCCTGAAAGACCCACAACTTCTTAATCTTATTGTTTTTGTCGTTCTAATTAAAGAAGGGTCCTGTAAGACTTCTATTTCTGGATGTGCATTTTAATATACATAAGTAAACATATAGGAGACATTTGAAGGCAGGGTAGGCAATTTGTTCCAGAATTTTTTTGTTGTAATACTAGTTGAAAGTCTCTTCACATCCTGATAGCAATCACTAAGTTAAGTAGTCTGAATGTATTTATATGTATACTGTATATTTATCATCTGGAAGACCATAAAATGTTCGTCCAATCATTGCATCCGGTCCGAATGCATTCATACGATGTCGTACACCTGCCTGTCAATGAATTTCAATACCTCCGTGCAGACATCACATGTCATCAGCGCGTTTCATGCTATGCAGAGATAGACAGATGTCAGTCGGCACCGTCCGCAACCGAAACAGCAGACATATAGTCCTTCCTGAACCAAAACTGCTGCGTTCATGCCATAACTACTGTTATTTGGATGAGATGGAAACCTGTGATATTATACTCTGAGCAGTTTATGAATGTCATTTAGAGTTTTGCGCGTTGTAACAGCATTGCAGTAGTACAGTATGGCTTGTGTTCTTCAGCTTCAGTCGCCGCTGTTTAGCTGAGTCTGTGATGTATGATGCATTTACCAGCTAATCATGCCTAAACAGAGACGCAGGCCGCGTGAAGACAGATCCATCAGACCCCTTACCACACACACGCAAATGCACCTCATCATTTATATGCTCATGATAATTGGAGGAAGAAAAAAAGAGATGAGAGAATAGCATTAACTCCTGGATTCCATTGTTAAGCATCAGACTCGAGAGGTCAGTGCTATAGTAGTGGCTGGTCATAAATCTTACTCACTTACTTTCTTTGAGTACTATCTGCTATTTTATGGCATCTTTTGATGAGGAGCAGCCATAATACAGTTGAATCTGTATATCATTAGGCATATTGTTGTTTTTATTAATGTGTATATAAATGAAAACAGCAATATGCAGAATTGTATTGTCAGCAGCCTAAATGAAAATACTCAAATATAAGCATTTTGAGGACAGAAATTTTATTAGATTCTCCTAATGGAATAGTTGTTTGAAACCAAAAACGATTATTTCTATTACAACTGACATTTATAGAACTGGACTAAAATCACAGTTACGGAGATATAGCAGCTTGTGACAACTTGCCTAGGTAAAATACATAGGAAAGTGTGTGTGACCAAAATAGTTAAAAACCGCAATATGCAGAATCATACAGTGCTGTTATGTAAATTAGTCTTCTATCAATGTGAATATGAAATTATTAATATAAAAAAAACTCTAATATGAAACTGATTTACGTAATCTCTATCACCGCTTGACACCAGAGCAAAAGCATCCCCAAAACGGAGGAATGCGCGTTGCCGAGGGAAAGTTTCGCATCAGCTTCTCTCGTGAGCGCGCTCGCGTGGGGAAACCGCACTGGATCCCCTTCCTTAGATTTACACGAGCCTCACTCACTGTCTTGATGACTTTCTGCTCGCTTCTCCTCTCCCTAAACTTCTGCCTTTAGTACATGCACTGACCCGAAAGTGTCGTTCATCATATATCAGCAGCGCCAGTAGTGAGAGCGCGCGAGTTCATTTGGTCTTAATCAGCTCTAAGAGAAAGGCTCGTGCACAAGAATGAGCATTTAAATATCTGTTGAGTTCTCTATGCCATCAATGCAGGGATAAAAGCAAAGGATCGATGTCAAAGAGCACGAGCAGGAGGTCTTGGGGTGTGTGACAGCTGGGCGGAGAGACTGAAGCTCCGGAGGCAGCACGCGCGCTGAGGCGGGCAGATGTGCTGCTGAATTGGCGCTCAGTGCTGTTTTTGTAACCGGGGGAGAAAGACCGAGGGGAGGGGGAGTTCTAAAGGCTGCCCGAGCCTCCGGTTCTTTTGCAGCGTAAGAAATTTTGGAGGAAGGATGCAGCAGGACCGGAGAATTCCTCGGAAGCACGCGCACTGCCTCCTCTTGTGTGTGATGAGCGCGTTCTGGACGGCGCCGGCGGTGCGGGGGTCCCAACCGGAGATCCCCTTATCAGTGTGAGTAGAAGAGCATGCATGCACAATATAGAGAACAGGCCAGCATAATTCCATTTAATCTATATGCATGTAGAAACCAAGAGAGACTAAAACTATCCTGTGTGAGGGCTTTAGTGGTGTTTTAAGGGTCAAGAAATTTCTATAAGATTTTAGAATATACATGCACCTTGTATGAATGCATGCAAAATATAGAGAAGCAATCATAATTGTATTAAATCCATATGTAAATTTGTAGAGAGCCATCATTTCAGTATTTCAAAGAGTCTGAATTTAAGACTTTATTTTTAAGCCTTAATAACGACATTTCATCAGAACATAATAGAGGTCTAAACTATGCTTTGTGGTGGTTATTGTGGGGGTCTATATATCTTTATAGTCCAAATATGAGACTTTCATAATACCGTATACACATTTTAAACAACAAAATATTGGAAAGAAGCCCTAATAATTGCTGTTATATGTATGTACAAGTGAAAAAAAAATGTGTAAAGTGTTCAGAAATGTGCTCCATGTTATAACAGCTAAGTCAACTGATTTTATTTAAACCACAAATAATTTACAGTAATATGATATTATCAAGCTCGCTGTATTATATTACACCATTTAGAAGAGTCAGATCAGGTAAATACTATAGCTCCTTAAGATAGTGTAGAGTGAAAATACAGTATGCAAAGCTTCTATGGCATAGAAACTTTTTTGACACATAAAATGAGAAACATAAGGGAGAACAATGTGAATTTAACAAATATGCTCCCGTATGGCCATATAGAATACATTATAATGATTGCAAACGGTTTTTAATCTATAATTGCTAATACTGTAATTGTGGCATAATGTGTTGTAAGTGATTACATGGGTTCTTCTTCCCCCAACAGGGTGAAACTCTGGGCTTCAGCGTTTGGTGGTGAAATAAAATCAATTGCTTCAAAATACTCAGGATCTCAGCTCTTACAGAAGGTATTTCCCCTTCTCTCTCTTACACACACACACTTGCATTGACACACACACCTCTTGAATATGAATACAGATGGCTTTGCCTTACAACATCCAGGTGTATAATCTGAGATGTGTGTGTGTGTGTGTGTGTGTGTGTGTGTGTGTGTGTGTGTGTGTGTGTGTGTGTGTGTGTGTGTGTGTGTGTGTGTGTGTGTGTGTGTGTGTGTGTGTGTGAGAAAGAGAGAGAGAGAGAGAGAGAGAGAGAGAGAGAGAGTTTAGCTAAGGCTCATTACGCTCAGTTTCTTTCCCCCCGATCTGTCTTTTGCATCTAAACACCTGTGTAGGACTAGTTGGACAAATAGAATAACTGAATGAATGTGTCTCTTTATAAATGAAAAAGGAGCATCTGACGATGTGCTAAACACTTTAGCCACAGGGTGGCAGCTGATATTATGAACTGTGCTTTTTGGTCACAGGGTTAACATTTTTTTTTAATTCAAGCATTTGGAGACAAATGTACGTTTTAAAATTATTAAATAAATCATGATGTTCTTCAAAATATATATAAAGTAGTAAAATTAAAGGAAAGTAGTAAAATCAAGGGAAATTAGACGGCAATAAAGCATGCATTTGACGGCCCTTGTCTTATTTTTTGATGTACTATTTATTTATTTCCTCATTCGTATCCGTTCATGTTGTGTACATTATGTAGTCTTTTAGGTGTGACATAGATGGTTTATATTTACATATAAACAATTCAATATTGATAACTATATCAAAAGAGAAAAAAGGCTCAGACAAATTACAATATTAATATTTTTTATTATTAAAGTTCACATCTATGGCTGCCGATATTTTGCGGATAAAGGTCTCCACCTGGTTTCTTTGTTCCAGTATACCGTGTTATAGCTAATATTGCTGTTTGAATGCACTATGCGGTGGCGTTGTATACTACAGAACACACTTCATTTCCTCTCGGATTCTATTGAAGGAAAAACAGTGATGGATGTTTTGAGATAACCCTGTCTCTCTCTCTCTCTCTCTGAAGTATTAATAAGTCTCTCAGTGTTGGTGTGAGATAAGAGCCCAGCTCTCACCATCAGTGCACATATTATCGTCGTAATTACCTCCTCACAGAATGTGTGTACGTGACTCTTTAACTGAACTAGCCCGGGTCTGTTTATAAAACAGCGGAAATGAAATTGAAATTGAAACTGAGGCTTTGAGAATAACAGCTGAGAATGATGGGAGTCTTCATGTATGTTAGTGAGGTAGATAAGTCTGTCTTTGTGAAGGATACATGTGTCCACAAACACTGATTGTTTAACTAAAACTGAGATTCAGAGTCTATCTTTAGCTATTGGGCCCTTACTTGCAGAAAAATCTATAGTGTAGTCAGAGCCATTACCGGTGTTGTATTTATCCACTGATCCGAGACCAATGTGGCTGATTTACCTTGTGTAATTGTTAACAGAATAATTCACCGAAAAATGAAAATTCTGTCTTTGTTTACACACCTTCATGTTGTTCCAAAACATTTTTTCTGTTCAGTTCAAAGTAACCATGTCTGCCAAGCTCCAAAACGTACAGCATAAACTAGTCCATAAACTCTGAGTCTTCTAAAGTCATACAGTAGCTTAGTGTGAGAAACAGACTCAAATATTAAGGGATACTCCAAAAATTAAAATAATTTATTTACCCTCCCAAACTGTATCAGTCTTTCTTCTCTGGAACATAAAAATATATTTTGAAAAATGTCCCAAATGATGCACTATGTACTCAACCTGAGTCTAATAGCCCCTCCCCCTTTGCAATGTAAAGAAAGCTGTGACAATTGAGTGCATTTTTTACATCAGTGTGAACACGCTACTCACACTATTCACAAAACTGCATTGAATAGTGCACAAGTACGTGAATTGGGACAAACCTTTAGTGTTTTTTGTTCATAGAATGGACTCAATGGAAGTCAATGGACTCAAGTGTTGTTTGATTACAAACATTCTTCAAAATATATATTTTGTGTGTTTTGCAGAAGAAATAAAGTCATACTGGTTTTGAACAGCATGAGATTGAATAAATGATGACAGAATATTCATGTTTGGGTTATTATTTACTGAAAAATCTAATTTCCCATTGTGCATATTCAAACTAGCACACCTTATTCATTACAGAAAACACAAAAAACAATGAAACTTCATGACAATGACACCAAATATGGCATTGTGCATCAATATTTTTGATACATCAAGATATTTTTAATATCTGAAGGCGAATGCAAATGAAATTTCAGAGCTTCAGTGGAGTGGACGATTATGAGATATCGACTTTAATTTCCATTTGTTATTTGCTATAAAAATTGTATGATTCATTATAGTGCATTAATCATATTGCCAACTTTTGTGGTGCTTTTTGTCCATTTAGGACAGATGTGGTCATTATGAAATAGAGATGCACCAAAGTATTGGCAGATGATATTTATCGGCCGATTTTTGATCAATGTAGAAACATCAGCATACAATAGTTTGTTAATTAACTGGGTGAACAAAATGAAATCTGTACAAAATATAGTTTGTCAGCATATATAGTTTGATAGCAGAAATAACATTTGAAGGCTGTCAAGTTTTTATATTTGTATTTTATATAGGCCTATGTCTTACTCTGTGCCTCTCTTATAATGTCGGCCTGTTGGGTGTTAAATGGATCCAATCCATGTTCAATGAAAATAATTTGAAGATGCAGCAATAAACTAGCTAGTATACCTTAATACATGCGTTTTTGAACTTTGCTAATTTAAAACTATCTATTTTAATGACAAAATTATGCAAGTAACAAATATCGGTATCGGATTCGGCCAATAGTTGTTTGTTAAAAATGTTGTACATCGGCCCAAAAAGATTTGGGTGCATCCCTACTATGAACTGTATTAAAAAGAAATGAGGGAAGATTGTTTATAATCTATCCTTCGGTTTTCAATGAAAAAAAAAAACATAAAATAAAATACAACATATGCGTTTGGAATAAGGGTGAGTAAAAAATGACACATTTTTGCGTGAACTGTCGCTTTAAGGTAAGAGTTAAGATGGAAATCTGTTCCTGATTTATCTAAAAACATCAATAATGAACATGTTCATCATCCCACCCAGAATGATCTTCATCATCAGCCTAAACGCACGCACACACAATCACATTGTAAAATGTCCCAGCCAGTTGTGTTCTCTCTTCATTGCCGTTTCTGTGTATGTTTGCACTTTTTCCCATCATCCTGCTCAGTGGGCGTGACCGATGGGTGGGGCTCAGGGCCAATAAACTGCCTGTCTGAAGAGCTGGAAGCAGAAAGGGAGGGATGAGGCAGCAGGCCAGTTCATTAAGGAGGATCGTTAAGAGTGATCATTAAGCTTGTTATGCAAAATTACCTGATTTTTACACCAGGGGAGGGGGGGGGGTAGCCATACAAATGTTACCCTTTGTTGCTTTCAATCGCTGAAATTTCCACCTCGCCCCAACAAAATAACAGATTGTGCAAATACTTTACCATTAGGCATCTTTACACTGAATAATTTTGTAGCATCTTGAGAATATGATTGCAAAAACCTGTTTTGTCCAGGAGCATCTGGTAGTTTGGGACACTCCCCGGGACTATTTCTCTACTGTGTTTTGAATCAGTGGGGTGATCATCACTATTGACAAACGCAGCATTAATGGCTTTGAATATGGCTTTTTTTGGGGCTGGGGAGGGTGCCGGGATGGAGGGTGAGGGGTGGGGAGGCAGGACAGGCGTGAAATGAACTGTTCCGCCTCAACAACTCTCCATGGTCTCTCTCTTAAAGGGGTAATTTGCCGCGTGGTGCTACGATCTGTGTGTGTGCAGGGAGGGTGTTGGTGTTAGAAACATGTTGGGGGTCTGATATGTGCCAGAGAGTGTGTTTTCATGATATTTGATGTCCTGTTCTCTTGTAAAAAAAAAAAAAAAAAAAACTAGAAAAAAAGCTAAATTGTTGTGCTTACAAAAAACTTATTTTTTATCACAAGACATGTAAGTTACAAGGACTGTGGAACTAGTGATGTGTGTATGGTCCTGGTAAATCCTAAATGTCCCCACAAAGATGGCAATATCCAATATATGGCAATATTTATTTTTTGTCCCTATTAGGAAAACAGCTTCTAAATCATACTAAGTGAAGTTTTTTGAAAATCTAAAAATGCAGAAAGGTTTCTGTGATGGGTAGGTTTAGGGGTAGAGTTAGTGTAACCGGATAGAATATCCAGTTTGTACAGTATAAAAATAATTTTGTCTATGGAATGTCCCCATAAACCATGGAAACCCAACATGTGTGTGTGTGTGTATCCTGTTGACTTTACAAAACTGAAACAGACATATATGCATACTGTTTACATGTATGTTCTGTTTTTGGATTCACATTCTGTTTTGTTTTTTTAGATTCAGTGAAATTTTGTATGTGTTTTCATGTGATTGATGTCCTGTTGTGCTTAAAAAAAAAAATCTCGTACTGGAAACGGGAGACTTCTTGTCCTGTCACATTTTTTTGTCCACACATTTTTTCATGAAATGCATGTCCATGTTTCACTTAACACTAACCGAAATGCTTTTTTTTTAAGTTTAAAGGACTGTGTTGAACACTATTAGGATTTGAGATGTGCAAGAGTGTTTTGATTTAATTTATATAATGTTGCCTTAAAAAACTGAAAGATAAAAGATAGAAGGATGTGTATGCTGTCTATTTTTTGTACTGGAAACGTATTTTTATAAGCCTTTTTTGAAGTTAAGATTTTAATGTGTGTGTGCGTGTTGATGCCATTTATGTCCATTTGTCTTCAAAAAGTGTATGCATACTTTTCATCAGAAAGGCTGTGTGTGACACACGTTTTGAGATTTGAGTGTGTGTGTGTGTGTGTGTGTGTTTTTTTCTTCTTCATTAACTGTCCATATTTCACTAAACATGAACATATTTCAATCAGAAAGGCTTTTTTTATAGTGGAGTGGTGTAAGCCTGCAGGCGTCGATGCCTGAGTGTGTTTGAATAGTCTAATATCACAACGCCCATTGAGTGCTGTTGCTTTAGGTGTCGCTTGTATTGCAGACTCAGCGTTGTCTGAAGTGTAGTTCATTATCCAGACTCGCCCAGGCTTGACAACTTATTATCTTTCTACTGAATTCTGACTCCATTTCAATTACCCTCCAACAATGCGTGGCCCTTTCGCCAAGCCACGGCCACCCTCCCCAAAGTGGCCCACCCACAGCGCTCTTCCTCCACCAATAATAGACACTGCAGCAGCAGTTCCACCAATTACAGGGACAAGATTGAGCTTGTTATCTGGAGAGGATTGGTCTTATCGGCCAATCAGAGAGGCCGCTGTCAGAGAGAGGCGCACGACGATACGCTTATCTGAAGACTTGTGGCACTAACTCAAATGGGAATGACAGCTGTATTAACAAAGAGACAATGCAAAGCGTAGGTCATGGAGACTTGTAAAGGCCTCTTCTTACTGTCCCCTGTCTCTCAATCACGTCTCTCGTCATTTTTACCAAAAAAAAAAAAAAAACATCTTGTCCGTCCATCTTCCGCTGCCACAAATATTTGCCTCCCTCCCTCAGATTTGCATATGTAAATGCCCCTATCTATACTATTACAGAAAATTGTACTTGTCATGCTGGACATTGATCACTAAAACTCATGTTTTAGGGTATATCACACTATCCATTACACTAAAAGAAAATATGATTATGGGTTACCCATATCTAATTTACTTTGTGCAAATTTTTACCACTATATAAAAGATCTTGAGCTAAAGTGTTGTTTTTGTTAAGTTTATATTTTTCTATCTGAGTTTTATGTCTGAATGTCCTGAATTTACTTTTTAATATCTTAGGAGATTTAAAACAAAACAAAGCAGAGACTTTCTTATAAGATTTCCTGAAATGTGAAACACACACATTGTGTTTTCATGTTTTATGAGAATATTCCATAGACAAAATGATTTTTACACTGTACAACCTGTAAATTCTATAACCCTAAACCTACCCATCACAGGAAATTTTCTGCATTTTTACATTTTCAAAAAACATTATTTTGTATGATTCATAAGCTGTTTTTCTCATGGGGACCAAAAAAATGTCCCCACAAGGTAAAAAATAACTAGTAATACTATCTTTATGCATAAAGATAGTATTACTAGTTATTTTTGACCTTGTGGGGACATTTTTTTGTCCCCATGGGGACATTTGGTCACCACAACCTACACACAGAAACACACACACACACACACACACACACACACACACACACACACACACACACACACACACACACACACACACACGCACACACACACACACACACACACAGCAAAGAAAGAATAAAGTGATTAACTGTGCAAATATGAATGCAATTAAATAAAAATTATTTTATTTTATTCTATTTGCGATCTGATGTCCTTTTTTATTATAGCCTATGATAATGTGCTTTTTAAAGAGTTGAATACATTTATTTTTGTATTAATAAATTGCTGTTAATACATGCAACATACTTTCACTATTGCCAGACAAGCTGCATTCAAAATTGATATTTCAGGTATTTGATTTGATTGAATTACAGAAAAAACATATGCTTTAGTTTTATTTAAAAGTTTTTTTTAAAGCTGTATTGTTCAAAAAATGTCATCCTTGACCACACTGACACAAACAAAGTAGTAAAATGTCTGTCGTGCAGCCTCTATTCATTGCTTAACATGACTCATTTATTTATCTTTAGAAATACAAAGAACATGAGAAATCGGTGCGAATAGAAGAGATTGACGGCGCAAAAGTGGTGAAAAATGTGGCGCAGAATATGGAGGAAATATTTCGGAAAAAAGCTGAGGCCACACGAGTAAGTACAATTAGAGGAAGAGAATTTCAAATGTTCTGCATGCGTCTTCCGTTTTTTTTTTTTTAATGAACAGCCTTTATAACATCGTCTATAGTTTTTCGTTGTTGTTCATATAGATTGGAATTATTATTAGGCTATCTATTGCCTTTTTTAATTTATTTTACGATTTGCGCATGAACTCTTATTGTTTCAGCATTTTCCATCAATCATTTATAGTCTTGGATGCAGCAGCCGCAACAGCTTTAATTATTGCTAACGTATAGAAAGCATCTCGGTTGAAGCTTCTCCCTTCTATACAGAAGAACATATAGATTTTCCCGTTACAACCGGATCGTGCCGTTATTCTTCAGAGGCACACACACGGTCCAGGCTTTAATTGCCTGTGTGTGTTGAGGAGATAGGCTTATCTAACTCCTGCAGATACACACAGTCACTTTATGATGCAATGGAGTCGGTTTGCCATGAAAGGTAAAACCCATGAAATACACCTCATGCAATTGTAGCTACTGCATACCGATTTTATAAAATGCATGCGCGTATTTAGGCTACGGAATAAATTTACACGTTCGCCGGATTTGAAGGGAGTTTGATACAATTTATACCACAAAAATCCAAGTGTATTGCAGCAGATTTTATTCTTTTGGAAAATAATTCTACAAATAGCCTAATGTTACAAATGAAAAAAAAAAATATTTAAATGGTTATCCAGAGTGATTTAGGCCTATTTTTAAATGATGTTCTACTGATAATGTTCGTGTTTATCCATCTTAAATTATTTTAAAGCGGGTTTTGTTAGGCTATATAGGCCTACTTGTGGTATGTTAAATCTATACCCTAATAAAATGACAAATGATTAGCCTACTCACGCGAACGCGACTTTTGTTCACGAGCATATGAGTGAGATGAAATCCGCGCGCTGACAAACTTATTTTATTGAAATAGCCTATTGTTTGAAAGCTGTAAAAAGTTCCAACTTAACCTCAGATGGGGTGGTTTAAAGAAGTAACTAGGTGAGTCAGAACAATAAACTGTTTTTCAAGGTTGTCTTAAAGGAATTTGTAGGCTAATAGGAAGGCTATTTTTCGGTGTGTAGCCTAATCTTTTGGGGTTTAGCATCTAACAGTTAAGGCCTAACTAACAGTCAAATAGACTTTGTAAACAAAATGTTAATTTTTTTTTTAGGATAAGCCAATCTGTGATGTAAATCTCGGCTTAAGTTATAAATGCCAATTTGTCATGTTTGTTAACTTATGGTAATAATCGTTTGTAGCAGGCCTAAATTATGTTTGCTGTGGTTACCTCCTCAGGTAAACGCGCTATTCAGTTCTCTAGCGCCACCTGTTTGGCAACAGGTGAAAATTCGTGCACTATCTAACTGTTTTTTGCCCTCGCTATCTCGTGATTTAGCTTTTGTGGTTAATGAGACGTTTCGATTGAAAAGTAGGCCTACTTGCGTGTAAAAGAATAAACGCCCCCTCCGGCCTTATGTTTTGACTGTCATAATTCGCGCCCTGTTTGTAGGCCTATCTAAAACATATTTAGAACGCATGTTATTTTATTATGTTCTTTTTTTTCCAGGGACATAGCCTCATAGTATTACATTTCACAGAGCAGCTTGGTTATAGCTTGTATTTATAAAATTGGCACAAAGTCTTTTTTGGTTCTGTTGCTATAATTCCCACCAAATGCGACAAGTATTAATTATTTTTCCTAAAGCGCTTTGTGGGTTGGAAGCAATTATACCGCCATGTAACTAAAAAAAAAAAAAAAAAAAAATGCATGCCAGCACTTTTCAATGACGACAAAACATAAACTGTCCTTTGCGCGCACACACACACACACACACACACACACACACACACACACACACACACACACACACACACACACACACACACACACACACACACACACACACACACACACACACACACACACACACACACACACACACACACACGCCGCAAGGGAACAAGTCACCATGTGAAATACAACCTGTTTGCAAGCAGCAGGTACACTAAACATTATTTTACTGCTTTAAAGAGGTCACCTCAAACAATTACTTTCATAAATAAATCATTATGACTATTTAACTTGAATAAATCTGTCTTTATGACAGGGCTAGTTGTAAAGTTTTACATCTGTGAATGTTTCTCAGGGTCAGTTTGTTATTGAAAGTCAACCCCCATCCCCCTCCATATGAATCAAAGGCATTCTAAAAGAACATTAACTTATGATCTGATAAGCATTATAAAATGTAATACATTTGTTATTGATGTTATGAAATTATTAAATGGAGTTATAAAATGCCTTTTACATGTAGCTAGAGGCTATTTTCACAAATGTCCGCATCTTTGAAATCTAGCTCATGTTGCTTATCAAGAACAAGTCTCTCTTCTAAGTTTCTTCTGTTGTCTGTGTCATGTCACTCATATGTAGAGGCTTGTAGAAGCGGCGGAGGAAGCTCATCTTCAGCATGAGGAGAACCCTGACCTACAGGTGAGAGAGTTTGTACACTTCTATGTTTTTGCTGTATTACATGGGAAGATTTCAAAACCATGAAAGTTCAAAAAAAACCAATCACTCTAATGCTCTTATACATTTTGTTTAAACACAAAAATTACATGCATATTCATTTTTAAAATGCTCCTATTTTCATGAACATTTCATAGATTCTTTTGTGTTCTTTAGAATAGAATCTTAAGGGATATTTTAATAAAGCCCCTGCTCTCCTTGCCATAATCTTGTAGCCCTGCTTTATGCAAATATCCTGTACATGACCTCCAGCTTAGTTCTTGAAGTGAATTATATTTATATATATATTTATGTGCCGGAAAGCCCTCCCCTTGCTCCGGCCTCCGCACTCCGACTAAGATAAATGACTCCACGTTGGCTGCGCTATTCAGGGACAAATGGAAAATTCACTGAAGCAAAATACGTTTAAAATAATGGTATCCCCCCTCAGTAATGAATTCATGCACTCACTCTCTTGTACGTAGAAATACATTTCCAGTAATTCATAAACTGTCTTTTTTTTATTCACACAACTAATTGTAGTGAAAGAGTCGGTTTTGTACCCTCTATATTTCTGTATGTTTTTTTTTTATTCATTTGTGAATATTATTTTTGTGAAGACAAAAAATGCAATTGAATTTTTTTTCAGGAAATAAATATGCAATTAATTACAAATTATATATATATTTTTATATTATTTGTTAAATCAATTAGTAATTGTAAGTATGATTTATTAAAAGAATACTTTTTTGTGAGTGTTTTATTGGTTATATCGAAGACGTCAGGACATAAAAAATGTAATGGAGATTTACTACAGAAATAAATGAAAAAATAAAAAGAGTAATAAATTGCAAATAAAAATGCACCAAAATAAAAAAAGTCATGAAAATAATGTTATGTTATTTAAGCGTTTTAATCTAATTATTTTAGTGCCTCAGTGTGAGTATATAAAAACTCAGCTTTCAATAAATGGTCTGGCCGAGAGTGAATGTTTATAAAGGTTTGGATGAAACACTTCTGACCGTGACTCTTTGAATGAGGAGTTCTGATTCACTGGGACCCACTGGGACCGGGACTCGTTGGGGTGTGCAGCGCCTGCTTCTGCTGTTTGTTGATAACCCTCAAAAGCTTGTCGCAGTGCTGTCAGAAACGCTGAGTGTGGAGCGTTTCTCCTCTGCCTCGCCACGCTCCTCTCGACTCTGCTCCCCTCCGCCCCTCCAGGGGTGTATCACCGGAGCGCCCAGCCGTGGTATGAGCTGTCATTGCTGAGCTCTGAAGTGATGCCCCCCCCCCCCCCCCCCGCCCCGCCAAGTGCACACACACACATACACAAACCGCTTAATAGTAAACACAAAGGTGTTATCAAGTACACTCACCTAACAGATAGATAGCCTCTTTTCACAGAATGACCTCTGGTCCAGTAAAGTGAGAGGTAGTTTAATCACGCATGCCCTCTGGACACAAACTAAATGTTCTTTGCCCGATATCCTTTATAGTTCGTCTGGGACGCAAGCGTGAAATGTTGTATTCATTGAGTGTGTGTGTGTGTGTGTGTGTGTGTGTGTGTGCATGCAGTTCGTAAACTAACATTTATACCCCTGGTTTCACAGACAAGGCTTAAGCCTAGTCCAGCCTAAAATGCATGTTTGAGCTGTCTTAACTGAAAGCAACTCGCACTAACATATCTTAATATATGTCTCTGCCATTGTTTTGTCTCAAGATGCACAGCAGTAATGTTTTTTGTTTCGAAGTCACGTTTATAAAAGCTATTTAAATGCCCTAATTGAACTAAGGCCTTATCCTGGCTTAGTGTAAGCCCTGTCTGTGAAACCAGGCCTTAATGGTTTAGTCTAAATGGTTAAGCATATCTGACTGTTTTCATGTAGGAAAGAGAAATCAGGAATGTTTAATGTCTCGATTAAACAGAGACTTTTGCTGAACGTTCTGTAGTTTTTTGAGTGAAAGACCCTGTTAATCTCACATGTAAACTCACTCCTCTAGAGTTTCAGATCTCAATAGTGTCAAAACTGCAGATTAATTATTATTAACGTTCTTAACATTATTATATATAATATTGTGTACAGCAATATTGTGAAACATACAAAATTTTAACTAATTGTTTAGTGTTTTAATGTATTTTAAAATGTAATTTATTACTGTGATGGCAAAGCTGAATTTTACTCCAGTCTTTAGTCACATGATCCTTCAGAAATCATCCTAATATGCTGATTTGGTGCTCAAGAAACATTTCTTATTATTATCAATGTTGAAAACAGTTAATATTTTTGCAGAAAAACAGTGATACATTTTTTTCAGTATACTTTGATGAATAGAAAGTTCAAGAGAACAGCATTTATTTGAAATAGAAATCTTTGGTAACATTATAAATGTCTTTCCTGTCATTTTTTTTTATCAGTTTATTGTGTCCTTGATGAATGAAAGTTCTTTTAAAAAAATCTTACTGACTGCAAACTTTTGAACGTTCAAGTGCTGTTACACCATAGAATGAATATCAGTAATATTGCAGTATTATCAACTAAAATAAAATTGTTACTTTTTCATTCAAAAAGTATTCACTTTTTTCAAGTCTGACACCTCTATATAGACTTGTTTTGCTCGTTTTTCTTCCTGCAGTATGAATATTTCAACGCAGTGCTGATAAATGAGGTGGATGAAGATGGGAACAGCGTGGAGCTGGGAGGAGAGTTCCTCCTGGAACCCAACGATCATTTTAGTAACCTATCCGTCAACCTCAGCCTCAGCGTGGTGCAGGTGCCAACCAACATGTACAATAAAGGTAATGCATCCTGTTTTTACCTGGGCATACAGGATATGGGTTATGATTCAACTAACATGACACACTGATTGGTTGATGGCAGTACAACAACACGCACAGTCCCAAAACTGTTTACTATCCTGAGCAGCAGGATGGGAAAATGTCATTCCATTTTATTCTTTTAAGAGTTATTAAGACTAGAAAACATCTGCTATAATATAATGAAATATTGTTGATGCAAAAAATGTGTTTTGTCAGCACAAGTGGCTATTTCTTTAAAGGTGCTCTAAGCGATGTTGGGTGACGTCACTTCTTGTTGACGTTCGAAGTATTGTCAAACAAAACGGAGGCCCTCCCTCCTCCTCATCCGCGCCCAAACCCCACCCCCAAATCCTTCTTGTCGGTTATTGGCTGGAACAGTTTGTTATGTTTTGTGGTGCGGGTTAGCCCAGTTTGTTTTTGTTGCCGTTTGTGGAGCCTGGGGTGTCTGCAGAGACAGTGTGTTCAGGGGACAGGCAGCTAGCGGATAGTGAGGAGATGTTTGCTGTATGTGACAAAAAAAGCTTTGGCCTAAAAAACGTGTGACATCGCTTAGAGAACCTTTAATGCTTTGTGCAACAAAATGCTGCAGTTCAGCCATCTACCAGGAGCAAAGTGCTTAAAAGTACTTTATGTCACTTTTTGTCTTACACTGATTCACTATATTAAGCCTATTATACATGTTTTTATTTTGATGGTTTTCACAGGAAATCATGTCTCATCATATCCATAAATAGAGAAAAGTTGCTCTGGCTACTTTGATGCGTTTAAGGTGTGGGACTGGAGTGGTATTGGTTATTTGTCAGAATGAGCAAGAAAGGTTGACTTTGAGCACACGAAGTCTCAAAATCACCCGTTTTAATAAAATGCCGAACAGAGTTTGCTGGCAAAAACAGAACCCAACAGAGTTCGTAATAAAATGATGGCTTGGCTTTTCGGTGATGGTGAGAACTGAGACATTTTGTTTTTTTTATTACTCAACAGGTGAAGGTATTTTATTGAACAGATAAATCGCCATATGTAGCTCTCTAACAGAGTTTATTGTAAAGCATTATCTATTGTGAAGGGTCATTTCATTATGGTTGTTGTGTTGGAATTTATTTTCAAGGAAGTACCGTATCTATTAATGATCCTTTCGTATCTATTAATGATCCTAGTAGTGAATGTTTTATGAGCAGTTGGATAACCATGTTCATCCGCACAGTCACGCATAGCCGAAACAATGTTCTTCTGCAAAATACATGCAGCTTTGTTTTTTAACTGCTAGAGGGTCAAAAGTTTCATTGTGTACCTTTAAAGTTGCGATGTAATGGATGTAGTGGCAGATATTTTCCTCCTTATTTTGACATACATGAGAGTGAAACAGATTAACAGAAATTAAAAATATGTAGGGTGGGAACTTATATCCATACGTTTTTTATTAGATAGAGGCTGATCTGAATGTGAGCTTCAGTCGATTGTAAGAAAGTGGCAAGGTTAAGCAGACTAAATGATTGGAGAAGTCCGTCATCATACGTAACCAATTTTTGGATTAAAAATTATGAGGTCAAAACTAATAAAAAATAAATAAACATGCTAAACATTTGCATGTATGAACTTTTCAAAGTAAGATATATATAGAAACTAGATTTTCATGAAAAGAAAATATATACTACTAGTCAAAAGTTTGGAATCGATAAATGTTTTTGAAAGAAGTCTTTTCTGCTCATCAAGGCTGCATTTATTTGAGGAAAAATACAGTAAAAACAGTAATATTGTGAGATTTTAATAAAATGTAAAATAACTTGAATAGATTTTAAATGTTATTTACTTCTGTGATGCAAAGCAAAATTTTCAGCATCATTACTCCAGTCTTCAGTGTCACATGATGAGAAATATGCTGATTTGCTGCTTAGTTATTTTGAATTATTATTGGTGGTCAATAATGGTTTTTACTATTATCAATGCTGAAAACTGTTTTACAGTTACTTTTAAATTCTAATAATATTTTACAATATTATTGTTTTTACAATTTTTTTGATCAAATAAATACAAACGTTCTTTCTTTCAAGAACATTTAAAAGGCTTTTACCGGTAGCATAAAAATGTATTTTCATTTCATGCCAACTAAGTTAGTCATTTTTAACATGTAAGGGCATACATGTAGTCATTCATGAGTTGTTTTTGCAGATTAGCACAGAAACAGACCGAGCAACTTCATTAACAGTTTAAAAGCTTTGAATGCGACACTGATAAACAGCTCTCGGGTGTCCTGATGTTGCGGAGTGAAAAATAGAGAGAGAGGAAAGTTAGTATGTCATAGAGCAGTGATAATAGCCAACCACCTCAGGTCATTCTGAAGTTACTGATCCAAGAACGAACTCCTCAGTGTCACTGCAGGACTACGGGTCAATAACTACCTGGGGACGGCGCAATGAACAAAGCCAAGGGCTCAATGCCCCAGCGAAGAACGCGCTGAGAACAGAGTAATCACTCTTAAAGTAGCTGTTCTCTTTGTGATCTGTGGATGCTGCAGTGGGCGCTCACGCGCGGTGGATGCACCGCGTCCCTTTGTGTGCGCCCGTAATGGCCTTTCAATGGCGTCGCTTTGTTTGCTTGAGGACAAAGGCAAGAGGTTTTTTATGGAGTCAGGTTGGACTCGGAGCAGAAGGAGGGGTGGAGCTGGGATGAGGTGATTTAACTGCACCACTTTGGGCTTGTACGACGAACGAAATTAGGGTTAAAGTTCAAATTAGAACTGTGTTTTGCCTATGATTGCAAATTATGCTTCAAATACATTTAGCAGTTTTTCTCACTCATTTTCTCTATCTTTATCCTTTTAAGACCCTGACATTGTTAACGGAGTCTATTGGTCAGAAGCCTTGAACAAAGTTTTCGTGGATAACTTCAGAAGGGACCCGACCCTTATTTGGCAGTACTTTGGAAGCGCTAAAGGTTTTTTCCGACAATACCCAGGTGCGTAATGTTGCATTATGTCAGCGCATAAATTGATGAAGATCAAACTGGCTGATTCACTAATGTTTTAATTTTACAGACCATCAGAGAGGACATCGAGAAAATGTGTTCCATTAATCAAAGCCTGTGGCGGACTAAATCACATCTTACATCTTATAGCATTATGCCAAATTTACATAAATTTGCTATTTGTGCTAAACAGATGTGGTTAAAGAGCTGAGTCACAGAGATATACCATCATTTGATTTCTAACTAAAGAGTCTGCAAACTATAAAACGATAAATGTGAAACATGATTTTAATATTAATGGTTCTGAGACACTAGGATGTGTGTGAGGGGGAAAACACCATATACCAAATAAAATATCAACAATATCCATATACAATACAATGTTAAATTCTTTCATGTCAACCTGTGAATTAAATTCTTTACACTATGTTTGTTTTCAGGTGTGAAATGGCATCCTGATGAACATGGTGTCATTGCTTTTGACTGCAGGAACAGAAAATGGTATCAACTACTTTTTTCTGCTTTAAATTATTCTTGAAATGTCTCTTTTGTGCTTTTTCTTTGATTTGGTCTGATCAGTAAGGTTTTGTTTGGTTTTCAAGAATAGATTCCAGTATAACCTAACTTTTTAGTTTATTTATAAATAATTTATGAGTGAATTCATGCATTAACATGTCTGTCTGATGCTTGTTGTCTCAGGTATATCCAGGCGGCCACCTCTCCTAAAGATGTTGTGATTCTGGTGGATGTCAGTGGCAGTATGAAGGGTTTAAGATTGACTATAGCCAGACAGACGGTTGCTTCCATACTGGACACGCTCGGGGATGATGACTTCTTCAACATTATTGCTGTAAGTCGAACAGAGAAAGTTTCCTCTCTTGTGTAAGGCTTGTGAAAGCGTAGTCTTCTCCGAGCTTTATCCTTCTTCTCCAAAGGTATGATGTGTTTTTATGAATATAGATATCATTCCGATATCATGCTGCTCCAGGATAATGCAGCTGGTTTAGGATCAGTTTCTAAACCTTAAAAAAGGTAAACATTGATTCTAGATGAGTGGCCGCAAGAAACTTCATCTAACATGGTTTGCAAAGAGAAATGTCAAAACATAAAGGATTTTACATTTCATATTTTTATAAAATCATTTATTTTTTAAAAATAATTTCATTTATTTTATATTATTTTATTTTATATATGTCATATACACTACAGTTCAAAAGAAAGATTGCTGTTTTTGTCATTTATAGAAATTTACAGTAAAGTGTTAGGTTTTTACAAAAAAAATATCATGGTTTCCACAAAAATATTAACAGTTTTTAACATTGATAGTCATAAGAAATTATTTGATGAGCACCAAATCATCATATTAGAGTGATTTCTGAAAATTCAGCTTTGACATTGCAGAAATAAATACATTTTAAAATATATTGAAATAGAAAACAGTTATTGTAGAAATATTTCAATATATTACTGTTTTTACTGTATTTTTGATCAAATAAATGCAGCCTTGGTGAGCAGAAGAGACTTCTTTTAAAAACATTAAAAACCCTGACTGACATCAAACTTTTATAAAGTAATTAATGTAATGAATCATGTTAGCATTAAAATTAAAATTGCATTATTTTAGACTGTGATGGTTTTTTTTTTTGCAGTATGTTCATACACTTTCATAACAAAAACGCAAGGAAATTTTTATTTAATATCCATGAGTGGAATAATTAGTACCCTTTAGGATATCAATTAATTTGAAAGCTTTAAGTAATGCCCACTGTGTCTAATATATCTTGTGTTTCCAGTACAACCAAGAGATCCGTTATGTGGAGTCCTGTCTAAACGGAACGCTTGTTCAAGCTGACAGTACTAATAAGGATGTATGTCTTTCTTTTATTAAACAATGGCACACACTTGCTGGCTGTAATTATTTAATTTTCAGTGAAATTAGGACTCCTAAACCATATCTGAAAGCCATTTCTCTTGTTCTTATTCATCAGCACTTTAAAGAGCATCTGGACAAGTTATTCGCCAAAGGAATCGGACTCCTGGGCAATGCACTGAGTGAGGCTTTCACTATCTTAAATGAGGTGGGTGAAGATTACCAAAACCCTGAGATTACAGAGATCCGGTATCATGACAACCCTTCGTTTTGCTCCTGCACAAGTGTGTGTGTTTGCGTGTGTAAGCCTGCATTTTGTCTCGCTGTTCCGGCCCCTCCTCGAGACGCCTCTATCTCTCCCTGTGATTAATTGTGGTAATTGGCAGCGCTGATTAATAAGCTGATGAAAGAGAAGGTAATTGCAGACGAGATAGCGCTCAAAGTCAGTCCAGTTGCACCCTTTATCTCTCTTTTCTCAGACCACTACTCTTGCGGAAAGAGCAGAGAGGGGAGAAACAGAGACAGAAAGGAGGATCGGGGTTGTATCTGTATTTGTCACATTCATTAGAGCCAGCCCATTAATATGGTAATCGTAAAACCCAGAGTCCGGCCCCTTTAAACGACCACATGCTGTGTTTGTGCCTGATTGGTTAAAAGTAAAATAAAAATAATAATAGATGCAGCAGTCTTTGACTTTTGGAATGACATCATGCACTGCACCGCAGTAAAGTTCGCTTGGTGTAAAGACTACATTAGAGAATACAAAGCCTGATTATCACCCATAATGCAGCAAAACGTCTCTATCTAAGAGATACTATGTAGTATTCTGCTTAGTTCCTCTGTCAAGTCAAGTCACCGTGATTTATACAGCACATTTTGTTTCAAAGCAACTTTACAACGTTAAACAGGTAAATAATGATCAATAATGCAAACAGAATTTAATTCTGCTGTAAAGCAGCTCTAGAACTATAATTAGTTTAATTGATCAGCTGAAACTCAAAGTCTGAAAATGTAGAAATTAAAATCCCTTTTTAATCTGGAAATAAACTCAAATCATGCTGGAAAACATGATCATCAGGTTTTGTTCCTGTCAATATAAGTTTATACATTATACAATAATGTTCAAAAGTTTCAGGTCAGTAAGTTTTTTTTTTTTTGTAAAATAAATTATTTTTTTTATTTAGCAAGAACATTAAATTGATCAAGAGTGATAGTAAAGACATTTATAATACAAAATATTTGTATATCATTAATATTATTGCTTTTGGATCTGACTGCATGTATAACTTTAAGACTGATATTATGTTTATTTGTATGTCTCGCTTATTGCAAAGATTTGATCAAAACATGTAATGCTTCCCTAATAAGGTTGATGCATTGTAGCCTTTACAGTGATCATAAAAATACTGTATACAAACAATGTAATCATAGCATTATTAAACAATAAAGTATGAGAGGCTGTGCTATTTTGTGTCCACAGTTAAGCTGCTGTTACTATTATGCTGAAAAATGTAGTTAACTATTTATATGTAGTAGCTATTTACTCTTGAGATTGACCAATCAGCATCCAGGACCAGAACCATTTTATCATACAGCATAAATACAGTATCATCTACAAAGCATTATACATGAGCAATCTGTCAGAGCCTGATAATGTAGATGCAGAAACCACTCTGAAGACAATTTCCTGTTTGCTTCTCTTGTTTTTTTTCTCCCCACTAAAATAGATTCTGTTGTTAATTTTTTGTTTTATGTGTGAATCTTATTAAGGCAAATTGATCGTGTTTTTTCTGAATTCTCATTCTCAAAGTGAAAAGTTTCTTTCTCTCATGTCTCTTTATCTCTCGCTCTGACTGTGCAGATTAATCAGACCGGCCGTGGAAGTTCATGTAGTCAGGCGATCATGCTGATAACGGATGGAGCCACTGAAATGTATGATGATGTTTTTGCCAAATATAACTGGCCTGAGCGAAAGGTAAGATAAAGGATTATTAAAAAGGAGGGTTTGAATGCATAGCAACTTGTTTGCATTATCAAACAAGCATAAAAGCATGAATATTTAATTTATAAATAAATCCTAAATGAGATGCATTATCAAATTTCTTTCAAGTATATTGGTTCTTTTCCTGCCTAAGTACAGTGTGTTTTCTCTTACTTTATAGATTTAGTTATGATTGCTTTTTTCACCTCAGCACAAGTGTAAAATTCCCTTTTGAGAGCGTTTTGACATTTTGAGGAATTGTGTTTGGCTGCGGTGGTTGTCTGAAAAAGTGTGTTAATGTATATTGAATTGCTGACAGCACCAGCTTATTTGACACACTCTTCAAACATGGGGGAATGTGTTGAATAAACAAAATTTGGAGGGTTTGCACATGTACCTGCCCTTTAACGGTGCTGAATCAGTCGCCCGTTTGACCCTGCGAACCAGTGTTTGCCGACTGTGGCACGATTTCACTACCAGACGTGTTCATAAAGCATTCGACATTCAGGTGAACATGTTAAGCGAACATTCCTGGCCTGGATTGGTTGCGTGTGTAAGTCTGCATCTCATGTCCTAATCGGCAGGAGGAGAAATGCATTTTTACAGCCTGCAGAAGATGTGTGTGTGTGTGTGTGTGTGTGTGTGTGTGTGTGTGTGTGTGTGTGTGTGTGTGTGTGTGCGTGTGCGTGTGCGTGTGTGTTAGTGTGTGTGTGAGTGAATTGTCGCTGGTCCACTGCGGTGTAACCGCTCAGTATTGGTTGGAATCAAAAACCATTTATACATGGGAGACAGGAGCAATGTACTGAGAAATAGAGGGATGGAGGGTAAAAGAAGGGAGGGAGAGGGAGAAAAAATTTGTGAGCGGAGGAAGGAACATCGAGAGGAATGGTTGACTTTGCACATCCGTTATTTTGAAACCAGTCTCATGTGCACAAATTAATAAATAAAATAAATGTACTGTATATAAACATTAAACGATGTCTTCTTAATTTAAATAGATCAATCTATTTATTTTTGCACCATCAGATGTGTAAAGTTGTTGCATTTGGCTGATTTTGTTAGCATCTTGCAGCAAGGACATCTTGAAACACGCTTATAAAAGAGTTTTCAAAGAAACTACTAACATGAAAAGCATGTTTACAACTTTTTTAGACCACTGGACATTGCCTTTTCAAAAAACATTGTAAGCAGTGTTGTTATTGTCAACTAAAACTATTACAAATCGTTTTTTCATAGCTGAAATAAAGCTAAAATAAAAAATAAATAAATATTAGATGAAAAACTGAATGAAAAATCAAAGCTGAATTAAATGGAAATGAGAAATGTTGCCTAAAACTGAAATAAAAAAAATAAAAAAACTAATAAAAATGACAAAAGCACAATAAAATTGCTAAAACTGAAATATAAAAATAAATGCTAATTAAAAATATTTATAAAGACTATAATAACATATAAATAATACTATAATAACACTGGTTGTAAGGCACTTGCATTTCAAACAGTGTGAAATGTTTTTAAGTTTTTAAAATCGTACAGTAATGTTTTCATGATTGATCATTGCTGTCACTCTGAGTACTCATGCACATCCCTGGTGGAAACTTAAAACTGAATCTTAAAACATATGGTGAACAATTTTCCTGTCTGATTTGTTACACCAGTTGTGTAATTAAGTAAATGCGCCAAGGCGGTTGTTCTCCAATGAATAATCAAGTAATCAGATTTTACCCTGACATTGGGTAAATTGCATTGTGGGAAACAAGGAGATCTTTGATTTAAATTAAGAGATCTGCTGCATGTGTGTTTTCAGTGTGGAGAAACAAAGAGAAACAGAGGAATGAAAAGAAACAGAGACCAATGTGATTTCATTAGTATTCGTACATAAAATGTTGAATCTGTAGCTTGCCAAGCTTAAAGCTATTCATGTGTAAAGTTTAATTTCTAGGAGCTGTCCATCTGCTATTTTGTGTGTATCAGTATTTAATAATACAAAAAAAGTACAAAAGTGTTTTACTATTCACATACAAATACTGAAACATATTTATTTATTGCACACATAAAATTCTTTTCTATTTCTCCATAGGTTCGTATATTTCCCTACCTGATTGGCCGGGAATCTGCGTTTGCTGACAACCTGAAATGGATGGCGTGTGCCAATAAAGGTTTGTGATTTTTTTGGGGATGACGAGCTGAATTTGATTTACATTCCATTTTAATTTTTGCTAATTAGTTAATTAATTATCCTGGCTGGGTTTTCCTGGAGCACGGAAGCTTCCATTCAGCTTCCGAGCGCAATAAGGAGTTAGTGTGCCAGCGCTGTGGGTTTATTGGTTTGAAGGCAGGAGGAAATCACGCGGGTGTTGAGTGCTTGATGGGAGTGCGACAGCAACTGGCTCAACTCGCGGAGCTGACATGGAGAGGTCAAGGGTCAACTGAGCCTAAATCACTCTTCCTGTCAGCTCGGCTCTCGTGGCTGCACAGCGTTGATCACTCCCATGTGCCCGTGCCACGGATGACTGGCCGCGGGATGAGGAGAGCTTTCACACACGCACACACACACACACACACACACACACACACACACACACACACACACACACACACACACACACACACACACACACACACACACACACCATACTGAAAATTTCTCGCTCTGCACCTGGAGCCTCTGCAGTTCCACATCCACATTTTCAACACAGCTAAACGGATCGAAAGGCATCTGATGATCAGCTTGTATCTTCTCTTATTAATCATTACTCTTTATTAATTTAATAAAGTATTTATGATTATGTTCTGTTTCTATTATAATTTCTAAATATTCAAAATATTCAAGGCTATATATTTAAATAGTGTAATGTATTATAGCACTAACATTATTGTTATTCAAAAGCCCAGATGTTGTTTTATGGAAAAACTAATATATATATATATATATATAATAGCCTTACAATCTTTAAATTGATATAAACAATGAATAAATAAGCATTATAATTATAATATATTATAATGGGCATTAAAATGACTTCTGAATAGAAACAAAATATTATAACATTGTATTTTAAAACATTATGAATACATGTACCTTTAAAAATAATGTATTACAGTAAGACAATCTGTAAAACTGCACTACATTCACAGGGTTTATAGAAAGTGATTCCAAAATACATTTAGACAAAATATACATATACATGTTATTGAAAGATGTCTCTTTTGCTCACCAAGGCTTCATTTATTTGATAAAAAATATTGTGAAATTTTATTACAATTCATTTTAAGTGTCCTAATGTAATATATTTTTAAATGTAATTTATTCCTGTGATGGAAAATCTAAATTTTCTTTCTTCAGTGTCACATTATCCTTCAGAAATCATTCTAATATGCTGATTTGCTGCTCAAGAAACATTTATTATCATTATCAATGTACTTATTAATATGTTTGTGGAACCATATATACCATATACACATGTTGATATGTTCAGAGTTCAGAGAGTCATTAAATCTGCCGTGGATTGTGTGTGTGTTGTGCAGGTTATTTTAGTCAGATCTCCACTCTGGCTGATGTTCAGGAAAACGTGATGCGGTATTTGCATGTGATGAGCAGACCTAAGGTTATCGACCATGAACATGACACAGTGTGGACTGAAGCCTATGTGGACAGCGCAGTAAGTATAATTAATCACAGTGTTAGTGTACAGCATCTGTATCCCTTACAAAAATGTACAATGTGAACTACAGCTTCTGCAAAAATAAAACTTTTATTTATAAATCACATCAATCATCAAATACAATAAAGACTCTGAAGAAACTTCACATTGTTTTAGGAACATCCCATATTATTATTTATTTAAAAAACAACTTTAGTAACGATGGAATTTTGGCAGGAACAAATGTCACTATGGTACATTTTTGTAAAGGGTTTGCTGTCTAAAAAATCTAGTGTTTTCTACAATCATTCTCCCTCATAAAATCCAACTCAGTTGCTCATTAGTAGCTCCGTTAACTCCCTGAAGGTCTCATCAAGACACTCTTCCATTCAGTGAGCACTACGAGAACGAGATCAGGTCACACACCGTGCAGTGTGTCTCTTGTATGTGTGTAGACGTGAGCACGTCAATGACACGTATTATTTTTCTCCCTGTGTCCCTATAGCTCGCGCAGGCGCACAAGGTAACAGTCGTAACCGGTGTCTCTGTGGCTCTGTTCCGAAACCTAGCGAGCTCCCTACGGAGGCAGCATTTTAAGGGCGCGCACAACATAAAGTACCTAAATAGTGCATATTAATACCTAAATTGTACGTCTTAATACCTAAAGGTACATATTAATATCGAAATGTACATATTAGTTCCTAAATGGTACATATTAATATCAAAAGGTACATATTAGTACCTAAATGGTACATATTAGTACCTAAAGTGTACATCATTAGTATTAAAAGTATCTGTATTAGTACCTAAATGTAAATATAAAGACCTAAATGGTAAATATTAGTTCCTAAATTGTACATATTAGTACTTTTTGAAAGAGTTCCATCCCAGTGACAGCTTTTGTATATATATACAGTATATATATATATATATATATATATATATATATGTGTGTGTGTGTGTGATTCATTCAATACTGAAAAGCATCACTAAAATAGTTCAAACTGTTTAAAATGGGACTGTTTTATTCCAATATTAATTTTATGCAATATTGTTTTATATTTATGCTTATTAGAGTTTGTGCTTGCGCTTTTTAGCACTATTTGTTTGACGTACGGCGTAGAATGTTCCAAATCGGTCACTCAGTTAGAATGCTGCCTATGTAGACTGTAGTCAGCAAGGCAGCTGACTAGGTTTTGGAACAGAGCCTGTTTGTGTCCATTCTGTCACTGGTGTCTTGCAGCATTTCCTCATTGTAATTTGCTTTCAGTATTCCGTTTCTGGAATCTGAAACGTTTTATTAGTTCTTGAACATGGATGTGGTGCAGAGAACGCAGCGTGAGAGAGCGTAAGATAAAAGCGAGTGAGGGCGAGATGTGGTCAGAGATAGGGTTTGGCTTCACTCGAGATCCGCAACACCGACCGCTGTGCCATTCCATTTCTGATAAGACACAAACAGACACGCACACACACATGCACACACACACACACACACACACACACACACACACACACACACACACACACACACACACACACACACACACAAGTGCACAAGTGTTCGCACCCACCCGATGTCTTTGACACCCTCCTCTGTCACACACACAGGCGTATGGCGTAGGGTGTTGGGAATTGTTCTCCGGAGTGTGTGTTGCTGTATCTTGGCCACTGAGACACCCCATTCATCATTTTGTGGATCATTGGCTTTTATCTCCTAAAGCCGTAATAAAACTGACATTGGAGTAGAGGGGGGTGAGAGAGGCAGAGACTGAGAGAAAGAGAGAAGGGAAGAGGGGGGAAGGAGAGAAAGGGGGAAGCACAAGGTTAATTCACAGATTTCAATTTGGCTCCTGCAGGATACACCTTCAGTGTTCTGCACGACGCCAACCAGACTGAACAAATGTTGGACAAAACTCAAACTGAGGGTATTTTTTTTTGGAGCTCCCGAATGTGAGACAGAATAAGATACTTTAAAGACCTCTTCAGTGGGACTGAGGGAGATTTTTGTTGTTTTAGAAACAAACCTGCTAATCTGCCAGTGGAACAAGACCAATGATGATTAAAGTTACATTCTGAAATCACGATTTAAAGGAATAGTTCATCCAAAAATGAAATTGTTTGCTTAAAAAAATTAAGAATTCATTCCAAGCCCATATGAATTTCTTTATTTTGTTGTAGTTGAACTGAAAAGGAATTGTTTTACAGAATGTCGTCACATATCTTTTCCTTACAATGAAAGTAAAAGGGGACTGGGGCTCTCGAGCACCAAAAAAAACAAAATCACTATAAAAGTGGTCCAAGTCTCTGTCATGTGATAGCTTTTTATAAAAATGTACGGTATATATAATTTACTTTTCCATTCCAAAGTTTAGAGTCAGTAAGATTTTTTTTTAAAATATATAAATTCATACTTTTATTCAGCAAGGATTAATTAAACTGATCAAAAGTAACATTAAAGACTTCAAATTGTAATAAGACTTTAAATTGTAATAATTTTACACAATATTATTGTTTTTATTGTATTTTTAATCAAATTAATACAGCCTTAGTGAGCATAAGACACTTCTTTCATCTTACCAACCCTAAACTTTTGAACAGAAGTCTAAATATAATGTTTGAAATATTTTCATTATTCACTGGGAATATTTCCCTTCTGACATATCTCTCAAAACTCATTTGCACTTGCATCCTATTTAAATAAGTCACATCAAAACATGTCACACCAGGTTTGATGTCATGGATTTGATTGGTTACAAGACACATGAGACACAAGATTGACATTTCACGTCATCGATGTCAAACCCAACGAGACGTTTTGACGCTCATTTGAATGTACACAAACAGAAATGAGATTTGAGAACTATGACAGAAGAGAATATTTTCAGTGAAAACGTATTAAAATTTCAGATGTCAGAATATCTTTTAATATAGCCGTATGGACCACTTTAATGATCCTTTAATGCTTTTTTTTTGCAATTTTTGGAGCTCAAAAGCTCAAGTCCCCATTTGTTTTCATTAGTTTCATCATATTTCATTGTTCCCCTTACAGTCATACAGGTTTGAAATGACATGAGGGTGAGGAAGTGAATTTAATATATATATTTTTTTATTTTATTTTTTACTGGAAAACAAAACAAAGATGCCAACAAAGAATGGGATATTTACTGTTTTTCTTTTTCTTTTCTGTCTGTTTTCCTTTCACAAACAACTGCAGTCACTTATCCTCTCAAGGGCCATTGTAAAACATGCATAATGGACACACACACATGAGGGTGAGGTGGGGGAATAGCAGACCTAGTTTCAGCGAGCTCATGCGTTAAATCATGTCAGCCCTCATCGTGCCCGCAGCTGAGCTTACAGTTCAGCTACAGAGATGAACCATCTTCACCAGATCACCCTTCACTTGTCTACACCTCGCACGGCCATTTATCAAAACGTTGGTTTGAATATTTCATGTCGCAGCAACTTCCTTGATCTGAAGGCCGGTAGGACAGCACAATGTGAGCTTATGAACTGGCTGTGGCGATCAATGTCCATTCAAAATCTTTATTGGATGCATTTTTCTCAGATGTTCATGTAATTTAAATCTGAAAGTCTTCTGTTGGTCTGTCAGCAGCTTGGGGAGACTAAAGGTCCAAACCCGATAACCACAGTGGCCATGCCTGTGTTTAGCACCAAGAATGAGACGGTAGGGAGAATGTCTGTCTGTTTATGTGTGACATGATATCTGTTGATCTAGCACATATTTTGAGTTTGAATATGTATGTATATGTGTATAAAATGTGTATATATATATATATATATATATACAGGTCCTTCTAAAAAAATTAGCATATTGTGATAAAGTTCATTATTTTCCATAATGTAATGATAAAAATTAAACTTTCATATATTTTAGATTCATTGCACACCAACTGAAATATTTCAGGTCTTTTATTGTTTTAATACTGATGATTTTGGCATACAGCTCATGAAAACCCAAAATTCCTATCTAAAAAAATTAGCATATTTCATGTGACCAATAAAAGAAGTGTTTTTAATACAAAAAAAAGGTCAACCTTCAAATAATTATGTTCAGTTATGCACTCAATACTTGGTCGGGAATCCTTTTGCAGAAATGACTGCTTCAATGCGGCGTGGCATGGAGGCAATCAGCCTGTGGCACTGCTGAGGTGTTATGGAGGCCCAGGATGCTTCGATAGCGGCCTTAAGCTCATCCGGAGTGTTGGGTCTTGCGTCTCTCGACTTTCTCTTCACAATATCCCACAGATTCTCTATGGGGTTCAGGTCAGGAGAGTTGGCAGGCCAATTGAGCACAGTAATACCATGGTCAGTAAACCATTTACCAGTGGTTTTGGCACTGTGAGCAGGTGCCAGGTCGTGCTGAAAAATGAAATCAAATGGAAGCATGAAGTGCTCCAAAATCTCCTGATAGCTAGCTGCATTGACCCTGCCCTTGATAAAACACTTGACACTGGACTTCAGGCATTTTGGCATTTCCTTCTCCCCAGTCTTCCTCCAGACTCTGGCACCTTGATTTCCGAATGACATGCAAAATTTGCTTTCATCCGAAAAAGTACTTTGGACCACTGAGCAACAGTCCAGTGCTGCTTCTCTGTAGCCCAGGTCAGGCACTTCTGCCGCTGTTCCTGGTTCAAAAGTGCCTTGACCTGGGGAATGCGGCACCTGTAGCCCATTTCCTGCACACGCCTGTGCAAGGTGGCTCTGGATGTTTCTACTCCAGTCCACTGCTTCCGCAGGTTCCCCAAGGTCTGGAATCGGTCCTTCTCCACAATCTTCCTCAGGGTCCGGTAACCTCTTCTCGTTGTGCAGCGTTTTTTGCCACACTTTTTCCTTCCCACAGACTTCCCACTGAGGTGCCTTGATACAGCACTCTGGGAACAGCCTATTTGTTCAGAAATTTCTTTCTCTGTCTTACCCTCTTGCTTGAGGGTGTCAATGATGGCCTTCTGGACAGCAGTCAGGTCGGCAGTCTTACCCATGGCTGAAACAGGCTGGGAGTTTTTAAAAGCCTCAGGAATCTTTTGCAGGTGTTTAGAGTTAATTAGTTGATTCAGATGATTAGGTTAATAGCTCGTTTAGAGAACCTTTTCATGATATGCTAATTTTTTTAGATAGGAATTTTGGGTTTTCATGAGCTGTATGCCAAAATCATCAGTATTAAAACAATAAAAGACCTGAAATATTTCAGTTGGTGTGCAATGAATCTAAAATATATGAAAGTTTAATTTTTATCATTACATTATGGAAAATAATGAACTTTATCACAATATGCTAATTTTTTGAGAAGGACCTATATATATATATATATATATATATATATATATATATACACGTATAATATAAACAAGCTTTTATGTTAGATGGGATTAATCACGATTAATCGATTTGACAGCACTAATTAAAATATTAATATTTTAATATGAATACTAATTTTAATGGTGATATTATTAATAATGATCATAGTTAATATGTGTTAAGTACAACTATCAATATTCATGTATATTCTAAAAAATATATTTAAAATGATTATAAAAAATTTATAAAAATTCATATTAGTCAAATATAACTATCAATATTCATGTATATTCTAAAGTTTATATTCTAAATGTTTTCACAGGTGTGAATGAATCATTTCGCTTTGTGAACTGAATCAACTGATTAATTGAAAAGATCAGACTTTAATAAAGAATGGTTCATTCACCAAGAGCTAGGGGTGAACTTGAACATTTTCAGTGGTCTCTTTCTCACACAAATCTATTGTACAACTTCTAAAGATTTGGAATATAATGCATGCGTTGAGTGGAGTGTTTTGGGTCCATTTTGAAGCGTGAAGATTTCATTTGAACTGCATTAAAAATTTATATTTTTACATACATATATATTTGTTTAATCAAACTCGTCGGAACACAATTAATAGTCTGCTGTAACATTGATGGTGTGTTTCACTTATAGTTCATGTTCACTGAGCTTTGACATAATTAATATCCACCATACAACAGGTTCAAATGGTTTATTTTCTTCTTTACTTTAAACACACTTTATAAACGAATACCTATTACAGTAATATTAATGAGAATGAAAAGTGAACAAATGTGTACGAAAATGTGTGTGAAAGTAAAATTGTCTCTCTGCAGAAAAACCAAGGCATCCTGCTAGGCGTTGTGGGAACTGACATCCCCATTCAAGAGTTAATGAAAACCATCCCAAAACACAAGGTAGGATGTTACCACCAACAAATAGCCATTCATTCCAAAATCAATTTTAATCTGTTCAATTTCATACTCTCTATATCTTAAAGTGGGCTGAAGTGTGATAATGCTATCATTTTTTAAATCTTATCTTCTTTTCTCCAGCTAGGAATACATGGATACGCATTTGCCATTACCAATAACGGATATATCCTGACACATCCCGACCTGAGGCCCCTGGTAAGGACTAATATGTTGTTCTGGGCCCATAAACAGCCTTATATTAGAACTATATTAGGAATATGATGCAATTACATCCATGCCCAAAAAAAAAAGCTGGCTCAGGTAAAATCTACCCACACATGCAGTGTGTGCTTGTGAGAGCGCTGGTGGGACGCTGAAGTGCATCATGGGAGATGTAGTTTTTGTAATCCCAACCCTTTTCCTCTGATATATTGCATGCAGGAATAAAAGCCCATTCATGTGCCTGCCAGGGCTGATCAGAGCACTGAGGTAACTCACCCTTCGCAGGGACACCTCTCACCCCGCTCTCAGTCACCATGCGTGACTGTGCGTCTCTGTGTGTCATGAACGTGTTGGTGTTCTCGTCGTAGTGTGGCTCCAGTGCTGCTGTGTATCAGTTTGTGTTTGCATAGCGGTTGTGTGCATCAGTCAAGGCTTCTGAGTGTGTGTATTTACAGACCACACTGACTCTGTGTTGCTGAACAGTGACAGTGTTTACTGTTATTGAATGTGGTAAATGCTAAAATGAGTATTATTAGTAAGTAGCATCGGTTATGACGGTTTACTATGAACTAGACTGGATTCAAGTGTGCACACAAAGTGACATTCTTATGAAATGTTTTAGCCATTTTTAGGCTCTGTTCCAAACCCTAGTTAGCTAACAATCTAGGCAACATTTTTAGACATTAAAGGAAACCTCTCACCTTGGGAGCAAATTTATGCTGGATTTTGATATTAATATTGGACATGATATAAATGATGTATAGTTAATGCGAATCCCAGGTTGCATTGCAACAAGGGATTTTTTACATAAATGTAAAATAAACTATAGAAAATAGCTAGTATTGTTATTGTTAGCTAATACTAAAACTGTTAAAATAAAGTTTGAAAAATAAATAAACTGTTAAAATAAACGGTTGAAATAAAGATTAAATTCAACAAAATATTTAAATATTTTATTTCAAAAAGTTGCAAGGCAAAATTTCACATTTTCATTTAATTCAAATCAAGATCAAATAAGTTAGGTTAAGTACTAAAATTACTCAAATGAAAACTGAAATAAAGAAATAATGTTAAATAGAACTATTTTTAAAAATGCAAAACTAATAAAAAAATATAGCTGCGAGCAGCAATTAAGGGGCCAAGCACAAAAAAAGTCATGATGAGTCATGCAAGCATTGCTGGGAGCATCAGAAAAACTGCAACAATGAGTAATTAAAGACATTTTTAGATTATTTTTGGCAAAACTGCTGAAAAAGCGTAAATACAATCACTAGTCTTGCGGAGATACAGCCTTGCATCCTTTTTGATATGTTCTTCGTCAAATTCATATGCGAGTTATTTAAGAACGGTTTGGTTTTTTGAAAAGCTTTTAATAACGTTTTGCCAGCATTGTCTGAGAATGATGTGAGCTAATTTTGGTGAAAATCAAACAAACCATCTAAGACGAGTTCAAAAGAAGGTTTTTCAGAAAATGTACAGTTTCTTAATGTTTCTAGCACTTATGTTTCAAAAGTTCTTAGCATAAACATGATGAGTGCAAATTTGGACAGTTGGTGGCATCACAGAGATTGAGTTAGAGATTACAAAATTACTGTGGTTAATGTTCAGATTGTCATTTATCTGTGCCAAATTTCACAACTCCGGTTCTATGGGCTGCCAGAGACTCAAGAGCGAAATAATAATAATAATAATTGGAAAACTAACAGAGACAATAAAAGTGACAAAATTAATAAAACTTAAACCAAAATGAAAATAAAAACTGAAAATATAAAAATTAAAGCTTATTCAAAATATAGATAATATACTATAAATAATACAAAAATAACACTAGTGATTTGTATTTTTTGTGTTTCAGTTTTGAGTCATTAGCTTTGCAACATGCTAAAGTCAAACATTCTGGAACTCTGGTCCTGCTTGTCTTAAAACAAGTTGGCAACTCATTAGGGATTGGAACAGTGCCATTGACTGACTAAAACCAATCTGAGCAAAAAAGATTAGACAGATTATTTTGACATGGATCTCTATAAGCCTAAAATTGGCTGGTCTGATAGTGTGTAAACAAAACTCATTTCCTTACACCACAGTTTCTCAATTCTCCTCCTGGACTCCCTCAGCACTGAACATGTTGGATGTTTCCCTTATGTATAGGTGCTGTAAGCAATTTTTTGGAATACCACACATAAAATGTCCCGACTACTGACAGATATCACTAAAATACGTGTCAGTGACAGCACCAGACTCTGTAAACAGTAAATGAAAGAGTCAAGGAAGAGATCCACGCTTTTTATCCAATCAGAAAACCAGTCAATCAGAAATGTTTTGTGGCTGTCTAAATTTACTATGTTTGGGATTGCTTTGATCCTTTTAGAGAGAGGCTGTGTTATTGAAGTTTACAAAATGGTGAAACTGAGCAAATTGTTTACAGCACCTTTAACACGCATCATCTGATTAGAGACCATAAATGCGCAGTGCTAGTGGGAAAGTCAGGGAGTAGGAGTGAAAAACGCTAGACTAATGGCCTCTTTCACCATGTACTGTACGTTTCTGTCTCCATTGTGTTACTAATCATGTCATCCCAGTTCCTAACTGTAACTGCTCTGCCGTCCTCTAAAGCACTTCCTGTCCTCTGTGTGTCTCTTCCTGCAGTACCAGGAGGGCCAGAAGAGGAAGAAACCCAGTTACAGCAGCGTAGACCTGTCTGAGGTGGAATGGGAGGACACAGAGGATGTTGTATGGATTAGTTTCTGTGTTCTTACACAATGAGTGCAGACAATGCAATACACTTACACAAGGCCCGGTACACACCAAGAGCGATAAATATAAAGATAACTATATAAGCGTCCACACCAGCGGACAACATTGTTCTATTTATTTTAAACATGCACTGCAGTTTTGTCATCTGCTGCTTTGAATGCTCGATCTCTTTAAAGCAGGATCGATTCTGATTGGCTGTCAATGTTTTTATCATTCATCCGCTGGAAAAAAACGTTCTGAAAGTGATTCCAATGAAATTGTTTCTCTGTGTAGTTATTGTTATAGTTGTGGTGTGGATTCTGCTATTCTTTTATATTTAGACTGCTTTTTTGACCTATATCTTTATCGTTATCATTATTGTTATCATTCTTGGTGTGAATGGGCCTTTAGACCAGCAACATACTTTATACAAATACGCAGATGCAAATGCATTGCAGTTGCTCAGACCTGTTGTACATTAGGTTCATGAACTTGAATGAAGTGTTTTGCATCTTAGAAGTGTTTACATACAGTATTAAAATGAATAAGTGCTGCTTCAATGCTTCATAAATGTGTTTATTTGTAGTTGCGCACAGCAATGGTGAACAGGCGAACTGGCACTTTTTCAATGGAAGTAAAAAGAACAGTGGACAAAGGGGTAACGTTTTATAATTGCATGCAAAAACTTTTACTATTCCAGATTAATGATATATGATGTTAGTATCATATTATAAAAAAAACACATTAGTTTAATATCAAAATATCAAAAATACTCCTCTCATGAGTGCTTATATAACTTCATAATCTTATCTTTAAATTTGTTCCCCACCAGAAACGTGTTTTGACGATGCACAATGATTATTACTACACTGATATTAAAGGAACTCCATTTAGGTAGGTCATGTCTCGTATATGTAAATGTTTCTCAAATGTTTGCTTATTTAAGTATTACATTTGAACAAATGTTGATTGAAAGGACTTGACATTGTGATGATAAAAATAAGACTTTTGAAATGGTGTTTCCTGTGTGTTGTAGTGTAGGTGTGGCACTCTCGAGAGGGCACGGAAAATACTTCTTCAAGGGAAATGTTTCACTTGAAGCTGGTGAGGATTTGCTCTATTAGCAAGACTTTTGAAAACCATTGCTAAAGCAAGTTCATTTTTATGGTTAAAATGCTTGAATATATATTCTTGTCATAGCTTTGGATCACATATATTTTTATTTGTTTTCTTTCTATTAATTATTTGATTACATTTCAGTCCTATTAAAGGTCTGATATTTTGGAGTTTGTTTCACCATTGTTATACAGTACATTGATTTTTCATTTTCCTAGGTGGAAATTTGAAATGTAACCCAGAGAAATGTTAAAAATCCATAATAATTTTTTTGTTGACCATTTGCGTATTTTCATGAACAATATTGGAACAATTCAAATACTTTAGACTTTTATTGGTGTATTTATACAGTATTGCTCAGTGTTATTTTCCTTTCACTGAGATACTATTTTAGTTTTCATGAATATTTTGAATTAGTTTTTATTTGTATTTTTCCAGTTTTCCTTTTAATTTTAATTAAAAAAGTTTAAAAGTTTAAGTTATTTTGTTGTATGTTTTTTACATTTTTATTAGTTTGTTAAATTCATCTGTGTAGTGTTTGTCAATTCTTGTTTCAGTTTTAGTTATTTTAGTACATTAAGTTAGACTGAATTAAAATAATAAATATTGCCTTGGCAACTAGCTGAAATAAAATAAGTTAAATTTTTTATATATTTCATTTTATTTAAAGTAACACATTTTTTAAAGTTTTTGGTTTTAGTTTTAGCTAACAATAATAACCCTGATTTGCTGAATCATTTATTCCTTTCATATAATGTCTTATGAACCCTTTATATTATCTATATAACCCTTTATACACAACCAGAATAAAACTCTCAGATTTTATTTAAAGAGTCCAGTGAATAATAAATAATATTTTCATAGATCTTTCTCTGATTTATCTGTAAGTATCCAGGAGTGGTCCTGATACCGCCAGTTCATCTGTAATCCTCTATAATATCCAATCCACACTTCTTTTTTTAGGTCTACATGATCTGGAGCAACCAGATGTTGCCCTTGCTGATGAATGGTAAAGACTTCTATTGACACTCAATGTATAACACTCTATTACTGTTATTAATCACTCAAGTATCAAATATTGTGTTTTTTTACGTTTTTGTTTCAGGACGTACTGTAATACAGATGAGCATCACGATCATCGTCACCTGACTCAAGTTCAGGCCATCAAACTGTACATGACCAGCCGTAAACCACACCTTAAATGTGAGCAGCATTAATAGATGATTCTTAACGTCAACATGAAATCAAAATTGACCCTGTTTACTTTCTTAATACATGTTCCTGGTCTTATTGTGATCGATTCATCAGTGCATGTTGTTTTAAGGAGAAATGTTTGTCTTCATAATCTTTCATCTAGTGGTTCTGCTTCTGAAACGATTTTACTTTCAGCTCAGTTTTCAGTTAAATGAGCTCAATTGATTGTTTTTTCGGTATTAACTTCTGTGGAATCGTCATACTGCAGTATATGCAGTAGCAGATGCTCCTGCAACGTTTTGCCACATTGTCCTTCTTCTAGATCTTACACCTTGCTTACAAAATTAATTGTTTAAACACTCTCCCCATTAAAGTTGGTATCTGACGAGTGTTATGGAGTGTGTAAATGTCCTCTCTTGTGTTGTAGGTGACAGAGAGCTGATTCAGCAGGTTCTGTTTGATGCTGTGGTAACCGCTCCCTTAGAAGCATACTGGACTGGACTGGCCCTCAATAAGTCTGAGTGAGTTTGGACTTCTACTCTTTACTCGTTCTATTTACTAAATTAATTTTAAAAGAGACATATTTCATACGTTTAAGTTTATTAGACCAACCATGTTCCACCCTCTGTTTGTCTCTTAAATCTAAAAAGGTTTTTTTTGCAGTTTATACTGTAGTTTTTGGTAAATGGTGTTGGTTGACTGGAAAGCTTTGTTCATGTTAGTGGCAGTCTTGTCTAAAACTGTTTTTTGTTTGTTTTTTATCAACAGGAATTCTGATAAAGGGGTTGAGATCGCTTTCCTCGGCACCCGCACTGGTCTTTCCAGAACCAACCTGTTTGTGGTTCCCGAACAGCTGACCAATCAGTGAGTCAATCAGGGATTGCCTAATGACTGATTCTAATCTCATTACACTAGCCAATTAAAAAGCCTCAATAAGTGTTAATGACGAATGATGAAGTAAAATATCCTCTATGATTGAACATGTTTGCAGAGATTTCCTCACCGCTGAAGACAGAGAGGGTGTCTTTAATGCAGATCACTTTCCTCTGTGGTATAAAAGAGCCGCAGAGCAGGTCCCCGGCACATTTGTGTACTCCATTCCCTTTAGTTCAGGTATGATGTTCAAGTACATTAACACACATACTAAGTTTTCATTTCATGCAACATACGGCTTTAAGGATGACGTCATGCAGGAAAAAAGCAGTTGATGAGTATTAAAATTTGTTCTAATTTAGCTAAAATATAATTTCACTATAATTACATTTCAACCACCGCATAGTCATGTTTTCAAGAGAATTAAGAAAAATAATCAATACAAAATTGTGTGGTTGTATGTATGTGTGTATATATATAAGGTATTGTTCTGAATATAAGACAATGTTTTTTTTCTTGGAAATACATCTATAAAACTGGGGTCATCTTATATTCAGGGTCTAGACTTTCACGTGTCAATAATACAACCGCAATAAGTGTGCCCCCCAGGACTAAAGCGACCCGCCCCTATAAACTATTGGTAGTTTACAGTGCTAGGGGACTGCAAGATGGCGAGTGAGCGTCCAGAACAGAGCGGTTCAGAAGTCGGGCAAGTGAACCAGTAACTGAGGAGAGGTTATGATACAAACTTTAAGCTCATGGTGATAAACGCAGCAGAGTCATCTAACAACTCTCAAGCAGCCAAGAAATATGGTGTGTCAGAGTGTAGTGTAAGAAAAGATGGCGAGCCCAAAAAGAGTCTTAAAAATGCTAACAGTCAAAGAAAAGCTTGCCGCGGTCCTAAAAGCCACCGCTTCAAAGACATTGACAGGAAAGTGTGTCAGTACATAGCTAAAAAAAGAAATGACCATAACCAGAGCTGAATGCACTGAATATCGGCAAAAAGCTGAACATACCCAACAGCAAGTTCAAAGCCAGCTTTGGCTGGTGCAGAAGAATAATGCGACGTAATGGATTAGCATTATGCTGCAGAACAAGTCTTGCCCAGTGCTTGCCCTCCGACTTCAGGGAGAAACTGCTGTCTTTTTAGCGCTGTGTGATCGGCCTATAGCCTGGCTAACGTCAGACCGAGTCTCATTGAGACGTGGGTCTGGGAACCACATGTTCATTTTCACGTATTTGAGGCGTGGTTTACGAATGCCCAGAGCCGTTTATTGGGTTCTTCGAATGTCTATCAAATGTGCCTGTACTTAGCTCATAGCCAATCGTTTCAATTATACCAGATGACGTATGTAGAGCGACAGAAATTGGACGAGGAAGAAGACGATGGGTCAGAGATTTAACTAAACTACTTAGAACAATATCTAAGGCTGCATCGAAAGGTAACTTTGCGTCTGCTGCCATGTTGGATAACATATAAACAAACTGCTTCGGTGTGTTGCATATACGTCGTCATCGTCTTGCTGCTCCCTCCCCGTTCTGTGATTGGTCCCCTCGCTGAGGCGAAAATCTGGTCCATGGAATCCAGACTGCCTAGCAGCGTGAATAAAATCGCGGTGCGCGCAAGGCAGCATGGGGAAACCCAGGCTAATCGGCCTAAGGAAACAACACTCATATCCCCTGAATCAGATAGGTAATGCCGATCAAACACCTGTGTTTTTGACATGCCAACATCTGTCACTGTACATAAGAAAGGTGAGTAATCAGTCATTGTGAAATCTTCTGGACATGAGCCACATAAGAAGAGCCACGTGACTGTCATGTTAGCGGGTCTCGCTGACGGGACCAAACTTCCCCCTGTACGTGATTTTAAAATGTAAGACGGTACCCAAGGAGGCAATACCAGCTGGTATTATCGTTCATGCTCAGGAGAAGCGCTGGATGAAGACTGCGCTTGTGGTGGACTGGCTTAAAGTGGTGTGAGCCACTAGAAATAAGAGGAACATGCTAGTTTTGGATGCCTTCTGTGGACACGTGACTGCGCCTGTCAAAACTCAACTGCAGGCAATGAACTGTGAGGGGTGTTGGGGGGGGGGGAGGTGACAGGTTACCTACAGGTGTTGGATGTAGTGGTAAACAAACCATTCAAACATAAAAGGTGAAAGAGATAAACAGAGTGGCTGCTGTCTGGCAATCACACACTCACACAGTCTGGAAAAATTCAGAAGCCTGCGGTGAGTCTGCCCTGTGATGGGATCCTCCAGGCATGGGCTGCAGTGCCCCCGGAGAGCATCAACGGCTTCAAAACATGCTGTATCTCAAATTCTTTGGATGGGTTCGAGGATGACCTTCTGTGGGAGGAGCTGGTGGAGCCAGAGCAGAAGATTGATGATAGTGAGAGTGAACCCTGTGAGGCAGAGGACCTCTGTGAAGAATAGACTAATGACACATGAATGACATGATGATCTGAGAGGCCAAGTTAGGCCAGTTTAAACTGTTTATTGCGCTACTGTGTTATGCCATCTAGCTTGTTTATTTCTCTCTCAGGCAGATTTCAAGACTACAATAAGATTTCACTTTTACTGTTAATGACATTTTGGTTGGCTAAATATGTTTACTAAGTATATTTTGTTAGATTTAAATATTAAATATGGTACAATATAAATATATTTAAATATATATATATATATATGGTATATTAAATACTCACCCATTGCTTCACCGCACATATTTAGCAGATCATACGGCTGATTAGTTTTCAAAAAGATCATCATTTAACTCTAACATATTTTAGGTGGATCTTCAAAATTACAGATTTATGGCACACTTGTAAATGTCCATTTAATGAAAGCTGGATACTGTTGATGTAATAGCGCATCAGTGCAGTTTGTTATTCTAGCTGCAGTGTACTGCTTTCCTCACGCAGACTGTCTGCTTATCTCACTTTCCTTCGCCTGTAATTAATGTGCCCTACTTTTATGTTCACGCAATATGTGTGTGTGACAGATCAGGATCATTACATCCCACTCAACAGCTCTTGGTCTCCTTATCACACAGACAATGCTGATCTTCCAACTCTCTCTGATCAAACACTCTCTCTCATTTGCCTGTACCACTATAAATGAGCTCTGTTTTTTCATCAACTGAGTTTTTGTTTCAATCCATGCTGCTTTTGATCTGAATATGCAAAGGAAGGAGTTGCTCTTAATAGATTTATGCATATAAATATTTATGTAAATAAATGCTGCCCTCTAGTGGTTATGACATGTCTAAGCAATGGATAGAGCTCTTTATATCGGATATCCCAGCACATTTTTATTGTTTAAACATAAAATAAATGTCCAAACAAAACGTTCAACATTGGAATTTTATTATGAACCAGTATTGTAGTCAGTCTGTGTCATATTTTCCTTTACTTACTGTAGTTTTGTTTGTATTTTGATTATTGGCAAGGTCATTTGACCTGTCTATGTTGGCATCAATCTAATTTAACTAGTTTTTACTAAGTGACAGAGGACTTTGCACCTAATAGTACATTTTTATTGGACACGTAACCTTTGATGTCAACAATAATAGATATGGAAACAAGTTCTTAAGCCTGATTATTTTGTTTTCATAATTACATATGATTATATAGTTAGTTGCATTTTATTGTTTGTATTTAGCATTGCTTTCCCCCTTTAAAAAGACCTGCAAGTCATGTTTGGGTCATAAACCAGGAGTTAAGAACCATTTCTTTAGTGGATTTTTCCAGATTTCATGATCATTGATGATGCTGCAGTAAATACTATAAGTGTTAATTTGTGAAATTTCCTTTGAAGGTGGTGAAAATAAGAGTGTGGTTTTGGCAAGCACTGCTATCCAACTACTCGATGACAGAAAGTCTCCTATAGTGGCAGGTACATGTTTTCATATTTCAAAGCAATATGATTATATTATAATATATTGTTTTTTAAATGTATTGTTGGCTAAAGTGAAACTGACTTAAACTGAGCACTGCTAAACATCATTATATTAAATGTGTTTTTTTATGACACCCAAAGCTGTGGGAATTCAAATGAAGCTGGAATTCTTTCAGAGGAAATTTTGGACGGCCAGTCGGCAGGTAAGCACAGAAATATATGCTCATGAAAATATAAAAATATATATTTATCAGACCAGACCTTCTACTGATGTGTTGAACGTGTATTACCTGCTGCATAACAGCTCTGTTTATGAGAAATAATGTACAAGAGACCGTGCTAGATAAACCAATGTAACTCTAAAGCAAGTATCTGTATATAAATAGCATTAATGTACACATTTGCTTCATGTCTTTGCCTTTGCATCTGTTTCACGCAGTGTAATGCTCTGGATGGCAAATGTACCATCAGCTGTGATAATGAGGTAAATGTGACTCTTTCTCTCCCTTTGGCCATATTTTCAATGATGGCACTCATAAAATGGCCTGTATTCTCTACATACTCATTATACAATAGGCATTTCTGGAACATGACAGACTTACTAGATCAGTCTGCACTTATGATATATGACAATGCCTTATAGCATTTCTCATTTTAAATTCTATGTCTTTTATTAATGGCTTTGGTATAAAAAGCTATAAAATTCGTACTATTTTACTGTCTCATTGCATTTGGCCTGAAAATACATTTCAAAATGTAACTGAAAATATGCTATAAAAAGTTCATTGGAGGTTTATCAGAATATTCTACCTTTCTCGCTCATATTAGGACATTAAATGCTATCTCATAGACAACAATGGCTTCATCCTGGTCTCTGAAGACACTTCTCAGGTATTTCATATGGACAATTTTATCACAAGAGCTAATTGTACATAAAACTATTCAGTATCAATATTGTTATGAAATGGAGACTAACTGTCCATAATATGTTTCACACAGACAAACCTCTTCTTTGGAGCAGTGGAGGGAGCTGTCATGAATAAACTGCTTCTTATGGGCTCATTTAAAAAGTGAGAGATGAAAGCACACACACACACACAAATAGCAAATAGATGATAGTATACACGGTTCATATTTTAACCTTGGGTTAGTAATTAATCTGTCAAATTAATTAACCTGCATAGACAGGTTTCAAGTTTTTTTTTTTTTCACTGTACATCTGTAAACCCAGTGTAAGAACTCGTATTTGCATATTTATGAGGTTAATTAGACTGGTTGGACAAGTACAACATGCAACGAGTATGCAACCTGTTTTAATAAATATAAAAAAAATTCAAATTTATGATCTCTTCATCAATCCAGAACACTGTAAAAAGTCTTTGTTGTTAAAATATCTAAACATCCTTAAAACAAGATAAATTGAGTCTAAATGTGTCCAGTTGTTTTTAGAGAATATGCCCTGATTTGTTGTCTTACCCTATTGGCAATGTTTTATGTTTATCTTGTTTTAAGCATAAATCTCTCTAAATTGAGTTATATTTAGATCAAAAAGCAAGCTTAAATAATTCTCTGATGTTTTACTTCATGAATATTTAATGAGGCATTGTTTAGCTTAAGATTGGCTCATTCTTTAAAATTTATACTTTTAGCACTGAAATGTGGCGCCAAACTCTGGGTCGAAAGTGTCATTAAAACAAAGTCTGGATTTTGTTTTTGAGCTCTACTAGAATAGGTTTTCATGCTTGAATGTTAATAAATGAAATGAAAAATATGAAATGTTTTCATATTTGGCATTATTGCAGCACCTCGCTTACAAGTCTGCCTGTAATGCTCTGTTTAGCTCCTGTCTCTATGAAAGCCCTCCTTCTGAAAAGCACAGTGGGCCAGATGTACTAGCGCTTTTACGCCCACTTCAGGCGTATTTGTTTCGCAAATTGCGCATAAAACCATGGCGAGGTATGTACATGTTCATGGCGAGATGAAAGCGCAGACTGCCTGTCGCGGGAACTGAAAATGGCAAAATGCGCTTTTCGTGTAATGGATATGCATTCATGGGATGGTCAAGGGGAAAGTGGGAGTGTCACATAAAGAGATGGGAGGGGAAGCGTAAACTGCTCCTAATTATGTATTCCGCATTATGTACAGAAAAAGCCGGTGAAAGCGCGCCTCTATTTTGCACTGAAAATTCTCTGCCTCTTAAAAGCAGCTGTAACTTAGGAAGCGGGTTTCCTGGCATATGCCTCCTGGTGTAATGGCAGCAGTAATCCGAGCAAGGCGAAGACATAGGCTAAGAAGACGAGCTGAAAAGATTTTTGCAATTTTTCAGTTGAGTGAAAACGTTAAGCGTTACAGATTAAGCAGTTACGCAATATTACAGTTACTGGAAGAAATCAAAGATGACATCGAATCTCCGACTCAGCGTTCACATTCTATTCCAGCAGTTGTTAAACTCCTCGCTACATTACAATTATTGGCATCAGGATCATTTCAAACATTCATAGCATCAGCAGTGGGAATATCGCAGTCTGCGTTTAAATACGCACAATTTACGGTATAGTGGGTGGGGACAGGCGCTGATTACCTGATGAACTGCAGGTTTGGTACATAACGCGCACACTGCGGTTTCACATCAAGCGCTTTCTGCGTCTTGGCCATGGCGCTATTACGCTGCGTTCGCAAATGTACGTACATCTGGCCCAGTGTGCTCTGATTGGTCAGCTGGACTAGTGTGCTGCGATTGGTCAAACGCTTCGAGCATGATTCAGAAATGTCACGCCTCTTACCATAACTCAACTTAACCAGGCCTCGCTCCCATTATTATTGCATACATGTATGCCTTTGGCGGAAATTTTTTAAATGAGGAATATTGTGTACGTTCCTAGAAGAAAGCTATCAGGGTGTTTAAGGGAGTTAAGAAACAATGCCTTTTTCAGACCTTTTTTTATGCTCAAACAGCATTACACACTAAAGAAAGTTGAAACTATAAAAAAGCATTTTAGGTCCTTTTTAAACATTCCTTAACCCTGGGTGGCTTTAACCTGGGATTAAATAAGAAATAAACCCATGGTTGAGTTTAGTAGTAAATCTGCTTCTGCTTTTGTTTCTGCTAGGATTAATTTGTATGACTATCAGGCTCTCTGTAAAGAGTTCGCAGGCAGCAGTGACAGCGCACGCACTTTACTGGATGTGAGTATGCTATCATCTGTGCTGTAGTGTTTGACTTCAGTGCCTCTGGATTCTATTTCCTGTCTCCATTGACATGCTGCACTCTTCCTTTCAGCCCTTCACCACTGTGAAATGGCTCTTGACAGAACTTGTCATGTGAGATAAAATCCTTTTCTTCATAATTATTATTGTCAGCTTGGGTTCTTCAGTCTGTGTTTCTGAATGAGAATGTGTTTTTATCACAGATTTCTGCTGGAGTTTAACCTGTATAGCTGGTGGATCTGGGACTCGACAGTCAAAGGTATCAGTCCATATATGACATGTTAATGGGTTTACATGCTCCTGTGAGCATGCCCTTGTTATTTTCTATTTCATCCTCATGATATATAATAGATATTACATTTTAATCTAATAAAGGACTAAAAAGACTATAAATCTCAATTAGGTCAATGACATATTAATCACACATAGCAGAAAATGTAGTTTATATAAACTGTCATGTTGGCTATCATGACCATAATGCAAACCAAAAATAAAATAATATATATTAATAAGGTTATATATTTTCAGTTGTAAATTATGGAAAGTATTTAATGATAGCTAAATCTAACTCATTTTCATTTTAAGAGATCATTTTGTCCATAGTTACTGTATTTTAGTAATAAGATTTTTTTCCCAGAAATATTAATTTGTTTGTTTGTTCGTTTGTTTGGAAAAAATCTTATTTCAATCATGACAACTCTCAAAAGAATTTTAGCATGTTATTGAGTATGGTTATGTTAATGTATTGGTTCTTGGCGAACTAGATCTGCTACCTGCTGCTGCTGCAGAGCAAGTATATGTACTCTCTACTGCTAATAGATACACAGAAACACTGCTGAGAGCGAGTAAGATATGCTCCAGCTGCATAAATAGCTGGGGGAGGTAGAGGTTTCAGAGGAACTCTGATAGTGCGCTGCAGGACTAGCTTACAGCAAAAAAAACAAAAACGAATTACACTATTTAAATGTTGAGCAAGCAATCTCATTGGCTGCAGCCAATCAGCTTGTGCCATGTGGTAATGATGTGTTTGCTTGTAGATTGCATGTAAAGGATCTCTGACTGAACATATATATATATATATATATATATATATATATATATATATATACAGTATATATACAGTATATATATATATATATATATATATATATATATATATATATATATACATACACAAAATTGAGTGTATATTAAGAGCATGATAATATACACTGAGATGTGCATTAAAGTAGATGGTTGAGTTGAACTGAGTGTGATGAGTATTTTTTCATCTGTGCAGCCCAGAGAGCTCAGAGGACAATGATGGTGCCATGTGACACAGAATACCCAGCCTTTGTCTCTGAGCGCACCATCAAGGAGACCACAGGGAACATTGACTGTAATGGTTGTATTCGGTGAGAACATCTGTGTATGTCTATGAGTGTGCATGCTTATTTATAATGAACAGCATAAATGAGTGGAAAGTTGCATTTGAATGTTCTGATGACACATTGTGTTGTCTTTGAAGTGTTATGGATTTAAAAAGGCTACTATTCTAGCATTTGCTTTGTGAAAATTGACACATTTATATTTAACTAACACCACTCACTTTTTGGGTTAAAGGGTTGTCAGCCAAGCCACACCTGCAGTGCCATAAAACCACACCTGCTAGCACTTTATAATAACTTCATATGATAATATATGCATAGGGCTAAATTTGTAGCGCTGCGGAGATCCCCAAACGGCCATGGTGTTCAGGGCCGATGCAGCTTGGCCAGCGGCAGCGTAGGTGCGACCAGCGAGAGCTGACGTAGTGGTGGGCTCCTCAGACAGCGCCCTGAAAGGGAACTGTTTTAGTCTGTATGTGGTTATTTTGCCCTGAAAGAGTGCAGCCCTCCTACACCTGAGAGTTTAAACATAGCATGATCTGACAACATTAAACAGAGCTGCGCTTCACCTTTTCACATCTTTATTTTCAACTTATAGTGCTGTGTTGCTAAATGTCATGCAGACAATAATGATAGTTATCGAAGATTAGCTGAAATTATCACATGCTTATTTATAAAGAATATCACAAAAGATGTATTTTATAGATAATAAGATATTATTTAGATAAAAAATATACAGATTCAATAAATATTGTATATTTAGAGTTATACCGTATATTTAGAGATATTTAATTTAATACTTTTGTTAAAGTCGGCATGAAACAGAAGTTGCAATAGTCTTTTCTTCCCTATTGTGATGTATATCCAAGGGAAAATGCTTCTCGAACTGCAAAAAAATGTAGGATGGGACTTGATTTCATGGTGATTTTAACAGTGTAGTCATGTTTTAGTTTTTTTAAGTGTACTTTTTAATGTGCAGAAATGTATTGTACATTTATATGTGGTTTCTAAACTTAAAAAAAAAAAAAAAAAAAAAAAAGGACAGATCTGTTTTGTCATCAGGTAAATAAGAAATACTTTTAGTGACTGTGTACTCACTTCTTATTCTCTGTGTTTTCCCACTCAGGACGTTTGTGATTCAGCAGATTCCCAGCAGTAACCTGTTCATGGTGGTTGTTGAGAATAAATGTGACTGTGGTTCTGCCCCTCCAGTTACCATGCAGCCCATTGAGATCATTTATATCCTTTCATAAACTAAAATAATCTGCTTGTTTAGAATGTGGTGGTTTAACATGAGTATTTGTATAAATGTCAGCCTTGACCTCTGAGCACATAACGAGTCTCTGAAGTGTGACAGACTGAAGTTTCAAAAGGATCGCAGACGGCCAAAGTCATGTCATCCATTTCATCCAGAGGTACAGAGAGAGTGTTTTTGTTTGTGTGTATTATATATATAATAACCATATCATAGACGCACTTCATCACCATAATTTTATTTTAAATATATAATAAATAAAAGTTGACCTAGTAGGGCTGCCCCTTAATAGTCACAGAAGAACAAATCTCCATAGGAAGTGGTGAAGTCACACAGTCTGTGATAGACAGATCATTAACATGGCTGGTCCATGTGCTAATTATCTCAGGCAGAAAATTTTAAGTGTGGGATCATTTCTTGAGGGTAATGTATGACCCCAAAAAGGTGATATGCAAACTCTGCAGGCAAACTTTCGCCTATCATTCATCGACCTCAAACACGGTGTATCATTTGAAAGATAGTAGTAGCCTACTAGTAGTAAGAAAGAAAGTAGTAGCCTAACATTAGTAGTAGCCTAAGTAGTAGCCTAACGTTGGCCGTTAACCTAGATAAGTGTGCTATTATTAGGTGCATATTCAAGCCTGTGTCCGAATATGCCTAATTCCATACTATGGCGAAAAATGGTATGTGAGCTGAGTAGTATGTCTAAATTTATAGAAACAGCAGGCGAAAAATACATGGATGACCAACTACTTCTTGCGAGAGTCTGAAGTGCGCCTCCAATGGACACTTTACTATCCCATGAGGCCACGGGCGAGCATTTGTGAATGGCAGTCAAGTGACGCAACTGACACTGAAGATCACATGACACTGATAACATGGCAGATGTATGATTTCTCTTTTTGCGCATTGTCAAGTCAGTGTCGTTAACTTCATATTTGCAGTCAACACTGACTCAGAAAACACTAGTTATTATTATAAAAGTGCAACTAGTCGACTAATGGCTTAAATGATCGACTACCATTCGACTAGGAAAATCTTTGGTCGGGACCCAGACATGAAAACTTACCTGATTTATATTGATGGCATTACCCGTGAGTAAGTTAATGTTGTATAAATAGAAAAGTTTCAAATGTGTTTATGTTGGTATAACCCCATTCAATCTGCATGTAAAATGCTCATCCATATCACGACTGAAAGAGAGTACACTCAAAAAGATGTTGTGGGCCATTCACTCTTCAATTTACACCTCTTGCCACTGCCAATTTACACAATAGTATTTTGACACCCCGGGTTGCCAGTTGACAGACAACACAGCGTATTACAGCCATGGAAGCCATGTAAATCGCTATCTATTAAAAAAGCTCTATGACCAGAGGCATATCAAACCAAGAATAAATATTGGAGATGCATTTGAGAGATGGAGATGTCTTAAAACCCAGAAAGACTTTTTCCACTTTCTGTTGTCAATTGCACAATCTAGCAACCCGTATGAGTGTGGAGTCTGAGGAGGAGGGGCGGGGGAAGCAACTCTCCCTAATATTTTAAATTTGAACTGCAGGTCCCATTTCAACCGCTAGCTGTCAATATTACATAGTGCACAAGACTCTACCAAATGAGTTTTTCTCTATGCACTTGCTAACCCTAACTATATATTTTCTCAACAGGAGAACGCCATGGAATGTGGAGCAGCGAATTCTTTGAGTTTTCCAATGGTGGCTATTTTATTCCCAGTTTTGTCATTCCTGGTCAACAGGTGACCTCTGACCCCTGCCTTGACCCATTAGGCTTACTATACACTCCAATCAGAGAGCCTTGCTTCCGCCAAACATGAAGTCTCAGTCCACAGAGACAAAATCATCTTTGTGATATCTGGATTACTGAAGATAGATGATATTTATTACCGTCAAAGACAGTGTTAGAATGTGCTGAGTGTTTTATTCTTACATATGGATCAGTGAACATACCTGGATATGAGTGGCCGTCACAGCTAACCGCAGTCCATGTAGCTGATCTTCAAGGTTCTTTCATACACCTCAACTTTAGGCTTAATCTGTACTGTTAAGCACAGACAAAACTGAGCAGAAATGTAAATTATATAATTATTATATGCCTGCTTCTCAGATTGATTCGGCATTTAATTTGAAGTCGTAAGATGCATGACGTAACAAAATAGGAATGTTTCACAGTGCTGTTTGTAAGAATAGCATACATTGTCATCAAAAGATGAGATGTGGATTCTTCACAAACTTTATAAGTTTTGCCTGCCTAAAAAAAGTACTTGGAAAATAACTTTTAATTGCCTAATCCCTTTACATCAAAGGAAAGCCATGTTATGTAAATAAAAACATATTTTCCATCAGTTTTCTATAATTTATTTAAATTCTCTGAATGCTCTATTTGTAATCTTTGGGTTATAATAAGAGATCTCTCATTTCTCTTAGGGGATCAGCAACTCATGAAAGCAATAAAATCTGACAACATTGATATCATAGCTGTTTCAGATAACTTAAATGTATGGTAAAAGGCGGCAGCATGGTTGCCTGAAATTCAGTGTAAATAATATTGTGAGAGTGTTTGTGGTGTTTACAGTATGGCATATTGGTGCCTATATTTTGTAAAATGTATAACTGTATATTTAATTAATTATATAATGTTAGTATACCAATTACCTTGAATTCCAAAATCAGATTTTATTTTGTAATGAAGATGGTAAAACAGAAAGTCACATGATGAATCAGAGTGGCCTGTACATACAATTCAGCCAATACTCATGTTAAAACAGTGCACAGGGTCATATATACACAAATTCACTTAAACAATGCAATAAACATTACCTAAACTTAAAATGTAACAAAACCTCTTAATGAACATTATTCAAACCAAACATAATAAGAAACAAATCTATATCAAATATAATTGTAAGTGATGTAACACAGGGACTTCAGGGAATGTCCTTTTACTGTTTTTCACCGTAAATATATACACAATTCATGATAATATGTGACAATTCATTGTTTCTACTAAAATCTACCAAAATCCATAAATATGACAGTATTTTATAGTTAAAAGGGTTAAGATGACATGAGTAATAAAATAAAATTTGTGTCATGAAAACATCCTGCAAGTATCATAGCTTAACACATCCTCAGTATAAACAAAACATTTATTAAATCAAGCTCCAAAAATGGTTCATTTGAATTTTGTGGCATCTGGCATCACACTGGCAAATATATTTGTATATGACTGCCTCTAGTGCAAGACATCAAGGATGGGGGCCATAGGCCCCGCCCACTGGCACTCATTTGCTTATAGGCTGACACATGTCTTCACCAGACACAAGCGCTGCGTCGTGCCAAAAGCAAATAGACGGCATTTATAATTAACTGATGCTGTCTACACTGGATACAATATACAGAATACAGATACCGGTTCAATTTAAGTCTGCTGACAACAGGACAAATGAATAGTAAAAGAACGTTCGCTTAAATGCGTTCTGCGTCTCTTTACAGACTTTAAAAGGACATCTTCCACAGGAACGAGTAGATGGTTTTATTTTTATCGTCCTGGATCACGTCGGAGAATTATAAGTTTGTTTAGAGCATTTTACTGCATTTTGTAAATGAAGGTGCAGTACATTATCTGTATATGGCGGTTTTATATGGATAATGTTTTCATTCGCATATCTGTTAGCGAACCTGCAGTTAATACTTTTTTCTATGGAATGATTTGAGCTAAACATAAGGGTGACAGTTTACTGACAAGCCTTAAAGGGGCACTTGGCAACTCTAGCTATTTCTTTGCTGATTTTCACTTTTGTTGTCGCATGTTTTGTCAACGAGCTCCCCCTACTGTGAGGCGTATATTTCACAACAATGTCGTAAAAAAACTCACTTGCGGCACCATCCTCCCCCTCTCTACCGCTGCTCATGTGCATTTGTTGTTATCGGAGCCGGCCAACTTTATCATGTGGAGCTATGTCTACCGAGGTGGGTAATACATCATACACATTGAGGGCGGCGTGTGTGTTTATGTCGAATTGCCGTAAAGCAGTTTGTGTTTCTCGCTCGTTCTTACCGGGACGTTAATCCCCATGTTGCCCCCAAGGTTGGTTTTCCGCCTAGGAACGTTGGGGGGAGCGGGGAAAGTCACCATTCTCACCGGAACAGTTTATTAAACCATCCAAATGATTTCTAAACGGTTTTATTAAGTTGAAATAGTTGCCGAATGCCCCTTTAAAGGAGCCGCCCATTAAAAACTAATCATTTCAGACAGAGGGATGGTTAATATTAATATTATAATATATTTAATATTTTAAGTTCAATATTATAAGTGGTTCCAAATACTGAATAACGAAAGTAAACACTTGTTTTTCTGCAAGTAAAGATACTTTATGATGGATATACTGTACATAATGAAACAACAGTGGCTCATCAGTTATTCACCAAACTGTAGACATGATCATTGGTGTTTGAATGAACTGGTTTGTCAGGGATAGTGCAGTACAGGTGGTAAACATTCTTAAGGAATAAAACAGAAAGATAGAAAAGACACACAGGATAAATGTCTTGGCATTCTGTATATGATGGATCATTCGTTTGTGGTGTGACTGTGTTTACACATACCTCATTTTCCGTTGTATTTCCCTCTTTCTGTTGTTTATTGACCAAAACACCTGTGATACAATGCAGAAGCATCATATCACTTCTATCACATGTTGACCTTCATGAATAAGCTCTTTGTCATAAAGCTTTAATGTATTTTAAGCTTTGACACTTTGCACAGCAGAATCATCTCTTCTCTGACTCATTCTCTGCAACTCTGTTGTGATGAATTTAATATTTGCTCCACTTCCTCTATATGAGCTCATCGTGATTGAGTGGGCCAAGTTTCTCAATGCTTATATGTGAGCATCAAAAATTGTGTTTTTGCACAAGTGAGGAAGTTTTGAGTTGTAAAACCAGTGTGTTTTCATAGTAGGTTTAGTACTAGTATTAGTAGGTTTGATTCCTCATGATATGACCACTTTAATGGAAGAAACGTTTTATTACCTGTGGGCTGGCAAATTGACTTTTCAGACATAATGAAAGAGTAAGCTGCTGTGGGATCTGGTGTGATGTCCTGATGGGACTCTGGGTGTTCGAGGCCTTTGGAAGAACAGCATGATGAAGAGGGTCAAACAGAGTCAATAGAAAACCATCCAAAACAAGAGGACAAATGTGAAATGGCTTCTCCTAAAGCTTCATACGTGGTGTGAGAAGATACATCGTGATTTGACGTCAGTGACACCAAACACAATCAATGCATGTCTTGATACCAAACATGATGCACCATGATGGAATGAATACATTTACAAAATAGCTGTGAGAGCTACACAGTGCTGCAGGGTTGATGTATTTTTGCCAGCCAAAACCTGGAAATAAGTTAGCACCTGAAATCAAATGGGATTTTTGAATGGATTCCCTCTTGAATGGGTTCCCTCCCGTCCCCTAGAGGGCGCTGTGGAGAATGCCTCCAGCATGACTGGTGTCTGAAGTATGCGTCTAAACACGACAATGAACTTGATTATAAAGGGTTATAAAGCCGTGAGTATAAAGGGCACCTGTTTCTTTAAGGGAAGATGTGTCTATTAATGCTGATCTGCTGAAGACTTGAAAGAGGAAATGGTACCTGTTTCCGAGAAGCTGTGGTCATTATATGGTGTTTTTAACTTAGCAGGTTTATTTTTCTTTCTTGGTGACATTTGTTACTATAGCTTCAAGTTGTCTGAGATCATTTACTGAGAATGATGTTCTCTCACCTACAGAGATGGGCTGAGATGTGACTGGTACAGAAGTGATCAGAGAATATGTCTCTGCAGGGCCAGAAAAACTCTAAAAAGCATAAAGAATAATTACGGTCATGTCAATTTCAGCTATTCGTAATCATCATGGTATTATAAATATTTATTACCTTGTGATTTTAATGATTGTAAATGCAGTTAATGCACAGATACTCACCATACCAATTCCTTGATTGGGTACATCTGATGTTATTGATCTAATTTTATTGCTAAGAATCAAATATTGATCTTTATGGCATCTTTTCATACATACATATATCAGATAAGGTGCTAAACATTTACACTCAAAGTTCCTAGTAGATTACAAAAAATATACAAGACATTGTATCACAGACTACTGAAAAAGATGTCATGAAATGCAGAAGTATCTGCATTAAATAGTCATATCACTTTAACAAATGTTTTAACCTTTATGAACAAGCTCTTTGTCATAATTCAGACTACGGAGTTGAATGCATGAAAAAACTTACTGTCGTCTTCTTTTTGTACCTACAAAACAATGGGCATTATATGTTCAGTTTTAGCTTGCATGATAAATTCTATATTGAACAACATAAAACCCAGTATATACACCAGAACAAACAAAGAACACGTCTGAAAACTTTACTTACATGCAAACCATGGGTAGATGAGTCCAGAAAAAATGACACCAACACCAGTGGAAACCAGAACTATAATCAATAAGCCTGTGTCAAAACAAAACCAACACTTTAATAAATATTTATGGACATTATGGTAAAGTTTAATTTGGTTGTTTTCTATATGTAAGTCTTCCTGACAATTGAAGTGATACACAAAAGATTGAGAAAATGTATAGATAAGTTTTTTATGTGTGCATGTAAATGTTTTAGATTTGAAAGAGAACATCTAATTCATGCAACAGTCAAATTAAATCAAATAAAATGGAAGCACAACAGAAAAGTGAAAAACCTTGTTTTGTGGATGCTGTGGTGTTGACATTTGACCAAAGCATGATGATTATACACAGTAATGTTAAGGCCAATTCACACAGCACAGAAAGACACCGACCAATGCCAACAATTACCACATTAAAGACTTCACTTCTCAGACATTCCACGATCCGACAAACACTGATTCAACATGTTAAATCAGCAAAAATAAGAGCTGACCGATGGCATCAAGGTGACAGACACCAACAGGAGTAACACACTGATCCGACAAAACCCAACAAACTACCTGTTGCTCATTGTTGGTGTCTGTCAGTGCAGTGTGAATGGGCCTTTACAGTGTTTAATGAAATCATTGAAAAAAAGAAATAAAATACTGATATTTAGTAAAGTTACCAGTTCTGATGGATGTTGGGGTTTCAATAGTGGAAACAGCAGCTATTACAGCTGAAAATACATGGCAAAATAATAAGCTTTTGAGTTATAATAAACCCACTATTGTCACATTCACCACCGTCTGTGTCTTCACTACACTTCCCAGCATCCCCTGTCATCATCACCTGCACCTGTGCCTCATCATCATCACCGTCACCTGTTGTCCTTGTCATTCTGTGTATTTAAGTTCCCCTCTCATGCTTGTCTTTGCTGGTTATTGTTTGTGCACTACCACACTGTACTGTTGGTTTGGGATCGATTCTATTTTGAATTAAAACATTTGCTATATTGTATCTTCGCCTTCCGTCATCCTCTTCATTCACCCAAGGACCTTACAGAATAACCAGCCCAAAAAAGAGTCAGCATGGGAATTCTTCTCACCCCGGTTAACCCAGCTCACTCACTACTCCCCATTGTCCAAGACGGTCTGTCCATAGAGGATTACGTCACCGAATTCCTGGAGCTCTCTGCTGAGGTAAGCTGGTCAGATGACGTCTTTAAATCTGTCTTTTGGTTGGGCTTGGACAGTCATCTGCACCAGCAAGCCCCAGCAGCGGGTTTTCCAGGAAACTTTGCCTGTTACCTCGATCACGTGTTGTGGTTGAGTGGGTCAGCCTTCACCGTTGGTGAGGCTGAGGATGACATCACCACTCAATCACACACACTACCCATCTTCACCACGCCACCCGCCTTCATCCAGAATTCAGTTGCCGGCCCGCCAGAGCCCTCATCGCTGGTCCCGTCCAGTTCAGAGTCTTCACCGCTGGTCCTCGTCCAGAATCCGATGGAGTGGGATTTAATAGACTTTTGCACTGAGCCCTCACCGCTGGTTCCGTCCAGCACAGAGCCCTCACCGTTGGTGCCGTCCAGTCCAGAGTCTTCACCGCTGGTCCTCTTCCAGAATCCGATGGAGTTGGATTTAATAGACTTTTTCACAGAGCCTTCGCCGCTGGTCCCGTCCAGCACAGAGCCTTCGCCGCCGGTCCCGTCCAGCACAGAGCCTTCGCCGCCGGTCCCGTCCAGCACAGAGCCTTCGCCGCCGGTCCCGTCCAGCACAGAGCCTTCGCCGCCGGTCCCGTCCAGCACAGAGCCTTCGCTGCCGGTCCCGTCCAGCACAGAGCCCCCTTCGCCGCCGGTCCCGTCCAGCACAGAGCCCCCTTCGCCGCCGGTCCCGTCCAGCACAGAGCCCCCTTCGCCGCCGGTCCCGTCCAGCACAGAGCCCCCTTCACCGCCGGTCCCGTCCAGCACAGAGCCCCCTTCACCGCCGGTCCCGTCCAGCACAGAGCCCCCTTCCCCGCCTGTCCCGTCCAGCACAGAGCCCCCTTCCCCGCCGGTCCCGTCCAGCACAGAGCCCCCTTCACCGCCGGTCCCGTCCAGCACAGAGCCCCCTTCACCGCCGGTCCCGTCCAGCACAGAGCCCCCTTCACCGCCGAGTCCGTCCTGTCCAGAGTCCTCTTCACCGCTGAGTCTGTCCTGTCCAGAGGCCGTCACTCACCCCAAGTATTTTTTTGGGGGGGGGGCAGTATGCCCTTGCCGTGGGCGCCCAAGAGCCCACGGCCGCCCGACGGGTCCTCACCGCCACGGCCGCCCGACGGGTCCTCACCGCCACGGCCGCCCGACGGGTCCTCACCGCCACGGCCGCCCGAAGGGTCCTCACCGCCACGACCGCCCGAAGGGTCCTCACCGCCACGGCCGCCCGAAGGGTCCTCACCGCCACGGCCGCCCGACGGGTCCTCACCGCCACGGCCGCCCGAAGGGTCCTCACCGCCGTGGTCGCCCGTAGGGTATGCTCCGCCCTGGCCGCCTGCACGTCCTGCTCCGCCCTGGCCGCCTGAACGTCCTGCTCCGCCCTTGCCGCCCGAGGGTTCGTCTCCGCCAGGACCGCCCGAGGGGTGGTCTCCTATTCCGCTATGGCCCCCTGACCAGTCTGCTCCGCCATGGCCACCTGGACCATCCTAGAGTCCGTCCTGCTGCACCCGGTCCTCCTTCCCGTCACGGACTCCAGGATGCCCACCCCACATTCACCACCGTCTGTGTCTTCACCACACTTCCCAGCATCCCCTGTCATCATCACCCCCCTCATCATCATCACAGTCACCTGTTGTCCTTGTCATTATCTGTGTATTTAAGTTCCCCTCTCACGCTTGTCTTTGCTGGTTATTGTTTGTGCACTAGCAAACTGTACTGTTGGTTTGGGATCGATTCTATTTTGAATTAAAACATTTGCTATATTGTATCTTCGCCTTCCGTCATCCTCTTCATTCACCCAAGGACCTTACAACTATGAAAGAATTGTAATGTTTGGTACGTGTTTTAATTGAACACTAAACTATTGTTACAATGGGTTGCAGAAAGGATGAAACTATCTACGTGCAGCAGTTTTATTTAAAGATTAACTCAAAACTTAAAAAAAAACATGATCACAGGAACAGGACAACCAACTACATCTAACGTTAAGAACTGACAAAGAGCAAGACAGAACAGAAGAGAAAATTAACAAGACACACCTGAACTAACAATCAAACACCATATAACAAACAGGCAGCGGGCAGAGAAAGACAGAACTGAACTAATTGACAGAACAGAGACAAAGACAGAAATTAAAACAGACTGACAATGTGACAACTATACTCACATGTTTTTGTGTCCATTTGTGAAGCTTTTTGAGTGGATGTTGCTGTTGAAACTGCAGTGAGAACATTATAGGGTGTATTTAAAAGGTTTTTTTTTAACAAAGACTGGCATAAATCTTTAAATTAAGTTATAGCTGTAACTGTAATAATCAAACAATTGGAATGTGGTAGACCAATCCAAAATGTATATTTTTTAATCTGACTGACATGTGAGGAAGAGTGGATGAACTTACACGTGGTTTTCTTTTTTGTGCTGGTTGGCAGGTTTGACTTGGAAAGTAGGTCTACTACAAATATAATCACTTTTGAGAAGGGAATCATTTTCACTTTTAATTCAGAAGTGTTATCAGTAACTTATCAGCTGCAAATATACAAATTATCACATCATTCAAGGTGTAATAATTTATGTTGATTTGTTTTACAGAGATTTGAAAGAGAACATCTAATTCATGCAACAGTCAAATTAAATCAAATAAAATGGAAGCACAACAGAAAAGGGAAAAACTTTGTTTTGTGGAAGCTGTGGTGTTGACATTTGACCAAAGCATGATGATTATACACAGTAATGTTAAGGCCAATTCACACATCACAGAAAGACACCGACCAATGCCAACAATTACCAGATTAAAGACTTCACTTCTCAGACATTCCACGATCCGACAAACACTGATTCAACATGTTAAATCAGCAAAAATAAGAGCTGACCGATGGCATCAAGGCGGCAGACACCAACAGGAGTAACACACTGATCCGACAAAACCCAACAAACTACCTGTTGCTCATTGTTGGTGTCTGTCGGTGCAGTGTGAATGGGCCTTTACAGTGTTTAATGAAGTCATTGAAAAAAATAATAAACTACTGATATTTAGTAAAGTTACCAGTTCTGATGGATGTTGGGGTTTCAATAGTGGAAACAGCAGCTATTACAGCTGAAAATACATTGCAAAATAATAAGCTATTTGAGTTATAATAAACCCACTATGAAAGAATTGTAATGTTTGGTACATGTTTTAATTGAACCCTAAACTATTGTTACAATGGGTTGCAGAAAGGATGAAACCATATCTACGTGCAGCAGCTTTCTTTAAAGATTAACTCAAAACTTAAAAAAAACATGATCTCGGGTACAGGAACAGGACAACCAACTACTTCTTAAGGCGGCCATACACTGTGCGATGTCTGTGCGATTTCAGCAAGGTTCCTACTCACACTGAACGAGTAAATCGCATGCGATGTAAAGCCAAAGCTCAGGATTTATGTGCTCACACTATACGGTCCGAACGTCGAGCTCCGACTTGACTGCTCACACTATACGTGTGAAATAAGTGTGATAAACCCCGTGCTGGGTAAAACAAGCATCAGTTATCAATATCAAGATGATTTAGCACTTCCAATTTATGTATTAAATTATTATTAGTAGGCTATTATTGTATTAGGGAAGGCTAATTTTATTATTAAATTGATCTGCTATTATAATTAATTTGCCACGCAATAATTTCACAGCACATCACCGCAATGCACTGTGATGATAATAAAATATTACACAGAAGCTTACTCCTCCAGGAATAATAAAATAATAATAATATAATTATATGCCTATAATTCATTGTAATCGACCTAAATGTTTTAGACAATTTTCAATGAGGATCCTCAATGAAAATTGTCTAAAACATTTAGGTCGATTACAATGAATTATAGGCATATAACTATATTAACAGTCTATAATATGTCCGAACACTGCAATAATTAGTCATCAATGAAAATTAAAAACAGGTTTATTTAAAAAACATTGTTTAACAAATTAATAAAAGAGGCACAGTGTCGCAGGTGGCTTGGAAGACGTGGGTAATAACTGTACAAACTGGAGGCAACAGTAATTTGTAGCTAGTTTGAACTACAGAACTTAAAGAGTTCCCTCTTTTCGTTTTTTTTTTTTTTTTGCTGCAGATTGAAATGGTTAAAATTCTGTTTTCGCGCAGGCACAGTGAGGGAAAAACACTGAGTTTAGGGCAATCGGTTCGTTGCTCTGCTTCAACTGTGCGATATAGTCACGAGGAGCGACCAAAATTTCTGACATGCCAGAAATTCATCTGACCATCCGATTGCCGATCGGGAGAGGTTATCGCCTCTCGTTTCTCCATGTACACTGCACGACAAACGACCCACGACAAAGCTGAAAAACGGCCCGACTCGAAAAAGAGTCACACGAGTCAGAATTCGGCTCAAAATCGGACGAAAATCGCACAGTGTATGCCCGCCTTAACGTCAAGAACTGACAAAGAGCAAGACAGAACACAGGGTTTAAACAGACAGAACTGAAGAGTACATTAACAAGACACACCTGAACTAACAATCAAACACCAGAAACAAACAGGCAGCGGGCAGAGAAAGACAGAACTGAACTAATTGACAACAGAGACAAAGACAGAAATTAAAACAGACTGACAATGTGACAACTCACATGTTTTTGTGTCCATTTGTGAAGCTTTTTGAGTGGATGTTGCTGTTGAAACTGCAGTGAGAACATTATAGGGTGTATTTAAAAGGTTTTTTTTTTTAGCAAAGACTGGCATAAATCTTTAAATTAAGTTATAGCTGTAACTGTGATAATCAAACAATTGGAATGTGGAAGACCAATCCAAAAGGAACTAAGAGTTTTTAATGAAATTAGGATGCTACAGGAGAGAGTGTTCAGCTCATAAGCAATACAGTCTCATCTTGAGTCATGTGACTTCACATTTGCTAAGTACTACGTAACTTATGACATGCTTCCGTTAACAGGCAGAGGTTGCCATGGAAACTGAAGAAAAAATAATGCCACAAAATGTAGATAGCTACATTATTAAACTTTAATGTCTGGGGGGAAATGCAATTCATAAACATTGAGAAAAGCAGAATAATCAAAGTAAAGTTGAGACTTCATGCTCAGTGTTTGGAAGATCCTTGTACAACTTTTCGAAAGAGTCCGAAACTTTCGTATTAGTTTTTCCGTATTTGTCATTCGGTGGCTGTGAATTGTCGAAACACCTCTCAAAATACTTGCTACGGATGCGAAAAACGCAGAAAATCTAACCCGATCTGAATTTTTTTATGACTGACGAAAGTTTCGGAGGCAGGGTGTAAACACGATTGACACAACGTGAGGTATTTGTAACGTTCAATGTATTTAATTTTTTTTTAGTTCGAAAATATCGGACGAGAATTTCGGATTCTGTGTGCAAGGACCTTTAGAGTTGAGCCTTGGTTGAGTAAATGGATCCCACATTACAATATATATTTTTTTAATCTGACTTATGAATACAAGTGAGGAAGAGTGGATGAACTTACACGTGGTTTTCTTTTTTGTGCTGGTTGGCAGGTTTGACTTGGAAAGTAGGTCTACTACAAATATAAAAATCACTTTTGAGAAGGGAATCATTTTCACTTTTAATTCAGAATAACCAGAAAAAGTGTTATCAGTAACTTATCAGCTACAAATATACCAATTATCACATCATTCAAGGTGTAATAATTTATTTTGATTTTACAAACTCAATTACTTACAGGTTTTCATGGTTGTTGTAACATGTGCAGTGGTAGCTGATGTTGAAACTGTAAAGATAGTTTACCAGTATTAAAGCAAACGTCAAGACATCATATAAATGTCATATAGCCTACAAAAACAACTTTTTTCTTACAATGTAATATACAGGTTTATATCCAATGAGGAGATTACTGAGCCAAATGAGATGAGTTGATTAGTTGTATAAACTGACAATATCATCACTTATTATTATGAGTTCACGTAAACTCAACATGAGTAACAGCACAGCGCTTCTGGGTTTTTCAGCGTCGCCCGACGCTGGTCATGTGTGTGATGCATGTGATGCTGGCCAATATTGAGCCTACGTTCTGACGTACAACCCAGAAGCGTTGCGCTGTTACACTACGTGAACTCACGTCAGAGGCCCACACAGAAGAAAATGAAAAGTTGAATAAATTTGTTATTTTTGTTTGTTTTTGCGCACAAAAAGTATTCTCGTCGCTTGATAAACTTAAAGGGACATTGTGTAGGAATTTCTCCCATCTAGCGGTGAAATTGTATTTTGCATTCAAACGAATTGTGCTCTCCAGCGCCATGCTTTTTCAAATGCGTGTTGCATCTACGGTAGCTGTTATGTACCATAAAGCTATAACAGGATGTCTTCTAATAGCACTTCGTCGAGTTTTCCTTCGGGTGAACAGGTTTGTTATTTCAAACAAACTGCAACTTGACACAACGAACAAACGAATGTTACAGTATGAATAATAACAGTGCAATGCAGCCTTTTAAACTTGCCAGGGCAGTGACAAGCGCCTCTCACTGCTCTGCTCCTCCGTTTCTGCTGCTTTCAGTCACGTGACACCGGCTCTGAATGAAAACGCGTTGTGGAAACGCGTTGGCCTAGTACTTTTTGACCCTCTCTGCTATTATAGTTTTTCAAGATGGCGAAACGACAAAGAAGGCTCCGTGGACCTACCCGTCACATGTATATAAAGATTATAAATTCTTCGTTTACGAGGATAAGTCAGATAATTGGCAGAGGTATTTGTACACCATTGAGGACATATTTATGAATAAAAATATTGATTTTAGATAATAAAATACCTAAAAAACTACACATAGTCCCTTTAAGGTTGAGCCACTGTAGTCACTTGGACTATTTTAACGATGTCTTTACTAACTTTTCTGGGCTGGCAGATATCAATTACCCAGATTATGATAGATAAATCCTAGTTATATCACCATAGTTTAAAGTTTATAGTAGTTTGAAGTTCTCTTACGAGAGTATCTCTCGTAGTGCGTAATATCTTACGCTACAGGGAAAACCTCTTTTCCACGAGATATTGAAGCCAAAAATTATCCTTAATTTTGAATTAATGTAAAACGCTGTGCGGCAGCATGCAGACATAGGCAAGACGGCTCGCGCGCCTATTGGCTGCCCTGCGGCAACAGCAGCAGCCTATCGAGAGAGGCCCTGCATGACACCATATCCAATGGGGGCATTTCGCGCCCATTTCGTCACGTCCCGCCAGAAAGGGCGTGGCCTCGTCCTATAAATATAGCTCGATTAGGCTGATACAACTGATTTTCATCTCTTCAGCGAAGCTCACGCATCGCTGGATCCAGAGTGAGAAGCCGCGCCGTCGACAAAAGCCCTTGAACCTGAAGCCGCTGGCCTTCACCTTCGCTGCCTTCAGTCGCCGTACCTGCTACGCTTTCCGGCATATATATCCTTTACCTCTGCCGAGAGTGTTTGTTCGCCGTTGCAACTCACACTTCTCTATAACTCCAAAAGAGAAGTGCGCCCCCGTGTGCTCAGCGCGCCCCTGAGCTCTCTCCTGCCCCCCAAAGCTCGCCGGTTCGCCCGCCAGCTTCGCCGGCATCGCTCGCGTCGCTCACCGATGGACAGCGGCCGCCGTCTGCCACCGCTTCCGCCATTGAGCTCGAAGAACCAGCCTGTTCTATCCTGGCGTCGGACAGCGAGGACTGGGCGAGCTCTGTGGACCTCCCCCCCGCTGCCCGCGAGCCGTCTGGGAGACGAGCCGGCATTGAAACTGAGCTGATGCGTCTGCTCTCTCAAGCCGTCGACAACCTCGGCCTCGACTGGAAGGCGCCCGCGCAGCCTGCGCGCAACCGGCTGGATGGATGCTTCCTCAAGAAGGACACCGCCCCATCACAGTCGAGACCCGCGCCTTTCCTTCCTGAGCTTCACGAGGAAGTTGTGAAGTCTTGGAACGCCCCCTTCTCGGCCAGGATGCGTACCTCTGTCTCTGCAGCATTCTTCACTGTGGACGGTGGGAAAGATAGAGGGTTCTTTTCTCTTCCTCCAGTGGAAGCAGCGGTAGCATCCCATCTCTGCCCGCCCTCTGCTGGACGGCGTGCTTTGACGGCGCTACCCTCGAAAGCCTGCAGAGTGACGTCAGCCATGCACGGTCGCGCTTACACCGCCGCCGGGCAAGCTGTGTCAGCGCTGCACACAATGGCTATATTGCAGATTTCCCAAGCCGACCATCTCCGTAGAATGGACGAGGAAGGACTGGAAACTATCTGCGTGGTGGATTTAAGAAGCACCACGGACCTGGCTCTACGCGCTGCAAAAGCCGCTGCACAAGCCGTTGGGCGCAACATGGACTCTCTCACCATGGCTGAGAGACATCTGTGGCTAACGCTGTCTGAGATGACGGAAGCTGAGCGCTCTGTGTTCCTCGACGCGCCCATCTCCACAGATGGCCTTTTCGGATCTGCCGTCAAGGATTTCACGGACAGATTCGTCAAGGTGCAGAAGACGTCACAGGCTATGAAGCACTTCCTGCCGAAGTGCTCTAGTTCCGCAGCAGGCCGCTCGAAACTGCCGTCTGCCCGGGGCTCTCAGCCGCAGCCTGCACCACCCGCCGCCGCCCAGGGATGGAAATTAACTTTTTTGTCCACCGGCCACTGTGGGTGGTGGATTTCAAAATCTACCAGCCACTCAATGTTTTTACCAGCCACTTTCTTGTTTTTAACCGACAATGTGTAACTGCATGTGAAAATTAATACTACAAGATCTACAATACTTAAGCAGTTTATTTAATCTCAAGTCTCAATGAAATACTGACATTTTCTCTTTCTCTCTTATACACACACAAACCATGAACTGATACACATTCATTTGACTGGATTGTTGACGGGGAGGGGAGGTGTTGACTATACTGCGCACATAACATACATAGCGCGCGCATGGCAGGGAGGGAGAGAGCGAGAGACCCACGCAAGGTCTCTCGCTCTCTCCCTCTCTGCCGTGCGTGCACGCACTATGTATGTTAAGTATGTTCTGTTTCGCATGCGCGCTCTAGATTCCGGGAGATTTGAACTAATTTGCGGGCATCAGGGAGACGATATCAATATGCGGGAGACTCCCGGAACTTTCGGGAGACTTGGGATGTCTGCATATTTACATCATGCGCTCGCGGCTAGCTCTCCTTTGGGACGGCAAACCACCTCTCGCGCTCAAGCCTCGACGGAAGAACCGCACGGATAGATGTTCGCGCGGCTAGCTCTTTACGACACAAGAGAGCTGCCCCGCCTTAAAAATACACCATGCGCTCGCGGCTAGCTCTCCCTTTGGACGGTAAACCGCCTCTCGCGCTCCCTCGTTTTCTTCCCACGTCGAGCCTCAACGGAAGAAGCGCGCGGGTGTTGAAGGTGTGCCTCCTCTAAAAGTGTCCGCCGTCCGGGTGAAACAGTATGCTATTTTTATTTACCCGCCACGGTGGCCGGTAGGTGAAGCGAGTTTACCCGCCACAACACAAAATCACCCGCATTTGGCTGGTGGCGGGTGCTAATTTCCATCCCTGCCGCCGCCGCTTCTCAGCGCCGCCAGGCCCGAGACCAAAGACCGCGCTCTCGCTCTGCTGGATGCCGCCCCCCTCAGCGCGGGCCCCGGCCGAGAATTGAAATCAAGCCCGAGGTCTCAAAGCCTTCCTAGCCTCTCTAGGAAAGCGACGGTGTTCAAATCCCGCTGCGGCCAGATTTTCACCGAAACTTCCCGCTCGTTCAGTTCCAAACAATGCGACTGTCCCAGCGTACTTCGCAGTAAACAGGCTGGCTCCACAGCCCGCTTGCCTGCACACAAAAGCCGTTTTTACGGCTACCCAGATAAATCCAATAAAGAGTGTATTTTCTGGTGTTCCGGCCACGGCCGATGGTGTTATGAGTGTTGTAAGAATGCCCATGTCTCAGTGCCCATTCCCACACGCAGACACAGCCCGCCACAATACAGGGCTAGCACAAATAAAATCGACTCATGTCGATTGTGCAATAAATGTAGTGATCGTCCCTGCCCACGACACCGTGCCCACAAACACTACACAAAGCATGTCCCACGGTTTCTGTAAAAACGAAACCAACACACATTCAGTCGGCGCGAGCCGACAGTGTTCTCAGTGCAGTGAGTGTGCCCGCTGTCCCGCGCCCACATTCCCTCAAAGACATGCCGAACCCCACGGGGCTCGTCCCGCTCGCCTTCTCTCCACAACCTGTCAGAGAGAAGCTGAGCGCGGTCGGGCTGCCCGCTGTGATCAGCGCACCCCCCGCCTCGCACACTGCAAACACAGTGTTTATTTCTCAGCACACCGGAGCTCTCCGGCCGCCGTTATGCCACGGCCAGAGCATGGGACATGGGACCTTATTTCGGAAAAATATTGTATGGTAGTCAATGGCGAGAGACAACAAATATTAGGATCCCGTTTGAATTGTGCCCTGAATTACACTAGTGGCGGCTACTGGTCTTTCAAAGAGGGGAAGCTCCTTTTTTTTTAACTCGACTGTAAGGTGTGGGGATGGTGAAAAGAGCGAGGACTCAGGTGCAGAGTTGATGGGCTTTATTTTAATAATAAAATAAAATAAAAAATACAAACAAAAACTACGAACCAGCACAGGACTGCAAACACAAGGAGAATAAATAGGGAGCAAACAAGGCAGGTAACAAGGGCGGACAGGTGGGGCAACATAACTAATATTCAGGAAACAAGATGGGAGTCGACACAATCGACAGAAGAGCACATGGCACAAAGGAAAACACATGACAAGCCATGTGCTCACACCAAACATGACTAAAAACACAAGCACATGGCCAGTAAAACAAATTACAAGCAATGTGCTCACAAAAACATGAAGAACATGAAGAACACTCATAAGAACACTCATAAACAACATGAAAGCACACAGCTAGTTTAACACACAAGCTGTGTGCTACACAGCACAAGACAAAACATGACATGAAAGGACGCGGCCGATGTAAACACAAACCGCGTGCTACACAAAACACAACACACTTGGACAGAGTGAACACGAAACCGCACGCTCACACGACAAGACAGAACGTTATGCACGAACGAGTGAAAGCTCATCTTGTGCGCTCACAACAGAAAACAAACACGAGGAGCATGAATGTCCGAATCCCGACACAAAACCGAAACCAAACTAGACAGATGTGCCGTGATTCAAACACCACCACGCCCCGCACATGTAACAAGGCACCTGACATCAACGGAGGAAATGTGGGAATTAGGTTAAACTGTGAAATGTATGATGAAAATTGCAAATACCAAGAAATATGTTACAGCAGTTTGACTTTCGAGTACACTTTCAAAATCCGCGATGGGACCGAGCTCGAAATCTCGAATAGCTTCCTATACGGAAGTAAAATAATGTCAAATGTTTTTGAAAAAAAAAGCCTGTTGAATTGCACTACTTGAAAAAAAATATGCATTGCATTAACCCTGCTTGCATTTTAATTAGTGCTGGGCAACAATTAAAATTTTTAATCGCGATTAATCGCATGGTTTTCTTGCGATTAATCGCGATTAATCGCATTGTTATGCGCAAAATTGAATAATGACTTCTAAAGTAGTGTATTGCGCACTTTTGATTTAAATGTACTGCTATATACACAAAAGTGCAATAACTTTAAACAAATAAGGTGCTTTTATACCAGCAGTATTCCCTACACAGTAATCTCAACTTAAACATTAATGTAATCAAATCAAATATTTAAACAAAGCTATTTGCCTCTGCCAGGGCATTACCTTTTATCTAGTTTGTTAAAACGAGTCCAGTTTTCTTGTTTTTTTTCTGAACAGGTATCAACAGGTATCTTTTATCAGGGAGCAGCAGAAACAGTCTATGTAGTAGACAGAGGTCATGATCACTACTATATAAGTCGACCAACGTTACTTATAGTAGCTTAGGTTTGGTCATGCCATGGTTTCCCACGTAAGATTACATTAAACCGAGTAAAAAAAAACAATTTATACTTTATACTCACGCTGTTGCTGTGTAGCGCGCGTACACTTCGGCGTACCCTGACGTGCACCTCTCCAAAAATGTAACGTCAATTCTACGCGTACCGCAAGCGCTGTGATTGCTACAACCGCTCCCCGGGTTTCACATGCTCCCTCTGCATGTGTAATTGCGCGTCAACGCGGACAACAACGCAGAGATATAAATGAAAACCAACGCGTAGTCTATAGCGTATTGTCTTCGGCGTAAGTCCGACGCAGAAGTATAAATCAGCCAAGAGTGAGGTGAAGTGGTCGAGCACAAGGTGCAGCGACAAGCGGGTGCGTTCCTGTGAAACTGTTGCGGTCATGCTCGCTTCAAGCACGCGCCCGCACCCCCTGCTGGTAAGATCGACTAACAGCAGATGGAGAGTATGCTCGGTAATCTACTGCTTTTCCTGCAGTTCCTGGACGTCAATGTTGAATTTACTGTCGAATTTGAACCACTGAATTTGTGGAAGCGAATTTGCAAAGCGAAATAAAATGGACCGAAAATTGCCTATTGAATATTATAGGTTGTATTTTTTAACAGTTTAATATTTTGGAAGTGAAATATGAATGGTGAATATGGATTATTGAATTTTTAATAATGAAAATGTGTTTGAAATGTTTTTAATTGAAATATTCACAGCTTAAATATTCAACCATGTTGAATTTCAGCCCATAAAAATGCAAGCCCTAAAAATACAATGCATTAAAATGCAAGCAGGGTTAATGCAATGCCTCTTTTTATTTCAAGTAGTGCAATTCAACAGGATTTTTATTTCTAACTTTTGATTGTACGAAATCGCTGTCAATCAAAAGGAGATGTAGTCCTCCAATCATCACGCAGACGCCTGGACTCCAGGCCAGGGACATAATCGCAGCATTTATCCAATGACCGTCTAGTTTCCAAGCACTGAAAAAAACGTCTCAGGTTACAACTGTAACCTATGTTCCCTGAGAACAGGGAACGAGACAATACGTCATCGACGTTATGGGGAACGCCTCAGGCGTGACAGGTGTCTGAAATCAAGTATCAACTCACAGCAATCATGTTGACCGGCGACAGCCCGTGCATCATCAGCTCGAATGATGAGCGCGTCAATCTGGATGTATAAAAAGTGCGCCTTGAAACCGTGACAACATCCTATCGTCTGAAGGGACTGTTGCAGGCAGGCCCCGAGGTATGGCAGGGAGACGTATGGTTTCGTTCCCTGTTCTCAGGGAACATAGGTTACAGTTGTAACCTGAGACGTTCCCTTTCGAAGGGAACTCAATACGTCATCGACGTTATGGGGAACGAAATACCCACGCCGCCATACTGAGGGGAGTGCATGCCCAATGGCAGTGACAACTGTCATCACCAGTAATATAAAGGACACTAAAAACCACTCACCCTAGGTCACGTTGGGCTGTCAGTGACAGCACTCCCTACCGGTCATAGCCCAAGCTAATGAACCGAGAAAACTGCCAGAACATAGTTCATGGGAGGTATATCTGGGCCAGCTCAAAGGCTTAGGACCAACTTCCAAATAGAAGGGGTCCCTTCCAGGGAGTGTGGCTAGGGGACTCAAGGGACTCCCAGCCAGTCACTATACAGGAAAACATGCCTCCTGACATGCCACCAGGCATGATCTATACTAAGACGCACAGTCTGGCCATTGCCTGTCTGTCCGAGACAGAGCCTCTGGAAACTGCCTTGGAAAAGGCGTTCAAAACTGAAGGCCTGCAAAGCTGGCAGAAACCATTCAGTTCCGGATCACAGAGACGGGACTACCTGGAGAGTGTAACTCAACCTCAAGAAATGACGGAAGTCGTCCACTCAATCCATGGGCCTACCCAGTGCTCGTCCTGAACACTGAGGAAGTAAGAGAGGGATCAAAACCAGGAAGGTCTGCTGAGGCCAAAGACCTGATTACCCCCTATGTGGGGAGCTCCAGTACCTGAGAGCTCACATCAGGAAAGGCCGGTGAGGCCTGTAACCTGGCGACCACCGCATGTGGGAGCTCATAACCAGGAAGGCCGGGTGAGGCCTGTAACCTGGCGACCACAGCATGTGGGAGCTCATAACCAGGAAGGCCGGGTGAGGCCTGTAACCTGGCGACCACAGCATGTGGGAGCTCATAACCAGGAAGGCCGGGTGAGGCCTGTAACCTGGCGACCACAGTGTGTGGGAGCTCATATGAGGAAGGCCGGTGAGGCCTGTAACCTGAGACCCAGAATATGGGAGCTCATAACCAGGAAGGCCTGATAAGGCCTGCAACCTGACAACCATACCACGTGGGGGCTACATTAGAAAGTACATGAAACAAAAGTGCATGTACTTAGTAATTCTGAGTCCAGAAAAGGCCTGGATCAGAATGAAGAAGTTAGCCAGAAAGGCGTCTGTCGTAGCATATTTTGACGAGATCTAGAGTGGGACCCGAGGTGAAAGACTTGGGTCTGGACCACATAGAAAGGGACTGAAGCGTACAGCGCATGACCCTTACCATAAAAATGGATTTTAGAAAGTACACAAGATGTTCCATCATGTGACTTACCATAAGTATGGTTTTGACATGACCAGGAAGGCCAGATCTGGCCTACAACCTGATAGTCAAAATGTGTGGGAGCTCACATTCAGGAAGGCCTGATGAGGCCTGCAACCTGACATGTGAAAGCTCACAACCACACCCTAGCGACCACAGTGAGTGGGAGTTCACATTCAGGAAGGCCTGGAGAGGCCTGAAACCTGACATGTGACAACTCATAACCAGGAAGGCCGCTTTTTCTTTAGGGGGCCTGAAGCCTGGTGACCACTGAATGTGGGAGCTCAAAACCAGGAAGGCCGGCGAGGCCTGTAACCTGACAACCACAGTAGGAGGGAGCTCATATCAGGAAGGCCTGACAAGGCCTGTAACCTGACAACCACACCATGTGGGGCTACTTCCAGATAGGCCATAAATATGGATTTTAGAAAGTACATGAAACAAAAGTGCATGTACTTAGTAATTCCGAATCCAGGAAGGCCTGGATCAGAAAAAGGCGTCTGTCGTAGCAAACCTTGACGACAGGACGCATCTAGAGTGGGACCCGTGGTGAAAGACCTGGGTCTGGGCCACATAGGAAGGGACCGAAGCATACAGCGCATGACCCTTACCATGAAAATGGATTTTAGAAAGTACACAAGATGTTCCGTCGTGTGACTTACCATAAGTATGGTTTTAACATAATCAGGAAGACCAGATGAGGCCTGTAACCTGAAAGTCAAAATGTGTGGGAGCTCACATTCAGGAAGGCCTAATGAGGCCTACAACCTGGAAGGTGAAAGCTCACAACCACACCCTAGCGACCACAGTGAGTGGGAGTTCACATTCAGGAAGGCCTGGTGAGGCCTGAAACCAGACATGTGACAACTCATAACCAGGAAGGCCGAGGAGGCCTGAAGCCTGGTGATCACTGAATGTTGGAGCTCATAACCAGGAAGGCCGGTGAGGCCTGTAACCTGACGACCACAGTAGGTGGGAGCTCATATCAGGAAGGCTGGTAAGGCCTGTAACCTGATACCCAGTATTTGGGAGCTCATAACCAGGAAGGCCGGTGAGGCCTGTAACCTGGCGAGCACAGTAAGTGGGAGCTCATATCAGGAAGGCCGGTGAGGCCTGAAACCTGACAACCACAGCATGGGGAAGCTCATACTCAGGAAGGCCAGGTGAGGCCTGTAACCTGGCGACCACAGTATGTGGGAGCTCATATCAGGAAGGCCGATGAGGCCTGTAAACTGGTGACCACAGCATGTGGGAGCACATAACCAGGAAGGCCTGGCAAGGCCTGTAACCTGGCGACCACAGCATGTGGGAGCTCATAACCAGGAAGGCCGGGTGAGGCCTGTAACCTGGCGAGCACAGAAGGTGAGAGCTCATATCAGGAAGGCCTGTGAGGCCTGTAACCTGGCGAGCACAGAAGGTGGGAGCTCATATCATGAAGGCCGGTGCGGCCTGTAACCTGGCTCCCATAGTATGTGGGAGCTCTTATCAGGAAGGCCGGGTGAGGCCTGTAACCTGGCTACCACAGTATGTGGGAGCTCTTATCAGGAAGGCCGGGTGAGGCCTGTAACTTGGCGACCACCGTGTGTGGGAGCTCATATCAGGAAGGCTGGTAAAGGCCTAAAACCTGATACCCAGTATTTGGGAGCTCATAACCAGGAAGGCCGGTGAGGCCTGTAACCTGGCTACCACAGTATGTGGGAGCTCTTATCAGGAAGGCCTGGCGAGGCCTGTAACCTGGCGACCACCGTGTGTGGGAGCTCATATTCAGGAAGGCCTAGTAAGGCCTGTAACCTGAAACCCAGTATGTGGGAGCTCATAACCAGGAAGGTCGGTGAGGCCTGTAACCTGGCGACCACAGTATGTGGGAGCTCATATCAGGAAGGCCGGTGAGGCCTGTAACCTGGCGACCACAGCATGTGGGAGCTCATAACCAGGAAGACCTGGCGAGGCCTGTAACATGGCGACCACCGTGTGGGGGAGCTCATATTCAGGAAGGCCTAGTAAGGCCTGTAACCTGAAACCCAGTATGTGGGAGCTCATAACCAGGAAGGCCGGTGAGGCCTGTAACCTGGCGACCACAGTATGTGGGAGCTCATATCAGGAAGGCCGGGTGGGGCCTGTAACCTGATAACCACAGTATGTGGGAGCTCATATTCAGGAAGGCTGGATAAGGCCTGTGACCTGACATATGGAAGCTCATAGCCTGGAAGGCCTGGTGAGGCCTGTAACCTGGCGACCACATGTGGGAGCTCAGCTCACCTTACAATTCTACATTACCTTTGCTTGCCAAACATGTCCCCGGCTCTGTACAGGAGACGAGTTCTGAAAAGAAGAGAAAAATGTTATTTGCGCAGAAAAAAACATTTTCACTCAACATAAAACCTGCAGCGTGCGAAATGAAGCACACCAGGACTCAAGAACTCAGAAACCTGAGTTCTACTGCTTCACAATGGTTAAGAGACAAGATCCAGGGAGGTGATGTCTAACGTTCAGTCCGAGAACGTTTACTCTGGATCACCTCCCTGAGATCCTGCCTCCCGTGGGAGTTATGCCTCCTGCGCGCCCTGCTCCCCCTGCTAGGAGAAGGGGATGCACAGGAAGCGACACTGGCCTTCTGAGTCTGTCTGTGATCCTCAGACCACAACGGACCATGCCCTCCCGGCTGCCTGGGCTGGGCCGAGGACCTCCGCGGCATGCAGCTCTTAAATGCCGCAGAGCGCGCCCACGCCTCCCTGAACTTATCGACCACAGTCTCAACGGAAGGTCCGAAAAGCTCAGAAGGCGAAACCGGCGAATCGAAGAGAAAGGCTTTTTCTTTCTCCCCGATGTCAGCCTGGTTGAGCCACAGAAGCCTCTCCGCGGCCACCATAGCCGCCTGATGTAATCTTAAGCGGCTTGGATGGCAGGGTCGGGGCTCCCAGTGACGAAGACCGATCAGAGGCGAGATAGTTAGCCAACGTCTCGACCGGCAGCATCGACACATTCCCGTGCTCCGCGGCCCCATCCACAGCAGCGAAACTAGCCTGCTGATGTAGATGAAGACGCGCGGAGAACGGGTTCTTCCATGCCCTCTCGATCTCAAAATGGAGATTGGGAAGGAATGGAAGGCTCGTCCGAGCTGGTTGCTTATGGGTAGGAAGGAACCGATCGTCCAAAACACCACGATCAGGTTCCTCCCGGACGCGCCTCCACTGCAACTGCAATCTGTTGGTGGCGCGCCCCATAACATCCACCAAATCAGCGTACACTGGGCAGGAGGGCTGAGATGGTTAAGTCCTAACCAGACTGATATCATCAGTAGCCGACTCCTGCCCGGCCCGAAGAGAATCAGTCACAGATCCATCAGAAAGAGAAAGAACCTCCTCTACAACGACCCGTAACTCATCCTCGTCAGCTGGCAGATCATCCGCGAGGTTAACGCCCCTCTCCAGCTGATCTGCCAGCTTCATCTGAGAGCCCCACGAGCTCACGCGCCGTTGAGCCTCAGCCCGAGCGGGACCAACACCGCGGGGTTCAGATGCCGCGCCCACTTCCCTCGAGAAGTGGGACAGACGAGAACGGAGCGTTTTCAGAGAAAAACGCTCACAGTTTGCGCAGGAAGTTCCCTCGAGAACTCCCCGCGCGTGCTCTTCTCCCAGGCAGAAAACGCACAGATCGTGTGAATCCTCCGGTGTCAAATATCTGGGACACGGGTCGGCACACTTGCGGAAAGTATTTTCCCCTTCTCTGTACGCTTCATTGTTGATTACTCAAAACAGACAAACAGTCCCTGAAGACGAAAAGATGTTGTCACGGTTTCAAGGCGCACTTTTTATACATCCAGATTGACGCGCTCATCATTCGAGCTGATGATGCACGGGCTGTCCCCGGTCAACATGATTGCTGTGAGTTGATACTTGATTTCAGACACCTGTCACGCCTGAGGCGTTCCCCATAACGTCGATGACGTATTGTTGAGTTCCCTTCGAAAGGGAACTGTTCAAAGCAGCCCCATTGAAGTCAATGGACGCTCGGCTTCAAAGGGGAAATGCACTGTGACGCTCCGGGAATGTATGAGAAGAAAATCGAGTCAGCCGAACTGCTAAATGAAGCTGATTCTGAACTAACTCGTCTTCGAGATGAACGTGTTCTAACGCATTTTTAGTCAATAAAATGTTAACACAATAGTACACATTTGACCATTCATTTTTTGACATTATAGGGGAAGCTGAGCTTCCCTTGCAGTCTTAAAGAAATCGCCACTGAATTACACATATGATGTTTGTCAATTTAAAATATACATTTTAAAGTCAAGAAAGTCGCAGTTTCATGTAAAACTGTTGAGGTATAAGACTGTGAAGATACGTAATTACAAAGACTACAAACCCAAAAGGCGCGCATGTGACGTCTTACCTTTTCCCTCAATGAATGAAGCTAACTTTACTGAAGCTAACGTCTGTCATTTTTTTTCTATAGTCTAACGTTATAATCGTAACGTTACGCCATCATGCCTGTGTGTTTTGTACCAAACTGCACACATACGGGGATGTAGGCCTACATAGTGCGAGACGAGAGATGTAACGTTAGTTCGTTGAGCGATTTTTACATAAAACTAAATGTTACTCTTCTGTTTTATGACAAACTGTGACTTTCTTGATTTTCATAATTATCTTTTAAATTGACAAACATCATATGTGAAATTCAGGGCACAGTTCAGACGGAATAAAAAGATAAGTTGTCTTTTGCCATTGACTGCCATAATTACATATTTTTTCCGAAATAAGGTCCCATGAGCCGGAAGCGGAGGGGAGGGACTTAGGCTCTCTATTATGGATCTTGTCGTCAAGCTGATGGATCTTTTATGGATGAGTGAATACGTTAATGTTTTTAACATGATTGTGGTATGAAGCAGGGCGCGATTGCTAGACGTATACCAGACGCAACGCGAGTCCCGCGGATATAAAAGAATAAGGACATTTCATTCTACCGAACTAACGTTACACGCAAGTGCTGGATTAATACTCACACAGGTCAGTTTATTAGACGAATCAAACTTGAGGTAATGCAGCGCTGTTTCACTTGCTCTAACAGTTACACTATCACACTAAACGGCATTTGAGTGTGTTGAATGTTGTTAGTTAGGTTGTGTGTTGGCTGTATGAGACTAAGTACGTTAAGCTAGATCAACATTAGAATAACATACAGATCATATTCTAACATTTCATCATGTTGAACTAAATAACATTGATAACATTTGTTTTATGTACATTTGCTCACCTGTCTAATAAAGTACATGCAACACTCGCGTCTCTGTCAAGTCGAAGTTAGTCGCAGACGTGGAGCTCTCGGCATCTCGAAAGATGTTGATCTTCGTTTTAGTCCTCTTTTTGTCTCAAAGTCTGCTTAAGTTGCCATGATCCAAAATGTTTGAACAAAACAACAACAGCGTGAGCGTCCTGCTAGGTATAACGGGCCATTGTCAACGTCTGTCGCCATGGTTACTATGGCAGTACGAGGTCAAACCTGGCGGAAACCGAGGGTAACGCGGATATGACGTCATTGACTGGCGACTCCTCACCCCTGCTCACACGCCCCGTTTCCTTGGTTAAAATCGCAATTTTCTCACGATTTACAAATTGTTTGAAACATTTGGGATATTGTAAGTAATCAACTAAACAAAATATATAACATTGGCCTAGTGGTTTTTGGATATTTTACTGCAAAAATCCTACATATTGTAACATTAAAGGGTTAGTTCACCCAAAAATGAAAATTATGTCATTAATGAGTCCCCCTAATGTTGTCCCAAGCCCGTAAGACCTCCGTTCATCTTTGGAACACAGTTTAAGATATTTTAGATTTAGTCCGAGAGCTTTTTGTCCCTCCATTGAAAATGTACGTACGGCACACACTCTTTGTCCAGAATGGAAATAAAGACATCATCAAAGTAGTCCATGTGACATCAGTGGGTTAGTTAGAATGTTTGGAAGCATCGAAAATACATTTTGGTCCAAACATAACAAAAACTACGACTTTATTCAGCATTGTATTGTCTTCCGGTTCTGTTGTTGATCCGCGTTCACGATTCCGCAGTGACCCTGCTGACATAAGACGCTGATGACGTGTTATCTGGAGATTAGGACATCCGCGACATGCAAACCTACGCACCATTTTAAAAAAAAATATAGCAATACAAAAATACAAACAATGTAGAATAGCTTGAATACAGCGCCCGTCTCCCTCAAACTGTAAACGAAGCTCGGGCGCACCAGATAACACGTCATCAGCGTCTTACGTCAGCAGGGTCACTGCGGAATCGTGAACGCGGATCAACAACAGAACCGGAAGACAATACAATGCTGAATAAAGTCGTAGTTTTTGTTATGTTTGGACCAAAATGTATTTTCGATGCTTCCAAACATTCTAACTAACCCACTGATGTCACATGGACTACTTTGATGATGTCTTTATTTCCATTCTGGACAAAGAGTGTGTGCCGTACGTACATTTTCAATGGAGGGACAAAAAGCTCTCGGACTAAATCTAAAATATCTTAAACTGTGTTCCAAAGATGAACGGAGGTCTTACGGGCTTGGGACGACATGAGGGTGAGTCATTAATGACATAATTTTCATTTTTGGGTGAACTAACCCTTTAAAGGTAAAGCTGTTAAAAAAAATTTTTGTAAAATTTGCAGTGATGTATAATAAAATGTTCAACCGCCACAGGTAATAATGAGCCTGAAAGAACAATTACCACATCATTCAAGGTGGAATAAGAATGATGTTTTTTTTTATTTTAACAACTCATGGCTGTTGTAATATGTGCAGCTGGTGTTGAAACGGTAAAGACTGTTTTACAGTATTACAGGGAGCAATTGTAATATTTAACTTTACAGCAAACATAAAGACAGTCTTTGTTGTTAAGGGGTAGCTACAGAGCCTTCGAATACAGTTTTATTATGCCATATGATGTAATTCTGCCCTGTACTGGTTTAAATCCAATAAGAATACATTTTTAAACATTATCAATATATAAATCTCGAGACTCACTCTGGATTGTTATTGTCACTGGATCAGAGTGAGGAGAGGATACGAGATCTTTTGACTTCTTTACAGTGTAGAAGCAGGTTATTCTCACAGATGAACTCTGGCCTTCTGACCAAATACTGATCTGAGATCCAGTGAGTGAGAACTGACATGATGAGCTCTGTTTTGAGAAACTTTCTCTTCCGTTTATGTTAAAGAAACACATCTCCGTCTTCAGATCTTCAGTATTCTCACAGCTCAGCTGAACTGTGTCTGTTTCCATAATAACTGAAACTGATGCTGTTAACTTGGCCCGAGGAAGACCTAATGAGCAAAAAATGGAAAAATTTATGTATTCATCAAGAGATCTCAGATTAGAAGCAGGTGACTCTTCTGAAAGGTAAAAAAAAAAAAAAAAACAGTGTCCTTAACTTTCATCATGTTAGTCTTTTGTAATTTTAAACTATTAAAAGCAGTTTTTTATGACATCATCCTTAAAGAAGTGACATTATTTTTGGAGGGGAAATTACAGCACAAACATCAGCATTAGCAATTGACGTATTTTCTGTGATTGCTTGTGTATTAGTTGTGTATCAAAAATCTGTTTGATCATATAAACACTTCAAAAGTTGTTTTAAACTGACTGTCAATCACTCACTGTACAATGGCTATTACGGTGCAATTAATCCAGTCATAATGTCATGTGATGAGTTTAACCAGATCAGAGCATATTTCTGAAAGATACTTCATTTAAATATAGGCTACTTCAGCACACGTGTATTCATTTGTGTATTAATAAAAAGGGTTCAAGAAGTGCTGAAGAACAGGACTGGCCCAATAAGAACTTGCAAAGAAACTTTTAAAATATTAAATAAATTGCTTGCTGTTTCTCCTCTGACCATCATATTAGATGTGCAGAAACAAGCTTCTTTCTCTAGATATGTCAGATATTGTCTAGCTCTCTGACATGATCAGCTGAAGCGACTCTTCCTTCCTGACTAAATATATCAGATAGTTCACTTGCTGAAGTTACACTAGTTAAACTTTTGTCTGAAAGGAACCTACAAGTTATTCAGTGTAAGATTTCACAGATCACCGTCTACTGACTCACTATCTTACAGGATCCCACAACTGCAAGAATCAGCTTCAATATGTTGTTTCTGACTTCATAGACACGATCAATACATATAGTGTATATGACCTTTCAGTGTTGTAAAGCGTTGTTGTAAATAGTATCCGTCAAGAAGTGCCATAAATGTAATACACGGTATCATTCAACTTTTCTCATATGTTTTTATTTGTTGTATATCCTCCTGAGACCCAGAAAAAAAAGTTTTTTGAATTTAGTTTTTTTTCCCCATGTCATCACATTGTTTAGAGCATAAGAAAAAATGGTACAATAAACATTTTTGAAAAATGATATTTTCTTCATATGTTATGCTATGTACTCTGTTGTTTAAAAAATAAAATGACATGAAATTATATGTATAGGCAAAAACAATGGGATTTTTTTTTCAATCACCAAAATTTTTTTAGGTTTCAGGATTTTTTTTTTGCAAAATTTGTATAAAGATGATTCTCAACTATGTTATGAAAGATATAATGAAATGAATTGATACACCATTTTACTTTATGCAATATGTTGGTAAAATGGCCATAAATTCATATTCCCATTCAATGCAATGTATTTATACACTGTATCTAATGTGCACATGTTCTTGGAGTAACATTTAATGAAAAAAGTCTAAAGTCTAATAATTGGAGTAATAATTAGCAACATTTTAATAATAATATCTAATATTTCATAGGAATATTATGTATAATTTAGTTCCATATTCACTTGTTGTGTCTCAAAATGCCTGATAAACATGATTTAAGTCCTAATGTCCTCTACAGTGGACATGAATGAAATCAATGTCCTGTTCTGTAACAGAAAGTCATTTTTTTTATTTGAAACCCCACAACGGTTTCCTGAGATGTTGCTTTATGAAATACAATTTGAAAAGTAGTCCGATTTAAATTATAATTATAATATATTATCATATTTCCATAAGAGTGCTACATTTGATGACTAAATTAATGTCAGACATTTTTAAAGACCAAGGAGAAGTTGTTTTCATGGTGAAACCAAGAAACATTTGGTATCTCTGAAAAGCCCTGAATGTGCTCTTTACAGGACACCCTGGTGTGACATGTGACATGTATGATGTCAGAGAAATTCACTAAAATATAATGTCCACTACAGTGGACAAAAGTCTATTCCTGGATACCCGGAAGAATAAACTGACCTTTTCTTTTAATGATCAAACTTTCATGTTCTAATGACCTACATACATAATATTGGCTTAAAAACTCTACAGGCGTCTCTGATTAAAAGTGCTCATATGTTAAAAAATTATTACAGTAAAAAAGTCCTCACCTCCGATGGTGTGTGTGTCACTGCGCGGTGATCTGATCTCAGGTTCAGTGTTGATGTAATAATCACAGCTCAGCTCTCTGCTGTTCACTGGTTGTGTGAAGAGTTCATTATAGCTTAAATAAAACATACACTGATTCTCTCCAGACTGACTCTTCTGAGAGACACTACTGTGCAGAAGAACATCCTCAGTGTAGAGACTACAGGTGAAATCAGCTCTGACTGAAAGTGGTATTTCACAGGCTATGTTGATCTGGACCTCATCATCACTAATACTGATGAAGGGTTTCTGAATTGAACCTAAAGTGAAATAATCCAGAGTTATTAAAAACATTGTAATAACAGTTTGCAACACAGAAGAACATCAGTGAAATTTTATATTGTTCTGTTCACTGTTTACGTAGAAATTACACTGTTTCACTGTAATATCTGCTGGCGTCTCACAGATTATCTTCACTGATCTGGACTCTCCTAGCACATCTGGAGATACTTTTACAGCAGGAGATTCTGAAATAACCAAAACAGATCAATTAATCATTACATCTTCTTACTGACCACTTTCCAATCAAAGTCCATGTTTTGATTAAACCTTTAAACAAATTGAATCTCATAAATGTCCTTGCAGCAGCACCAAACTACACAATGAATGGAAAATGTAGGGCAGGAGGTATTTGTTTACTGATTTAAAATCATCTAAGTTAATAAAAATTACATATTTAAAAGTTTTTTACATGTGAAAAATTTTTTCGATCTGTTAAATAGCTTGAATGTAACTCTACACCCTTGCTTCATTTATTTTACGCAGATTCATGATTATGATTCACAAAGTCAACTGTGTTAAACACTACGCAAGTGGAAAGTATTGATTTAATTCTGCCATATATGTTCAAACCAGAAACGAATTACACATGGTCGCCTACAAATGTTATGTATCCCTCAATGTATCCCTTTCTTCACCGTCGGACACATAATGGTAATTGTTATTGGCCTCTGGCTTGATATCAAACAGATAATAATGTATTGCTAATGTTACACAAACCATGTTCCCGTTCACCATCTCAGAGTCAGACAGCTGGTTTCTAACAGTCAGTATGCTTAGAAATGCTTTGAACATACAAGGCAGTGGAGAAAGACATATATTTCATCATAACATACATAATTCATCCACTTTATTGCTATACCGGATTTTTGATGTCCCTTCCTAAAGATGATTTATTTTGTTCTCACTGTGTAAAATGCCCACAGAGTTATAGAAATGATAGGAAAAGTCCCACACTGCACGTTGACAGGTTTTATTACGTTTGTGAAGGTAGAAAAGGGATGGTTTCTAACCGCATTTTTGAGACTTGAGACTTTCTTCTTTGATTCACTGCAGTTTTAAGAAGAAAATACTGTTAACTGGTGAATTTGCACATGGTTGTCTTATATTAAAAACACCCCATAGACAAACAACATAAAAAAAACAAAATTTCACCAAAGGGGTCTTTCATTTTTTTTTTGTCACTTTCTCATGCACTTCAAAAATGTCATTCCTTTGATTCTGATAGCTTTTTATCAGGATATATACAGTAGCACCAATAATAACTTTTATATGAACATGTGCAGATGTAATAAGGTGTTTACGTGACCCAAAATTGTAGGGTCACGTGTTTGCTGTGTTTGCAAATATTTTAGACAAACGTTTTTTCACTACAAATGTAGACATTCAGTGTTAAATTAACATTAAATGACAAAGATCACTTACTGTAAGACTGAACCTCCATAAGAAGCTGAAAAGCAATGAAGATGAACAACTCCATTACAGCGAGTTTGAGACAAGAGACGAGACTCACACAATAGTTGTATTAGGAAGTAACACATCAGACCACAACCATTTAATGCTTGTGCAGTAAGAACTATGAAGATGAACGTACATCATAAGACCACATGTTCAGCTGTGTTCACTGTAACAGAGGGCAGTTCTGGGCCTCAGGCATTAGAACAGCGGAAGGCAACAGTGTTCTGTTGGCGCTCGTGCACTCTGCGTAGTCTTCAAACGATTCAATCTATCATGTAAAAGGGCCATTCACCCAAAAATGAACATTCTGTCATCATTTACTCACCGTCATGTTGTTCCAAACCTGTATGAATTTATTTCTTCTGCTGAACACAAAATAAGATGTTCTGATGAATGTTAGTAACCAGACAGTTGACAGTAGCCATTGACTTCCATAGTATTTTTTTCCATACTATGGAAGTCAATTGGGAACATCAGCTGTTTGGTTACCCATATTCTTCAAAATCGCCCATATTCTCCATAATCGTCCCAGTGTGCACGAGGCTTTAGTTTTGCGACCACAAGAAGCGCAGGTAATCCCCGTCATTTTCTTGGACATGGAACTGGTGGAACCTTTTTTCGATGTCACATATTACAGCTATAGGATCCTTCAGGACACTCCAGGACACCTGTGAGATTGTTTATCATGTCTGGTCCTGATAACAAAAAATGTTCATTGAGACTTGTACCTTTCAATTTCGTGGAACAATCAAAAACGACCCGTAGCGTGTCTGGCTTTTTTGGATGGTAGATGCTATGATGAGGTATGTACCACTTTTCACCATCAGTTCCATCATCATTCACTGTTTCTACATCACCTCTCTCAATAATGTCGTTCATGTAAGTAATGTAGTCTGTCTTGTATTTCTTGTTTCTACAGAACTTCTTGTTGAAGTGATTGAGTCTGACTTTGGCAAGCTCTCTGTTGTCAGGTAAATATGGCCGTTGTTTGAACGTAATAGGCATTTCATAATGTAAGACTGGAAAAACTAGTTGAGGAACAACCACTCCTCAAGTGGAAAAAGGACCTTGCTGCAAATTAACATTTGAACTCCCTCTCGTGCACTATCGAGACGAAGGTCTCACCTCCCTCATCCTAATCTACATTTCTTCCCCTCATCCCTCACTCTTGCTGAGATCACCCAAACTCACACAAGAATCTATATGGTTTAGTGTGAATAATTGTCATCGAGTATTATACAATGTTTAGTATCATTTGAAATGTCTCAGTGCGACTGGTACAAAATATCTCATTCCCAAAGAATTAAACAAAAAGGTAATAAAGTTCTTAAGAGTTTAGAAATATCTTGCACACAGAAGGGTGTTACTTTCAGGCAAATGGTCGTCTACTCACAAAAGGTGTGACCTCCGAATGCAATTTACCATTGTTAGCACATGTTCCCATGTGAAAGAAATTCTGTCTATATAATGGAATGCAGCAAAAGGATCGTGGCCTTCTATATCTCAGATCAGCCTGTGAATGTTGAGAGCCGCCGTTACTCTCAACTTCATGTATTTTTTAATGTCGGGTTTGCATCTTTTCTCTTTTCTCCAGAGCATTTGATGTTATTGTATTGATTATATTTGAACTGATTATGAAATTGGCATGATACATTTATCTGACATAAATTATGACATTTGATTATTCTAATTGACTTTGACATTATTTTCATTCAAGAGTTTAAAAAGAATAGTCAAACATTCGCTCACTTAATGATGCACAGATATCATTAAAACCTTTTCATTTATGGAGTCAGATGAAATAACGAGTTAATACATGAGAAAATGTATTGCATTTAATCAAAAATACTTAAACAAAAACTGACTTCTGTTGATTCATTGATGCCTGGTGTGGAGCAACCCATAATACTCCATCCTAAATGTGTTGGACTAGCAGGTTCAAAGGTTCATCATCTTGTATGGCTTGCGTGTGAGCTAGCACTCCGGGGCAGTGGTAGCCGATTAGTAAACCTACATTACAGCTGAGAAGAGGTCTTCTGTCTTAAAGGTAATCATGTCTCTGAGTGACTCCAGGTTAACACTTTATTTCGATGGTCCACTTAAGACATTCTACTAACTATAAGTAACTTTGCAGCGACATGTGAACTAACTGTCTGAATGACTGAATGACCTTTGCTTGTGATATTAAGTGACATGGCATCCGTAGCCTCACTGTCATGTGCATGTTCATTGCTTACCGTTGGTTGTTTTCTGTTTCCATTATTCTCATAATCATGACGTGGGATGTTGCAATTTGCATACATCACATGTGAGGCGACATTCCTTAGCACAGTGACCTGGTTTTATACACCCATAACAGAGTTTACTGTCTTTGACATAGGACCTTCTGTCTTTTTCAGAGACTTCTCCATGAATTTTGGGCACTTACAAAGTTGATGATTGTCATCTTGACACAACATGCATGGCGCTTTTAACTGTCCTTTAGCCCAGCAGTTCTCAACTGGTTTGGCAATGGGACACACATTTTCCTATGGTCATCAAGCCGCAACCCTCCCTTTTTAAGGAATTATATATATACTTTTATTACTTTTATTTCATGACTAATTTCTAATTGACAACGTTACTACGATGTTGCATGCTACTCGTAGTCTATTTTGTTCGTTATATAGTGAAGTAATATACATTTGCACGCACAAGCAAAGAGCGCGCACTACGAGAACAGTCTAACTTCTGACAGGACAGGAAAGTTTTTCTTTGTAGCAACAAAAATAACATATAAGAATAATGACGCTGACATATAGCCTGACAACATCTTATCTGACCACACATACTGAATTAGAACAAAGCATTTTAAAGGCACTCTAAAGTCAACAGCTTTCTCGCATTTCTTTCAAAATAAAAGTAGGCCTGCGAGCATCAGAAAAAAAACATTTAGTATTACGTTACTGTTATTTGAGTTTTAAAGACAATTGCTTTGTTTTGTTTGGTTTCCTTTGAGAGTCTTCTCTCATAAGGTGACTCGAGTGAATGAAGTTATAGGATTACACACTATTTCTGCCTCTGTTTACATGAAATTTACAAAGTTTTGAAAGATTGGAAAGTCCTTGCCGTCTATTAGGAATGTTTTTACCTCCCGGTTCCACCTGGAGGCTTCCCAGTCAGGACGTTTCTGAACCATCTGTTGGTTCTCATCACAGTCGATTAATATTTCCAGGCCTTTTAACATGAGGTATGGCTCGCAGGCAGGCATGTAAGAAGTCTGAAAATGTTCTGAGGCCTTCTAGATTTTTGGACTGTATTCTAGGCTACTTTGACAGCTTTTCACAGAAAACTCTTTGAATGACAAAGGGCTGGTCAAATCTTTGGTTAAGCCTGTTCAAAGCTTTTTTGTATGCTTCTTTATCATTGCAATAAAAGGTGCCTTCAAGATATTTGTGTGCTGAGCCACTCACATACTTTTTCAAATAATAGAGTTTATCAGCTGCTGAGATGCCCTTTCCATCTATAAGTGACAGAAATGAGGCTTTCCAGTCCACAAACTAAATTGGGTCTCCGCTGAACACCGTAGGCTCAGGTATGGGTAACCGGTTGATGGTCCTATCACCTATGCCTATGCTATCACCCTAACCTATGCTGTCCTGACACTTCACTAAGAGGTGTTGACTAGACAAAATTGTATTGCTGATGTGTCGTAGGGGAGATTTAGTGTCTCTGACTTTCATGTTCATTCTGTGTTGACTGACTCTTTGTCTCGTTTTATTTCTTCATCATATGATTTTACTCGGGCACGAGCGACCACTAAATCACTGGTCTCAAACTCAGTTCCTAGAGGGCCACAGCTCTACAGAGTTTTGCTCCAGCCCTAATTAAACACACCTTATCCAGATAATCAACGTCTTCAGGATTACTAGAAGCTTACAAGAAGGTGTAAGTTTGAGCATAACTCTGCAGAGCTGTGGCCTTCCAGGAACTGAGTTTGAGACAAGTGCTCTAAATCCTTTTCTCTCTGCAGCCGTTCTAATTCAAACCTTTGAGTTTCTAGCTCTTTTCTGAGTTGCTCTTCTAGAGTTCTTATTTTTTTTTCATTTCCTGGTCTATCTATTTGCATCATCTTGTATTCAGCCTCTTTTGCAGCATCTGCTTGTAGAAGAGAAGAAGATCCAGAATGGTTGCTAAGTGTAACTATGAGCTAAAGATTAATGCAGACGGCCCTTTCCTGTTCTGCATCAAACTCGCCATCTACTGTTGACAACCTTTTCAGCGCAAATTTGACAATGTTATTGGTCATCGCTTCACATACATTAATTTTACATCTTAAATCAGCAGTGGGTGTGATATGTTCCCTTATTTCTATATTAGCTCCACAGATTCTGCATTGGCTTGCTGATCAATATATGAATTGAATAGCTATAGAGTAGTCAACATATTATATAATTTCTGTACATATCGTTTTTTTTCTCTTTAGAGGTGCAACAAGTGAATAAATGAAACGGTTCATTCATGTTTTGAGGAGCATAAAAGAGATGCTGTTTCCACCTGGCAGGAGGTGTAGATTCTGTGGCTGTTTTCAGAGTTTCACCAGTAGAGGTCGCCACTGAATCAGCAAAGAGAATTCAGATGTCACAGAGTCCATTTTGGAAATACCACTTTAATTATAGCAGGCTACTGGTATTAATATTACAGCATAATAAATCATTGTAAAACATATCAGAAATGCTTTACTTTATGAATGTTCCACATATACTCTGCAGTTCAGAAAGTTTGGGATATACAAGATTTTTTTATGTTTTTAAAATAAGTCTCCTCACCAAGGCTACATTTATTTGATTAAAAATACAACAACAACAACAACAACAAAAAGGTAATATTGTGAAATAATAAAATTTAATATAACTGTTTTCTATATTAATATATTTTAAAATTATTCCTAATTATCATAATTTTATAATTTATTAAAAAATTATAATTTATTCCTGTGATCAAAGCTGAATTTTCAGCATCATTAGCCTACTCCAGTCTTCAGTGACAAAATCAACATTGTGATGTCTGGATTACTGAACATAGATGATATGTATTACCATCAAAGACAATGTTAGAATGTGCTGAGTGTTTTATTCTTACATGTGGACAAGTGAACATACCAGGATATGAGTGGTCGTCACGAGCCGTCAGTTAACCACAGTCCATGTCATCATCATCATCATCATCATTGGTCGGGTCCCCTGGTATGGAGCTTGACAATATGTTTCCACAATTCTCTATTCTTGGCGATGTTGATGATCACTTTTGTTTCCTCTTCCCTTTTGACATGGGTGAGTGACTTGACTGCTCTTCGCTGCGGGGAGAGTTATTTGATTTCGGGCTTTTTGACTTTTGTTGTACTCGTCGATATAGCTCCGGATTTTGTGTCTGAAGGTTGGGGCTCCTCGCTTGTTCTTATCACTGACTTCTGAGTGATAGATGGCATAGATGTGGGATGGTTCGTTCACTTCCATGCGAAGACAGTGGCCCACGAAATCTAGCTGTCGCTTGTGGATGGTCACGCTGACTGGACGTTGTTTAGTCAGTCTGTAGAGTTTCTCGTTTGTCATATGGGCGTCTGCTTGTCTAATTCCCAGCATGGTTCGGTAGCACTTTCTCGCAAAACACATCCAGTTCTTCCTCTAGACCTTTCGTTAGAACCCATGTCTCGCAGTCATAAAGCAACACAGATAGGCAAGTTGCATTAAAGAGCCGAGTCCTGAATTCTATCATTGGCTTGGGTGGTGGAGCAGTGAGCAGCTTCTTTAACTTGGTAAAGGCCACCCATGCAAGAGAGATACGATTTTTGACTTCTTTCTCCGTCGATATTATGTAGGATCCAAGATACTTGAATTCGTCGACGATTTCAATGTCCTTTCCGTTGATTAGTAAATGTTGTTCATTGTCACTGGAAACATTTATTTGCACTTGGACAGTTTTCTCCTCGTTTAATTCTAGTCCGACTGTGCCAGCTTTTTGTTGTAGTTGGGTGAGCTGTTGTTGTGCCCTGGTGAGATCATTTTCCAGGAGAGAAATATCGTCGGCAGATGCTAAATCGTTAAGCTTGTGTTCAGCTCTAGATTCTTTAGCTATTACTGTACCGCGTTGTGGTCTCATATTACTCCTGGGCGGAGGACCTTTATGTGTAAGGTTTCCGAAGCTTCCAACAGATAGCCTGGAGACGTAATCTATTACTATGATGAATAGGAATGGACGGAGCTAGAACATCGCCTTGTAATAGTTATGACAGCGAATGGCTCTGAGAGCTGGCCCTCCAAGTACACCTGGCTCGCCGATCTGCCGTACAAGACTCCGATAGCATCAACGATCTTTTGTGGGATGCTGTAGTCTCGCAGGATTGCGAACACCATAGATCTGTCTATCGAGTCAAATGACTTCTTGAAATCGACGAACGTGATGTACAACGGTAGTAGTTGTGCTCTTATTCCTTCGATGACTCTTCGCAGGATGTGGATCTGCTGTGGGCAGCTGTGCCCGCTCCTGAAGCCTGCCTGGTTGTTTCTGAGCAGCTTGTCGATTGGATTCTGGATGCGGTCAGAGGTGGAAAGTCCAGGGGTCAGAAAGTAAAAGTCCTGCCATATGTTTATTCCACCCATGAACTCAGCCTGCTGATTTCACTAATTAGTTCTACCTACTGGCTGAAAAACTGTTAATTAGCAAATCCAGGTGATTGGAACAAACTAATGAGGAGGACTTTTACTTTCTGAACCTGGACTTTCCACCTCTGGATGTGGTTGAGGAGAATGCGATTGTATGTTTTTGCTGCGATGGATGTAAAGCTGATTCCTCTGAAGTTGTTCATCAGCTGTAGGTTGCCCTTTTTGGGCAGTGGTATAATCAAGCTCGACGTCCATTGTTTCGGTGTGCAGCAATGCTTAAAAACGAGCTTGCAGAGTTTGTGCAATTCGTTTACTATGAATTCGCCGCCGTCTTTGAGGACATTTGCCGTCATTGCATAATCGGGTACTGGCAACTTATTCCGTTTAAGCTGTTCAATCGCTCTCACCGCAGCCTTTTACGTTGGACTCGTTGTTGAAATAGCGATGTCTGGGCTTGGTTCTGGAAAGTTGACTGTTTCCACCTTCGCGCTCTTGTTGTTGAAGAGTTTGCAAATTGAAGTACTTGCACATGCTGATTAGTTTTCGACCATTGTCGTTTGAGACTGCGAGGTAGCAGAAGTTGCCTATCACTTTAGGATTGGTGTCGTGACTGTCCTTACCAATTCTTGCGTTCATGTCGCCGGCAAGAATGGTGATGACCATGTGTGGCGGAATTGACTTTATCAGCTCGTCGAGATCGTCGTAGAACGTGTCTTTTGCTGAAGAATCTGATGTCTCCATCAGGGTGTATGCGGACACGAAGCATATTTTAGGATTGCCTTCTAAATGCATGGCAATTGTGCGCTTTAGTGGTGACGGAGATGATCGACTGAATGATTCTGGTGTTATATCAGTCCATGTAGCTGATCTTCAAGATTATTTCATACACCTCAACCTTAGGCTTAATCTGTACTGTTAAGCACAGACAAAACTGAGCAGAAATGTAAATTAAATAATTATTATTTGCCTGCTTTTCAGATTGATTCAGCAATTAATTTGAAGTCTTAAGATGCATGACGTAACAAAATAGGAATGTTTCACAGTTGTGTTTGTAAGAATAGCATACATTGTCATCAAAAGATGAGATGTGGATTCTTCACAAACTTTATAAGTTTTGCCGGCCTAAAAAGTACTTGGAAAATAACTTTTAATTGCCTAATCCCTTTACATTAAAGGAAAGCCATGTTATGTAAATAAAAACATATTTTCCATCAGTTTTCTATAATTTATTTAAATTGTCTGAAAGCACTATTTGTAATCTTTGGGTTATAATAAGAGATCTCTCATTTCTCTTAGGGGACCAGCAAATTGAATTTTAGCACTAGCCATTAAAGCAATAAAATCTGACAACATTGATTATCATAGTTATTTCAGAAAACTTAATTTTATGGTAAAAGGCAGCAGCATGGTTGCCAGAAATTCACTTAAACTAATACTGTGAGTGTATTTGTTTACAGTATGGCATAATGGTATAATGTTAGTATAGCAATTGACTTGAATGACCAAAATCAGCTTTTACAAGAAATTTTTTCTAAGAAATAAAAAATGGTTTAGCCTATTAGATGAATACAAACGCTGCTTTGTAAATGTTGAAAATGTTTATTAGTATCTATTAATATGACCTGATTTATGGTTCATATTCATAATCGTCTGTTGTTGCTTACTGGGCGATGTTTCCAAGCACTTTCAGGCTGAAATAAAGGCTGTTTTCATTTACATTACAATGCCTAGTACTATGTCTATTTAACGGTCGCGGGTGCGGGGCGGGGCGGGTTGTAAAAATAGATACAGTGGTGCAGTGCGGACTGGGGCGGGCCAAATAATTTCATAAAAGCGGGACCCGCGGGTTGGAAAAAAAGCCGACCCGCGTATCACTAATTTGCATAGTCTAACTGCAAGACATCAACGAATCGGTTTACATCATCGGACCATAGGCCCCGCCCACTGGTGCTTAGGCTACTCTCTAATTCAGGGGTTCCCAAACTTTTCCATTCCAGGACCCACGTAGACAAGAATAATCTATCTCAAGACCCACCAAAATAATTTTAAAGCATGAATGTGGGGTGGGAGGCGTTAGTTCTCTTTAGAGCAGTTTTTCCCCTTGTCATAGTAGCCTATGTCATAAGTTTAATTGCAGTACAAACTTATGGTACATTATCAAAAAGTTTGAGAATTAAAATAGTAGCCTAATGGCTGTTGAAATAATGTGAAGAATACTGAGTAGTTTTTGTCTGCTGCCTCAACTGATTTTCCCAAACATATGGCAAAACAAATTTAAAGAAATGAAAAAGATTAAGTAAGCTTAATCTTAACCAAAGGTTTGATATGACAAAAAATCAGAATATAAAAAAAATAATAGACTAATAATTTTATAGAATTTCAATACTAATATTTATGCTGCGAGTGTTGTTAAACTCATTGCGTTGTTCAGCGCAGAAAACGCTTTCGTGCTCGTGTGTATAAATTTTAAATACTTTTTACATATATATTTTCCTTATGCGTTGGTAGGTATCAAAATGCGAGGGAACACAAAACAACGCACTCTTACGACGACCATATCTCTGAAAGACAACAGGGCTGTGTTGAACAGACGACAGAGATTAATGCGTTCCCCAAAAGCATTGTATGCCAAAGTAGATCGCAGAACCATTGCCACCAATGGTCGCTACAAACAACTTAGCTCACGATGCTTCTGGGAAACGCAACCCAGACGTGAATCAGCCTTTCGTGACATTTGAATTCTCTGGTGTAATGCGATCCCATGCAGAATGAGATCATGCAGTGATTGGAGTAAACGAGTTTCTTCTCGTTAATAATGCGCACCAAACCGCTTAATGAACCGAAGCTGCTCTGAGACGGTGAAAATTGTTATCACAACAAGTCGCACGCGAACACAATACTGACATATTTATCTAACTTTAAATCGCTCTAAGCAATATAGAGATTTCTATTTAACGTTGGTTCATCGTGCAACCTGTTTGTATGTGTCACTCATGAAACGTAAATTCAGCTGCAGCCAATAGTGATTGCGCGACCCACCTCTTCCCAAATCTGCGACCCACAGTTTGAAAACCCCTGCTAATTGACACCTGTCTTAACCAGAGACAAAAGTCGCGTCCTGTCAAAAGCAAATAGAAGCTATTTATAATAACTCACGCTGTCTACAGTAGGTTGATAGGCTACAATATAGGCTACAGAATACAGATACCCTTTAAATTTAAGATGTACTCCATGCGCTACTGACAAGGACGAGTAAAAGAACATTGCTTAAACTGTTTAAACAGCATTTTCATTTCTGTAGCTACAGACTTCAGAAGGACACCTTCCACAGGAACAAGTGGATGGTTTATTTTTATGTTTTTATACGAAGAATTATATGTTTGTTCAGAGCATTTGACTACGTTTTTTAAACGAAGGCACGGTATAATTGAGTTCGCACTAAAACTATTGTTGAAATATGAACTTTCAACTGTAGGCTATGCATGCGCATGGACTGTAATAAAAGATTGATGACACCGGATTGGATCTGACAGCAGCTACATCCCAAACTGTAAGTAAACAATTTCATCTGTATAAGACAAGCAATTCTGTTGATTCTTTTTTTCAATGGAATGATGTTAGCTAACGGTGAAAGTTCACTGATGCGGCTTAAAGGAGCCGCCTATTAAAAATGTATAATTTCAGACAGAGGGACGGTTAAAAATAAATTGATTAATATGTTTATTATTTTAAGTTCAATATTATAAGTGGTTCCACACTAAACACAGAATAACTCAAGAAAGCACCATTTTTTCGGCAAGTAAAGATACTTTATAATGGATACTGTAGGCTACAGTACATAACGAAACAACAGAGGACCATCAGTGATTCACCAAACTGTAGACTTGATCTCCTGCCTTTGAATGAATGGTTTGTCAGGGATAGTGCAGTACAGGTGGTAAACATTCTTAAGGAATAAAACAGAAAGATAAAAAAGACACACAGGATAAATGTCTTGGCATTCTGTATATGATGGATCATTCGTTTGTGTGTTTGTGGTGTGACTATGTTTACACATACCTCATTTTCCTCTGTATTTCCCTCTTTCTGTTGTTTATTGACCAAAACACCTGTAATGCAATGCAGAAGCGTCATATCACTTGTATCACATGTTGACCTTCATGAACAAGCTCTTTGTCATAAAGCTTTAATGTATTTTAAGCTTTGACACTTTGCACAGCACGCAGAATCATCTCTTCTCTGACTCATTCTGTGCAACAGTGTTGCAATGCATTTAATATTTGTCCCACTTCCTCAATGCTTATATGTGAGCATCAAAAATGCTGTTTTTGGACTAGTGAGGCAGTTTTGAGTTGGGAAACCACAGTGTGTTTGCATTGAAGGTTTAGTACTAGTATTAGTAGATTTGATTCCTCGTGATATGACTCTTTAATGACAGAAATTATTTTATTACCTGAGGGCTGGCAAATTGAATTTTCAGACATAATGGAAGAGTAAGTTGCTGTGGGATCTGGTGTGCTGTCCTGATGGGACTCTGGGTGTTCGAGGCCTTTGGAAGAACAGCATGATGAAAAGGGTCAAACAGAGTCAATAGAAAACCATCCAAAACAAGAGAACAAATGTCAAATTACTTCTTCTAAAGCTTTATACATGGTGTGTGAAGACTTTGACGACGTCAGTGACTCCAAATGCATATGTCTTGATACCAAACATGATGCACCATTATTCAATGAGTGCATTTACAAAATAGCTGTGAGAGTTTTACAGTGCTGCAGGGGTGATGTATTTTTGTTGCCAAAACCCGGAAATGAAAATCAATGTTTTTTTTTTTATGGGTTTTTGGTTAACACAAGGCCAAGATTTTTTCACACTTTATTTATATGACATGATATATATTGTAAAACCCCTCAGGGATTTTTGAACATTTTAAAGCTTTTTTCTTGGCAGTTGCAAACAAGTGACTTAATGGGACTACAGAGGTTTTTGGAGCACATTAAGGTGCTGTTTACATGCATTTTGGCCGTTCATTTATGATGTTTTTGGGGGCCTGAAAACTTTTGAAAACGGATTTCAAAGGGCAAGTTTTTGAAAATGTTACCATTACCGTTTCTGCAGAAATAGCTAATTTTGTGTTCCACAGAAGAAAGAAAGACTTATGGGTTTGGAACAGCAGGAAAGTGAGTAAATTATTTTCATTTTGTTGTGAACTGTTCCTTTAAAGCTGCAGTCTTTTACTTTTTTTGTGTTCAAAATGTACAAAATGTATATAATAAGCGAGTACATCATGAAACCATTTTCCAAATGGTGTTTTTGTCTTATCCTGAATCACCAAGGTTCACCTATAATAAGTGTTTGTATTCAGACTATTTTAGACTGGTGTGGGTTGTACCGCTGCGGAGTAGCCCAGTCTGTGTGACTCATCATAGACATAAACAGAGAGAAGTAGCTCTGGCTACAATGTTCCTCCACATGACGAATGCAGTTCTGTTTATTAACCGCTAAAGCTGTGGTCACTATCATGTTTTTGACTTAGCAGATTTAATTATCGTTCTTGGTTCACATTATCTGAAATAATTTACTGAGAATGATGTTCTCTCACCTACAGAGATGGGCTGAGATGTGGCTGGTACAGAAGTGATCAGAGAATCTGCAGGTCCAGAAATCTAAAAGACATAAAGAATAATTAGGGTCATGTCCATGTTAAGGTTCAGCCATTCTTACTCATCATGGTATTATAAATATTTATTACCTTGTGATTTTAAAGATTGTAAATGCACAGATACTCACCATACCAATTCCTTGATTGGGCACATCTGATCTTATTGATCTCATTCTATTGCTAAGAATCAAATATTGATATTTATGGCATATATCAGATAAGGTGCTAAACATTTACACTGTTCCTAGATTACAAAAAATATACAACAAGACATTGTTATGAAATGCAGTAGTCTGCATTAAATAAATAGTCATATCACTTTAAATAACAAAAGTTTTAACCTTCATTAACAAGCTCTTTGTCATAATTCAGACTACTGAGTTGATATCATGAAAAAACTTACTGTCGTCTCCTTTTTTTACCTACAAAACAATGGGCATTATGTGTTCAGTTTTAGCTTGCATGATAAATTCTGTATTAAACAACATAAAACGTTTCGGGTTACGTATGTAACCCTGGTTCCCTGAAGAGGCATGGTGGGAACACCCCTGCGTGATTGCGTCGTGAAGCACGTGTATAATCAGTCCAATGGTGTGACGCGACGTCATAGGCGGGTGACGTCATCGACCAGGAAACTATAAAGCACACCTGAAAACAGACCGCGGCAGCTTCTGATAGGCCGAAGCAAGTCGATCACAGGCAGGGAGTATGGCAGGGTGACGCAGCGTCTCGTTCCCTCTTCAGGGAAGCAGGGTTACATGCGTAACCAGAGACGTTCCCTTTCAAGGTGTTTCAAGGACGTTCAAGGACGTTCCCTTAGCTGCGTCGAGATGTGGTGGGAACACCATACCCACGACGCCATAATAACAAATGCCTGTTCTGTATGAAATCATTGTGCACACTAAGAAGCAAGCACCCTAGACCCTGGAGTGGAGCCTAGATCCAAGTTGTAAAATCTAACAAATGTATGCGGTGAAGACCAGCCTGCCGCATCACAAATGTCATGAAGGGAAACCCCCGATAATAAAGGCTTTGAGGCAGCCATACTCCTGGTAGAATTGGCTCGGACAGCCAAAGGTGAAGGCTGACCAGCCGCTTCATAAGCAAGTGAGAGAGCCTTGACTACCCACTTGCTCATCCTCTGCTTGGATGCAGGGTAACCTTTTCTTGGTGACCCGGAACCGCGATTCTCACGTCAGCACTCATAGACATCATATAGATAGACGCCCTATCGACCGCTACTGCCTATTGGCGCGGACGAGCCGTGGGGCCGCCATCTTAAACCGGTCACCCGCTCCGCTCAGTGTAATCTGTTTGGCAGGTGCAATGAGCTATCAGCGCATTTAATTAATCATATCTCACTGAATACCGAACTGATTTTTTACACGTTTTTTTTTGCTGCAAAGGTCATACACGTAGCTACGATACAGGACACATTGAATATTTTGTTCACAAAATACAACCAATAGTACGGTAATGTTAAATGTTAAATCTTACTTGTGAAAAGTAATCCCCGAGTGATGGTCGGCCGATTTGAGCAGGAATATGCTGCACAGTGCTCTGGCATCTACTGCTGCTATGCAACGCAAATAGGAGTGTGACCGGTTTAAGATGGCGGCCGCATTTCTTGCGCCACAGCGGCCAATAGGGCGTCTATCTCTATATGATGTCTATGGTCAGCACTGACTTCCTTACAATCATCCATCAGATCAGCCTGGTATGCCTGCAAAATTGACATGGTATGCAAGCATGCCGCAGCCTGACCCGCTGCCAAATACGCTTTACCCACCAGCGCTGAAGTGGATTTTAGTGGCTTGGTGGGTAACATCTGGGCTTTTAATGACGATGCTGAATTGGGAGAGAGATAGCTCACGAGCGTCTCTTCAGCCTGAGGCATCGTCACATAACCATCTTTAATACCAATAACATTGCTATTTGGTGTTTGAGGATTAAAAACACTATATGAGACTGGTTTCTTCCACAACCTCGACACCTCAGTGGGGAGGTTGGGAAAAAACGGCAAACCCCATCGAGGAGGCTGTGATCCTATTGATCATCTAGCAAACTTTTCTTTTTATAATCATCATGTTTCTCGGCTGGCCAATCTATATTTAATTTAGCCACAGCATGAGTCACAAGCTCCAGAAGCTCCTCATCAACAGGGATATGAGATGGCAAATTCTCATAATCCCCTGCATCAATGCTGACGACATCCAATTCCTCAGAACTGGATAATCGCAGCACTGGTGCCTCATCCCGGGGAGAAGAAACAGCAGCGCATGCTTCTCCCTGAGATAAGACACTGGATCTGGCAGGTGAAGGCTGAGATAGGGCTGGGCCCGTCTCAAATCCCGCTGTCAGATCCATTTGCGAACCCCAAAATGTGCGTCGCTGCTGTGCCTCGGCAGCAGTGGGACCCGCACCGTCGGGAGCACGCACTGAACTGTCCTCCTCGAAGAACGCCCGGCGGGAGCAGAGCGTCCTCTCTGACAGCTTCTCGCAATGCTCACAGTCAGACCCCTCGAGAACTGACTGAGCATACTTCATTCCCAAACAAGCGACACAAAGCTGGTATGTGTCCCCACCCATGATGAAACGAGGGCAGGGAACAACATACCGCGTAAACTCTTGCTTGCTCTACATTTAATATCTTTGTGTGAATATTGTGCTTGCAATGACAGACGACACCAAATAGACAGAGACAGTATACAGAGAGCGCTTGCTGAAGGCACAGAAGCTAGCGCGGTCTGTTTTCAGGTGTGTAGTTTCCTGGTCGATGACGTCACCCGCCTATGACGTCTCGTCACACCATTGGACTGATTATACACGTGCTTCACGATGCAATCACGCAGGGGCGTTCCCACCACGTCTCAACGCAGCTCGAGTTCCCTTGAAAGGGAACCCAGTACATACAGAATAAACAATGAATATATGTACATGTGAAAACTTTACTTACATGCAAAGCAGCACAGACAGATGAGTCCAGCCAAAATGACACCAACACCAACCTATAACCCGACCTATAATCAATAAGCTATAATCTGTGTCAAGACAAAACCAACACTTTAATACATGTTTATATGCATAATGGTAAAGTTGAATTCGGTTGTTTTTAGTTTTGGGCAACGATTAATCGCATCCAAAATAAAAGATTGTGTTTACATAATATATATGTGTGTACTGTGTATAATTATCTTGTATATATAAACACACACATATGCATGTACAGGTCCTTCTCAAAAAATTAGCATATTGTGATAAAGTTCATTATTTTCCATAATGTAATGATAAAAATTAAACTTTCATATATTTTAGATTCATTGCACACAGTGGCGGCCTTATGCATTCGGGGGCCCATTTCAATAACTAATATGGGGCCCTACTCATATAAAACATAAACATAATAGAGCAGAAAAAGCAAGGATTCCTGTTGGTTTGCATCAATGGTATATTATTTTATTACGTGCACTTTCAGCTTCAAGAACAGGCAGCTCAACATAGAAGTTATCCAAACTTATTTGATTAAAACTATATAAAATGATACAGCGTTTTGGAATAAGCCTTGCCCTTTCACGGACAACTAATTTGATTAGCGCAGTATATTTTCAGCTGTCTGGGCTGACATAAAATAAACAGCTCAAACATCCCCTCAACTTAAATTATTAACAAAAGCAAAGAAGAAAACGTGTCTGGCTCAGACTGACACTGAACCGAACATAAATAACGTTACAATGATGGGCTCCGCGTCCGTGACAGCTGAGCTCACCGGGCGGCGGGCGTAGATTTCACCTGAGCCCTCTTTAGAAATCCACCCTTCTGTGTTTGAGTGCTGAGAATGCCCCTGATAAGATCATCTTTGTCCAGCGATTTTGTCATCTCGCCTGGACCAAAGAAAGAGGTCACTTTTGGTAGACTGAATAAAGCGTTCCCTTTCGTTGTCACTCCGAGTTACGTCGGATGACGACGAATGGGGTTTCGCTTAGAAAGCCTATCAGCTTCGAGTATTACAAAACGAGCCTATGGCAAAGAAATGCCATGGGTCTGCGGAATTTGCATGACGTAACTCCGCCCCACTTCGTGGGTATAAAAGGAGGAAGTTCGCAACAGCAGTTTATGTTTTTGCTTCGGAGCCAAGTGTATTCTTCTCTCCACAAGCCATCTCTGAATTGTCAGCTTTACAAACGAGTACCTCGAGTGTTGGTGTGACGGCGATCTACGGCGAGCGCGTGCTTCCTGCTGATCTGTTGCAGTGGTCTACCAGTCGGTGCGTGTCTCCCCGGGTGCTTCAACACTTGAGTTTTCTCTCACTAAAAGAGCTTGCACGCGGCACGTCTTTTTAAAGACGGCTCGCCCGTGCATTTCAAAAAAAAAAAAAAAAAAAAAGAATGGTGCGGCAGCTTGGTATCGGACTCTGATGGGCACTAGCGTTGTCTAGTATGTTTGGGCTTGATCATGCTAGAGCAGCGCTCGTGGATGACTCATGTTTTCTCCATGGAAACATGATCATCGCGTCATTAAGGTCGAAACTCGGTGAACTCACATGAGTGAGAGTCCCCTCATCCACCCCCCGATCTTCGGCTGGTGGCCAGGGTGACCTGAGGGTTTCAGTCTGGAACAAGGCGCCGACTATGTGTCCGCGACCCCAGCCCCCCTCTTCAATGACGGTGCCCGCTAGTGAACAGGTGATTCCCACGGGTCTACCCTCTGGTGGCCCGTGTGTTTCATTTGAAGCTACAGAGGATGATATTATGTTTGTAGCAGCTTCACTAGGTGGGTTTGATTTTCCTGGAAGTGACGACTCGTCGAGTCTGATCCGGAGATGACGGCCATGCTTTCCCGGGATGATTGGTTTTTGGGTGAGGCCGCCGACCCTCGTCCACGGCAAACCCCAATACCGTTCTTCCCGGACGTGCATGATGAGATCAGGGGCCATTCGCTGATGACCCGACCCAGGGAGCGTACGACCACTTTCGTCGCTCGGAGAGCAAGGTTAGTGCGGTATACGGTATACGGGACTGGCGGCCGCCTCACTGCGTGCCATGGTCATTCTGCTGGTCTACCTGACCCAGATGCTCATGGACCTGCACGAGGGCGGGACTGACCCAGGGCTCTTCACTGAGCTGCGCGCTGCCACTAACCTTGCTCTCCGAGCGACGAAAGTGGTCGTACGCTCCCTGGGTCGGGTCATGCTCACCATTCGGTGGCCGTACCTGTTTGATGTGCTGGATGTCGCGCGGACCCGTCTGTCCGACATTCCCACATCCCAGGTCGGCCTCTTCGGCGGTGCGGTTGAGGGCTGGCCCAACAGCTCTCAGCCGTCCATGAGCAGACTGACGTTGATTCTGTCCCGACGGCCCCGCCGTCCGCTCAGATCCCTCGGTCTGCCCACCGCCAAGGGTGCCCTCCCGCGGCTCCCACCCTGCCCGTTCACCCGGGCCGGCTCTGGGGGCCGCGGGCGGACGCCACAGCCCTCTCTAGCCCGCCCCCCGCTACACGCCGGGTTAAGCGGCGCTCCTGAGACGGGCTCCTCGGGGATGGAGCAGGTTGAGGTCGACTCTGTCCCGACGGCCCCGCCGTCCGCTCAGGTCCCTCGGTCTGCCCACCGCCGAGGGCGCCCCCCCGCGGCTCCCACCCCGCCCGTTCACCCGGGCCGGCTCTGGAGGCCGCGGCCGGACGCCACAGCCCTCTCCAGCCCCGCCCCCCGCTACGCGCCGGGTTAGGTGGCGCTTTTGAGAGGGGCTCCTCAGAGATGGGACTCAGTTCTTTCCAGGAGTCGGGAGCAGGACCACTCCTTTCCCCGGTGGAGGGCCGGGGAAGAATCCTTATTCGCAAAGAACTGACTCTCCCGTCTCTGAGCACACAGATTTCTCGGACGACACAGAGCGCCGCCCTCTAGCCGTGCTCTCCTCGTCCCCCTCTGTCCCAGAGGTCGTTGACATGGCGTGCCGTCCACGGACCGCTTCGCCCCTGTCCCCCTCTGTCGCCAGACCCCTGGCAGAGCAGGCCCCCACGGGACGACCAGCCTAGGCCCCCACACCGGGCCGCTATGCCGTCCACGTCTGGGCCAGTTACTCCGCTTCGCTTTAGTCCGCTCCTCTTTGGTCGGTGGCAATGCCCCCGTCATGAGAGCAGAGATTGCCACCCTGCTGGCGAAGGGTGCAATCGAGACTGTCCCTCCAGCCGAGATGAGGTCCGGGTTCTACAGCCCCTACTTCATTGTCCCCAAGAAAACCGGTGGGTTACGGCCAATCCTGGACTTGCGCGTGCTGAACCGCTCCCTTCACAGGCTGCCGTTCAAGATGCTCACCGCCAAACGCGTTCTCGAATGCGTGCGGCCCCAGGATTGGTTTGCAGCGATCGACCTGAAGGACGCCTACTTTCATGTCTCCATTCTTCCTCGACACAGTCCGTTCCTACGGTTTGCTTTCGAGGGGCAGGCATACCAGTACGCGGTTCTCCCTTTCGGGCTAGCCCTTTCTCCTCGCATCTTCACGAAGGTCGTCGAGGCTGCCCTTGTTCCCCTTCGGGAACACGGGGTTCGCATCCTGAGTTATATCGACGACTGGCTGATCCTAGCTCACTCTCGAGATCAGGTTTGCGAACACAGGGACCTAGTGCTCCGGCACCTAGCTCGTCTGGGCCTTCGGGTCAACTGGGAGAAGATCAAACTTTGCCCCGTGCAGAGGATCTCTTTTCTCGGTATGGACATCGACTCGGTCGCCATGTCCGCGCAGCTTATGAGCGAGCGCGCGCAGTCACTGCTGACTTGCCTGAGACATCTCAGGAGCAAGAATGCGGTTCCACTGAAACATTTTCAGAGGCTCCTGGGGCATATGGCATCTGCAGCCGCGGTCACACCACTCGGATTGCTTCATATGAGACCGCTTCAGCTTTGGCTTCGCGACCGAGTCCCGAGGTGGGCATGGCATCAAGGCACGCTCCGGGTACCAGTTACTCCGACCTGCCGTCAGTTCCTCACCCCATGGTCGAACCTCAGTTTTCTCAGGGCGGGTATCCCCCTGGAACAAGCTTCCCGGCATGTTGTGGTCTCCACGGATGCCTCCACCACGGGCTGGGGCGCCATGTGCAATGGACATGCTGCTGCGGGCTCCTGGACAGGACCCCAGCGGCTATGGCATGTCAATTGCCTCGAGTTGTTGGCAGTACGCCTTGCCCTGCACCGCTTCCGGGCGTTGCTCAGGGGTCAACACGTACTAGTCCGCTCAGACAATACCGCTACTGTAGCGTACATCAACCATCAAGGTGGTCTACGCTCCCGCCGTATGTCACAACTCGCCCACCACCTCCTTCTATGGAGTCAGAAGCATCTGAGGTCGCTTCGAGCCATTTTCATTCCCGGAGCCCTGAACTGTGCAGCCGACGAGCTCTCACGGCTTCAGCCCCTCCCTGGAGAATGGCGACTCCATCCCCAGTCGGTTCAGCTGATTTGGGACCAGTTCGGGGATGCACAGATAGATCTGTTTGCCTCTCATGACTCGACCCATTGCGCCCTGTATTTTTCCCTGACCGAGGGCACGCTCGGCACGGATGCACTGGCGCACAGCTGGCCGCCGGGCCGCAAATATGCGTTTCCCCCAGTGAGCCTTCTTGCGCAGACCTTGCGCAAGGTCAGGGAGGACGAGGAGTAGGTCATTTTGGTCGCGCCGTATTGGCCCGGCCGGACCTGGTTCCCCGAACTTGCACTCCTCGCGACAGCACCTCCCTGGCCCATTCCTCTGAGGAAGGACCTTCTTTCTCAGGGACGGGGCACCCTGTGGCACCCTCGCCCCGATCTCTGGAGCCTCCACGTGTGGCTCCTGGACGGCTCGAGGTAGGTCTGAGTACCCTTCCACCAGCGGTGGCGGCTACGGCAAGAGGGTAGGGGACCTGCACGCATTCTCCGTCGATGAAGCGTGCCTGGAATTCGGACCGGCTTTCTCTCACGTGATCCTGAGACCCCGGCCCGGATATGTGCCCAAGGTTCCTACCACTCCCTTTCGGGACCAGGTGGTGAACCTGCAAGCGCTGCCCCCGGAGGAGGCAGACCCAGCCTTGGCACTGCTCTGTCCAGTTCGCGCTCTTCGCGCCTATGTAGACAGGACGCGGTGTTTCAGGACCTCAGACCAGCTCTTTGTCTGTTATGGTGGGAAGCTGAAGGGAAAGGCTCTCTCCAAGCAAAGGTTGTCTCACTGGATAGTGGACGCCATTGCCTTGGCTTACCAGCAGCAAGGTCGACCGTGCCCCCTTGGTGTGACGGCCCACTCCACCCGGAGTGTGGCATCCTCTTGGGCCCTACCGCATGGCGCCTCGCTAACAGACATCTGCAGAGCTGCAGGCTGGGCGACACCTAACACATTCGCCAGATTCTATAATCTCCGAGTGGAGCCAGTGTCCTTCCATGTACTCGCTTCAACTAGCTAGTACCGGACCCGCTCAGGTGTCTTCGCTTGCTCGCCATTCCACTCCACGGACTGGATACGTGCGATATTCTCCTCAGGTGAGCTTCCCCGAAAGCCCTGAGTTCCTCCAGCACTCCTGACGTCGGCGCCAGTGTCTCTTGCCTGTGCGTCGGCTAGGTGCCTCCCGTGTGCATGGTCCCTCCCCTGAGCGACCCCCACATGTGTATTTCCACTGTAAGCCTCTCTGAGCATGTGTCTTTCCCTTGGCAAGCCACCTTGCCACTCCTGGGGTTGAAATATTCCACCTGCGGCTGGACACCCCAGTGTTCTCCATATGTTTCCTTCGGGTCATATGTGTATTCTCTAAGTCCCCCCCCCCCTCTGGGTTGGCATTAATTGCATACTTCCCCTAGCTTGGGATATGCTTCCCAGTGTACCTTGGTATTCCTGTGTTAAATTGAGTCCTTCGTCCTTCTATGTCAGGGACCTCGATTTACGCAGGGCACTGGAAGACAGCTGAGAAGGTGGCGTGATTAGACTGGCAACCCCATTCGTCGTCATCCGACGTAACTCGGAGTGACAACGAAAGGGAACGTCTCGGTTACGTATGTAACCCTCGTTCCCTGAGTAGGGAACGGAGACGTTACGTCTGCCTGCCACTTTCCGCTGTACCGCGGGGATCGCCTGAGCTCAGTCTTGGCTCCTCAGCGAAGAAACATAAACTGCTGTTGCGGACTTCCTCCTTTTATACCCACGAGGTGGGGCGGAGTTACGTCATGCAAATTCCGCAGACCCATGGCATTTCTTTGCCATAGGCTCGTTTTGTAATACTCGAAGCTGATAGGCTTTCTAAGCGAAACCCCATTCGTCGTCATCCGACGTAACGTCTCCGTTCCCTACTCAGGGAACGAGGGTTACATACGTAACCGAGACGTTTCTTTTATTGTCCAATATCTTTTTCGTTTTTCAGCACCACTGGCATATGTAGGCTACGTTTCATTTTCCTCTTAAAATTCTTTTCCTGCTCAAAATAACATTTTAACTTAACGGCAAAAAAGGCCAATTTATAAACAAATAAACTACCGGTATTATGCTTCAGATCACTTAAGCCGTTCTCGGGGAGGTAAACGTCGCCATGGTAACCGCGAGTTCGACCGATCAGATACCTCAGTGTTATGCTTAGGATTGTGGGTAGTGTAGTATTTCCATAGACAGTAAAAGAGTATTTCTCCAGAAGATCGCAAATAAAACATGTATTTCTTAAAACAATGTTGATTTCATACTGACTTGTGGTTTTTATAGGAGCAGAAACTTTCGTTTCACAATCTCGTAGCTTGTGGTCAGTCTACCTCGGATGGTTTAGACATTATGGCTGAAAATCAATATCCTACGGAGAAAATGAATGGGATTTTTGCCGGTGTTTTGGGGGCCCCCTTGGAGGGCGGGGCCCGTTTCAATTGAAACGGGTGAAACATAGGTAAGGCCGCCTATGATTGCACACCAACTGAATATTTCAGGTCTTTTATTGTTTTAATACTGATGATTTTAGCATACAGCTCATGAAAACCCAAAATTCCTATCTCAAAAAATTAGCATATTTCATCCGACCAATAAAAGAAGTGTTTTTAATACAAAAAAAGTCAACCTTCAAATAATTATGTTCAGTTATGCACTCAATACTTGGTCGGGAATCCTTTTGCAGAAATGACTGCTTCAATGCGGCGTGGCATGGAGGCAATCAGCCTGTGGCACTGCTGAGGTGTTATGGAGGCCCAGGATGCTTCGATAGCGGCCTTAAGCTCATCCAGAGTGTTGGGTCTTGCGTCTCTCAACTTTCTCTTCACAATATCCCACAGATTCTCTATGGGGTTCAGGTCAGGAGAGTTGGCAGGCCAATTGAGCACAGTAATACCATGGTCAGTAAACCATTTACCAGTGGTTTTGGCACTGTGAGCAGGTGCCAGGTCGTGCTGAAAAATGAAATCAGATGGAAGCATGAAGTGCTCCAAAATCTCCTGATAGCTAGCTGCATTGACCCTGCCCTTGATAAAACACAGTGGACCAACACCAGCAGCTGACATGACACCCCAGATAGGGTTGGGCGATGTCTACCAATTTGGTATCAGACGATGTCTACAGTGAAACATCGCGATGGACGATGATATCGGGAGGGAGGGAGGGGGGGGGGTTAACATTCTCATTTTCCAATAGATATGTTCCTCTATATCTCATCAGCAATTTCGATTTCAGCAAAATCTGCAGCAGCTGACCACTAAGGAGCGAATGTACAGTGACGTGACAACTGCCAGATTCAAACTGTGCTTTCGCGCTATGGCTGGCGCTGAGACAAAGATGGACGCGCTTAGTGCTTGTCATAGGCTATCACAACTGTTCAGTGTTTTTAACCACATAATGTTTATTTTAGGTTTCAGACATTTAAATACATATAATTTATAGCAAAACAATACATTTATAGTATGTAAAATACACAATGGTGTCTATGGAAGCAGCAATAACAAACCATTCAAATATATTTGCCGACGGTTTTTATTCATATCAGACACACAGTGTAAATAACTATAAAGTCAACTCTATTTTTCTCCCAGTTCACCGGCCACTTTCATGTATTTCGGGAGAAACTGATGAATTCACGCGCTGTTATAAATCCAACAGACAGGAATCTCTGAACTGCGCACAAACAAACATGACGGCGCCCATCTCACGTTACAGATCAAGATCATTTATAAAAGTTTTTTTAAACAACAAAACAAACTCACTTACACATATTTGAGAATCGGAATAGAATATAGTTGATGACATGGTAAGCAAGTTTGTTAATATTTATAAATAAAAGCGCTTCATCTTTCATACAGCGCTATTTTGGCTGTGGTGAATCACGTACCAAGCATGAAGCATCACCATGGAAACGGGGGGGGGGGGGATCGCGATGCCGCCTAAACATCGTGATGGGATGATATCGTCCATCGGCCCAACCCTAACCCCAGACCATCACTGACTGTGGGTACTTGACACTGGACTTCAGGCATTTTGGCATTTCCTTCTCCCCAGTCTTCCTCCAGACTCTGGCACCTTGATTTCCGAATGACATGCAAAATTTGCTTTCATCCGAAAAAAGTACTTTGGACCACTGAGCAACAGTCCAGTGCTGCTTCTCTGTAGCCCAGGTCAGGCGCTTCTGCCGCTGTTTCTGGTTCAAAAGTGGCTTGACCTGGGGAATGCGGCACCTGTAGCCCATTTCCTGCACACGCCTGTGCACGGTGGCTCTGGATGTTTCTACTCCAGACTCAGTCCACTGCTTCCGCAGGTCCCCCAAGGTCTGGAATCGGTCCTTCTCCACAATCTTCCTCAGGGTCCGGTCACCTCTTCTCGTTGTGCAGCGTTTTTTGCCACACTTTTTCCTTCCCACAGACTTCCCACTGAGGTGCCTTGATACAGCACTCTGGGAACAGCCTATTTGTTCAGAAATTTATTTCTGTGTCTTACCCTCTTGCTTGAGGGTGTCAATGATGGCCTTCTGGACAGCAGTCAGGTCGGCAGTCTTACCCATGATTGCGGTTTTGAGTAATGAAACAGGCTGGGAGTTTTTTAAAGGCCTCAGGAATCTTTTGCAGGTGTTTATAGTTAATTAGTTGATTCAGATGATTAGGTTAATAGCTCGTTTAGAGAACCTTTTCATGATATGCTAATTTTTTGAGACAGGAATTTTGGGTTTTCATGAGCTGTATGCCAAAATCATCAGTATTAAAACAATAAAAGACTTAAAATATTTCAGTTGGTGTGCAATGAATCTAAAATATATGAAAGTTTAATTTTTATCATTACATTATGGAAAATAATGAACTTTATCACAATATGCTAATTTTTTGAGAAGGACCTGTATATATTTAAGAAATATTTGCATGTATATACTGTGTGTGTGTGTGTCTATATATATATATATTAGGGGTGGTGAAAAAAATCGATTATTGATTAATCGCGAGTATGTTATGGACGAGTATGAATCGATTATTAAATTTTCAAAAATCGATTTTTTATTATAAAAAAAAAAAAAATTGCATTATTATTATTGCCGCATCGCTGGATCTAGAGAGAAGCCGCCGCCGCCGTTGAGGAAGCGACAAGCCAGCTTAGGACAGCGCCTGAAGAAGCCGGCCGTCTTCGCCACCTTCAGCCATCCGTGCGAGCTACGCTATCCGGCGACGTATCCTTTCTTGCAAATCTTACTGTCTAAAAGAGCAGCGAGCGTCTTTATCAAGATGCCTTGCACTTCCTGCGGCTCGTGCAGAGCCCCGCTCAGTGACGGAGACCGCCATGTGATCTGCGCTCTCTGCCTGGGCCAGGAACACGCAGCTCTTGCCCTCAGGGGGTTTGTGAGCTCAGCGACGCACTTCCGATGTCAACCCTGCGGGCTCGGCTCGAAGTATTCAACCCTCAAGCTGTCACTCCGCCCTTTGCAGGACCGCGCAAAGAAGCGCCGTTCTCAAAGGCCGTCGGAGCCGGTGGCCACCGCGACGCGCTCGCCGGACTCCCTCCCTCGAGCCTCGCTCTCGCCTTCTCCGCCTCCCCTCACAGACGCGCAGCTGCCGCTCACGAGCCGCACTGCCGTCGTTTTCTGATGCAAACGCTCGCCGGAATGACTCCCTCGAGCGTCTATCTCTCCTTCTCCGCCCCCCCTCCCGCCCGCGCTGCCGCCGCCTTAAGGGGACGAGGCGCTTGATATGGATGAGGACGCGCTGCTGACAGCTGTTCTAACCGCATATAATGCAAAAAATGTTTTGCATTATAAACTTTTTCTTTACCTTGACATGTTTCGACTGCAACCTGCAGTCTTCCTTCACCTGAACAACACCTTGTCTTTCTAGAAGAAAATTGTCCAATTTCTACAGTATGTTGGTTCTGATCTACTTCCTAAAGGAAATAAGCCTTTCATTTATTTGTTATTGTTCAACTTGATGAGTCACAACACAATGTGATGTATTCATTTCTGTGTTCTACAGAACATAAGCCACATACAAATAATTTTGAAGTTATAACTACACGACACAGAAAGTGCTTTGAGTTGTTGTTACTCAATAAAAGAGTTAAGTAATTCAGCAGCTGACTTTTTTTAATACTGCAATCACTTTGTAGTGTATTTTCGTTTACTGTTGTGAAATGGAAAATCAATAATCGCTAATCGAGAATCGTTAATAATCGAAAATCGACTGTAATCGAATCGGGACTTCAATAATCGTAATCGAATCGAATCGGGAAATCAGACAGATTAACCACCCCTAATATATATATATATATATATATATATATATATATATATATATATATATATATGCATATATATATATATATATGCATATATATATATATGTATGTATATATATATACAGTATATATATATACTGTAGTATATATATATGCATATATATAGTATATATATGCATATATATGTATGTATATATATGTATATATACTGTATATATATTTATACATAATTTATATTAGATATAAATATAAAATATTTTATAAATAACATATTTCTTAAATATATGCTGGATGTGCTAGATGGCAAATTTGACTTGGAATGGAGGTAATAATAATATAAAATCAACATATTGCATGATGAATCAGTTTTAATCCAGAATAACAAGAAAAAGTGGTATCAGTTATTCACCTGCTGTACTGTGCGTTTCAGAAGTGGACATTAAAGGTAAAGCTGTTAAAAAACACATTGTAAAATTTGCAGTGATGTATAATAAAATGTTTAACCGCCACAGGTAATAATGAGCCTGAAAGAACAATTACCACATCATTCAAGGTGGACTAAGAATGTTGTTGTTTTTTAATTTTACAAACTTAATTACTTTAAGGTTGTCATGACTGTTGTAATATGTGCAGCTGGTGTTGAAACTGTAAAGACAGTTAACCAGTATTACACAGAGCAATTGCTATATTTAAATTTAAAACAAGTGTAAAGACACAATGGGCAATCTTTTGTTGTTAAAGATACAGCTAATTCAAATACATAGAAATAGATTCAAATACAACTTTTTTTCCATATTATGCTGTATATATGATATAATTCTGGCCTGTACTGGTTTATATCCAATAAGGATATACAGAACCAAAGAGCCAGCACTATAACATCTAAGAATGAGACGATGAGTTTATATATTTAGTTGTATATAAACTGACACTAATTTTGTTTTCAATAACCCTGCTGTACAGAGAAACATTATAAGAGTGAACAGCCCATATCATAGATTTGTAGAGCGGAATAATGAGCTTAAGTACAGTAAATCACATGTATGTAAAGGATTTTAGTGTTTGCTTTTTGATAGAAATAACTTTTTAAACAGATTATAAATACATAAATATCTCAAGACTCACTTTGGATTGTTATTGTCACTGGATCAGAGTGAGGAGATGGTACGAGAACTTGTGACTTCTCCACAGTGTAGAAGCAGGTTATTCTCACAGATGAACTCTGACCTTCTGACCAAATACTGATCTGAGATCCATTGAGTGAGAACTGACATGATGAGCTCTGTTTTGAGAAACTTTCTCTTCCGTTTATGTTAAAGACACACATCTCCGTCTTCAGATCTTCAGTATTCTCACAGCTCAGCTGAACTGTGTCTGTTTCCATAATAACTGAAGCTGATGCTGTTAATTTGGCCTGAGGAAGACCTAATGAGCAAAAAAAGGAAAATTGAAATGTATTCATCTAGAGATCTCAGATAGAAGCAGGTGACTCTTTTAAAAAGGCGCAAAAACTGAAAGAAAAATAACAGTGTCTTTAAATTTCATCATGTTAGTCTTGTCGTTTTAAACTATTAAATTAGTTTGTCATTTTAAACTATTAAAACTATTAAAAACTATTACTTTAATGACATCATTCTTCAGGAAGTTACATCATTTTGGAGGGAAAACTACAGCACAAACATCAGCATTAGCATTTGACTTATTTTATGTGATGGTTTGTGGTATTGGTTCAACAAAAATACAAAAATTGCTAACACTTTATTTTGATGGTCCCTTTTGTATGATAATATCAACAATGGTTCTTTATTTGTACGTGTAATCATAATTAATCCAGTAATAATGTCAATATGTCATATGATGAGTTTAACCAGAGCATATTTCTGAAAGATACTTAAATTGAAATACTTCTGACTTCAACACAAGTGTATTAATTTGTGTATTAATAAAAAGAGTTCAAGAAGTGCTGAAGAACAGGACTGGCCCAATAAGAACTTTTAAAATATTAAATAAATTGCTTGCTGTTTCTCCTCTGACCATAATATTAGATGTTCAGAAACAAGCTTCTTTCTCTAGATGTGTCAGATATTGTCTAGCTCTCTGATATGATCAGCTGAAGCGACTCTTCCTTCCTGCCTAAATATATCAGATTGTTCACTTGCTCAAGTCACATGTTGTTAAGCGTTTGTATGAGAAGAACAGGTTATTCATTGTAAGATTTCACAGATCACCGTCTACTGACTCACCATCTTACAGGATCCCACAACTGCTAGAATCAGCTTTAATATGTTGTTTCTGACTTCATACACCGATCAATACATTTAGTGTATTTGACCTTTCAGTGTTGTATTATACAGCCTATTGAAAGGGTCTTTTATCAATAGCATCCGTCAAGAAGTGCCCTAGATGTAATAGACAGTATCATTCAACTTTTCTCATAGGTTTTTATTTGTTGTAAATACTGACTTTTTCTTTTATTGATCAAACTTTCATATTCTAATGACCTGCATGAATCAAACTGGCTTAAGAATTAATAATACAGGTGTCTCTGATTAAAAGTGCTCATACTGTATGTTAAAAAATGATTACAGTAAAAAAGTCCTCACCTCTGATGGTGCGTGTGTCACTGCGCGGTGATCTGATCTCAGGTTCAGTGTTGATGTAATAATCACAGCTCAGCTCTCTGCTGTTCACTGGTTGTGTGAAGAGTTCAATATAGCTTAAATAAAACATACACTGATTCTCTCCAGACTGACTCTTCTGAGAGATGTTTCTGTGCAGAAGAACATCCTCAGTGTAGAGACTACAGGTGAAATCAGCTCTGACTGAAAGTGGTATTTCACAGGCTATGTTGATCTGGACATCATTATCACTAATACTGATGATGGGTTTCTGAATTGAACCTAAAGTGAAATAATCCAGAGTTATTAAAAACATTGCAATAAAAGTTTGTAACGCAGAAGAACATCAGTGAAATCTCTCACCTAGAAGCGTCACTGTAGCAGCAGGAGAATGAGATGATGGTTTATCAATCTTGTGCTCATGTCTTATGTAGAAGCAGTAAATGTCGACTGATGCAGGTGATTTTACATCTGCCCATCTGAGCACTTCAGCACCAGTGAGCTCCAGTTCACATGATGGACTGACTTTTATATTCTTCTGTTCACTGTTTACGTAGAAATAACACTGTTTCACTGTAACATCTGCTGGTGTCTCACAGGTCATCTTCACTGATCTGGACTCTCCTAGCACATCTGGAGATACTTTTACAGCAGGAGATTCTGAAACAACCAAAACAGATCAATCACTACATTACATCTTCTTACTGACCACTTTTCCATGCATAATTTTCCAATCATGGTCTATGTTTTGGTGAAACTTTTAAACAAATATAAATTCATAAATGTCCTTGCAGCAGCACCCAACTACACTATGAATGGAAAATGTAGGCCAGCTCATGAAGGTATTTGTTTACTAATTTGAAGTCGCCCTGTAGTCAATAATTTTATCCCTTAAAACTCATCTTAGATAATCAGAATGACATATTTAAACGTTTTCCCCTGTCAAAATAGTTTCTTCAACCCTTAAAATGTAACTTTACACCCTTGCTTAATTTAATGTACGCATAACTATAGATATGCAAATTAGCTCCGCCTCAACCCAATCACACAAGGTCAGGCTACCTGATCCACTCTCTCAACTTAAATGCGACACAATGGCAAGTGAAAATATTGGTTTAATTCAGCCATATATGATTGAAACAGAAAATTCAGAGGATTCAGAAGAAGAAGAATTTACAGGGTCATCTACAAGAAAATGTATCAGAATGGTAATGCGTTTTATGTCTCGCTCTCAACAATGTCGGACACATAACACTAGGCTAATTGAAATCCCTAGTGAAAAAGAAACCTGGTCCAAAATGTATTTAAAATACATTTATTTCATACTAAGAATACAACAAATCCATTAACATAAAAAAAAAGGCAAATAGAAAAGAGCGCATCTAAAGGAGAAGTATCCAGTCAAGGTTCTCTATGGTCTAGGGTTTTTCAGTAGTCCATCAAAGAAACTCCAGGATGACCATGGCACTCTTTAAAATCAAAAATCCTTTATTATCAGATGGCTACATACGAAAAATCTAAAAATTCTCCAACACGTTTTGGCTCATGCCTTCCTCAGGGAAAGCAACTCCACAATCTCAACCACAGGTGCAGTTTTATTCATGAAGACATCTGATTAGTTAACATTGTCATGTGATCAACTTCTCTTTACAGCATTAAACATTCACCAATACATTTTCAAACTCACTTTATAAATCAGCAGAAAAAAAATCACAAGAAAGGAGTAAAATCCAAATCTTCGTTCAATCCTGGATTTATTTTGGCCTTTAATTTATAAATCCAAAATGTCTCCTCCTGATTCAGTTTAAGTTCTCTATTCCCTTTCCTAATAGTACTGTTCACATGATCAATACCTTCTCAGGATAGAAGGGTTATACTGTTAGGCATTAATTTAAAATTTCTTGCCATAGGATATTCTTCATGCCCCTCCTGATGGCATATTAATGTTCAGCCAATCGATCTAATAACAGTCTTTTTGTTCTTCCAATATAAAATACTTTACATTGAGGATATTCCAATCTATAAATTACATGAGTAGTTTCAAGAGTATTTCAAAATAAAGGCCTAAACACTCCTAATTTTGTGCTCACTGTGTTAAAATGTCAACTGCATGATAGAAAAGATGGGTAACGCCCCGCACTGCACGTTGACTGGCTTCATTACATTTGTGACGGCAGGAAACGGGTGGTTTCTAACTGCGTTTTTGACATTGTCTTTGATACACTGCAGTTTTAAGGAGAAAATACTCAGCAATGCTGTTGACTGATGAATTTGCACATGGTTTGGCTTTGAGTATATTAAAAACACCACACGGACATGAACAACATTAAAAACTTTATTTTCATCAAAAGGGGGCCTTTAAATCCATTTCTTTTAATGTTTGGCAAAAAAAAAGAAAAGAAAAGAGAGTCTCTTTCTCATGCACTTCAAAAATGCATTTCCATTGTTCTGATCACTTTTATCAGCATATATACAGTAGCACCAAGAGTTAGCCTACTTTCATATGAACATGTGCAGATGTAAGTGTATTCTCTTGTACACCAAATAAGGTGTTTATGTGACACATAATTCTAATTAATGGATTAATCAGGTTATTGCAATAATGTTCATGAATTTTAATGACATAGCTAAAGTAAAACTGCTTTAAGGTTCATGTGTCTGCTGTGTTCTACTAAAACACAAACGTATCACACAGGCTGAAATTCTGCATTTTAGACAAATGTTTTTTTACTATAAATGTGGACATACAGTATTAAATTCAAATTAAATGACAAAGATCACTTACTGTAAGACTGAACCTCCATAAGAAGCTGAAAAGCAATGAAGATGAACAACTCCATTACAGCGAGAGTGAGACAAGAGACGAGACTCACACAATGGGTGAATTAGGAAGCAACTCATTAGACCACAAGAAACCATATAATGCGGTCAGTTCTATGAAGATGAACGCACAGCATGAGACCACATGTTCAGCTTTATTCACTGTAACAGAGGGCAGTTCTGGACCTCAGGCATAGGTGGGACGTTTGGGACATGTCCCCACCACTTTTTGCCAGGGTCAATATTGTCCCCACCACTTTTTGAAACATCTCGCAGCATGGATGTACCTAATACAAAAGAAACATTTCCAGATGATTAATAAACCTGTATTAATTTCTCTCTTCTGCTGAACACAAAATAAGATATTTCGAAGAATATGGGTATAACCAAACAGTTGATGGGCCTCATTGACTTTCATATATACAGGTCCTTCTCAAAAAATTAGCATATTGTGATAAAGTTAATTATTTTCCATAATGTAATGATAAAAATTAAACTTTCATATATTTTAGATTCATTGCACACCAACTGAAATATTTCAGGTCTTTTATTGTTTTAACACTGATGATTTTGGCATACAGCTCATGAAAACCCAAAATTCCTATCTCAAAAAATTAGCATATTTCATCTGACCAATAAAAGAAGTGTTTTTAATACAAAAAAAGTCAACCTTCAAATAATTATGTTCAGTTATGCACTCAATACTTGGTCGGGAATCCTTTTGCAGAAATGACTGCTTCAATGCGGCGTGGCATGGAGGCAATCAGCCTGTGGCACTGCTGAGGTGTTATGGAGGCCCAGGATGCTTCGATAGCGGCCTTAAGCTCATCCGGAGTGTTGGGTCTTGCGTCTCTCAACTTTCTCTTCACAATATCCCACAGATTCTCTATGGGGTTCAGGTCAGGAGAGTTGGCAGGCCAATTGAGCACAGTAATACCATGGTCAGTAAACCATTTACCAGTGGTTTTGGCACTGTGAGCAGGTGCCAGATCGTGCTGAAAAATGAAATCAGATGGAAGCATGAAGTGCTCCAAAATCTCCTGATAGCTAGCTGCATTGACCCTGCCCTTGATAAAACACAGTGGACCAACACCAGACCATGGCACCCCAGACCATCACTGACTGTGGGTACTTGACACTGGACTTCAGGCATTTTGGCATTTCCTTCTCCCCAGTCTTCCCCCAGACTCTGGCACCTTGATTTCCGAATGACATGCAAAATTTGCTTTCATCCGAAAAAAGTACTTTGGACCACTGAGCAACAGTCCAGTGTTGCTTCTCTGTAGCCCAGGTCAGGCGCTTCTGCCGCTGTTTCTGGTTCAAAAGTGGCTTGTCCTGGGGAATGCGGCACCTGTAGCCCATTTCCTGCACACGCCTGTGCACGGTGGCTCTGGATGTTTCTACTCCAGACTCAGTCCACTGCTTCCGCAGGTTCCCCAAGGTCTGGAATCGGCCCTTCTCCACAATCTTCCTCAGGGTCCGATCACCTCTTCTCGTTGTGCAGCGTTTTTTGGCACACTTTTTCCTTCCCACAGACTTCCCACTGAGGTGCCTTGATACAGCACTCTGGGAACAGCCTATTTGTTCAGAAATTTCTTTCTGTGTCTTACCCTCTTGCTTGAGGATGTCAATGATGGCTTTCTGGACAGCAGTCAGGTCGGCAGTCTTACCCATGATTGCGGTTTTGAGTAATGAAACAGGCTGGGAGTTTTTAAAAGCCTCAGGAATCTTTTGCAGATGTTTAGAGTTAATTAATTGATTCAGATGATTAGGTTAATAGCTCGTTTAGAGAACCTTTTCATGATATGCTAATTTTTTTAGATACTTTTTCATCAGTATTTAAACAATAAAAGACCTGAAATATTTCAGTTGGTGTGCAATGAATCTAAAATATATGAAAGTTTAATTTTTATCATTACATTAAGGAAAATAATGAACTTTATCACAATATGCTAATTTTTTTAGAAGGACCTGTATATATATATATATATATATATATATATATACACACACATATATATATATATATATATATATATATATATATATATATATATATATATATATATATATATATGTGTGTGTGTGTGTGTAATGTATATGTATACATCATACATCAACAGGCCCATCAACTGTTTGATTATACCCATATTCTTCAAAATATCTTATTTTGTGTTCTTTTGTGTGATTTATTTTATCAATACAAAATCAATTTTCTCCCAAGATAAGAATGTGGGGGAGAAGGTCCAGAGATTCTGCATTGGCCTGCTTATCAATATATGAATTTAATAGCTACACAGTAGCCAACATATTATATTAATATTTTGTTACATATATATTCTCTTTAGAGGTGCAACAAGTGAAGAAATGAAACAGTTCATTCATATTTTGAGGAGCATAAAAGAGATGTTGTTTCCACCTGGCAGGAGGTGTAGATTCTGTCTGTGGCTGTTTTCAGAGTTTCAACAGTAGAGGTCGCCACTGAATCAGCAAAGAGAATTCAACAACGTCACAGAGTCCATTTAGTTTGGAAATACCACTTTAATAATAGCAGGCTACTGGTATTAATATTGCATCCAGGGACGGATTAGACTTGTAAAGGCCCTGGAGCCAGTTATCTGAGATAGGTCTAACTGCAGAACCATACGTCATAGCAGTGTGAGGACCATAGATACCATATAGAGACTAGATGCCCTATTGGCCGCTGTGGCGCATGAAATGCGGCCGCCATCTTAAACCGGTCATACTGCTATTTGCGTTGCATAGCAGCAGTAGATGCCAGAGCACTGTGCAGCATATTCCTGCTCAAATCGGCAGACCATCACTCGGGGATTACTTTCAACAAGTAAGATTTAACATTTAACATTACCGTACTATTGGTTGTATTTTGTGAACAAAATATTCAATGTGTCCTGTATCGTAGCTACGTGTATGACCTTTGCAGCAAAAAAAAAAACGTGTGAAAATCAGTTCGGTATTCAGTGAGATATGATTAATTAAATGCGCTGGCAGCTCATTGCACCTGCCAAACAGATTACACTGAGCGGAGCGGGTGACCGGTTTAAGATGGCGGCCCCACGGCTCATCCGCGCCAATAGGCAGTAGCGGTCGATAGGGCGTCTATCTTATATGATGTCTATGGTGAGGACGACAGCGCGAGCCTAACAGTCTGATGCCGGAAGTGGGCGCGGCAAGGCATTGCGCTACTTTTGTGTTTTGAAACGTTTTAAAGTTTAAAACAACGTTATTATAAAGACTTTTTAAAAAACGATTTAATTGAAAAGATATATATATATATATATATATATATATATATATATATATATATATATATATATATATATATATATCTTTTCAATTAAATCGTTTTTTATATTAATTAATAACGTTGTTTTAAATTAATAACGTTCAATTAATAACGTTGTTTTAAACTTTAAAACGTTCCAAAACACAAAAGTAGCGCAATGCCTTGCCGCGCCCACTTCCGGCATCAGACTGTTAGGCTCGTATATATATATATATATATAATCAAATAGTATAAAAGATAAGAATTATGTTCTGTCCTATTAACAAAAGACAATATAGCCTACAAGTACTATTAACCACTGTTAATCGTTTTTTAAAAGTTAAAATTATACTTTATCCATTTGTTTTGTTGAATCAAATGACTAACAATGTAAATTGAACAAAGCTTAAAACAAAAACAAAAATAATACAATGAAAACAAAGCTTGAGCGTTTGAACATTTGATTTAATTGAAAATAATTTTTAATACTCAACCAACAATTTTTTTTTTTATAGACCATACAACAATTATATGATGAAATGTGAAATATGACGGGGAAAAAAGGAAACACTCAGTTCCTGTGCTTCAGAGTGTAACTCCAACCATACCCAAACTTATCCCTGTTGTGTGTTTAAATGTTTAATAGGATGCATTCATAGATATGAAATATTATTATAACAAAATACAAATACACAAATATATATAATTGTTTGTGTTTTGTTAGCTTAAGTTTCAGTGTGCATTGCTTGTGTAACCTTTAGACGTTAATGAAGATAAATTAATTTTTTATGGCTAAATCATGCAGAAAACCATCTAATTCCAAAGGGACTTCTATTAAATATGTGTACCTTGAAATGCAATGTAAGTCAATTTGGATAAAAGCGTCTGCCAAATGCATAAATGTAAAGTAATATCTATTGCCACTGTATATTAAAAAATAACTCCAGATGTTCATACCTCCATGAACAACAGCCTTTTTAAAGTGGATTTTAATGTGATTATTCAATTTGTCCCATCTTGTTGGTTTAAAAATACTGCTATCACAAAAAGGGCAGTGAAAATTTCTGCAGCATGTTGTGCATTGGTCCAAAGGTGGTAGCACTGAACCTCTCTGAATCGTTATGTGCTTCTATAGGTGAAATAAAATACAATTAATGCAATTCTCATGGTCAGAAAATTTAACAAATGCTGTAAAATACAACGTCAACAACAAATTAAATCATAAATCATGAATATGTAACCTAACAAAGTGATACAATCCAACTGTAAAATAACAATACATGATCAAGTGCCTTCGTCACAATTCTCACTTAGTCACATTTATATAGCACTTTTTACAATACAGATTGTTTCAAAGCAGCTTTACAGGGATAATAGGAAAATAGTGCAACAAAGTTTGTCTCTGCAGATCAAGAACAAAATAATGTCATAATACAGCTTAAGTAAGTTCAGTGTTGATTAATTTCTGTTGTAAAAACGTTATTAATTCAGTTAATTATCTATATAGCCATTCTGGAGAAAACAGTGATGTCATTGTCCAGCTCTGTTCAGTTCTCATATAATGGTGTCAATGACAGATTTAAGTTAGTTAGTTAAGTTTTATTTGGGTCAACTTCAAAAGAAAAGGGAAAATAGAAAAACAATTTACAAACAAACATGTAAAACAGATCAATAGTATTGTTGAATATTAACTTACAAAATACTTAGAGCCGTTTTGTATAAGCGTATAACGTTAATTATGTTGCATCCATCAAAGATAGAACAACTTTTTACCTTCTTCTTTTCCTTGTTCTACCGTGTGCTCCCCCATAGTTAAAGATGAACTGAACTGAAATTTGAAAAAATGTGATATAACAGATGTATTTTATTTATTCTCATTGGTACAATTATTAAAATGCCAAAATTTGTTAAAAGGGTTAAAATGATACGTTGAAAATGTTGGCCGCCATGTTGGATTTCAACATTCGACTACGTCACTGGCATGGTAGCAGTGGCGGATGCAGAACGTGACAGATGGGTGGGCCTGGATTAAGTCGAGGTGGGCCTGAATCTAGGGTTTCTAGATTTTGTATTAGCTTTACTACTAGATAGGCTATTTATGGAGATGAGAAATAAAAACTGCACTGTACAGCTATGATCAGCTGTTCTGCCGAGCTTTCGAAGTTGTTACGGAAAGGCCGAAGCTGACCAGTTGGTTTTTGTCACATGACCTGCGGTGCGCTTGCGGCACTCTCTGAAAAGTTGAGATGTTTTCATCTCGCCGCGGCATATATGCGCGCCTGGAAAATCGAGCGTGCTGCAGCCTGCACCACATGCGTATGGCAAGCCAAAATATTCATAAACGCCTGGTCGGGTGTCTGATTTCACACTGACCCTCAAAAGCATGCGGGACGCGCGATTTGCCATAAAAGCGCGTGTTCTTAAAGTGCACTTTGTGGTCACGGAAAACGCGTGTCAAAAACTTGTGGTTTATGCATACATTTTTTTAAATAAATCATGTATAAAACTTTATTGTAAAGTGTTACCAGAATTATAACTGGAAAATTTGCGAAATGCGTCTCGAACGAAGGGATTAGGGACTGTCCGAGGTGCTGAAATAAAAAACAGTGAACGTGAAACCGAGAGATGTTTTTCTTTTCTTGTTACAAAAACACTTCTGAGGCATAAAACACCTGCAGACAGAAACAATCTCGTTTAAATAGATCACACGTTGAGGACGCAGGTTTTGATGCAAAACCGGGCGTTTCTGACACGCGTTTTCCGTGACCACAAAGCGCACGTTAAGAACGTGAGCTTTTATGGCAAATCGCGCGTCCCTTGGCTGTCGAAACGCACGCGTTTGACGAGTCAGTCAGACGCCTGACCACGTCTGTCGTGACAACGTCGCTTCCATTATGAGCGCGTACATTTGAAATGACAAACTGGAGCGCGCAAAAGAGGCGATCTGTGAACGGGCCCTTAGCTTTGTCTTTCCAAGACATGGTGTTCATGTGAACAATGTGCCTCGTCCACTCTCCTTGCAAGGGTGTCGAAGTCTGGACAAAATATGTACAGTGACATGACATCACTGCCAGATTCAAACTGTGCGTTCGTGTGTTTGCTGGCACTGAGCCAGAGATGGACGTGCTCAGCGCTTGTCATATCATATAAAGTGTTCGGCGGCCGTATGGCCAAACTTAATTCATTATTATTATTATTATTATTATTATTAAAATAAAAAAATTAAATTGTTTTTATTAATCTGTTTGGGTGGGCCACCTGTCAATCTGGGTGGGCACGTGCCCACCCAGGCCCACCCATAAATCCGCGCCTGCATGGTAGGCTAACGTTACTCCGTTGCCAACCAACACTAGCAGAGCGAGCTTCTCTCTACCCCCTGGCCTTGTCAACAAAATTATTCTAGTCGTGATTTCTAGTGTTTAATCATAGGTACAAGAGACAGATGTGTTGAAAACGTCAGTGAGTATATGAAGCGTCTGACATCAAATGTTTTATTTAGCTACAAGTCCAACGCATAAGTTACTAGAATCCTTGATATTCGGCTGAGGGGAAAAGATGTAACGTTAGTTCACTGCACAGGATGGGAACGGAATCTTATTCATCCTTCCCAAATGCCCCCTCGCCCAAAGAGTGAACTGCCGGTACGCTGTTAACTTTAACAGTCTGAGAAAAGGATATAACAAGTTAGCCTAGCCTAGCCCAGTCGCCAATTCGTAAAATACACTGTTACATACCAGCTACTTATGGGGCGCTCCAGCGTCTCAGCTCGGACATCCCTTAGAGATAGCATAGCCTCCTCCAACACGTCTCTCTCACCGCACAGCATCCGAAATGAACGGTGCATGGTGATGCATTTTCACCGATCAATAAATGTTCCAGGTTGACCTCTCTGCTACAGATCGACTCCGGTGTAGTGTCCATGCTCCGGCAGTGCCCGCGCCCACGCCAGTCACTTCCCCCCAAACGATCCTGTACTGTATGTGGAGCCTGAAACTGGTCGTCCTCCATGTGGTGGTAGTCAGATACTACTGGCCTGTCCCTAACATGCTCAAATGCGTAACCCGTGCCATTAAAATTACTCATTTTCGTGTGTGTATATAGGACCTGCAGCTGTTGCCATATACCTTTGCGGGTCCTACCATGCCAGTGACGTCATCGAAATTGCCAGCGTAACAAACGCAATTTTTGTGCTGCTTAAAAAAAGCTATATTGATATTTTTAGTTACATTTTTTTAATGTAATTTACTTTTAATTGTCATAAACAACATGTTATCAACGTTGATTTTTTTCAGTTCAGTTCATCTTTAAACATGAACTCCGCCCACTTCCGGCATCAGACTGTTAGACTGGAGCTGTCGTCCTCACACTGCTATGACGTATGGTTTTGCGGTTCTGCAGTTGGTTATTATTGGAGAATCTCCAAAGCCCCCCCCCCCCCCCCCTCTATTTTTTAATAAATCGTTTTTTAATAATTTTAATGCGGCTGCCAAATCTCACGCATTGTGTTGACATTCTCAGTTTTTTCACGCAATGTAAAATCCCGACGCAAAGAGGCCACTGACACCGATAGACAAGAGAAGGCAGGTTACTTTTGATATCAAAGTCTCAGCTTTCAAATTATGTCAAGTTTATTACGAAATTCGAACAATAAATACCGTTTTGGCGCTCTTTAAAGTGACGTGACAGATCGCAGTAGCTCCTCGGTTCAAGCGGCACGTGAACTGATCTAAAGCTCTTCTTTAGTTAATAGTAATTAAATTAACTCGAATGAACTATGTTGTATATATACAGTGTACTATGTATACAGTAGCCTACAACTTGCTGAAGTGTATCATGTCTCATGTAATCCAGTGCTTCAACCACGGAAATTGGTCAATACATGGATTTCTCGGCGACGTCATCACTGCTTGCGCACGCAGCCAGGGGGCAAAAGACCCGCGGTCTTCGTACCGGAGTAAAGGGTTTCTGATGGCAGATACATTTTGATAGACGTACCCTGCCATGCATTTGCAGTTAGCCGTAAGGATGTAACCAAGGCCCTTATGGACATACACCCAGGCATCATAAGGCTTGGCTTTAATGCCTTGCCTTTGACTAGGGAGCACATCTGACCTCAACACGCAAAAATCCAGTGCAGCATCAAAGTATTTGACGAGCTGCACATGACCACATAGCACGTAGTTGTATGCATCAAGGGATTTGTACGCTCTAATCATTTCTCTTGTATACACACTTGGTGTCTGAATTAGACAATTATATATATCAGGCCATACAATTGCTGGCAACTTCTTGTCATCCACAATCCAAAGATCGTCAGGTATTGCGTAGGGATCCGGCAAGATCTCACCATTGCTGAGAGTACGTTTTTTAATATAATCGCCACGGTCGGAGGTACTACTTCCCACATAATCCACAAGATAATCAAATCTTTGATTTACAGTAAAGTAACTGTAGTGATCTTTTTCTTTGTAGAAAAGTTAGAAGCTCAGACCAGGAGACGGTGGAAGTTTTCCAAGAAGAAGTTCTTTATTGCTTGTCGGTAGCTGCAGTCATTCCAACATCGTCTGACTTCTTGAGTCAAACATTGTAATATATATACAGTGCATTATAAGAGGGAGGGATTACATTGTGATGGTGGAAACTCGTATACAGGTTTAGTAACCTGTATTAAAAGAGAGAGGGAAAAACCTATTCAAACCCTGAGACTCCAGAACAGGAATGACAGGACTCTCTCTTGCTAAGACAAAAGCTCGCGAGAGTCTAAAAGAGTTTCACTAACATGTTTAATTTAACTTACAATAGAAAGAAAACCCGTCTGACAGCTATATATAGAGACACAGAATAAGACAGGACTTTCGTGCTCCACAGCTGAATGCTAAATTCAATTTACAGAACTTTCTCAGTTTATATATGATAGTATTAGAAGTTAAATTAAACATTTGACAAAGTTGTATTCCTTCATAACGTTATATGTGTGCAGTCATGATATGTTGCAGGTCGTAAAGTAACGTAAACAAGGTTAACTTATATAAAAGCAAATTCGGGCTCTATAGGCTATTACATTACTAACTTAGTCTAACATGATAATTCATACATGCATCACAGTATGTCCGGATTTTGATTCGTAAACAGTTGGACGTTTTACATAATGTTATATTAATATGAAACACAAACAGATCCAACTCTGAAATTGCAGTTTATTATTGAGTCAACAAGAAATTACAAACAATGCGAAATCTACGTTAATTACAATGTTCTTTTACAGATCTCGGCATAACAGATAGCGTTTTTTTGCCCCCTGGATGCGCGCGCATCCGGTATTGTTTGTATACAAGAAACCCATGTATAAAACAACTAGAGAAACAATATATCACGTAACGTAACATTTACCTCAGAAAAGCCATTTAATGACCACAGCATAGCTAGAAAAATTAACTAGGCCTATAGAGAGGAGTATTTTGCTAAATATATGTACTATAGGCTATTACATATTATAATTGGACTCATATCATTAAAAATATTATAACGCTATTATTATAAAAAACGCATCATATTTGAGTTGTTAATTTTACCTTTTAATAATAATACCACCTCCCTGTATGTTTACAGCATTAGTGAGAGATTTTTCCTTGAGAAAAATTAACATGTAGGCTAGCTATATACGGTACCTGATATTTAGCCTACCATATTTTATGTAAACATTGTTACATGTTGTTACTAAACTTAATGAAATTTGGTCACCAAATGTTTTGAGAATCACAATACACTTATTGAGATATTTATAATGAATGTACATAATGAAACAAGACTTGAGGCTCATTGGTGCATCTTCACCAAACTGTAGACTTGATCTCCTGCGTTTGAATGAACTGGTTTGTCAGGGATCGTGCAGTACAGGTGGTAAACGTTCTTAAGGAAGACAATAGAAAGATTGACAAGACAGACAAGATAAATGTTTGTAATCTGTTCATGATGGCCTTCTCATTTGTTTATGTTGGTTTGTGGTGTCTGTTCACATATTACCTCATTTTCCTCTGTATTGCCCTGTTTCTGTTGTTTATCGACCAAGACTTCTGTAAAGCAGAAGCGTCATTTCACTTTAAATAACATGTTTTGACCGTCAAGAACAAGCTCTCTGTCATAAAACTTGAATGTATTTTAAGCTTTGACACTTTGCACAGCAGAATCATCTCTTCTCTGACTCATTCTGTGCAACACTGTTGTAATGAATTTAATATTAGTCCCACTTCTTCCTTATGAGCTGTAGGAAACTCAGAAGTGAAAACCAGGAGACTTGGTTGTATCTTCAGCAGGATTATTTATTGAGAACACGAGCTGTCAGTAGCTACAGTCATCAAGTCTAACTAAGGCAGTGTACATTGTAGTTTATATAGATTTTAGTGGGCAGTGCTTTAGATATGGAGATAAAGCACCTGTGACGACCTTAAACAAAGCATGCAAATGAAGTATCCGAACCCGCCCTAGAGTGTTACCAATCCTAATCCAATCAGCATAACTATTCAAAGACTGGGACATGGGCTCCAAGAGCCATAAAGGCAAAGGGTGAGAGTCTGATATCATCTGATATCATCATCATGATATCAGATGATATCAGCTGATATCATCATCATAATCTTAAATGCTAAATTCAATGTACTCTACCTTAGTTTTTCATGTTATGTTATGTTATGTTAAGTAAGGACATAAGATCAGCAGATCTTAAACAGATTCTTAAATTTGTAATCCCACATAGCTCATCGTGATTGAGTGGGCCAAGTTTCTCAATGCTTAGCCTATATGTGAGCATCAAAAATGCTGTTTTGGACAAGTGAGGAAGATTTGAGTTGTGAAACCACAATGTGTTTTTATAGAAAAGAACAAGAACAATTTGATTCATCATGATATGAGCACTTTAATGAAAAATCTTACCTGAGGGCTGGTAAATTGAATTCTCAGACATAATGAAAGAGTAAGTTGCTGTGGGATCTGGTGTGCTGTCCTGATGGGACTCTGGGTGTTCGAGGCCTATGGAAGAACAGCATGATGAAGAGGGTCAAACAGAATCAATAGAAAACCATCCAAAACAAGAGGACAAATGTCAAATGGCTTCGCATAAAAAATGAAACGTGTAATTTTAGAAGTTTTACGGCCCCTCATCACTGCTTCTTTCATTGGATAGGCAGTGCAAACATTCAGAAAAATAGCTTATTTTGTGTTCCACAGTAGAACAAGTTTTGAACAGCAAGAAAGTGAGTAAATGATTTTCATTTTGGCGTGAGCTGTTCCTATAAGAGAAGATGTGGCTGATAATGCTGATCTGCTGAATTGAAAGAGGAAATGGTACCAGTTTCTGAGAAGCATGTGGTCATTATATGGTGTTTTTAACTTAGCAGATTTATTTTTCATTCTTGGTGACATCTGTTACTAAACGTCACGTTGTCTGAGATCATTTACTGAGAATGATGTTCTCTCACCTACAGAGATGGGCTGAGATGTGGCTGGTACAGAAGTAATAAGAGAATATGTCTCTGCAGGTCCAGAACAACTCTAAAAAGCATAACGAATAATTACGGTCATGTCCATTTCAGCAATTCCTACTCAATATGGTATTATAAATATTTATTACTTTGTGATTTTTAAAAATAATTGCAAAATACTCACCATACCAATTCCTTGACTGGGCTCATCTGATCTTATTAATCTTATTTTATTGCTATAAGAATCAAATATTGATCTTTATGGCATCTTTTCATGCATGCATGCATATATAATAATGATAATAATAATGTTTATTTTATATAGCGCCTTTCTGCAAACTCAAGGTCGCTTTACAATATGATACAAATAAAACATGACAGTAGACAAAGAAACAATACGGATAAACTGAATAGGTAACATAGTTAAACTGAAAAAGATAAACATGACAATATACACTCACCTAAAGGATTATTAGGAACACCTGTTCAATTTCTCATTAATGCAATTATCTAATCAACCAATCACATGGCAATTGCTTCAATGCATTTAGGGGTGTGGTCCTGGTCAAGACAATCTCCTGAACTCCAAACTGAATGTCAGAATGGGAAAGAAAGATGATTTAAGCAATTTTGAGCGTGGCATGGTTGTTGGTGCCAGACGGGCCGGTCTGAGTATTTCACAATCTGCTCAGTTACTGGGATTTTCACGCACAACCATTTCTAGGGTTTATAAAGAATGGTGTGAAAAGGGAAAAACATCCAGTATGCGGCAGTCCTGTTGGCGAAAATGCCTTGTTGATGCTAGAGGTCAGAGGAGAATGGGCCGACTGATTCAAGCTGATAGAAGAGCAACTTTGACTGAAATAACCACTCATTACAACCGAGGTATGCAGCAAAGCATTTGTGAAGCCACAACACGCACAACCTTGAGGCGGATGGGCTACAACAGCAGAAGACCCCACCGGGTACCACTCATCTCCACTACAAATAGGAAAAAGAAGCTCACCAAAATTGGACAGTTGAAGACTGGAAAAATGTTGCCTGGTCTGATGAGTCTCGATTTCTGTTGAGACATTCAGATGGTAGAGTCAGAATTTGGCGTAAACAGAATGAGAACATGGATCCATCATGCCTTGTTACCACTATGCAGGCTGGTGGTGGTGGTGTAATGATGTGGGGGATGTTTTCTTGGCACACTTTAGGCCCCTTAGTGCCAATTGGGCATCGTTTAAATGCTACGGCCTACCTGAACATTGTTTCTGACCATGTCCATCCCTTTATGGCCACCATGTACCCATCCTCTGATGGCTACTTCCAGCAGGATAATGCTCCATGTCACAAAGTTCGAATCATTTCAAATTGGTTTCTTGAACATGACAATGAGTTCACTGTACTAAAATGGCCCCCACAGTCACCAGATCTCAACCCAATAGAGCATCTTGGGGATGTGTTGGAACGGGAGCTTCGTGCCCTGGATGTGCATCCCACAAATCTCCATCAACTGCAAGATGCTATCCTATCAATATGGGCCAACATTTCTAAAGAATGCTTTCAGCACCTTGTTGAATCAATGCCACGTAGAATTAAGGCAGTTCTGAAGGCGAAAGGGGTTCGAACACAGTATTAGTATGGTGTTCCTAATAATCCTTTAGGTGAGTGTACCTTCAAGGACTTCCTCTTTGAGTTACAGATGTATGAATAAACTTTAAATGAATCCCAGACATATTTTTAAACCTGACATTTGAATCTAACATATTATACACAGTCACTTTAACTATGGGGGAAAAGTGGATGAACTTACACATGGTTTCTTTTATTGTGTTTGTTGGCAGGTTTGTCTTGGAATGGAGATAAACTAATGTATATATACATAGCAATCGCTTCTGAAATTGGATCTAACCAGAAATGATGATGTTAGTACTTACCAGTTCTACTGTATGTTGTGGTTTCAGAAGTGGACCTCTCCGTTAATGCTGTTGAACACACATTGTGAAATTTGCTGTCTTGTACAGTATAGTAAATGTTCAACAAGTAATCATGAGCAAGGAATAATGTTTTACCGTTCCAAATACATTGAAGGTGGAGTAATAATTATGCTTTTTTTGATTTACAAACTCAATTACAGGTTTTCATGGCTGTTGTAGTAATATGTGCAGTGGTGGCTGTTGTTGAAAAGGCATAGACAAATTACCAGCGTTATATAGGGCAAGCTTTAAAGAAAAGTTTGTTTGTTGAAGATACAGGTCCTTCAAATACAATGAAGAAGCAGATGACTCTTCCTAAAGTTGCAAAAACTCTTAACTTTAATCCTGTTAGTACTTTTGTAATGTGTAATTTTGGATGGAATACAACTCCATAAACAAATGTATTAGCAGCAATTGATTGGATGTCTGTGATTTTTGTGGTATTGATTCAACAAAATACAAACATCTGTATGATGAGATCAATGCTTCAAAAGTAGGTTGACACTCATATAAACTGTCAATCACTCACTGAGCAATTGCTCTTTATCTTCATCCTGTTCATTTTATTGCCATTGTTTAAAAATCACAATTAATCAATTCAGAATCAATAAGCATGTTTCTGAAAGATATTTTAATTGAAATACGTCTGACTTCAACATTTATTTATTTAACATTAACAAGTCATTTTTGTAAAGTCACAGAGTTCAAAAGTAGCTGCAGAAAAGAATGACCCAATAATAACCGTTTATAGATTTGTCAGACATAGTTTGGCTCTCTGACCATGAAATCTCAATTTTGATCACATGATCAGCTTGTGACTTCCTTCCTGCCTAAATGTATCCGATTGTTAAAGAGAAGTCTCAACACACCACAGGGATTATGATCAACCATATTTAACTCTTATATTTAGTGTATTTATCCTTTCAGTGTTGCATTGTACAGCTGATTGAAAGGGTCTTTAAATAGTATCTGTCTAAAAGTGTCCTATAACATCGCTAACACTGATGGCGGGTTTCTCAAGTGAATCTGTCACAATACACACAAAGGTTAGGATCCAAGTGCAGGGGTATTTATTGGGGTTATCCAAAATTGTAGTCGGCAGGCAAAGGTTCAAAATCATACAAAGGCAGTCCAGAAACAGGAAACAAAACAAGAACAGATCTCCGAAGTGCAGTAACATTTAAACAAGGACTCGACAACTAACACAGAAACAGACAGGGTATAAATACACACAGAACTAACAGGGTGATGGGAAACAGCTGTGTACAATGATCAGATGATGAGTGCAGACAAAGGATTATGGGAATTGCAGTTCATGATGAGTGGGTGACGATATGGGGAAGAGACCTCTAGTGGACACCCAGGGAAACACACTCTACGGAGCTGCTATCAGACGCTCCACGACACAACTTCAAAACAAAATAAGAGTCTAGGAGGGAGGTGGAATGGTGGAGGATCAGGGGAGGGATGGTGGGCCAGGTCCATGGAGGGGAACAAGGGGTGACGGTTTGGCCGGCGGCCAGGGCGAAACAGAGTCCATCGGGCGGCCAGGGCGAAGCAGAAAGTCCATCGGGCGGCCAGGGCGAAGCAGAAAGTCCATCGGGCGGCCAGGGTGAAGCAGACAGTTCATCGGGCAGCCAGGGCGAAGCAGACGACCCATCGGGCGGCCAGGGCGAAGCAGACGACCCATCGGGCGGCCAGGGCGAAGCAGACGACCCATCGGGCGGCCAGGGCGAAGCAGACGACCCATCGGGCGGCCAGGGCGAAGTAGAAAGTCCGTCGGCCGGCCAGGGCGAAGCAGAAAGTCCATCGGGTGGCCACGTCGGTGAAGACCCCTCGGGCGGCCAGGGCGGTGAAGACCCTTTGGGCGGCCAGGGCGGTGAAGCCCCCCCGGGCGGCCATGGCGATGGAACAGGAACAGACACCGGCTCAGGCACAGGAACAGACACCGGCTCAGGCACAGGAACAGACACCGGCTCAGGCACAGGAACAGACACCGGCTCAGGCACAGGAACAGACACCGGCTCAGGCACAGGAACAGACACCGGCTCAGGCACAGGAACAGACACCGGCACAGTCACCGGCTCAGGCACTGGAACAGTCACCGGCTCAGGCACTGGAACAGTCACCGGCTCAGGCACAGGAACAGTCACCGGCTCAGGCACAGGAACAGTCACCGGCTCAGGCACAGGAACAGTCACCGGCTCAGGCACAGGAACAGTCACCGGCTCAGGCACAGGAACAGTCACCGGCTCAGGCACAGGAACAGTCACCGGCTCAGGCACAGGAACAGACACTGGCTCAGCCACAGGAACAGTCACCGGCTCAAACACAAGAACAGCCACCCTTGAGGTGTGTGCCCCCCAGGCACGCAGGACCGCCACTACATAAAATGTGAAGACAGCACGCTTGGCCGTGACAGGACTGATGGTGGTCAGCACTGGATCAACCGGATCAGAGACCACCAAAGTCAGGTCCTCCAGGATGACAGCGGGCTGTTCGGGGACGGCCTCCGGGATGACAGCGGGCTTTTCGGGGACGGCCTCCGGGATGACAGCGGGCTGTTCGGGAACGGTCTCCGGGATGACAGCGGGTCGTTCGGGGACGGTCTCCGGGATGACAGCGGGCTGTTCGGGGACGGCCTCCGGTTCCTTAGGGGAGGTGGACGCCGACCTCCTCCTCCTCCTCCTCCTTTGGCCATGAGGTGGTGAGATCGGGCCTTCCACTTCTCCAACCTGACGGTTGGCTGCCATGGTCTCCTCAGTCCTGTGAGCAGCCATGGCGAAATAATAAAATAAAGTTTTCGGAGGGCCCCTACTGCTGGATCCATTCATCTTGGTCGAGTCCTTCTGTCACGTGATGCACACAAAAGGTAGGATCCAAGTGCAGTTTATTAGGGTAATCCAAAATCATTCGTCAGCCAGGCAAAAGGTCAAAATCCATATGACACAGTCCAAAAACAAGAAACAAACTAGACAAGAACTCAGAGGTGCACATAGACATCAAACATGGACTCAACAACTAACACAGAAACAGACAGGGTATATATACACACAGATACTAACAAGGTAACGGGAAACAGTTGTGTGCAATAATCAATGAGTGACAAACAGGATGATGGGAAATGTAGTCTGAGTGAAAGACACCGTGGTGGAAAAGGACCTCTGGTGGAAACCCATGGAACACAAACCAGACACTGTGACAGAATCTGTTTAAAGTGAAATAGTCCATAGTTACCAAACACTGAAATAACGGTTTCTAACCCAGAAGAACAGCAGTGAAATATCTCACCTTGAACCGTCACTGTAGCAGCAGGAGAATGAGATGATGGTTTATCAATCTTGCGCTTATGTCTTATGTAGAAGCAGTAAATGTCGACTGATGCAGGTGATTTTACATCTGCCCATCTGAGCACTTCAGCACCAGTGAGCTCCAGCTCACACTTCCAACTGGCTTTTGTATTTTTCTCTTCTCTGTTAATGTAGAAATTACACTGATTCACTGTAACATCTGCTGGTGTCTCACAGATTATCTTCACTGATCTGGACTCTCTTAGGACATCTGGAAATACTTTTACAGCAGGAGATTCTGAAACAACCAAAAACAGACAAATGAATCATTACATCTCCTTATTGACCATGTTTACATGCATAATTTTCCAACTACGGTCCATGATTTGGTTTAACCTTTAAACAAATTAATGCCTGGTTTCACAGACAAAGCTTGAATCTAAAATGCATGTTTGAGCCGTTTTAACTAAAAAAGAAACTTGCACTGACATTTCCTAAAATATGTCAGTGCCAATGTTTTGTCTCAAGATGCACACAAGTAATGTTTTTTTTTCTAAGGCACCTGTAGAAAAGATTCTTAAATGCCATAATTTAACTAAAGCCTACTCCTGGCTTAATCTAAACCCTGTCTGTGAAATTGGGCCTTAAACTCATGTGAACAGTAAACTTTTATATGAACAACTGCAATGTAAATAAATACTACAGTGGATTTTCCAAATAACTAATTTACATGAACATGTCCAATTAATATAGATTCTTATTTCACCCAAACATTAGCTTAATCGGGTAATTGCAATTTAGTTCAATTCAACAAATTGTAATTAAATTGCTAACAAAAACGAATATGCTTTAGGTTAGGTTCATGTGTTTGCTCAAACATAACTGTACTGATCACACATGCTGAAATATTTTAGAAAATTTAACTTTTTTTAACTGCAATTGAGGACATTCAGTATTTAATCAACATCAAGCAGTGATTACTTACTGTCAGACTGAACCTCCATAAACAGCTGAAATGCAATGAAGATGATCAACTCCATTACAGCAAGAGGGAAAAGAGAAGAGACTAGACTCTCACAATGGGTGAATTAGGAAGCAACACATTAGACCACAACTATTTAATGCTTGTGCAGTCAGAACTATGAAGATGAACGTACATCATGAGAACACATTTACAGCAGAACTGGGTCACCGATAACATTTTTTGTAGGCTCACAGAATACAGGCACATGATGTCTGTCACGCTCTGCCTGTTTTACTTTCGTTTTCATGGACTTTTAGTTTTTTTCTCTTATTAACCTGTTTCCTGTGTTCATTTGTTCCCACCAGTCCTTAGTTGCCATGGATATTAATTTAATTAGCACACCTGTCAGTTTGAGTTTGTAGTAGAAATTTTAATATTGGCTAATTAATAATAGACATTACATTGAAAGATCATATGGTCTCTTTATCTGTATTCCTGAGTTTCTATTATTATGTTTACACAGCTGTGAAGGCATGAGTAAAGACAATCAGAAGATGGTTAGGTGTCACCTCTGTTCTCAGAGGTGAGAAAACCCCTGGGGTTAGGAGATCTAAAGGGTAGTCATAAAGTCATTTTGTTCCTCTTGTCTAAATAATTGACTAGAGATAGCTTTGAAGAGAAACACTATAAGACTGCCACCCAAATTCTCCTCCTGGTCTTCACTCACCCCTGCAGCTGGACTGTGTGGGCGACTGGGTCTTATTCTTGCAAGAATAAATACTTTTAAAATACAATTCGGATCAGAATGTCTCTTACGCGGTGATGCTGTTTGTTTAATTATTGTTTTTGCCACAACAATTGGTGTCAGAACGTGGGATCTCACGGCAGTTTCTTCTGGTCCTGAAGCGGATTTGACGACTGATCATCCAGAAGCACCAGGCTTCTAGTCTTACCTCGAAAATTGAGAGAGAAGAGCCAAACTGCTCTCAGGGTCAGGAGTGACTCGACTGAGATCAGAAAGAATCCGGTGGCAGTAGGCCTAAAGCATCTCGGTAAGAGACAGTAAAATTATTTTATTTTGTTTTGTTTTGTATGGTGTAATTTGATATGACTGTGAGTGAACCATAGTGGCTGAAATTATCTCTTTGGTACGGGCAGAGAAGATTTTCGAGGGGGAAATTGTAACCTGAGGAAGTCAAGTCAATTTTATGCCGAAAACTAGCTCGTAAAAGTGGACGGAAGAGCCACACAGTGGACGGTAGAGCCACGCCTGATTAATTAGGTTAACCAGAATCAATCGAGCGCTGGAAAGCGCTCACGGAAAGATTTGAGTAAACTGTAATTATTACAGAGCATATTTGCTACCCTCGCTGATACGAGGTGACAGAATCGGGCCTGTTGAAGACGTTTGGCAGATTATTAGACGCGCGTCGAAGGAAAATCCAGGAGAGATAAAGTTCAGCCAACATGGAGTCGCCTAACAGTAAGCCCATGTATGTATCGCTGCAGCTCGGAGACCTGCAGGTGAGAGAAGCTTACGCCGCAAGTGGGAGGAGCTTATGCCGCAAGTAGGAGGGATTTCACAAATGTGCAAGTAGGAGGAGTTTACGCCGCAAGTGGGAGGAGCTTATGCGGAAATCCCCAAGCTGTCTTTGCCGAGGACGGCGGTAAATGAGTATGGCAGGAAGTAGCGACAGTAATGAAAATAAACTATCAAATATTACGTTCCTCATCATGGTCTGATTTCTTACAGCTTTGTTATTATTGTGTGTGTCCAATACCACTCACTGTCAATGATGAAGTCACGTCTTTACACCTTTTACCATACTTAAAGTGATGGTGTTTTAAATTCATCAGGCTGTAGGCCTTATTCAAGCATATTTCTGAATATTAGCTACATATTCTACTACAGTATCAAGTAAATGAACATTAAAATGTGATGCAATTGGACTCAGTGAAGTGAATGTGTAAATACATGAAAAACACTTGGCTAATGTAAAAAAAAAAAAAGTTACCATCCATCTTTACTGCATAATTTTTTAAAATAGCAGACTAATGTTCTTCTGAACGTGTTACACATATATTACATTTAAATCTTAGGGTGGATAAATTATTGTTTTCAATGAATAAAATCATGTACAAGTCACTCAGAATTGATTGCAAAACTGTTTATTTTACTTTTTTTGTTATTTGTAAGGACACTATAGCAGCTCATTAGAACTGATCTGCATGCAGTGAAAACTGCAAAATCCAGGGTGGAAGATTTCTGAATAAATGCCCTGGAGCTCGCCTCGCTTTCCCTTCCCAGCATAACCTGGTGGATACACAAGAAGCACAATAAGAACTAGGGTTTATAGTTGACATTGAAAAGTTATAAACATTAAGAATAATTTCTCAGCTCTGTAGGTCCATGCCATGCAAGTGAATGGTGTCCAGAACTTTTAAACTCCAAGGGATGACATAAGTAAATTAGATTTTTATTTTTCCTTTAGACTAACAACTAGTTTATTCATCACCAATTTACACAAAACGTACCAGGAGTGCAGCATTTGTACTCAAACCCACACTCCAAACAAGTGGAGATTGAGTACATCCTCCAGCAGAGCTGTTTGTAGTGAGATGACTTATTTGTCCAGCATGCAACACCTGAGGTGAAAAAAAAAATGAACATAACATTTAACATTATCAATGATGTTCTTGTTATGCGTTTTATTTTTTAATGTTAATATTTACTTTCTAGCCATAAGAAGTGTGCCTGATTCTTGAAATTGTTATCCCCAATTATGTCCCTGAACCTTGAGCAAGCCAATGACAGGGGCATGTAGGCAGCATCTCCTTCTTGAAGAACAACTTCAAGAAGTATGTTCTTCAGCAATGCTCCTGATAACTGAAAAGATAGCAACAGTTAGCACAGGCCGTTAAAAAATGTTAAAAGCACATTATATAACATAATTCAACTACCTTGAAGATGAAGCATGATGGAGGGTCATCGTCTTTTAACAGCTCATCCTTAAAGAAAAATATAAGTGGATTAAAACTGTTCTATGACAGGGGTTTCCAAACTTTTCCATGACAAGGCCCCCCTTTTGCATGATGTGTTATTGAACCCATTGACAATACTACGGCAGATGTATAAATAAATAAATGAAACATCTAGGTGAACATCTATTGACCTTTATTGGTGTTGTAATAATAACATTTGTATGTCAGATCTTCATATATGGTAAAGGAATTTCAACATCTTCAAATCTGGTACAGTAATTTCAACATTGTATCTGTGTGTTTCAGTCAGTGAATGGAAAAAGAAAGAGATTACTTAACGAGTGTGTGTGTGTGTGTGTGTGTGTGTGTGTGTGTGTGTGTGTGTGTGTGTGTGTGTGTGTGTGTAAGAGAGAGAGAGAGAGAGAGAGAGAGAGAGATTATCCATACTTTATGTATGCTGCATCATACCTACGAGTCTTACTAGGAGTTCGTTTTCTGATTTTTGTTAAATTTTTTATCTGAGGTTTCAATAGCTGACTCATCAGGTTTTTTCCTTTTTAAAAATCTATCCATTTTGATAGAGCTAGCCAGCTAACTAAATAAATAGCTGAATAGCTGAGCACTGGTGGTTGTAACCAAGCATAGGCCTACCTGTCAACACTCCCGTTTTTTTTCATTTTAATGCAAACATGTTGTTAAATGCGTAGTTTAAGCGCGCTGTATCTTTTTTATGGGCATGATGAGCGATGCTCAATTTACAAATGATCACTCTTTTGAGTCGATTCTGTTCTAAGACTTCATCAAACAAGTTGGCTGATCTCTCTAAATCGGTTTGCGAATCAGTTTGAATGATCTGTTCAGTTTCCTGCACGCACTGAATCACTGAAGCACTTTCAATTCACACTCGACTCGGAGTCGTAACGGGAAGATTTAAAGGCACACTATGCAAGAATTTTACCTTAATATAACAGCTTCAAAGTCATTTCGGTGGTAAACAAACTCATATTAGGGCGAATCATCCTGGTAGTAAAGCTTGGGGGGGACGCCGCTGGAAAAACCAGCAATGCAAGTTTGAGAGGAGCGCCCCGACAAATCTCGCGAGAATCAGGACATGCTTTACGGCGATGACGTCACACACATCAACAACAACATGAAGCACGAAGACACTTGCGCGCATTTCAGACGTGATACTCGAGTCGAAGATGGAAAAAGTAAAGAAAGCGCGGTCGGAGGAGACTAGGAAAAGGAAAAGAGAATCTGACCGCGTGAGGAACCGGACAAGAGTCCCACTCGGTCAGTCATTTACTCGTTGGCGTGAGCTAAAAAGCAGCACTGGATGCAACAGCAATGCTGACCTGGCGATCTTGTTGATGGACTATTAAGTAAATATCTCATTTGTAAACTTGTTTGTGTTCTATATTGTATGTTGTTGCGCTTGCTTGTAATATGTCATTTTTGTTGACATAATTATCATTGTTGATAATTAGACCAGTCCAATAATTTATCATGAGATTATCATGAGAACAGTTGTCAATATCTCATAATTATCAGGACACAAATAAGCCTAGAGGTTGTAAAAAGTGTAAACGAGCACAATTTGCAAACTATTATGATAAATTGCAATAATCATGTCTAATGACATCACAACGGTGAATGTTATGAAATAATGCGATGTACATTTAACTTTATTGATGTCATCTGGCATTTTGTAATGTTTACATTACAATAAAATTAAAAAACACAAATGAAATTATACAGTAGTCCTAGACTATAGTAGCAGGCTAACGCCAGCTACTAATTCTCGTTGAGACTTGGGTCTGGGAACCACATGTACATTTTCTCGTATTTGAGGCGTGGTTTACGAATGCCCGGCGCCGTTTATTGGGTGCTAAGAATGTCTATCAAATGCGCCTGTACGTAGCTCATAGCCAATCGTTTCAATTATACCAGATGACGTATGTAGAGCGACAGAAATTTGACGAGGAAGAAGACGAAATAAACTTGCGTTCTAAATTACTTAGAACATTCTCTAAGGCTGCATCAAAAGGTAGCTTCGCGTCTGCTGCCATGTTGAATCCATAGAAATAAACAAACTGCTTCGGTGTGTCGCATAGATGTCGTCATCGTCTTGCTGCTCCCTCCCCGTTCTGTGATTGGTTCCCTAAATGAGGCGAAAATCTGGACCATGGTATCCATACTGCCTTTCAGCGTGAATAAAATCGCGATGCGGGAAGGCAGCATGGGGAAACCCAGACTAAGACTATAGGCTATTTACTTGTGATTTAGCAGCAATCATGTAAAAACGTTATAAGCCAGCAAACGCGGTAGGCTACTTTATTATTATAAAGTAGTCTAACACTTGACATATAGTTATTATTATCCTTTTACCATCATCAGTAGTTCAGTAGACTATGCAGTATGCAGTAGCCTAATATTTGTATGAAATTGTGAAACATTACCTGGTCAATACACTGTAAAAAATAAATAGTTCAAGGCAACTTGATGCAGTAAGACTTTTGGGTTGTCTCAACAATTATTTTTTAGTTCTTCTCAGTAAAAATACTTTGTTTAGCCAACGTCGATTTGTTTGTTCATGAAATGTTGATTGTCATATTTTGCTAATAAATATATTCTTGTCACAGCAACTGAAACAACAATTACTGTTGTTGAGGTAATTCATATTTTTCTGTTTTCTGGATGGAAAAAAATTTATTTGCAAAATAAGGCGTCACCACATTACTAGCCTTTTTTATAGTGATTTTACATCCATTTGCAAATGACAAACATGGACTTATTCCTTTATCAGTTTATTTACATTTATTCATTTACAGACACTTTTATCCAAAGCGACTTACAAATGAGAACAATAGAAGCAGTTAAACTAACAATAGAACAACAATATGCAAGTGCTATAACTCTTTAAAAAAAAATTATAGAAGAGAAAGAGTTCGTATTAATGGAAGTGTTGCCGAAAAAGATGCGTCTTCAGCCATTTCTTGAAAATGGCTAAAGACTGAGCAGCTCTGGTTGAGTTAGGCCGATCATTCACCAGCAGGGAACAGTCATGGTAAATGACTGAAGAAAAGAAAGAGATTTTGTGCCTCTGAGATGGCACCACAAGACGACGTTCGCTTGCAGAGCACAAGTTTCTGTCTTTCAGTTGTAAACATGCAAAACTTAAATGCTTGTTTGTAACCAACAATAAAATGCAGTATTTTTAGTCTCTTAATGTAAAATCTTAACCTTTTCAAAACATTGAACCAATTGGAAACACTGGTCCAATTATGCCTCACCAAAACTCATTTGTTTATAAAAGAAAGGACTTGCAAGGTGCATCCAAACTCCAGATTTGGTATCCAAACTGTTCGTCTTTGTTGGTGACAAGGTATGCCAGGACACTGTTCCATTTTCACTTTTAAGTGTTTTAGCAGTTTGTTTTTATGAACACATTCTGAATGGTATCAAAAGTGTACTTGAGATATGAAACGTTGAGAGGATAGAGAAGGCCAAAAAAGTATGCCAGAGCAGTCGAGGGATCAGGGAGAACTTCCAGAATAACAAACTCCTCCAGTACAACAGCAATGTTCTGGATCATTGGTGATGATGTTTGGGTGTTATCTTCCAACATAGAGAATGCCAACAGATACCCATTTTGTCCCATCTTCAGTTTCCTGTAACACAAACACAAAATACAAATAAATTTTTGTTTAAAATTCAAGTTGTTAGTTTTATTCTCAAAAAGTAAAAAGCAAGTGGTATTTTAACATTTTAAGAGTATGAACCCACTATGCATTAGACTAGTTTTCAGATTTGTAGTGGTAGATAGTTTTATAATGTGAAATCATTAATCAAAAGTTAATATTATAAAAGAACAGACGACACAAAGAATGGCAAGACCAGGTCTAGAACAAGTAAATAAGAAGAAAACACAAAATCTGGAAACAGTTTAAACTAGGGGTGTCCAGTCCTGCTCTATGGGTCACTGTGCTGCTGAGTTAAGCTTTAACTCCAAATAAACATATCTGAACCAGATAATCAAGATTACTAGAAACTTCCAGGTAGGTTGGAGCTACACTCTGCAGGATTTTGGCCCCTACAGGAGCAGGTTTGGACATCCCTGCTTTAAATGGTTGGTTTACCCAAAAAAATGTATTCTGTCATAATTTACTCACCCTCATATCGATCCCCACCCGTAAGACCTTCGTTAAGCTTCAAACAGAAATTAAGATATTTTAAATGAAATCAGAGCTTTCGGTCCCTCTATTGACAGCCTACACCACTACCACTTTCAAGGCCCAGAAAGGTAGTAAAGACATCATTAAAGTAACCCATGTGATTCCAGTGCTTTAACCTCAATTTGATAAGCGATGCGAGTGCTCTGTGTGTAAAAAACAAAAATAACATCTGTGGCAAGGGGGCCTGGTTCAGTGGAGTCTGTAATGGGAGAATGAGTCAGGAGATGACCGGTAAGTATGTGAAATACAAAATGAGTTACAACTTTTTCTGATTGCTGTAATAGGCTTGGAGAGACAGAAGTGAGTTCGCCGTGATCTCTCTCACCTCCGATAACCAGTGTGCTTCTATACCACAGACCATTTTATACCATGTCAGACATCTTTATTCACAAAAAATAAATCTACCAACGCACGTACACGAGAGCACCATGACGCATGCGTGTTGTGTTGACTCGAGAGCAGACGTCCTCACCCGGAAGCACTGCACTGTTTAATAACAAGGGAAACCAGGGAAAGAGAGATGCTGTATGCAAGCTTTGTTTATTAAATTCTACATTTATGTTGCTTTAGGTCTTGGTTTGTTTTCTAAAATTGGTGCTTCCAGGATGGGTGAGAACATCTGCTCTTTCGTCAACACAACACGCATGTGTCATGGTGCTCTAACCACTGGAGTCACATTGACTACTTAAATGGTTTTACTACCTGTCTGGGCCTTGAAAGTGAGTAGCTGCAATAGAGGGAAACAAATATCTTCATTTGTGTTTCGAAGATGAACAAAAGTCTTACATGTTTGGAATGACATGACAGTGAATAATTCATGACAGAATAAAAATGTTTGGGTGAACTAACCCTTTCAGCCTTTTAAAGTCTTTGATACATACTTTACACTTCTTGAATAGGCAGGCCTTTCAAAGCAGCAGTCCTCCTGTGATTAACTATGTCTGTCGTATAAACATACAAAAGAAACAACCGAAAAGCCAAAGTATGAAAACTGTATTTATCTTCAGACAAAGTAACATAGATCAAACCATCAAAACACTGAAATTGAACTTACCCTTTCATCAAGTCTTTCTATGAGTGCATCCATGTCCTGTACGAAAGCTCCTTTTTGTAAAGTTTCAGGAGCTCAGGTCTGTCAATGGCTGTCATCATGAAGACTCCCAGAAGGTCTTTGTTGGTGATTCGGAAAAATTTCTCACAAATCTGTTCATAACAAACAGTTCAATTGTATTAATGAAACTTGTGAGTTGTAAAAAACAATGAGTACACATTATTTACTGTGATCTGAACACCTATTAAGAAAGCAAAAAAAAAAAAAAAAAAAAAATCACCTGTTCTCTTGCTAAAAGAGTGCAGTCCACCTCTCCTGAACTTCTACAATGATTGGTTGCTCTTGGACCACTTCTTTTCTCCTGGGGGAAAATGTTAGCTTCATTTTTTTTACTCATTACTATGTTCCTTGCCTTTTTTTTGTCCGTTCCAGCCATAAAAGTATTTGGTGATGCAGCTTATAGTGCTTCAGAAGGACATCTTGCTGAATTTGCAGTTTTTACACTGCATTAAGACCTATAGGGTCATCCTGGAAAATAGACATTTATCAGTTAGAACCTTAAATTGTAAGAATCACAACCTTATATTAATTAAAATGATCATTTATGAACCATATTTTACACTTTTAGAACGAATTTTATCTTTATGTCCCCAAAATTTAAAATCATATGATGTACACAGAAATCTCTGAATATTTGTTTTTATGAATTATCTGTTCTATACACACACAATAGTCTACATACACACTACACACATACAGCGTGTGTGAAATTTAAATGATGGAACTGCACATAGAAACGGCTAACATGCATAATAGGCTAGTTTATCTATCCATACATTGTGTATGTGAGGCTTACATATTTACACATTACACGTTCTAACTTACCTTACCGGTTGAATGTTTCCCTATCTCTCCGCGGTCTTCCGCCTCTCTCACAAACGCGTGGAACAGCTAACGTACACACATTCTAACAGCGCCACCTTGAAACAAAAAGCGGAAAAATATACTGAATTTGCGCTGGGATCCTGATCACTTAAATGAAAAGATTAAAATAATGATCTAATTTACGATAATCTGTGTCTAGAGAACTTTAATGAGATAACGTTAATCTTTTTCTGACCAGTGGCACAAACATGAGAAAAAAAATAGGCCACAAGCCGTTTTTTGTGCATTTGCCCCAACTTTACATAAAACACACCGTCAGGTCGGGAATATGCAAATCATTGCATGCATGAAATTAAAAGTATATTGATACTCACCTACAGCCGTGTGGCAATATTTAGATCCTCGAAGAAGCAGGATGAGCGAACTCCAACATGGCAGCGATAAAACGAGGAGCTAAAGCAAGCACAAAATGGAGAAGGAAACCCCGTGCATTCGGCGCGATGTTCATGCTCATCACGCATGCGCACACTAGGATTAGCGTTGCTGTCAGTTCAACATAAAAAAGTTTGTCCAGAAAACTTTGTTTAACATGTAGCTGTGCCATTTTGGAGAATTTTGTTGGACTAACATTTTTATGTAGATTCACTGTTATTTACAATTCCTAATATATGTGACTCAAAAAGCACAGTATGCTGGACAAATGGTCATTTCATTTTTTACAGTGTATCTTCAGAGTCTATCTGTGCCTGTAGCATGCCCGAGGCTTCTATCCTACCGAACAGGTACCAGTGTGGGGGGTAGGGGGTATTTACGACAGTGCAAGTATTCCACAGCGACTCTAGGGGTCGCTGTTTGACAAAAACAGAATTCCTGCATAGTGTGCCTTTAAGAAAATCAAGAGCGTTGGATGAAGTGGCCGTGGACCTACTACAGTCAAGTGAAAGCAAATCTGCAAATCTATCATATTGTTTGCCAGCGATGAAGATCTTAATTAGTTGAACATCTTCGTATGCTGTCTGTGAATGAATGATTCCACAGGACCATACATTCGATTTCATTTCATTCAGGTAGTACATTTTACAACCAAACAGATTATTACGCCACGATTTCATAACAATACTCATAATAATATAAATGTTTTTATATATATTTTAAAATATTTATAAAATTTATTTTAAAAAAATTGCTTTCATTTTTTCTTCCAACTTGCTGCGGCCCCCCTGGCGGCCCATCCCCCCACATTGAAAACGTACTCGGTTACTAACGTAACCTCGGTTCTCTCTAGAGAGGGAACGAGTACTGCGTAATATCTTACGCTATGGGGAAAACCTCTTTTCCACGAGATATTGAAGCAAAAAATTATCCTTAATTTTGAATTAATGTAAAACGCTGTGCAGCAGCATGCAGATATAGGCAGGACGGCTCGCGCGCCTATTGGCTGCCCTGCGGCAAACAGCAGCAGCCTATCGAGAGAGGTGCTGCGTGACATAATCCTATGGGGGCATTTCGCGCCCATTTCGTCACATCCCGCCAGAAAAGGGCGCAATTTCGCCCTATAAATATAGCTCGATAAGGCTGGTACACTGGTTTTCATCGCCGAAGCGAACCAGAGCTGTGTATGCACGGCAAGATACGCAGTACTCGTTCCCTCTCTAGAGAGAACCGAGGTTACGTTAGTAACCGAGTACGTTCTCTTACGAGAGTATCTCTCGTACTGCGTAATATCTTACGCTATGGGGAACACAATGCAAAACGCCGTGCGTACTGGGATCCGACACCAAAGTCCCAAGGGCAGTAGCCCGGGGCTCATGTAGTGCATAATCACCATAGACTCACAGAGAGTCGGAGAAGAGAGGCTGCAAGCATCATTCCCCATGAAAATAGCATCCTATAGGGGCTAGTTATGTTAATAGTGTTTCACACAGACAGGGTGAACGTGTTCAGCCTGAACTGGTTAAGATTACGGGTTATTCAACACCCATCGAGCCGTGTTATCGCTCAGTGAGCGATGCACAAGCAAAACTCAGCATCTGGGCCGGCACAGCGGGGCAGATAACACTGAATTCTATACCGACAGAAGCTTGGCTTGTAAGTCGGGAACCTCTAGGTTATAAAACCTTATAAATGTAGACGGCGAGGCCCAGCCCGCAGCCGTACAGATATCTTGCAAGGTAACGCCACTATACCATGCCCACGACGAGGCCACGCCTCTCGTGGAGTGCGCTCTGACACCCAAAGGACACTGCAGGCCCTTAGAAGTGTAAGCCAGTGCTATGGCATCGACTATCCATCTGGATAGGCTCTGTTTTGATGCGGCCAGTCTCTTGGAACGTCCGCCAAACAAAACGAAGAGCTGCTCGGTCTGCCTGAAGGCAGACGAGCGGGACACATAAGCTCTCAGTGCCCTGACAGGGCAAAGGAGACTCGCATCCTCCTCCTCATCTTGAACCGAGAGAGCACACAGGGAAATCACCTGGGCTCTGAACGGTGTGTTGAGGGATTTGGGCACGTACCCGTGCCTCGGTTTGAGTATGACTTTTGAGTCACTAGGCCCAAACTCCATACATGATGCGCTTACTGAAAGCGCTTGTAAGTCCCCTATGCGCTTCACTGAAGCGAGAGCCAAAAGAAACACCATTTTGAAAGACAGATGCTACATGTCTGACAAATCGATTGGCTCGAACGGGGCACCTTTCATGGCTTCCAAAACCGTAGAAAGGTCCCACACCGGGACTGAAGGAGGTCTAGGAGGGTTCAACCTCCGAGCTCCCTTGAGGAATCGCACGACTAGGTCGTTCTTCCCCAGTGACTGGCCAGACACAGGTTTTGTAAACGCTGCTATAGCCGCCACGTACACTTTGAGCGTGGATCGGGTTCTGCCCTTATCCAGCAGCTCTTGAAGGAAGGAAAGCACTTCCGTGACCCCGCAGTCTACGGGTGAAAAGCCCTGAGCTTGACACCAGGCAGAGAACACAGACCATTTCTAGGAGTAGAGCCGTCTTGTAGACGGGGCCCTTGCCTGCGTGATCGTGTTTAGCACTCCCTCCGGGAGGATAGCGGGTACCCGTTGATGGCCCATGCGTGCAGGGACCATTGCTGGGGGCGAGGATGCCAAATCGAGCCCTTGGCCAGGGAGAGGAGGTCTCTCCTCAATGGTATTGGCCACGGGGCAGTGCTGGTCAGCTGCATCAGGACTGGAAACCAAGCCTAGTTTGTCCAGAGCGGAGCCACAAGCAGCACTGGGCATCCATTTTCCCTGATCCGTTCCAGCATTTGAGGCAGGAGCGAGATGGGGGGGAAAGCATAGAGGGGACAGCGGGGCCAAACGTAGGCCAGCGCGTCCTTGCTATTGGAGAAATATTTCGGACAGTGAGCGTTCTCGTTGGACGCGAACAGGTCCACCTGCGCTCTGCCGAATGTCTCCCACAGCAGTTGGATCGTCTGCGGGTGCAGCGACCATTCCCCTGCTGGGACATTGTCTCTGGATAGCCTGTCTGGTCCCAGATTCAGGTGACCAGGCACGTGCGCTGCTCTCAGTGAAAGCAGGTAGTGCTGAGCCCAGACCAGGAGGCACTCCGTCAGCCTGTAAAGGTTTCGGGACTTGATGCCGCCCTGATGATTTATGTACGCCACCACTGACATGTTGTCCGACCGGACCAAGACGTGGTGACCCCTTATCTGGGGACAGAATCGCCGCAGCGCGTTGTCGACTGCCATCATTTCCAGACAGTTTATATGTAGGAGCTTTTCCCGTTCTGACCACTGGCCAAAGAACGGTCTGCCCTCGAGCAGCGCTCCCCATCCCGAGGTGGAGGCGTCCGTGGACACCACCTTCACGCTCGAGGGAGTCCCCAGACTCACACCTGACTGGTACCAGTCGGTTTTCTTCCAAGGCTCCAAAGCTGAGACGCATTTCAGACCGACCCGGAGGCGTAACGACCAGCGGTCCATGCCCTGGGCGGAACCCGCGCTTTCAGCCATAGCTGCAGTGGGCGCATGCGAAGCAGCCCCAACTGGAGCACTGAAGCTGCTGAGGCCATGAGACCCAGCATTTTCTGAAACCTTTTGAGCTGGACAGTTGAGCCGCGGCGAAAAGATTTCGCGGCGCGCTAAGTGTCCTGTGCGCGCTCTGGCGACAGATGCGCTGTCATAGATAGTGAGTTCAGCACTGTTCCCAGAAAAGATATTTTCTGGCTGGGAGACAGCGAGCTCTTCGCCCAATTGACTGTGAGACCCAGATTCTCGAGATGTTCGAGTAATGTGGCCCTGTGTTCTATGAGCTCTGATTGTGATCGAGCTAGAATCAGCCAATCGTCCAAGTAGTTCAAAATTCGCATGCCCTGAAGTCTCAGGGGTGCGAGAGCCGCGTCCATGCACTTCGTAAAAGTACGGGGTGCCAGGGACAGGCCGAACGGCAGGACTTTGTATTGGTATGCCTGGCCTTCGAAGGCGAATCTCAAGAATTGCTTGTGACGTAACGCTATTTGTATTTGAAAATAAGCGTCCTTTAGATCTATCGACATGAACCAGTCTCCTTGGCGCACTTGCGCGAGGATTTTCCTGGTTGTAATCATTCTGAACTGACGCTTCGTGAGCGTTCTGTTCAGCCGTCGCAGATCTAGAATGGGTCTGAGACCCCCGTTTTTTTTCGGTACCAGAAAATACCTGCTGGATAGACCCCCTTCGCTCTGAGCCTGAGATAGAGGTTCTATAGCCCCTTTGCTCAGTAGTTTCGCTATCTCGGCTCGAAGTAGGTGAGATACTTCATTTTTTACCGTCGTTTCGACTCGCGCCGCGCAACGGCGGGGGTGTCGAGCGAACTGCAGCGAATAGCCTCTTTTTATAGTGTTCAGCACCCATTCTGATACCCCGGGAAGCTTTGCCCACGCATCTGCATGAAAAGCTAGAGGTAGAATGAAATCTGGGCTCTGGCCGTGATATAGCGGCGGCCGGAGAGCTCCGGTGTGCTGAGAAATAGACACTGTGTTTATAGTGTGCGAGGCGGGGGGTGCGCTGATCACAGCGGGCAGCCTGACCACGCTAGGCTTCTCTCTGACGGGATGTGGAGAGAAGGCGAGCGGGGCGAGCCCCGTGGGGTTCGGCATGTCTGTGAGGGAATGTGGGCGCGGGATAGCGGGCACACTCGCTGCACTGAGAACACTGTCGGCTCGCGCCAACTGAAAATGTGTTGGTTTCGTTTTTACAGAAAACGTGGGACATGCTTCATGTAGTGTTTGTGGGCACTGTGTTGTGGGCACGTACACTATATTTATTGCACAATCGACATGAGTCGATTTATTTATTTATTTTTTTTTTTTTTTTTGCTAGCCCTGTATTGTGGCGGGCTGTGTCTGCGTGTGGGAATGGGCACTGAGACGTGGGCATTCTTACAACACTCATAACACCATCGGCCGTGGCCTGGAATTCCAGAAAATACACTCTTTTTGGGATTTATCTGGGTCGCCTTAAAGCTGGCGTTTGTATGCAGGCAAGCGTGCTGTGGTACTAGCTTGTTTACTGCAAAATACACTGGAACAGTCACATTGTTTGGAACTGAACGAGCGAGAAGTTTCGGTAGAGTCTGGCCGCGGCGAGACTTAAACACCGTGGGCCTTAGCTGACTGTATGTGTGTTGGTTTCTTTTACAGAAAACGTGGCACATGCAGTGTGTAGTGTTTGTGGGCACTGGGTTGTGGGCACATTCACTATAATTAATGCACAATTGACATGAGTCGAACTCATTTGTGCGAGCACTGCACTTTGGCGGGCTGTGTTTGTGTGTAGAAATGAACACTGGGCTGTGGCATTTTTAATACACTCATAACACCATCGGCTGTGGCCGGAATACCAGAAAATACACTGCTTACATGATTTTTCTGGGTCGCCGTGGAAACGGGATTTGTGTGCAGACAAGCGGGCCATGTTACCGGCTTGTTTACTGCAAAATACACTGGAAAAGTCGCATTTTCTTGGAACTGAACGAGTGAAAAGTTTGGGTGTAAGTCTGGCTGCGGCGAGACTAAATTTTTATCCGCTGCGAGAGCTGGGCTCGAACACGGATCTCCCGTGCGAAGGCTTTGGCTTTCGCCACTGAGCCACAGGGGGAAACGACAAAAGCTTAAAATAGCCCAAGCAGATAAAGAGCGTCATCACAGTTTTGTGTGCGTTGGCGTTTGTTTGCAGGCGTGCGTGTAATACAACAGGCTTATTGCTGCAATATTGACATTTTCAGCCGCTCAAACCAAGAGGAGCTGAGAAATGTTTGAGAAAAGGAGATTGGCCCGGCCTCGGTGGGACTAAAAACACACTCTTTCCTCATTTCGCCGGTGACGCATGCCCACGGGGGCGGGGTAGCTTTCTTATAACGTAAAGAAAGCTAGCCGCGGTTTTGAAGCTGGCCTTCTCTACAGATGCAGCTATCTCGTCGTCATTAATGGCGGAAGCGGCGGCGCGCGGCGGCCGTTGTCCGTCAGCGAGCGACTCGAGTGAAGCTGGCGAACCGGCGAGCTATCACGGGCTGGAGAAGGCTCGGGGCTATTTCGTCGACCTCAATGGAGGAAGCGGCGGCAGACGGCGGCCGCTGTCCGTCGGTGAGGGACTCGAGCGATGCCGGCGAAGCTGGCGGGCGAACCGGCGAGCTTTGGCGGGCAGGAGAAGGCTCGGGAGCGCGCTGAGCACGGCGCTTTTTACGGCGCGGCGCTACAGGGGGCTGAAGTGCAGGCTCTGAGAAGGATGCCAGGCGAGTCCTCAGAGTCACCATAGGCAGTAGCTCACAGTGAGGGCATCCGCCGTCGACGAGAGCGAGAGCCGCATGATCCTCACCCAGGCAGGAAACGCAGATAACATGACGGTCCCCGTCGCTGAGTGTGGCTCGGCACGAGCCGCAGGATCTTTGCATCTTGAAAAAGACGCAGCTCTTTTAGCAGAGAGAGACAGACAGTGAAAAAATGTGTGTCGCAGCGGCGAACACACACACACACAGTTTGAAAAGGATATAACGCCGGAAAGCGTAGCAGGTACGGCGGCTAAAGGCGGCGATGCCAGCGACTTCAGACTCAATGGCTCGTCCCGCTGTGTGCTTTTTCTCAGACGGCGTGGCTTCTCACTCCGGATCCAGCGATGCGTGATGCTTCGCTGAAGAGATGAAAATCAGTGTACCAGCCTTATCGAGCTATATTTATAGCGCGAAATTGCGCCCTTTTCTGGCGGGACGTGACGAAATAGGCGCGAAATGCCCCCATAGGATTATGTCACGCAGCACCTCTCTCGATAGGCTGCTGCTGTTTGCCGCAGGGCAGCCAATAGGCGCGCGAGCCGTCCTGCCTATATCTGCATGCTGCTGCACAGCGTTTTACATTAATTCAAAATTAAGGATAATTTTTTGCTTCAATATCTCGTGGAAAAGAGGTTTTCCCCATAGCGTAAGATATTACGCAGTACGAGAGATACTCTCGTAAGAGAACCACTGGCCTATACTACCCTACTACAGGTACTGTAGGTGGCAGTTGTCGCGAGGTTATCAATGGGACAGCGAATTTACTTTTTTGAAGAGGAGCAGGGTTGGGGACAGTCACGCGTTTTGTAAGTTTTGTAACTGCAACTTTAGCATCTTAAAACCTGTTAACCCATTGCCAGTGCGCCGACTCACTGAAGCGTTTTTTTGTTTGTTTGTTTAACAGGGTTCCTACAGGTTTCTTCAAGTTAAATTCAAGTCTTTTTAAGACCTTTTTAAGACCATTTATATAAAAAAATAATACCTATTTCACGTCCCTACCAGCAAAGAAAAACAAAATCCTTCAACTTGTGTTCATTTATTTTTCAAATGTGGAATGGGTAAAAGATGATAAGCCAAGCAGTTGTGAAAAATAAAAACATTTCAGTAGGCCACAAGAAAGTTTGCCGAACAATGTTAAGTTGTGTTTTAACATTAGCTAGCTACTTATTCTATGCTGGGAATATGGGGAACTGAGAGACCCCTGAACAATAAACATCAAAAATAATAATCGTGGTTGACAAATGAAACTTTTGAGGAAAAATACAATACGGAGAAGTTACATACAGCAGTGTTAATTTTGACAGCAAATTTTGATTTAGTTTTAGTCTCAGTCTTTTGACTAAAAATATGACAAACTAATTTTAGTCATACTTCAGTCATCTGAATTGTTTTAGTTTTAGTCTAGTTTTAGTTGACGAAATACAATAAGATTTTAGTGATTTTAGATTTTAGTTTTTTTTAGATTTTTTAAATCTACTGTAAACTAAATCTACAGTAGATTTTGTCGACTAAAATATGATGGGTTTAGGTAAATTGTAAAATTTCCAAGCAATACAGATACAGATTTAACTACTGTGACTTAAAAAAAAATCTTAAAATTAAATAAAACCACTTTTCCTAAAGTAAAACACAGTCGTCTTTTCAATTAATGATATATGCATTCTTTATAACAACTTACAAATAATTGTCTGCTTGAAAGAATAAAGAATTATGTATGTATGAATTAAATTATTAATAATTAATCTTTATTAAAGCTATTAACAAACAGTAAATGCTTTTCTCTTTTTTCTTTTGTTGCTTGATCAAAATTAATGACACAGACCGCATTATGTTTATTGCCACTGTCACTTTAAGACATCGGCTCATGTTCAATGACATGCGGATACGATTGCACTGTTGCACACCCGATACAACTGTTTAAGACATAACCGACATAGTTTACATGAATACTCTCCAAACCGGACATTTAGACATAATGTTGTGTGTATTTGTCCATTCAGACACGAAAGAGAGCTCAGTGCAGGTCCCGCGCGCTGTATAGGTGTATATGTGCATGGCTCCACGCTTCGGGTTGGTGCGTGGTTGGTTTACATTTTGAACATTTTAAGAGACCGCGGGGTAGATCAGCACGTTACAGTACAAATGTGTGCATCTACCACACACGCAGTGACGCAGGACATCAGTTTTGACTGGATCGCTTCCCAGATCGACACTATCTAACATTTTCATCTAGTTTTTATTCGTTGACGAAAATGTCAATAGATTTTCATCATAGTTTTTGTCATTCAAAACTAGGTTTTATTTAGGTAGCGTCTCGTTTTCGTCAGTGAAAAATGTCGTTGAAGAAAAGTTATTATTTTAGTCAATGAAATGAACACTGACATACAACACAATTTTTAAGACCCAGACATCAAAATTCAAGACTTTTTAAGGTATTATTTCCAAATTCATAAATTCAATGCTTTTAAGGCTTTTTAAGACCCCGCGGGAACCCTGTTTAAATAGTTCAAAGTTTCTATAAGATTTTATGTTATTACCTCGACAAACTATACATCATTAAAAAGATATCACACTCAAGTTTCAGTATTTGACCACCATTTTATTCTCAGAAACGTATAGTGGCAGTTATGTCTTAATTTGTGTCAGGACTTATGTAATCAAAAAATGGTCGATACCTTTAATATAATTTATGAGCGTCAGCCGCTCTCATTCAGAAAAAAACTCCTGTGAGGTCGTCATGACAGCGCTTGACAAAAAAACGTCCCTCGGGGCTTGTAGCTCAAAAATGTGCAGATTTGGAGAAATATTGATAGATTCTCATAGGTTTACATCCGATTCATATAGACAGGAATTATGTTTATTGAATTTATACCCAAATGGGCCGATGTAATCATTACGAGCGCTGGATACTCGGATGTACTGTTGTTTTCAATCCATACTGGCAGCCTGAGGGCGCCGTGTGCACATGCAGTCCATATATGGAACACATGAAGAAGAGCCATATGTGACATTCAGGAAGTCCCTGAAACAAACAAAGCTTCCAGAGATCGCTGTAACATGCAGATAAAGACGTTTTGAAGACAAAAAACATGATTGCAATGATATTTGATTTACCTGTGTTCTTCGAGCCATGTCAGGTATTTTCATAAATAATAGATTATATTTATAATGTAATGCTAATCGATATAGACTTTATCATCGTGCAGAATACTATAAAATAATATATTTTCTGTCTGATTTTTTTATCTGAAGCCAAATCAGATCACAGAAGGTTATTTAAAACACTCGACTTGCGCTATAAAGTAAGTTTGGAGCAAAAACATGGGTTTAATCTCATAAATTGCCATGTATTGATGGTGTGCTAAGCTAACATGCTAGCTAGCCCTAGGTGCACCTGCCACCTGTTGTTTTAAATTTTTCTAAATAGGAATGCTTACTGAAATGTTTCAAATGTGAAGTGAAAACTTTGATAAAAGAAATTGGGGATTGAAACAGCGTGAATAGCCAGTCGTTAGTAATTATAATGAAGACAAAAGAAAAACATATTTAGAGCCATAAACAGGTCGGAGAGGTGTGAATGTGTGCAGGGGAGACTCAGACTGAATGAGGCTCGTTTGCAGCACAAAACAATAGAGACAATAGACTGAATGGATGCTTAGAACATGACAATAAACATCAGTTTGCATTTTAGAGTCTAATCAAAATTAAGTCATATGACATGATATTGAAAAACATTTAACTAAATACAGAGTTTTAGACTTGTCATCTTCAGATTTTAAATATAACATGGTCAGACATGTGGCTTTAGCTGCAGTGCATTCATACATTGATTCAATGCCAACTTCAATTTTATTTTCATGAAAAGGTTTCATAAAAAATAAATTTCTAATAACTTTACAAAACTTTGAAGCTATTTATAACTATTTTTTCATTATGACAATAATTAATTCTACATTTACAATAAACTTCCAGGTGTCAGCTTTCAAATGAGATCATACTTGTGCTTTTAGTACAAAGGGTTCATGAACTGTATCTGTTTCAGTTTGGGTATGCCATTTCTGGGTTTTTTTCAAAAGTGGAGTTGAAGCCTAACAGAATGCAAAGTCTGCAACAAATTTGTACAATAACTCACTAAAAGAGTAAAGAAAAGTTATGTGAAATGAAAAGTAAAACTGTAAAAGAAAAGCAATATGAAATGAAAAGAATGTGGAATGAAAATAAAATGTAAATGTAGAGACAAGCAATGTTAAATGAACAGAAAATATGCAAATGTCTTTAAATAAATGCTCTTCATATATACCCTTTTGTGTTTTCATTTAAGCTAGAACACCTGTCTTAAAATGTAAGGGATAATGTTACTGGAGCTTGGTTGGGGTGGTGGGACTGCTCGCGGTGAGCGCTGGAAAATTTCCCTTATTTTCAAATCCAAAACTTGACAGGTATGGCTCTAAATCCTTTTCTCTCTGCAGCCGTTCTAATTCAAACCTTTGAGTTTCTAGCTCTTTTCTGAGTTGCTCTTCTAGAGTTCTTAATTTTTTCATTTCCTGGTCTTTCTATTTGCATCATCTTGTATTCAGTCTCTTTTGCAGCATCTGCTTGTAGAAGCTAAGTGTAACTACGAGCTAAAAATTTATGTAGACGGCCCTTTCCTGTTCTGCATCAAACTCGCCATCTACTGTTGACAACCTTTTCGGCACAAATTTGACAATGTTATTGGTCACCACTTCACATACATTAATTTTAAATCTTAAATCAGCAGTGGGTGTGATATGTTTCCTTATTTCTATATTAGCTCCACCGATTCTGCCTTGGCTTGCTGATCAATATATGAATTGAATAGCTATAGAGTAGTCAACATTTTATATAATTTCTGTACATTTTCTCTTTAGAGGTGCAACAAGTGAAGAAATGAAACGGTTCATTCATGTTTTGAGGAGCATAAAAGAGATGTTGTTTCCACCTGGCAGGAGGTGTAGATTCTGTGGCTGTTTTCAGAGTTTCACCAGTAGAGGTCGCCACTGAATCAGCAAAGAGAATTCAGATGTCACAGAGTCCATTTAGTTTGGAAACGCCAGTTTAATAATAGCAGGCTACTGGTATCAATATTAAAGCATAATAAATCATTGTAAAACAAATCAGAAACGCTTTACTTTATGAATGTTCCACATATACTCTGCAGTTCAGAAAGTTTGGGATCGACAAGATTTTTTTATGTTTTTAAAATAAGTCTCATGCTCACCAAGGCTACATTTATTTTGATTAAAAATACAACAACAACAAAAAGGTAATATTGTCAAATAATACAATTTAATATAACTGTTTTCCATGTTAATATATTTTAAAATTATTCCTAATTATCATAATTTTATAATTTATTAAAAAAATTATAATTTATTCCTGTGATCAAAGCTGAATTTTCAGCATCATTAGCCTACTCCAGTCTTCAGTGACAAAATCAACATTGTGATGTCTGGATTACTGAACATAGATGATATGTATTACCATCAAAGACAATGTTAGAATGTGCTGAGTGTTTTATTCTTACATGTGGACAAGTGAACATACCAGGATATGAGTGGTCGCACGAGCCGTCAGTTAACCACAGTCCATGTCATCATCATCATCATCATCATTGGTCGGGTCCCCTGGTATCGACAATATGTTTCCACAATTCTCTATTCTTGGCGATGTTGATGATCACTTTTGTTTCCTCTTCCCTTTTGACATGGGTGAGTGACTTGACTGCTCTTCGCTGCGGGGAGAGTTATTTGATTTCGGGCTTTTTGACTTTTGTTGTACTCATCGATATAGCTCCGGATTTTGTGTCTGAAGGTTGGGGCTCCTCGCTTGTTCTTATCACTGACTTCTGAGTGATAGATGGCATAGATGTGGGATGGTTCGTTCACTTCCATGCGAAGACAGTGGCCCATGAACTCTAGCTGTCGCTTGTGGATGGTCACGCTGACTGGACGTTGTTTGGTCAGTCTGTAGAGTTTCTCGTTTGTCTGTCTAATTCCCAGCATGGTTCGGTAGCACTTTCTCGCAAACATCCAGTTCTTCCTCTAGAGATTTCGTTAGAACCCATGTCTTGCAGCCATAAAGCTCGACGTCCATTGTTCCGGTGCGTAGCAATGCTTAAAAACGAGCTTGCAGAGTTTGTGCAATTCGTTTACTATGAATTCGCAGCCGTCTTTAAGGACTTCTGCCGTCATTGCATAATCGGGTCCTGGCGACTTGTTCCGCTTAAGCTGTTCAATCGCTCTCACCGCAGCCTCTTGCGTTGGACTCGTTGTTGAAATAGCGATGTATGGGCTTGGTTCTGGAAAGTTGACTGTTTCCACCTTCGCGCTCTTGTCGTTGAAGAGTTTGCAAGTTGAAGTACTTGCCCCAGTCGCTGATGACCTCGGTCTTTGAGTTTGGTTGAGAGCCATCGAGCATTCGGACTTTGCTTGCTGCAGCATTTGCGGCTTCTCTGAGATTTTGTCGATTAGACTCCACATTGTGCGATGCTTGTGTTTTTGGTTTGCCAGTTCGAGAGCTTCCAGTTGAGTGTTGAAATATGACTCTTTGTCAGTTTCAAAAGCTGTCTTGACACTCGACTGCTTGTTTCTCCACTGATCTCTCTTTTCTCTCGTTTGATTATGCTTGAAATCGTCCTTCACCACTTCTTCTTCTGCAATGAGATGCAACGTTGAACTGCTGAACCAGCTCGGATGTTTTGACTTCGGTCTTTTGCAGGACCTTTTCACTCGCTGCTACCAGCGCAGTGTTGAGTGTGTCTGCTGTTTGCTTTATTAGGCTCTGGCCGTTTTCGGTTTGACTCGACTAGTCAAGAAGAGCGAATTGATTGTGAAGTTCCAGGTCGAAATTCGCTTGGATGTTCACGTCTTTTAGCTTGTCATTCTGAAAGGTACACCTGGTGATGGATGAGCTTCTTGCTGTTCTCAGCGCCAGTTTGAATTTGGCGCTCACCATCTTGTGGTCCGATCCAATGGCGCAGGTGTTGTAAGAGCGACAGTTTTTGACTGACTTCCACCACTTGGTGTTGAAGACAATGTGGTCTAGTTGAGTGAAGTCTCCTTTTGGGCTCTTATATGTGTGCAGTCTCGTCGGTCAATTTCGGAACCAAGAGTTCGCTGGGCGCAGACTTGAAAACTTGCACATGCTGATTAGTTTTCGACCATTGTCGTTTGAGATTGCGAGGTAGCAGAAGTTGCCTATCACTTTAGGATTGGTGTCGTGACTGTCCTTACCAATTCTTGCGTTCATGTCGCCGGCAAGAATGGTGATGACCATGTGTGGCGGAATTTACTTTATCACCTCGTCGAGATCGCCGTAGAACGTGTCTTTTGCTGAAGAATCTGATGTCTCCGTCAGGGCGTATGCGGACACAAAGCATATTTTAGGATTGCCTTCTAAATGCATGGCAATTGTGCGCTTTAGTGGTGACGGAGATGATCGACTGAATGATTCTGGTGTTATATCAGTCCATGTAGCTGATCTTCAAGATTATTTCATACACCTCAACCTTAGGCTTAATCTGTACTGTTAAGCACAGACAAAACTGAGCAGAAATGTAAATTATATAATTATTATTTGCCTGCTTTTCAGATTGATTCAGCAATTAATTTGAAGTCTTAAGATGCATGACGTAACAAAATAGGAATATTTCACAGTTGTGTTTGTAAGAATAGCATACATTGTCATCAAAAGATGAGATGTGGATTCTTCACAAACTTTATAAGTTTTGCCGGCCTAAAACGTACTTGGAAAATAACGTTTAATTGCCTAATCCCTTTACATTAAAGGAAAGCCATGATATGTAAATAAAAACATATTTTCCATCAGTTTTCTATAATTAATTTAAATTCTCTGAATGCACTATTTGTAATCTTTGGGTTATAATAAGAGATCTCTCATTTCTCTTAGGGGACCAGCAACTTGAATTTTAGCACTAGCCATGAAAGCAATAAAATCTGACAACATTCATATCATAGCTTTTTCAGAAAACTTAATTTTATGGTAAAAGGCAGCAGCATGGTTGCCAGAAATTCACTTAAACTAATACTGTGCGAGTATTTGTTTACAGTATGGCATATTGGTCCCTGTATTTTGTAAAATGTTTAACTGTATATTCAATTAATGGTATAATGATAGTGATAGTAATTGACTTGAATGACCAAAATCAGCTTTTATTTTGTAATGATAAATGTACTGATAACCACTATGATAGTACAGGTGGTAAACAGAAAGTCACATGATGAATCAGAGTGACTAGTCCATAAAATTCAGCCAATACAAATGTTTAAACGGTCCACAGGGTCATACACACAAATACACTAAAACAATGCAATAAACATTAACTAAATAACTTAAAATGTAACACAAAACATCTTAAATGTACATTATTCAAAGCAAAAATAATAAGCAAAAAAAATAATAAGCAAATCTATATCAAATATAGCCCAGGTCTAATTGTTAGAGATGTCACACAGGGACTTGTCCTTTTACTGTTTTTCACCATAAATACATATAATTCATGATAAAATATGATAATTCATTGTTTTTACTTCCAAAACCCATACATTTGACAGTATTTTACAGTTAAAGGGTCAAGATGACATGACAAGATTACATCAAATTTGATCTTTTGACATATAAAAGGTCTTTGTGTCATGAAAACATCCTGCAAGTTTCATAGCCGAAAACGTCCTCAGTATAAACAAAGCATTTATTTAATCAAGCTCCAAAAACGTTTAATTAGGATATTGTGGGATGTGGCGTCACATGGGCGAATATATTTGCATAGTCTAACTGCAAGACATCAACGAATCGGTTTACATCATCGGACCATAGGCCCGCCCACTGGTGCTTAGGCTACTCTCTAATTGACACGTGTCTTAACCAGACACAAAAGTCGTGTCGTGTCAAAAGCAAATAGTTATATAATTTATAATAACTCACGCTGTCTACAGTAGGTAGATAGGCTACAATATACAGAATACAGATAGGCCTACCCTTTAAATTTAAGATGTACTCCATGCCCTACTGACAAGGACGAGTAAAAGTACATTGCTTAAACTATTTAAACAGCATTTTCGTTTCTGTAGCTACAGACTTCAAAAGGACACCTTCCACAGGAACAAGTGGATGGTTTATTATGTTTTTATACGAAGAATTATATGTTTGTTCAGAGCATTTTACTACGTTTTTTAAACGAAGGCACGGTATAATTGAGTTTGCACTAAAACTTTTGTTGAAATATGAACTTTCAACTGTATGCATGAGCATTGACTGTAATAAAAGATTGATGACGCCGGATTGGGTCTGACAGCAGCTACATCCCAAACTGTAAGTAAACTATTTCATCTGTATAAGACAGTTTTATATGGATTATGTTTTCAAAGCAATAGCTGTTGATTCTTTTTTTCAATGCAATGACGTCAGCTAACGGTGAAAGTTTACTGATAAGGCTTAAAGGAGCCGCCTATTAAAAATTTATAATTTCAGAGAGAGGGACGGTTACAAATAAATTGATTAATATGTTTATTATTTTAAGTTCAATATTATAAGTGGTTTCACACTAAACACAGAATAACGCAAGTAAGCACCATTTTTTCTGCAAGTAAAGATACTTTATAATGGATATACTGAAGCAACAGAGGACCATCAGTGATTCAGCAAACTGTAGACTTGATCTCCTGCCTTTGAATGAACTGGTTTGTCAGGGATCGTGCAGTACAGGTGGTAAACATTCTTAAGGAATAAAACAGAAAGATAGAAAAGACACAGGATAAATGTCTTGGCATTCTGTATATGATGGATCATTCGTTTGTGTGTTTGTGGTTTGACTATGTTTACACATACCTCATTTTCCTCTGTATTTCCCTCTTTCTGTTGTTTATTGACCAAAACACCTGTAATGCAATGCAGAAGCGTCATATCACTTGTATCACAATGTTGACCTTCATGAACAAGCTCTCTGTCTTTTTAATGTATTTAATGTATTTTAAGCTTTGACACAGCAGGATCATCTCTTCTCTGACTCATTCTGTGCAACAGTGTTGCAATGCATTTAATATTTGTCCCACTTCCTCAATGCTTCTATGTGAGCATCAAAAATGTTGTTTTTGGACTAGTGAGGCAGTTATCAGTTGGGAAACCACAGTGTGTTTGCTTTGAGGGTTTAGTACTAGTATTATTAGGTTTGATTCCTCGTTATATGACCACTTTAATGAAAGAAATTATTTTATTACCTGAGGGCTGGCAAATTGAATTTTCAGACATAATGAAAGAGTAAGATGCTGTGGGATCTGGTGTGATGTCCTGATGGGACTCTGGGTGTTTGAGGCCTTTGGAAGAACAGCATGATGAAAAGGGTCAAACAGAGTCAATAGAAAACCATCCAAAACAAGAGGACGAATGTCAAATTGCTTCTCCTAAAGTTTCATACGTAGTGTGTGAATATACATCGCACTTTGACGTCAGTGACTCCAAACACATGTCTTGATACCAAACATGATGCACCATTATTGAATAAGTGCATTTACAAAATAGCTGTGAGAGTTTTACAGTGCTGCAGGGGTGATGATTTTTTGTTGCCAAAACCCGGAAATGAAAATCAATGTTTTTTTTAATAGGTTTTTGGTTAGATGCCTGAAATAAGGTCTTTGGTTAACACAAGCCCAAGATTTTTTCAACACTTTATTTATATGACATAATATATATTGTAAACCCCCTTTAGGATTTTTGAAAATTTTAAAGCTTTTTTCTTGTCTTGAAATAAGGCAGTTGCAAACAAGCGACTAAATGAGACTACAGAGGTTTTTGGAGCACATTAAGGTGCTGTTTACATGCATTTTGGCCGTTCATTTACATAACATGTTTTGGGGGCCTGAAAACTTTTGAAAATGGATTTCAGAGGGCAAGTTTTTGAAAATGTTACCGTTACTGTTTCTGCAGAAATAGCTAATTTTGTGTTCCACGGAAGACAGAAAGACTTATGGGTTTGGAACAGTAGGAAAGTGAGTAAATTATTTTCATTTTGTCGTGAACTGTTCCTTTAAAGCTGCAGTCTTTTACTTTTTGTGTTCAAAGTGTACAAAATGTTTATAATAAGCGAGTACATCATGAAACCATTTTCCAAACCGTGTTTATGTCTTATCCTGAATCACTAAGGTTCACCTATAATAAGTGTTGGTATTCAGACTATTTTAGACTGGTATGGGTTGTACTGCTGTGGAGTAGCCCAGTCTGTGTGACTCATCATAAACATAAACAGAGAGAAGTAGCTCTGGCTACAATGTTCCTCCACAAGACACATGCAGTTCTGTTTATTAACCGCTAGAGCGCCAAAAGTTGCGGACTGCAGCTTTAGGGAAAGATGTGGCTAATAATGCTGAAGACTTGAAAGAGGACATGGTACTAGTTTCTGAGAAGCTGTGGTCACTATATCATGTTTTTGACTTAGCAGATTTATGTATCGTTCTTGGTTCACATTATCTGAGATCATTTACTGAGAATGATGTTCTCTCACCTACAGAGATGGGCTGAGATGTGGCTGGTACAGAAGTGATCAGAGAATATGCAGGTCCAGAACTCTAAAAGACATAAAGAATAATTAGGGTCATGTCCATGTTAAGGTTCAGCCATTCTTACTCATCATAGTATTATATATATTTATTACCTTGTGATTTTAAAAATTGTAAATGCAAAGATACTCACCATATCAATTCCTTGATTGGGCACATCTGACCTTGTTGGTCTCATTTTATTACTAAGAATCAAATATTGATCTTTATGGCATATTTTAATATATATATATATATATATATCAGAAAAGGTGCTAAACATTTACACTTATAGTTCCTAGATTATAGGAAAAAATATACAACAAGTCATTGTATCACAGACTACTGAAAAAGATGTCATGATATCTTCATGAACAAGCTCTTTGTCATAATTCAGACTGCTGAGTTGATTGCATGAAAAAACTTACTGTCGTCTTCTTTTTTTACCTACAAAACAATGGGCATTATGTGTTCAGTTTTAGCTTGCATGATAAATTCTATATTGAACAACATAAAACGTTTTGGGTTACATATGTAACCCTGGTTCCCTGAAGAGGCATGGTGGGAACACCCCTGCGTGATTGCGTCGTGAAGCACGTGTATAATCAGTCCAATGCTGTGACGAGACGTCATAGGCGGGTGACGTCATCGACCAGGAAACTATAAAGCACACCTAAAAACAGACCGCGCTAGCTTCTGATAGGCCGAAGCAAGTCGATCACAGGCATGCAGGGAGCATTGCAGGGCGACGCAGCGTCTTGTTCCCTCTTCAGGGATCCAGGGTTACATGCGTAACCAGAGACATTCCCCTACGAGGGAACTCGAGCTGCGTAGAGATGCAGTGGGAACACCATACCCACGACGCCATAATAACAAATGCCTGTTCTGTATGAAATCATTGTGCACACTAAGAAGCAAACACCCTAGATCCTGGAGTGGAGCCTAGATCCAAGTTGTAAAATCTAATAAATGTATGCGGTGAGGACCAGCCTGCCGCATCACAAATGTCATGAAGGGAAACCCCCGATAATAAAGCCTTTGAGGCAGCCATACTCCTGGTAGAATGGGCTCAGACAGCCAAAGGTGAAGGCTGACCAGCCGCTTCATAAGCAAGTGAGAGAGCCTTGACTACCCACTTGCTCATCCTTTGCTTGGATGCAGGGTAACCTTTTCTTGGTGACCCGGAACCGCAATTCTCACGTCAGCGCTGACTTCCTCACAATCATCCATCAGATCAGCCTGGTATGCCTGCAAAATTGACATGGTATGCAAGCATGCCGCAGCCTGACCCGCTGCCAAATACAGTACGCTTTACCAAAGTCCTTTTAGGCAAGTCATGCCACTCGGCTGCCATCTTGGCAACGCCTCCAGGCAGCTATTTCGGACTAACAAGACCAGGCTCCTATCTAAATGAATGGGCAGAGAGTCAGAACTGCACTTTCACTGGTCACCGGGACATAAAAACTGCATGTATAGAAACAGCAGTAAAATATGATAAAAATCGCTGAAAAAGTTTGATGACTTTGCCCCAAAATAAGGTTTAAAACGCCTTTTCCCCCACAGGTTATGCTTTTACTACGCATGCGCAAGGGTTCTCTCCCTCTCTGACGTGCGCGCGGTGCACGGTTTGAAGCACAGTATGTGTGAGCTCTCGCTCGCTCGCTCTAGATTCTGGGAGATTTTAACTAATTTGCGGGCATCAGGGAGCCGCTATAAATATGCGGTAGACACTTGGGATGTCTGATATTTACACAACGCACACATACACTGCATATCAAATCTGCCGCCTTTTCAAACAATAACATATTTTCCACTGTCGCAAACCTCAACTGTGCGCATGCGTCAGTGGAACCAGACGATAGGCTTAAATGTTTCCCGGCTTGACTGTTAAAGGCAGACGATTGGCTTTCCAGTGGGAGGGGCGGGACATGTGCATACAACCGCCATCTTTGGCGTTACGGGTTTTCCCTATATAGTTGTATTGAGGATTGAGTAAGTGGCATGTCTCTATATAAATAGTCTCTGGCTTTACCCACCAGCGCTGAAGTGGATTTTAGT